>WIQG01000072.1:0-663410 GCA_014925785.1 Mycena galopus ATCC 62051
CGAAAGGTGGTTCCCCTGACAGCGGACAAGGAACGCACCATAAAAATGTCGTTAAAGGGATGCGCTCTGACCCACTTATGCCTGTCACAAATTCAATCCAACCCTGAAAACAGGATTCCACAGAAATTTCAGCAATAATATTGACTGGCTAGAGCTGAATGTCAATGGATTTTGCTGCTTAGTGGCCAAAATGGATTTCTGGGATGCAAATCCATGGGTTCTGACCCACAAATAAAAAATCCCAGCTAATTAGACCGGTCGTGAATTTAATCCGAGGCTAAAAGGGAATTCCAGGTGAATTTTGGTACTGATGTAGACTGTGTAGGATCAAATGTAAACGAATTTTGACAAAGACTCTGGTGGCGTATTCCAGGGACGAAAATGCATGGCTTCTGACTCTTAAATCACAAATCCAAGCTAGTTCGGTCAGTCGTGAATCTAATCCGACCCTGAAAACAGGATTCCAAGGGAATTTTGGCAATGATGTGGATTGTGTAGGGCCTAATGCGAATGAATTTTGCTGCTGGATGGCTAGATAGATTCCTGGGATGCTAATCCATAGCCTGTGCCTCACAAATCAAAAATCCACACTGATACAGCCTGTCACAAATTTAATCCGCCCCTGAGAACAGGATTCCAGGGGAATTTTGGCAATGATGTTGACTGCCCAGGAGTGGATTTTGCTGCTGGGTGGCTAGATGGATTCCTGGGATGCCAATCCATTGATTCTGTCTCACAAATCTCACATCCAAACTGATTCGGCCTGTCACAAATTTATTCCGAGACTGAAAACAGGACTCCGGGGGAATTTGGGCAATGATGTTGACTGCATAGGGTTGGATGTGAATGAATTTTGCTGCTGGGATGTTGGATGGATTCCAGGGATGAAAATGCATGGGTTATGAGGCACAAATCACAACTTCAAGCTTATTTGGCTGGTTGTGAATTTAATCTGACTGAGAAAACAGGATTCTGGGGGATTTTCAGCAATGATGTTGACTGCATAGGGTTGAATCTGGATTCTGACAAAAGGTCGGCCAACAGACTCCTGGGTCGCAAATGAATGGGTTCTGACCCATAAATCACAAATCCAAGCTGATTCAGCCAAGTTGCAAATTTCGGCAATGATGTCAACTATGTAGGGCTGTCTTTGAATGGAGTTTCCTGCTGAGTAGCTAAATGGATTCCTTGGATGCAAATGTTTAGCTTCTGTCTCACAAATATCGAATCCAAGGTGATTCATTTGGTTGTGAATTTAATCAGACCCTGAAAACACGATTCCGGGGGGATTTTGGCAATGATGTTGACTGTGTAGGGATAAATGTAAATGGATTTTGACAACAAATTGGCCAACGGATTCCTTGGTCGCAAATACGTTGGTTCTGACACACAGATCACAAATCAAAGCTGATTCGCCTGGTTGTGAATTTAATCCGACCCTGAAAACAGGACGGCGGGAGAATTTCATTTCAGTAATGATGTTGACTGCATAGGCTCAAATGTAAATGGATTTTGACAACCAGTCGGGTGACAGATTCCTGGGATTCAAATGCCTGGGTTCTGATGCACAAATCACAAATCCAAGCTGGTTCAGCAGGTCGCAAATTTAATCCCAGGATGAAAACAAGATTCTGGGGCAATATCAGAAATGATGTTAACTGTGTATAGCGGAATTTGAATGGATTTTGGGGGTAGGTGGCTAGATTGATTCCTGGGATACCAATGCATGACCTTTGACTCACAAATCACAAATCCAAGCTCATTCAGCCAGTCACGAATTTAATTCTGCCCCCAAAACAGGATTCCAGGGGAATTTGGCAATGAGGTTAACTGCATATGGCCAAATGTGAATGGATTTTGTTCCTGAGTGGCTAAGATGGATTCCTGGGATATAAATGAATGGGTTGTGACCCAAAAATAAAAAATCCTTGCTAATTCGGCTGGTCTTGAATTAAATCAGAGGCTAAAAACAGGATTCTGGGGGAATTTCAGCAATGATATTGACTGCATGGGGCTGGATGTTAATGCATTTTTCTGCTGGGTGGCAAGATGGATTCCTGGGATGCCAACGCATGGCTTGTGACTCACAAACAAAAAATCCAACCTCATTCGGCTGGTTGCAAATATAATCCGACCATGAAAACAGGATTCCAGGGGAATTTTGACAGTGATGTTGATTGGGTAGGGTCAAATGTGAATGGATTTTGCTGCTGGGTGGCTAGATGGATTCTTGGGATGCCAATGCATGGCTTGTGACTGACAAATGAAAAATCCAACTCCATTCGGCTGGTTGTAAATTTAATCCAACCCTGAAAATAGGATTCCGGGGGAATTGTGACAGTGATGTTGGCTGCATAGGGTCGAATGTGAATGGATTTTTCTGCTGAGTCCCTAGATGGATTCTTGGGATGCAAATGCATGGGTCATCAGGCACAAATCACAAATTCGACCTTATTCAGCTGGTCGCGAATTTAATCCATGTGAAAACAGGATTCCAGCAGAATGTCGGCAAGGATGTTGACTGTGTAGGGTCGAATCTGGATGGATTTTGACAACAAGTAGGCCCACGGATTCCTGGGTTGCAAATGCATGAGGTCTGAACCATGAATCACAAATCCACATTGATTCAGCTGGTTGCAAATTTAATCTGATGTTGAAAACTGCATTCTGGGGGAATGTCGGCCATGATGTTGACTGAGCAGGGTCAAATGTGACTGGATTTTGACAAAAAGTCGGCCGACAGAGTCCTGGGTTGCAAATGCATGGGTTCTGCTTCGCAAATCACAAATCCAAGCTGATTCAGCTCGTAGCAAATTTAATCTGACCCTGAAAACAGGATTCTGAGGGAATTTTGACAGTGATGTTGACTGTGTAGGGTTGAATGTGAATGGACTTTGACAAAGGGTCGGCCGACGGATGCCTGGATTGCAAATGCATGGATTCTGATGCACAAATCACGAATCCAAGCTAGTTTGGCCGCTCACGAATTTAATCTGAGGCTGAAAACAGTATTCCAGGGGAATTTTGGCAATGATGTTGACTGTGGAGGGTCGAATCTGAATGGATTTTGACAACAAGTCGGCCGACAGATTCCTGGGTTGCAAATGCATGGGTTTTGCCCCAAAAATCACAAATCCAAGCTGATTCAGCTGGTTGCAAATTCAATCCAATCCTGAAAAGAGGATTCCAGCATGATCTTGGTAGTGATGTTGACTGCATAGGGCTGAATGTGAATGGATTTTAATAACAAGTCAGCTGCTGGATTCCTGGATTGCAAATGCATGGCTTCTGACTCACAATTCACAAATCCTAGCTGATTTGGCCTGTCATGAATTCAATCCGACCCTGAAAACAGGATTCTGCGGGAATTTTGGCAATGATGTTGTTGGCCAACGCCTTCCTGGGATGCAAATGCATGGTTTCTGAGCCACAAATCACAAATCCAAGCTCATTTGGCTGCTCATGAATTTAATCTAATTTAATCCAACCGTGAAAACAGGATTCCAGGAAATTTCAGTAATGGTGTCAACTGTGTAGGGTGGAATCTGAATGGATTTTGACAACGAGTGGGCCGAAGGATTCCTGGGTTTTGACCCACAAATCACAAATCCAAGCTGATTCAGCTGGGCACAAATTTAATCCAATCCTGAAAACAGGATTCTGCTGGAATTTTCTTGGCCGACAGATTCCTGGGTTTCAAATGCATGGCTTCTGACCCCGAAATCACAAATCCAAGTTGATTCGGCCACTCACAAATTTAATCCGACCCTAAAAACTAGATTTCCAAGGGAATTTCAGCTAAGATGTTGACTGTGCACAGCTGAATGTGAATGTATTTTGATAATGAGTAGGTTGATGGATGCCTGGGATGCCAAATACATGGGTTCTGACCCACAAGTCACAAATCCAAGCTGATTTCACCCATCTCAATTTAAATCCAATCCTCATTGTGGCTGATTTACTGCTATTTGCGGAACATAAGGTGCGAGCGCTTTTTTCCCGTTTTGGGCACTTTTATTATGTTGATTTTCTTTTCCCTCTAGTACCTTCAATTCTCGTCCAATCGTCTTAAAACCGGGTCCGTTCGACCTCTAAGGCCTGAATATAGTGTATAGGCCATTGAAAACATTTTTATGGTGCGTTCCTTGTCCGCTGGGCAAAAGCATTGAGTTTTCAGCTGTTTACCCTCCCAGAGCTGGGCAGGTGCTCGGGAAGATCCAAGACCTCGTCAGAATACTCTAGCTGGTGTATGATACTGCACTGGATGGTTTGAACTTCACTAATACCACTATAAACACCGAAATGAACATAATGAAGGTGGGTCACAGTAACATTTGAGCGCAAAACTGTTGACCCTAATTAAAGAGGATGGGGCACATCCAAAAGCTAGTATTTTGACTAAACAATCTTTTCTACCTTTATTACTGCATTGTACACTTACTTTTCCCAAAACTGCATTTGGTGCATCGGAACAAGACACAGAAATTCGCATCACAAGAGGCAGATTTTTTGATCTCAGATTTCTTTTCTCTCTGGCACTCTCAATTCGTGTCCAATTGCCTTGAAACATGGCCCATTCGATTCAGGATGATGGAATACAGTGCATAGGCTACTGGATAATCATTTTCTGGCACATGATTCCTCCCAAGGTCAAAATGATGCCATTTTCGACTGTTTACCCTTTAGCATCAGAATGACAGCTCGGATGCTTCTAAAATTTTGTCACAGCAGTTATGTGGATAGTAGTTATTGTACTGGATAATTTTCTCTGCCCACAGATAATGATAAACTCACCAACGAGCAAGGTACAGTCCCAATTCAATGCAAATTTGCCACCCCTCATTCAGGCTGATGTCTTGTATAACCATGCTGATTTATTTCATTTGAACATCTTCCTGGTACTTATTACTGCACTATCAACTTCTGAAGGCAAGAACTAAATTGAAAGCTTCGAAACGAAGGCCCCAAACCCAGATCAAAGGAGGTTGATGCAGGATTGATGTTGTGATCCACAAATTGATCTGACTTTGCAAGTCTCACTCCAAGGTCCCTGTGTATTTCTCGCAAAATCAAGTGTGCAGTGCAATAATATAGACCAAAACGATTGTCAAATAAAATAATTGGCCCTGTCCTGGTACCCGCTCTATTGGGGGAGGGTCTACAATTTAGCCCCAAATTTTGATATGATCAGACTTTATTTTGCTCATTCATGCACTTCCCATTGTATTTTGGCAAATCAAAGTCTTTTATGCAACTTCTAGTACTGCCAAAAACTCCTAGACAAAATCTTATAGGTATCTGAGCACCCACTGCGTTGTCAGAGGGTCAACAGCTGAAAAGTGCGTAATTTTGCACAAAAGATTAAATATAGATAACAAAAATGGTTTCTATGGCCTATGCACTGTATTCAAGCTGTATGAATTGAGTGCACCATGTTCTGAGATGATCCGATGAGAATTGAGGCCGCTACAGGGAAAAGAAATCTGAGATCACAAAAGTGACAAAATGTGACAAAAATGCGCCCGCGCCTTATGTTCCGCAAATAGCAGTAATTCTTAGATATGTTATGTATCACATGTGGTACTAGTAGACCATACCATCTTACAATGTTACCACCACCAAATGGTGGTATATACCTTCATTTATCATGATGTGTAAATATGTACCTCACAAAAATGTGTGCCAAATGAGGATATATGGCTAGATTAAATATGTGAGAGTGGCCTTGACTAGTACCGCATGTGATACATAACATATCCAAGAATTAGCTGAATCAGTGCACTACTCCTATTGCTACAGCGTTCCTAACGGAAACCAAGAATTTTTGGTGAGAATTTTATTACATAAGGATATCAAAAAAAATACCGGTGTTGTGGTGACTGCGGATTTTGAATGTGATTCTAACGCACTCGGTCTCAAGAGAATTCAACTAGAATTGAGCTCAGGAGAGTATTCCTGGCAAAAACACAAAAACAGAAAAAAAAATGTGCCTGCCCTATGTTCTGCAAAAGGCTGTAAAGTTCCAGTGAAACATAGGAACATTATTTCGAAATTTTCACCTTGTTTTCAGGGGAAAATGTTGTTGAAAATGTTTCAAGTTTTTCACCCAAGTTTAGAGCTGAAACTAACATGTAAATTGTGAATCTTACTTGCCATATCTTTTCGTGAAAATTCTTGAATAAACTGCATGTGTGGAGGGGTGAAAAACTTGAATTTTGTATTACAAGTTTTACACCAGTCTTCCTGGAGATTTTTCACAAGTTTTTGTGCTCTGTTTAGAGCTGAAATTGTAGTTAAGTTTGTTTTTAATTTTTCACCATCATTTAGGGCCTTGAAACTGGGTGAAATATTGGTATTACTTTTCAAAATAAACTCATCACCTTTAATTCAAGTTTTCAACCTCAATTTTCAGGATCTTTTTCACTGAAAATGTTTCAAGTATTACACCACATTTTCTTACTAGTTTGGTACATTGTTTTTGAGTTGAAATTGCAGTGAAAATTGTTTTGAATTTTTCACTGCCATTTAGGCTCTTGAAAAGGGGTGAAACATTGATGTGAATCTTCAAAACAAATTTATGAATATTATTTCAAGTTTTTAATATTCATTTTCCATCTAGTTTGTGCTGAAAATCAAGCTGAAAAACTCTAAATATTTCCAGTGGAAACAAGAGTGAAAAACTCAAATAAATTTTCACTCAAAACTTGAGTGAAAAACTTGAATATTTCAACCAGTGATACTGTTCAGAATGTGCTTTAGGCACCAGGAATTCAATGTGATGCTCTCATGGCGAGATCCATTTCAACGTTTGGAACAATATTACTGTTGCCGTGACTCAAGTCCATGTAATTCAAATTAACTCATTTGCTCACACATCCTTGCATATTTTTCCGTATATTATACCTGTCAGACAGAGCATCATGATGCCTCTGTAACATGTGTCGACCATTTCCGGTGACATCACTTTGTCATCATGTAATACGTGATATACTGCTCCCGAAGTCGTGACTCGGTAAGTCGACTTGAATTATGTTAATTCCCACATATAAAGCAAGTAGGGCCGCCAAGCGGCAAGGCCCGCTACCTCAAGCGCAAAAAAGTACTATTAGATGTACCCGTAATTAATATCATACTAAATAGGAGCTGAGTTGGGAGGTTTTCCAAGTATGTAAACGAATGACACGCAGAGAGCAGCGGTTCAGTAGGTAGGAGGAATTATGTGAGCAATAATTAACTACCGGCGCCGGGACTTTTTGTTGGGGCTGGGTGACGACGACTTGGTCCCGAAACTGTCAAATGCAGCGTCCGCCGCATCATCCCGTGGTCTCCTCTTAGACGGCGTCGAGGGGGAGAAACGGCGTTCGGGCAGCGCTGGGACCGGTGGAGTGGAGGGCTCGCCGTTGCCGGGGTCGAGGATGCGGAGCTTATCTACCTGGACATGATAGACCTGCAATACTCGTGTCAGAGCAATAACAAGGTAATGGAATGAGATTGACTCGCCTTCTTGTCCGGCTTTGGATCCCCCCTCTCCGACTTCTGGTCTGTCATGACATACGTAATGAATGAGACCATCACCAGAACAAGTGTGCCTTCAACGAGCTTTGTGGTCAGCTCCCACGGCGCAATTAAGCTGTTGTCGACATCCCGGTAGTCCCTCTGGAAGAGCCGAGCCTTATCGAGGGCGTAGAAGGGTCCCTGGACCTCAGGAAGCATGCTGGAAAGGTATATGTCACCGACTTTACGCTCTGCAGCTGGTTAGATTGTCAGCCGAGCGTTATATGGGGAGATGTGGGTTTCATACCGGTGGCCTGTGAGCTCCCCATGTCGACGTCGCCTGGGGCATCAGATGCGTCGGTCGAGGTGGAATCGACCTTGGTAATTCTCCGACGCGGCGTGCGTGGGGCGGACGGATTATTGCTACCCTGAGGCACCTAAAAAGATATAAGCAGTGGGCAGAGTTGGAAGAGATTAAGGACCAAACCTCGAAAGTCGGGTGAAGCCGTACGAGCACGACTATATTGTCAGCCGGGTCGCCTTCGCGTTCTTCATAGACGACTGCCTCAGTTACTTCAAAGGTCTGGATCCAAACAACTGAGGATGCAAGTCTGAAGTGTAAGAACATTTTGTACCTCACTGCGGGCGGCTTCCTGGGTCTCGTCCGCGCCACGGACACCGTCGACAACTGCTGCACCATTTATGAACGCCTTACGTAGCTCGGGTGGCGCACCAGTCGGACAACGAAGGGCGAGAATCTGCCGATAGGAATTCGAAGTTGCGTCCGTGAACGGGTAGCAAAAGAAATTTAGTCAGTTACAAGTCGCTGAGGATCATTGAGATACTTGCTAGTCTATAGGACGGAGGGGTCTTCTTGGGATAAGCCGCCAACCAAGTACCCTGCGCGTCGGATCCGATCTCGGCAATGAAACTGGCCATGAAAGGTGTCCCGTCTGATTTTTCATAGTGAATGTTACCCTTGTAGTCAGGCTCCGTCCGGAAGAACGTTCGATCGATCTCGTGCGCAGCGAGGCAAGTGTCTCCGAGAGCCTCGGCTTCTTCCACAAAGCCATCGTACATAGTCTTCCCGGTTTTGTTGTTGACAGTGCAGCGACGCAAAGTGAGTGAGCTCATTCAGGTAAATCGAAGGAGAGTAATGGAAAGGAAATTGGGGGGATGAGCGGCGAGAGCAAGGCCGGTATTTATATTGTTGGAGCAAGGAATCTGAAAGAAAGTCAGAGAAATTTCTAGGAAAATTCCGAGTAGCCGACCTTGAGCCGACCGCATAAATGTCAAGATTGCACTCGGCTAATGCGCGGCCGCTTTGGACACGAGGACCCAATATCCTCGGGAGGGCGCTTTCTTGTGGTTGTGCTATCCAGTCGCATTGGGGCTTCAGCGGCACTGGAGTCCTTGGTAATTCGGATCCGGCGACGAGAGGAGGAAGATGTCGTGCGGGATTGAGAGGTTACGGCACTCGGAACTGACCCGCCGCCGGCGAACGCGCATTGGTTGTCTGCAACGTCGCAAGTCGTCTCGCACCAACGTCCACATCCAAATCCATGGGCTCTGCCCTATTATCCTCGTTTGGCAAGGCTCGGGCTGAGAATGTGCGAACCAAGTATTCCTGGGCCTCTGTTCCCTCGTCCGCCGTCCCATACTGCATGATCGACTGGTGACGGAGTACGTCTAGACACCGAAATTCGTCCCGCACATCCTGGCTCGGGTGCCACTGGATTACCTTCTTGTGGAAAGGGCGAAGGATGAAAACTCCCTCCAGAGAAGTCGCGCGTGAAAGCATAACATATGGTGATTCTGTTCCGATCGTACTTTCAAGATCCATCATCACGACATCCAGACTTTTCCCTTGCGCTTTGTGGGCTGTCATTGCAAAGGCAGGTACTAACGGGACCTGCGTGCGCTTAATCAAACATTTTTTTCCCGAATCTGGATGCTTAAAAGTCATATCCACAGTGTCGGCAAGAATGGGGGCATGCTTCGGAGGAAGATTTGGTAGCGGAGGTCCGGTCATATCCGGTATGTACACAATGCAGGATTGAATGACCCGTTCTCCTGATGCGTTGATAGTGTAGCGTATCCCCTTGACAAATCCGGTGGCTCCGTTCACTACACCGTTCTGAACGCCAAAATTCTGCGTAACCATGACCGGCATCCCAATGGCGAGAGGTAGTCGTCCGAGACGGTAACTTGTTTCGCCAGAGTGCATTTTGTGCGTGAGATGATCTTTCAGCCCAGGATCCATAATTGGAGTGCCATCACTTCATGCGTCCTGTGCATGATACCAATGCAGCTCGTTTCCCGTTCTGGCAGCATATACTTGAGCTCCCCTTTCATTCAACGCGTCTTTCAACTCATTCTGTGCAACAATTATAGGGATATTGTGCATCTCAGGCCGGTTCCAGTCCGGCCGTAGTTTCGTAACTAATCGTGAATTCAAGATTTCAAAATCTTCGTCTGTACACCAACCTTGCCGGAGTCGCTGAAGCAATTCAACAAATCTGCGGGCTTCCGGATCTTCATCGCCAACCTCTCCTGTCAACTCGTTCCTCTTTCGTCGCACACGTTCAATCTTCTTGAGCATCACAACGGTTCTGACAGACAGCCAAAGCAGCTTTCCAAGTATGTTCCGTTGTCCCTTCTTACTTGCGGCATTCTCCTTGTCTGTGGCGATCTTTGCGTATAGGCTTTTCATGCCGACAGGAGGTAACTGCGCAAAATCCCCTGCAAAAATCATGTTGACACCGCCAAACAGTTCTGTATTGCCTTTAGCCTCAATTAAAGCTTCGTGGACTTGCAACAGTAGAGAACAACCAACCATCGAAACCTCGTCAATGAAGAAGTAATCAACACCCTCCCACATCGCAGTAAGATCTCGTCGGGTTCTGTTCTGTGAAGATTGGCTCGAGCGCTGATTGATACAAAGTGCCGCCTGTATAGTCATGCCGTTAATGTTTCTGGCAGCTACTCCCGTGTAAGCAGAAAAGCGCAACCTCCGACTTTCACCACGTAAGTCAAAAAAGTCTCTGAGGGCGTGGATGACTCGAGACTTGCCAGTACCACCAGGTCCAGAAAGCAACATCCTCAGCTGCTCCGGATGATTCTCAAGACTGTGGTGTGCAATGATTCGAAATGCATGTGCCTGCTCATGATTCAATGTCCATTTGCGTATATGAGCTTCAATGTCCACATTTTGAACAGGTGCGTCACCCTGAATATCTTGTCGGATTTGAGTTGTTTCATTGGAGAAAGAGAATGCATCGCGGAAGGCAGACCCGTCGTCGATCAGCGCGGTTGAATCTTCGGATACAATCGGACGCTCCGTAGTATTACTCGCACGCCCGTCAGAAAATGCATTTTTCTTTGCTGATTCGCGTCGATCATCATACACCTTTTCCCACAAATCCTCCAAGTGCGTGCTCGTAACAAGATTCGCGCTATTGGCTCGAGATTCCGAGACATCTGGTGCATTCCCAAGGGGAAGCATGGCACCATCTGGTATGTCGTATAAGCCAACATGCTCAGCGTAACTAATACATTCCAGTATAGTTTCGTGGGCTGCTGCCTTTTTCATGGAAAATCGGGCCGTAATACCCTCAAGGTGCTCAAGAATCATGTCTTCAGTCACGTCCTCGCCAGAAAAATCATCTTCGACTTCACGTTGGCCTCGGCCACGATGCGACTGCTTGACAGCTCGCCGTGCGAGATAACGTCTCTCTGCGAAATGATCGTCTCAACTGTCCCGACATTCATGTAGTATCTGCATATTATCCATCATTTTCAAGACAGATGGCGAACAATCAGCTCGGAAGGTATGGAAGGCCTCTTCCCAAGATTGACCTTGGACCCGTAGGTCACTTGCATGACGCCACGGCTTGAAAAAAATCAGCATCAATCTGCAGTACCGGGCGTACATCTCTGCCTTATCACGTCTGGGAATCGCAGGCCCGATTGGGACTGGAACCAAAGTATCGTCGGGCTTGCGGATTCGCAGGATATGTGTTCTTGCCTGATCATGGCCGTGAAGCAATACTGCTCGAGGTCTGTGTCTTTCCTCTGAAGCCATCATGGATGGACCATCTATCTCTGGATTTTCAGGCTCATTGTCTGCCGCGTTGTCCAGGAAATCCGGTAACGTCTCCATATTTGTATCAGGAGATGTTGAACGGTGTCTCCTAGAATCGGAAGATTTCGCTACTCTGTCCACGCGTGATGTGAAGTCCCACACACAAATGTTATCCAGTTCATGACCACGCATTTGATAATCTGCCAATTGACTACCCATTGGTACGAGGTTTCCAGTCCCGTCGAAGGATACACGAATTTCATCTGTTGCATCAGCAGTTTCATCTATTCCCTCTGGATTAACGAGATCATTCAGGAATGGTGATTCTGATTCGTCCTCGTCCTCGTCCTCGGAATCTGAATCAGTATCGGGCGCAGCATCGGGCTCTACTGCGCAGTCTGAGTCCGGATTATTTTCGTTGCTGGTAGAGCTGACAGACCGTTTTGAGGTGTAGCATTCCGGGCTCGGATCCTCTCTATTGATGAAATTCTCGAATGACGTCCAGTACAAATTCCGATAAGTATGGCTCGTGAAGTGGTCTTGAAAATCTAGGAGGTACGATGCAACCTGTTGCGCTGAGAGCTCTTGTTGAGATAGCATGGCATAGGCACATTTTTGAAGTAATTTCTTGGCCCGAGTGGTCGTGTCGTCCTCGTGAGGGTTGAACTCACCCAACTTCTTCACTGCCAGTTCAAGCATCGAGAATGCAACGTGCGTTTTCAACTGGGATTTGGTTATATAGTCAGTGATATAATATAAGATCCCTTTTGCAGATGCACCAGAACCGATGAATTTTATGTCCATATTATTACGCAGGGCTTCAATCATGGTGGCATTAAAATTATTGACAAGACCATTCAAACATCGTAAGTGGATTTCTCCTGTTTCTGGATCGAAGCAGCTTTCAGCGCGGAAATTATCTTCGTGTAGATCAAAACGGCAAGTCTTCGGCTCTGGGGGACCGCGCCAATACTTGAAGCAGGTTTTGGAATGGGTGTGGTACTGGCATTGTGTGACAAGATTTCGCAAATCCTTCTGGCGCTCCGGAGAGAAGGGTAAATCATCTGTGGTCACCGGAATTCCCTGAACTGAACATGGATGATGAGTATCTGAAGGCACTTTCAGGGCTGGATCGGGGTCCTCGGGGATAAAGTTCGAAATGGTGTCATCCAAAAATGCTAGCAGCCGTTTCCCAAAGTCTATGTCCGAGGTATCTGTCCCGAGCACACGCTGCTTGATCTCATTTGGATTCAAACCACCTTCAACCCAGACTAACATGTGACAATGAAGGGTTCCACGGCCTTGTGCTTCGACGCAACCATAGTACGCTTTTACTACTCCAAGAATGCCGCCTTCCAGATTTTTGTGTTCTGGATCATATCCGAGCAAACTGGAAATGAATGCCTTCATATACAAGTTGAAAAATCTTGCTGCTACGGCGGGATTCTTTGCAACGAGCACCGACTGGTCCCAATAATTGGAAACCTGTTCAGGGAGTAATGCATCTATATTGATCTCGTCTCCAGCCAAAAACTTCACGATCGGGTTAAAGACATCGGCGGGATTGATTGTTATGTAGAAACTGGGAAGACCTTCCTTAATCATGAGCCCTCGAATTTCGTTTCTCATCGCAACACGAGCAGCAGAGGAACCAGGCACAGATGACATAACACCGTTGACTTGTTTCAGTAAGTTCAAAACTTTGCGCTCCGCGTCATTCTTGGGCACAGGTGACTCGCCGTTAGCAACGCGTTCAGAAACTTGTTGTACAATCTCTGGGGATACCGAAGCAAACTGCGACGCGACATATGCAAAATTTGAACATTTGACTTTCAATCCTGTATGGAGAAGCATTTCATGACGTTGCAACATATTGAAGGCAGTGAAAATGAATGAGGGATGTTCTTGAAATCGTGAATCAGCCAGATTCAGAAGATGTCTAATGTGATGCTTGAAGGACAGAGGGACAGGTCGTTTTAAGTCATTGGGGCCTCCGATTCCATAAGGGAACAAGGTCGGATATATCAGTGGGAACAACCGTCCGTCCATCCTAAATTCGTTCTCGGGGCTTCTGTCATGCGGAATGCCCAGATATGCGCCGCCTTTCTTCTTCACATGCCGGAGGGCAGCTGCACGGAGCTCATTAGAGGAGGCATGGCATTCTATATCAGCGATCACCAAATTTTGGAAGGGGATAGAGCCATCGGGATTTGTCGAGGGATCGGGGGCTTGAGTAGAATCATATCGCGAAGTCGCAGCTTCACTGGCACTGCTGTTTCGGACAAGCTCGACGTTGAACGGTAGAACAGGATTTTCCTCGAGTTGTTGGAGACATTCTTCGTTGATTTTGATATCCTTGTACAGCGGATTGTGGGTTTTCAACCAAACCAAGGCATTTCGTACTCGACTTGCATTCACAGTGAGGGGTTTTGCGTGCTCACGGAGCCATTCGGGACTTGGGCGGGAGGAACCAACGAATAGGATACATATTGGTTCTATTGAAATAAGCCCCAGATGTGAACGTCACCAGAAGAGTTAGGAGCAAGCGAAGGGGAATCTCGTTGCAATCCGGTAGGGTACATGGACAAAAGTACACTACCTTTATACTACTCTCCACTATCTAGGCTGTGCAAGACCATGTGTCACCTAGGCAAATGATATGCAGTACCGCATGGCTGGTCACTGTTAATCAGTAACCTTGGTGAGAAGTGAGTTGTGAGCTCGCAACAGCTCGCACAGCATCTCACAGCCACAATAAATCCAACACACTCCCTCGAGCTGTGAAGAGCTCATTAGTCCAAGTCCAACTTTAACACCTCTCCCACTCCCTGTCTCCACATATCTCCCACTCCCTGTCTCCACATCTCTCCCACTCCCTGTTTCCGCACTCCCTCAAACCGCAAACCCTCCGAAACTAAATCCACCGACACACGTTCAAGATCTCGATGGATATGGGAACTTCGTTCAAATCCCGAGAGATATGTGAACCACGTTCAAATCCAGATGAGCGAGTGAACCTTGGGCAAGAGGTTGCAACGGAGTGATGCGCCTTAGTAGCGGCTTACACAGTGTCGGGATTGCGCCCCCGACAGTAGCTGGTGATGGGATTCTGCCCCCAACAGCAATGTGGATGTGCACCCAATCCTGAGCGACTTCCGATGCCCCAGAGAACATGAGGACTTTGAGTCGAAATTCCCCGATCATCGACAGGAATCTTCCGACTGCCCCGATCATCGACGAGGACTTTTCTTCTGCCTTCGTCGTCGTGAAGGACTTTCGACATGCTTCCATCATCGAGGAAGACTTTCGACTTGCCTCCGTCATCCTGGAGGACTTTCGACTTGCCCTGCTCCCACAGGGACTTCCGACTGCGCCTACAACAGGCGGCTTTGACCAATGCGCTGCGACAAGCGACTTCGAGATCGACGATGGTGACATTCGTCGGTAAAGCCCTCGAACAGGGCTGTTGCTGGCGTATTATAGGCTGCCCCGCCAGACCAGGGTAGGAACCGGATTGTATTGAAATAAGCCCCAGATGTGAACGTCACCAGAAGAGTTAGGAGCAAGCGAAGGGGAATCTCGTTGCAATCCGGTAGGGTACATGGACAAAAGTACACTACCTTTATACTACTCTCCACTATCTAGGCTGTGCAAGACCATGTGTCACCTAGGCAAATGATATGCAGTACCGCATGGCTGGTCACTGTTAATCCAACAGTACCTGGGGGAGTGATACATCACAAGCTCTCCTGAGAACAAAGGCGGATGCATCGGGTTGCTCTCGCGAGAACAACGGCATGATACATCACTGAGAAATGATGCATCTGGTGTTGTTCTCAGGAGAACAATGTAATGTATCAGAACCCCACATAGGCTGAAGAAGAAACGCACGTCGATAAACTTGACCCTGCGTCCTCAATCGTTTTCAGCTCAAGCAACGCCTGCTTGTGCTGTGCTTCACGGGTGGCTAATGTAGTGTTTTCTCCTCCCATAAATATTGTTGACTGATCCAAGGGGAGCACAACGAGAGCAGCCATATCGAAGACGAATTAGGCAGCTGAAGACAAAGCGTGGATTGTTGGCATCAGCGACAAGCATGGCCAAAGGGCGGGACGATTCGGACCAGTCGCTCTTTTCTCCGTCCTACTGCGATGTCTCTTTCGGTCTAATGCGGGTTGACGACCAAAGCTCAGAGAACCTTGCGAACACTTCCTACTCAGAATCTGAAGTACACTTGACCGTAACCCGCAGCCCTTTGGATCTCTTAGCTCGAGCACGCTGGGTTTTGCCGATGCGATTCGACGGGACCACGGTCTTTCTGGGGCGGAGATGTTTTCTTGGAACCTTAGTCTCGAAAAGTCTGGTCTCTACTGCTTGCACTTCGAGCTTTGGCACTATGACTTAGGGTCCCGTTTCGTCAAGGAATCCAGATTCAATTTTACCTCTGATAACGTGGAGAGCACTTCCCTGCTATGAGCCCCATTGGTCCTTCTCTATGGCGATGCGATACTATGTTGGAGATTTCTGAGGTTCCATTCTTGCGTATTACTTCCCTTGGCGCAACACGGTAGCACAAGAAGAGGGATACCCAGTGACTTTAGAAATTTCGCTTCTCAAATATCTGCTCTCTCCAGGACCCGCCTCACCGACGCATTCTTCTCTCGGCCTCGAATCCCTGTGGCTTTGGTAGGTTTCTGACCCCCATGGTTCGTTCTTGACGCCGTGGTGGGAATGATACTCAGTGCCCACTGCCCAGTATCCATTGCAATAAGCATACAAAGAGGGATGAATCCCAAGTCCCCGAAGCTCCTTCTCCTCCATCTCTCGGCCTCGGAGTCGTGCCTCTGTTTCTTGTATAGGTTTCTTGCTGTGAAAGACGGACTGCTTGTTCGCCGTTGACTCCGTGGCGCCTGCTGGCCAATGTCCTGAAGACGACCAAACGACCCTCGCTGTGCCCTTCGATTCCAACGCGGCTCGAGTTGTCTCAATTCCTCGTTGTACAGGCTCCTTTTTGGTTCTGCAACCTAATGTCCCTCATCTCTGCGTTGCATCCCTCCCAACATCGCGCGGGGACACGAAAGCGGCAAACTCAAAGGACCTGGCGGCGTCGTGCAAATGAAAAGTTGCTTTTCCCTCGGAACCAGACGGTTCATACTTGGCTTCTTGCATTGCTCGCTCCGGCCGCCGGACGCGAGACAATTTTTGCGTCAAGTTGACCAGGAATTTAATGCAAATACTGCTTTTTTGGCGTTCAAAACTGTGGATCTTTGATGCGTGGACATACGTTTTTCCGCGCAAAATCGTTCATGTCCTGTTTCAACAAGGTGGTCTGCGGAGTGTGCAACGAACCATCTGTGAGATTGATTTCAACTCTGGCTAAGCAATTTCTTTCGCATTTGACGTCCCATTCGAGCTACGCAATTCGATCTCGTTGCGTCCGCTTCCTTCGCACATGAAAGATTGAGATATAGGTCCAACCGGTGAATCGACTACCATAGGGTGCGTTCACGAACCCTGAATATTCTGGCTTTCTGAGCTCGTGCTGCAGAGGCCCCTAAGAGGTTTCGTTCCGTTTCAGCATTGGAGCCATGCGACGAATAAAAACGACCTTCTAATTGTTTCGCATTTAAACCGAATATTCTTGTTGGTTTTCGAGCTCTGCGTGAAGTAAAATAAAAACAGTGCACCGGATGGCGCGCTAAAGTACAGCTTATGAGTTGGGCGCTTTTCCGTCCTAAATTAGGAACACATTCGAGAAGCTGTTTCTACAGCTTTAAATCCACGAATGGCAATTGTCAATTTGTACGGCAACACAGCCCGAGTACACTGCTGTATAATTCAAGGTCTCTCTGCATCTACGCCCATCTACCCTGATCTTCTTCCCCTTACCACCCACAACAACCTCGAGCTCCCCTTTGAAAATGTCCTCCAGCAATGCACTTATCCCGTGGGATCCTGACGGCAACACAGCAGTAGCAACTTTACCGGAGAATTCTCGCCCCGAAGGCGGGAGATGGGCGCTTGTTCTTAACGCCCTGCTGTCCCCGTCCCCGGGGCGCACTCTTGATCGTGTTTACACGTCTATAGGCAAGGTCCTGGAGACTCAGGCCAACCGCGCCGCGCACACCTTTGGCCTCGGCCCCGGCATTGTATCTGGCAAAATCAAATCTTACTTTGGAAACCATGAAGAAAGGGTGACGCAGTTGGAGCTGTTGCGGATCACTATCCCACCGAAACTCGAGAAGAAATGCTTGAAGCTCATGAAATACACCTTGCCGTGCGTGTGCTTCAATTTTCTCATTCGAAATGCTATATAATAACTGTGGGTTTCTTAGCGCTGAAGCTGCTAATACGCAATGTCAAGCCTTCAAAGAGATTGTGGATCTTGTTACGATATTTCCGGGTCTCCGACTTCTATTTCTCCAAACCAAGCCACTGGCCAGCGCCACCTCATTGGATGGAGGATATACCAACGCCGACACAGCGACACATCTTGCAATTCCGACACATGCCAAAAAATCCGACACATTCTGCCATAATTCACAAAAGCCGACACATTTTCAGCAAAAACAACACGGGTTCAACAAATCCGACACGGCCTGTTTGGGAGTGGTGTGGGAATGGTTGGACGCTGCGTCACGGTGTGACATATCTTTTTCCTCTCACCACCATCGCCATTCGTGGTCGCATCCATCTCCCGACAAGGACTCCACAGTCCCAAAACAACACCGATGTCTGCGCTTTTCTGTGAGACGCGGGTGGGGAACTACAAGAGAGTGGAGGGGAACTCGGAAGTCACTGCCACTTGGAACACTGCGTGGAGGCGGCGCCATAGGTCGGCTCACTAGTGCGTAATCTACGCGAGCCCCTTCACTGCCTTTTTTTGAAATGTTGCTTAGAGACGGTACTCTCCCGGCAGCCGAATATCGATGCTGATCATGGGCGAAGGAAGGGCCCGGGATATCACTGCGAGAAGACATGTGCTCAACATTGGTATTGACGCGCAGGTTCTGCGGTCACGGGGGCAACCATGGGAGGGAGGGCGGACGACAGAATCATGTGGCGCACGTAATTTACCCTCAATGAATGTTTACATAGCTAGCACAATTCTTTTTTGCTCTTCTCAAAATTCATCCCCAAATTATTGGGCATCTCAGCGAGTGAAAAATGAAACCAATGGATATTCTGGCGGAATAATATAGTACGATTTGATCAGTAGTAACTTTTGGGTGATCTTGATCAAGTTTAGAAGCTTAAGCAGCAACGACTTGCGAACTGATTGTGTGATCCCATCACCACGAGGATCGCAAGTTCAACTGGTAGCAACTAAGAACCTATTTCGGGGAATATGTGTCGGGGTTGATGAGACAGCATAAAGATGTGTCGGTTTTCTGTTGTGTGTCGGATGCACAACATGTGTCGCTGTGTCGGGTTTCAGGGAGCCTCCATTGGATGCCATTTTGGCGCTTTGGGACAGTTCAACTGGCGCTCCGGACAAGGATTGGACCTTTTGGCAGACTTTGGCTGCAACCTCCCTGGCTGATACTACCATTTCGACCATACTGGATGGGAGTTCAGTTGCTGACTTTGGGAAATGCCACGAAGAGGGCCTCGGCGTGATCGAGCAGCTTTTAATTGAGCATGATTGGCAAGTAGTAGCTTTCTAGAGTTTAAATAATTCTAATTCCGATTTCAGTGCATCTTCACAATGTTCAACTGCCCTCTGTGTTCGATATCTGGCTGGGGTTCTTGATCTGCCCGGATTTTGGGTCAATATGGAGAGTCTTCATGCTCATGTTGCAAACAAGATATGTTGTCGACTTGTCCGGGTGCTGAAGGATATTGGGGTGGACATCCTGCTCCTTGGACCCATTGATGAATCCGAAGTGCCATTTGACTATGATGGTCTTGATATTCTCGCCATCAAAGTACTTAGTGGAATTTCGAGCTGGTTCGCCAAAATCGAACAGGAAGATTGGTCTGTGCAGCCATGGTATGAAAGCTTGACCAAAGTTCTTCAGCTATTGCGGGCGTGGGTTCCATGTCATTAATACACGTAACACAGCTGAATTACTGAATTCTTTGTAGACCCCGAGCTGCGGAACTCTTGCCCCACTCATATGATTGTGCCTCCAATGCCTTCGAGAATATTGTGCCAACTACCTTTCATAATTCCGAGCTGCATGTGATGGTCAATAGGTAACACACCTGGAACCAATATCCATTTTTGAAGCTAATATTCCACAGCCAGAATACAGCCTCTGAGGATCAGCCTCCTGAAGACGACTGTTTGACAGATTTGCAATGCGAGACATCCAGTGTTCACAGTAACACCAGTGATAATACGAGTGCTCACTCTACAGATGAGCGCAATAGCCAATATTCCAATAAGGATTCTCTGGAACTATCAATTGAAGATGATAGGAATAGTGGCATGACAGATCTTTCTGACCAAGACACCAGACAAATGGTGCGACCTGTCTTCCATATTTTGAGCCCCCTAACCATCACCAGGATTCTGCTTCTGAGGTATTCTTTGATTGTGAAGACACCTCAGAACTGGATTTTGAGTATGACTCAAATCTAGTGGGAGAATTAGTGAGTGTAAAGTTCATTCACACTATTCCAACTGACAACTTCCAGAACCCTGTGAACACAGACATCCAGCCAATTTCAGGGGGGCCAGGTGTACTGAATGCAACTTCCTATCCTTCCCTGACAGATCAGTGGCAGAAAGACGCAGATAAATTGAGAACTATACTACAACAGAGGCGGAGAGATCTGGGTGACAATCATCTGGACACCTTGGATGCCATGGAAGGTCTTGCTGGGATGCAACATAGACTTGGAGACTACAAGTCAGCAAGAGATCTGGATGCTGTGGTCCTGGAAAAGAGGATAATTCTTCTAGGAAATGATGATCCTTTGACTCTGCGTGCTATGTACAATTTGGCTTCAACATATATCAGCCTAGGCCAGTACCAGCAGTCAGAAGGCCTCCTGTTGATGTTACTGGACCGGCAAAAGGAAGTTCTCAGTGAACATCATCCAGACACTCTGCGAACAACAACAGAGTTGGCAATGGTGTACCGGGATCTAGGGCAATCGAAGCGTGCGGAGGGCCTCCAAATTCTCACCCTGAAAAAACAGCGGGACTTGTTCGGCGAAAACAATGTTGATACAGTCACGACTATGCGTGAGTTGGCCATAACATACCACAACCAAGGCCAGTACGAGAAGGCACATGAGCTTTATGCTTCGGCCCTGCAGAATTATAGGGAAATGCTGGGCGAGGATCACCCAGACACTCTGGAAACCATGAGGCGTCTGGCAACAACCTATAACGAGCTAGGCTGGCACAAAGAGTCAGAGCAGCTCCATCAGATTGTTCTGCACAAGAGCAGGATATTACTTGGAGAGGATCATCCCGATACACTAACAGCCATGGCTGCTTTGGCATTGACATACACCAATGTAGGCCAGCTTGAGAATGCGGAGAGTCTGCTGGTTGTGGTGCTGAAAAAGCACACAGACCTTCTGGGAGAAGACCATCCAAATACCTTGCGAACAATGGTTCTCCTAGTGAAAACATACAGCCAATTGGGTCAGTTCAGCACTGCAGAGGAGCTTGCACTGGTAGCTCTGGAGAAGCGGCAGAAAGTCATGGGTGAAGACCACCCAGATACCCTGGTGACAATGGGACAGCTGGCATGGACATACCAGATGCAAGGTTGGTTTGACCATGCAGAAGAACTTTATTTTGTCCTCTTTGAAAAGCGGAGGAAACTTCTGGGTGATGATCATCCGGACACTAAATTGACTATGGAGAGTCTGGCGTGGACATATCGTGCCCTTGGTAAAATTCAGGCCGCAGAGGAGGTGGAAAGACGCCTTGAGGTCATGAGCACTAGGCAAGAGGACTAGATGACATTCACACTCAGTCATTCCATGAGCGTGGAAAAACTCTCTTGCTTCTTCTCTTGAACTTGACCCTCACATTCTGCTCTGTAGATCATATTTCTCCTCCAAATTTTCATTCAGCTCTGTTCTACTTAGCCTGGAAGGAAGGCTGTAAGGGCCGCTGGCATCCCTGCATCACAAAACCATCTCTGTATTTCTAAGCCAGGAGCGGATGGCCCGCACCCATGATAGTTGAATACCTGCCAACTCAATGAGATCCCCGTTCAACTCGGGACCAGACGTTGACAGACTCAGTTCCGGATTTTCTTTCCCCTGGCATGGTTGAGCTCAATATGCACATATCTATTCATCGGCCCAAGTAAATCTGACACATGGAAGTCGAATATACCAAACTCGTTGTTCACATTACATAAATCAACTCCTGAGCTATGCATTCTCTTAACTCGTAAAGTTCAACTTATCATGGGATAAAATTGTGCCTCAAATGCACAGTACAAGGAACAAGTCCTAGCATGCACATCTTGCGAAGATGTAACGGTTTTCTGGTCGTGGTTCGACGGGGCAAGATTTAATGCTTTAGCTCAAGACCAATCCATTTTTCTACCATGCCCACTCCTCGTCCTGCAACTCCGTGTGAATCTTTTTCCTTCTTTCGATTCAGTCTTCGCTAGATTCACAAGCTCAGACCTGCATAAGTAACGGCCTCAGAAGGAGGTTAGAAAGCCAGGTACTGTATTCGACTGGAACGCCGACACTTTCGCGGAATCCCGTTCGACTCGGGCAAGGTTGTAGCTGTGCACTCATTTTGTAATTTTCATTCATACTGAGTATAATTTTGTGTTGCAGTTCCACATGTAAGCTATTAAACCCTCTTCACCTACCTAAGTGCAAATGTATCTGTGTTCAAGAATAAGCGAAGAAAGCCTCGGTCCGTTACGAAACCCATCTAGTGCGTGGGTTTCCGTTCGACGCGGCTAGGCTTTGGTTTTGATGTACAATTATCTTGTTGCTCAACTCTTTCTTCTTTTTCATGAGCAAGGCATGTTGCTGTAGCACAATTTTATTCGTCCTTCCGCCCAAGCCCTCGTGATACGACACGGTACGGCAAATTAGTATACAGAACTACCGTAAATACGTACAATTTACGCAATCCCTGCGCGATCCACTGACAAACTAAGCGGGTACCACGCGATATAAATATGAAAGGAATAAGGACGGATGGTATAGGAAAATGTAGCAAAGAAACAGAAATGGAAAGAAGAAACAGAGGGTGGATTTTAGGGGGGTATTGCTACTAGTTGATCGCGGCGAGGAGACTTGGATGCAAAGGAGGAAAGCGGGAAAGTATAGTCATAATGGGTGTGCGCGGGGACTTGGGTAGATTGAAACAGTTTGTGAAGCTGTTGAGACGAAGAGATAAGAACACGGAGCAGGAAACAGACAGAGCGAGAGCGGCGAACAGATTTGGGAATGGAAGAAGGAATAATGCACGTGCGTCACTGCTTCCGCTTCCCGCCCACCAGGGTACCTTCATTGTCCAGCTCCGGCTTTGGCTCTCAGATGCGGATGAACAGCACCGGCATCGGCTTTCGCTCGACATCGTGGCGCCCGGCGTTCGCTGCTCCGGCCCATCCACATCCGCAGAGTTGTTTGTGTCCGCCGTGGGCGTGTCACAGTGGACGCGGAGCGGAGGCAGCGCTTCGTAGCTCACGCGTGGCGAGGGCAGCTCGTAGTTGACGCGCAGTGAGGGTGGGTTGATGCTGCCGCCTACATGGTCATCGTCTGCGGTGACAGTGAGCTCGTTGTCGTCTCGCGCGCTGTCGTCTGCCGCAGAGGCGAGTGACTTGTTCGGCGTGGCAAAGGCGAGCGGCAGGAGAGAATGCGGACGGGTTTCATGTCGGCCAAGGACACTGCTGCGGAGGTGGACGGTGAAGATTGAAGTCGGGAACAAGCCTCAACGGGCGAGCGGCGCCTCACAGGCGGCGAGGGGATTTCGGCGATGACGCGGGGCGCGCCATATGAGCGTGATGTAGGTGGCGAAGAAACCGGGCGCATGATTAGCGCGGGAGTCGCCGGTGCAGACAAGTACTCGTACTCGGTCTTCGCGCCCTAGCTTGGTGAGGAATCGTACGGCGTGGGTGTCGTGCAGAAGCGGTGCTTGAGGGCAGGCCTTTGGCGGGGGAGCATCGTCTTCCCTAGGTTTGGTGACGGCGGGGGGCGCGGCATGGGCGGTGGTGTGGGTGGTGGACGTACCGGCATGGGTGGCGAGAACACCGAGCGGATCATCAGCACGGTGACTAGAGTCGTACGGCGTCTGGATCGAGCAGAAGCGCTACTCGGGGGAGGTGGGGAATGGCATGTCGAGTCTGCGGGCGATGGCAACGTCTTGGCGAGGCCTGCGTTGAGGACTGCAAAGGCCTCGGAAGTGGCTGGGGATGGAAGCGCCGGCCGGCATGTGGGTGGGCGAGTGCGAGGCGCGCGGACCGGCGGAGGCGGAGAGATTGCATTGCAAACAGGGTCAGTTTGCTTTGGGGATGCGAAATGTGACTCACATTGCAAGCGCACCAACCGCATACCTACGGGATTGTCCCTGCAAACTACTTTCGCGACCAGCATAAGAAAAGGAACACAGATCGAGCGCCTCTGTGTCCTGTACGCGCCGCTTGTTCTCCAGCTCGATTGACCTCTGCTTTCGCTGTGCTGCACGGGTCCATTCTAGCTTCGTCTTCTTCTGTCCTGTTGACTGATCCAAGGAAACGTGCGGAGAGCGGAGATGATATTTTGTGAAATGAAAGTCGAAGACAAGTGTCGATTGTTGGCATCACCGACAAGCGTAGCCAAAGAGCAGGTCAATTCGGACCGGCGGCTCTCGCTTTCGACCACAACCTAGCCTAGATGGCTTTCCAATGTGACTCTACCAACCAGGGCCGTGTTGAGCTATCAAATACTTCCTCCACCTCTAGTACTGCTTCACACGGCGGTGTCCTTTTTGGAGCTCTGGCATAAGTAGATCCAAGCAGACCAGTTGTCTATCGGGAGTCAAATGCAGAATTCCAGTCCCGTACCCGACCTTTCTCTTATCTGGCCACGATTCGAGCAAACACATTGCCTCCTCGGCCTCAGATCCCTGTGGCGTGGGCAACTTTCTTGCTCGCACAGCAGACAACTCGTTCGTAATCGACTCTGTGGTGGGATATGCTTATAATCATGCTCAGCCTCTGCTGCTCAATATTCAATCTAGGTTTCCTTACCCAATTCTCGCGGGTATGGTTTCCTTTCCGGGGTCGCGTGAAGTGAAATTGATGTAATACACTGAATGATTGCTCTTCCTGGCCCGAACCAAGTTGGTCCTCCCTCTTTCTTGTCTGTCCCTCCGCTTGGCGCAACATTGCACAAGGATTGAAAGCAGAATGAATCCCGACTCACCAAAGCTCCTCCTTGTATGTTGGATCCGCCTCATCAAAGTATCCTTCGCACGATCGCTCGACCTTGGATCCTTGTCACTTTTCTATGTCCTTGACTCCGCATGGCAGAACACTCGATCGCTGCTAACTCTGTGGCTCCAACTGGCCAACGTCACGAGAACAAAGTTTAAGCGAGGCTCGCTGAGCCCCATCGATTCCTATCCGGTTCGCGTTGCGCGAATTTCTCGTTGAGGAGGTTCACTCGACGCCAATGTCCCTCATCCCTGCTGGGCATCTGTCCTGACATCGCGCGGGACATGAAAACAGTGCGGGTAAACCCGGACTGAGCTCGGCGCTGTTGTATATGCTTGCATCGGACCTGGGCGGCTGGCGCTTGTTGAAGTGTTCTGTCTGGGCTCCGGGCTGGGATAAGGCTTTCAACTCGGGCCTTTTGCCAGGAATTCCCCGTTCTTATGCAAATACCGCTTTTATATGCTCAGAGAAACCAAAGTGAGGATCCTCGGGAAGCATGCAACGGCGTGCACTCGGAGATTGATTTCAACCCTGGCATAATCGATTTCTTACAGATTCAACTTCCAGTAATCAAGCTGCACAATTCGAACCTGTGGTGTCCGCGTCATGGAAGACGGAGAGACAGGTCCAACCAACAAGTCGACCGCCATCGGGCCGCTTTCAGAAATGCCGAATATTCATTTTTGTCGGTCCAGCTTCCGTTTCCGGCGTGATGGGAAGTGGTTATTGATACGAGCAGGGAAAGGACTTCTGACAACCCAGCCAAATGCCTGATCCGGGTGCCTAAAAAGCGGGTAACGAACGAGGCTTTTTTGAGAGTTCCATGAGGCAAAAACGGGTACTGAAGAGCGATTTTGGGCGGGATTCATGGAGCCAAAAACGGGTAACAAGGGGGGGTTGAAGCAGCCTGACAAAAAATGGGTAACGAAGAAGGGTCTGAGGTCGGGTTCGAACTCAACTGTAGTCAGTTGGTATGCACTGATAACCACCCGCCCAACAAAGCTTTGCGACCTTAGTAAAGTAACCTGCCATGCTCTCCAGACGAATAAACTTCTCCAGTTGAACTAACTTTTCTTAATCAATTTTTATGGTCCCGGGTCCCGAAACAAAGAGCCTTGTTGTATTTTTGCGTCGTTCACACTCCTCTGGAGCGGGAATATTTTCCATGGTACTCACGACTGTCTCCCCATGGTCTTCCAATTCGCCAAACTACAACCACGCTTCTTTTTATGTGCGTTGCACGCAACACCCTTCAACCTTAACGGGACTCTATGCCTTTCTTCCGAAGCCTTCAGCGCGTACACCCAGCTCAAGTCAAATATTCCTGACATCAGAGCTGTGCTGAAGCCAATACCTAAGAAGAAATAGCTTCCCTATAGACGTCACACACAGCGAATTTTTGGAATTTCTTTTCCAGATTTTGACATGCCCTGGGGCCAAACGCGGGTAACGAAGGCCCCTCTGCCCGAGCCTGGGGCAAAAGCGGGTAACGAACGGGGGTCTGAGGGCGATTTTTTTGCGGGTAACGAAGGGGGTTTCCGAGATCAGGCACTTTGGTGGATTGTCGGAGGTCCTGCAGGAAATGTACTGCATTGCGCGCGCCTAAGTACAGCTTGTGACCCGGGCGCTTCTGCTTTCTAAATGAGAACACATTCCGGAAGCTCTTACCACAGTGTAAATCCACGAATGTCAAATGACAACTTGTACGGCAACACAACCCGAGTCCACAGCCATATCCTTTGGTGTCTCTCTGCGTCCACTCTCATCCTCTTCCTAGTACCACCCTAGCCACCTCGCGCTCTACGTCAAACATGTCTTTGAGTGGGTTATTGATTTGAATGTGATTCTAACTTTCCATTGGACTTTGTAGCGCTATACCATTGAAACTGGTGACGTCCGCTGTGCGCATGCAAGATGGAAAGACTGGTCCCACCAGTGAATCGACTATAATCGAGCTGCTTTCACAAACCCGAATACTCTTGGTTCTTGGCCTCGTGCTGCAGGAGCCTCCATGGGCTTCCGTTCCGTTTTAACATTGTTTTTTTATCTGTTCCGCATGAAATGAGTTGTTCCGGTTGGTCCAGGGTCATCTCCGCGTGCGAGAAGTAAGTAAAGTTGATATGGGCAGAAAATTTGTGCACTACATGGCCCGCGGAATAGCTCGGGCGCTTTTGCATCCCAAATTAAAAACACATTCGAGAAGCTGTTCTACACCTTTAAACCTACAAACGGTAATTGTCAATTTGTACGGCAGCACAGCCCGAGCGCACTGCGGTATTCTTCCAGGGTCTCTCTGCATCTACCCTCGTCCTCTGCCTATTACCACCTCGCGCTCTACGTCAAACATGTCTTCGAGCAACGCACTTATTCCTTGGAATCCTGATGCCAAAACAGCTGTTGCAACGATACCGGAAAATTCGCGTCCCGACGGCGGAAGATGGGCGCTTGTACTCAACGCGCTGTTATCCCCGTCCCCGGGGCGCACTCTGGATCGTGTTTACACATCTGTACGCAATGTCCCGGAGACGCAGGCTAACCGCGCTGCACACATGTTGGGTTTGGGTCCTCAGGTCGTCGCTGGGAAAATTAAAGTCTACTTCGGCGATGGTGAAGAGAGGATGGGACAGCTGGAGATTCTACGTACCACAATGCCAACAAAACTCCAGAAGAAATAGTTGAAGCTCATAAAATATACTTTACCGTGCGTGTGCTTGAATTTTATATTTCCAATATAAATCAGACAGCACGGAATTCGAATACACCAAAATTGTCGTTCACATATGCAGTTCTCTCCACTCGTAAAGTTCAACCAATCACAATATCCTGGCATAAATTGCGCCTCAAATGCACAGTACAGAACATGACAGTGGACGATCCGCGCACGCATATCTTACTCATTCTCGGTTCATAACACGCAACTCAAATACCTCCATCGCAACAAGCTCTTCCGTTCGCTTTGCAACGTCTCGGCCCGATTTTTATCTCCGTTCAATAAATCCAACCTTGGCGAGAGCTCGACTTGAACTTTGGAGCCCGGCAAGGCGAGCAAGACACCTTTGATGCCGTGCGCTCTTTTTTCTCTCTCACAATGCAAATGCCCATAAGTCATGACAACCACGGTTTTCCGTCCCCAGTGTTGGACGTCTTCCTAGCAATTTCTCTCATCTCTTAGAGTCCTCGTTCCCTTCTGAACCTTCATTTGTGGTCCAGGCCGATACTAACTAGGTTCTGGGCTGCGCAGAATGTAAAACTCGAACGAGGCTCCAACCATATCCGTAGGTTCTTCCACTGATCTAAGTCCTTTGTCTCGACATTGCGCTGCTTGATTTTCCTCGCCTATATTCTCTGTTGGGAGAGTGAATTCTTCATCAACGTTCGCGCCTCGCCATTCCTTCTCTTTTTCTTCTCCTGCTCAATCCCACTACTGCTGGTTCATCAATTGCCTGTGCGCGCCTCTTTAAATGTAAATGACTGCACCTGACGCATATTTGTAACCGAGAAGGTTGTGAGGTCCCGGTAATTTCGTGAGGTAAGGACCCTGCTAGAGCTGTCAAGAATCCAAGTAGTTCACGCAAGACTGAGTGGATGAAGTGTTGGATTCAAGAAAACTGACTATCTGCTATGTATTTACAAGCTACTTTAATACTAACAAGAGCGCGGTGGGCCGCTTCGCGGCCCCCCACTTCGACTGGTTAGGGGACCTGTAATGCGCAGGGTGGGAAAGGATTATTTTTTGAACTTCGCTCAAGCCGCATAACCCACGCTTTGACAGAGAAGGGAAGGGAGGGGTTTGGGTGGGAGCGGCAGTGCCTGCCGAGTCGGAGTTGTCATCGCGGCCCGTTCGAGCGACTATCTTCTAGCCCACATCCTAAATTCCCGAGAAGTCACAAACAACGTGGAAGATGGAGGAGTTGATACTATCTCAAGGTTAACTTGTAGTCCCCAATAGATCAAGCTGAGATTCATTCAGCAGTTAGAACTAAGTGCGGAGCTGGCGGAGTCGTCGGAGTTTGAAGGCTTCAGACAGACGGACACACGTAATTTTATAAAGAGGGTGACTATGTGGGAAAGTTACCCCTCTCTAATAGCACATCACGGATTATGGGATACTGCACCTTCATAATAGCACCTAGTGGCTGATAGAACTTGATAAGAGAGCGAACCAATCAACCGGTGGAAGTAACTGAAAAAGGCAATGATGGCGCCGAAGGCGCGGAGTTTGAATATTGCCGGATGCAGACGTCCATCCGTTACAAAGGTCAAGTCCATTTGTACAACTCCTTCTGTGCGTTCTATCCCGGTCTACAGTCCGCATTCACCACAGTATTTGAATAGACCCCAACTCAGTGGGATCCCCGTTCAACTCGTGACCAGGCTTTGATCGAATTGGTTCCGAATTTTTCCTTATTTCTGCAGTGTGATTGAACTCATTATCCATCTATCAAGCCCAAAGTCCTGGGAATTGGAGTACGGAATAAATTAAAGTTGCGGTTCCTATTGGATCGAGTCTTCGGCTACTCGGCTGGGAGTTGACCCAACTTGAGGTTCGCTTATCTCATTTAGTTCAACAAATATCAGTACAAACACCCCAACTGGTACTCACTAAAGCATGGGCCTGGTAGCAGGCGGTATGCACTCGTATTTTGTTAATATACAAGGGTATTCCGCGTGATTAGCCGCTCTGCCCAGGGCTGGGCGCGGAAAGCCAAGATACTGTTTTTCTCTCATGCTGTGTCCGCCGCTGAATTTGGCATCTAGCTAGAGTGGCACCGGCTGAATCACGAATTTCGAACTTTCGATCATGAACGTGGCCCGCTCTACTCGACATGCAGTGGAATCCAGGGGACGAGCGTGACAAATCGTTTTCTGAGAACCAAGCTATCGTATACAATGGTGTACACGAATACTAGGGGAGAGAACAGCCCTGATAGCAGTCAGCCGCGTCCACCATCCATATCCAAAAAAATCTTTGATCATTTGCGTGGGTTCCCCGTTCGACTCGAGACTAGGCTTTACGGGCGACTTTGCATGATTTTTCAGAACTTTTTTTGTTACATATACCTATGATACCTCTAGTCATTCTTTTTGTCGTCGCAGATTTCAATACAATAATAATGCCACCCATGCCCGAATGTCCCATGATTTTGCATCGTTTAATGGAACCCTCCCTCTCTCCCTTCAACCCACACAACGAGGCCGCGCCTAGCTATGATTCAGACCCTGGTGGCGCCTCCACACTGGTAAGTTACAGTCGATTTGTCTCCTTCCGTGGGTTCAATCCCGTTCGACTCGGGACTAGGCTCGACCACTCCCTTGTTACTATATCCTCCCTGAATTCCAATACAGTAGTTCAGTCTAGTCCACATCTACCTTCCTCCGTCCACAGCGAGATACGACAGGATAATTCATAACCAGCCCCAAATACAACAATTTACGCGATCCAAACTCAGGTAAGAGATGCAAGAGATGACGACACTACACATGTAGGTAAAGGAGGACATGTAAGAATATGAAAAGGAAACGAGGAAAGACAAGTTTTGCGTGCGGTGGGAAGCACGAAAGAAAGTGGGTGGTCATAAGGTAGTTCGTTGGATACAGTTCCATTTGTGAGTTGGGAGACGAGATGAGAAGCGAAATAGAGCATGCAGGAAAAAAAGCAGCGCGAAGTGAATGGAGGACGGCGAGAAAACGGGGGCAAATGGCACCAGTGGTCGCAGCTGTGCCTCTGTATCTAGATCCTCGTAGGTATACGCCGCACGTCGCAGTCGACGCGGAGCGAGGGCTACTCGCTGTTCAGGCGCAGGGAGGGCGGTGTTTCGAAGGTCACGCGCAGCGAGGTAGGTCAGTGCTCCCAGGCGCCACACAGGCACAAGGCACGGATGTAGCCAACTAGAGGACGAGGCCATCGGGAACAGCCGTGTCGCGGGGGCAGCGTTGTGTCAGTCTCGCGGCAACGGTTGACTGACCGACCATCGACGCTTGTGAGGTGGTACAGGTGGGCGGCAAAGACCCTGGACGCGCCACGGGCATAAGTGTGGCCGGTGAATGCGGACTGGCACAGACTCGCAGAGAAGTTCAGAAAGAAAATGTAGAGGCAGCTTGAACACATTTTCACGCTCACACATTTGAGGGTACGCAGTTGTTGTATGCTCAATCGCACGGTACTACGTAGGACCTGTGTACCAGCTCAGCAAGGTCAAAAGGCCCGGCGGTGGAATTTGCACGACAGACGCCGATGGCCTTTTTGTAGGCGATGAGGGGAACAGGAAGCGAGCAGCCCGGCTACTTGTAGCAAAGATGATTTTGAGGATGGATCATGCGTGTCGGAAGGCAAGCGTGGATTGTTGGCAATACTATTTTTGACCCGGTACTTGGCCACCTAAGCATTCGTGCCTCAGTATCAACCTGTGACGTCGTTCCCCATGGGCAAAACAGTGTCAGATGAAGGGCAGACATCCTACGAAGAGTTTAAGCCTACTCCCACCCAAATATATGAAGACTTGTCCTGGCAGTGAATTTTTTTCGGACGGGGGTTCAACAAGGCCAAATACCAGGGTAGTTGGCCACCTCCCCAAATCAAGCATTGAAGCCGGAACTCAGCGACCGGAGCCATCGGGAATTTCAACTAGAACATATATTCATAATTAGAACATATATTAGTCATCATATAGCCCATATGCGGGGTGTAAATAACTGCTCTTCCGACTAGGAAAAAGCCCGGACTCAAGCCGCTCAAGCAATGCCATGTCTAGCGGAAGAGGAAATTTTGCTAGGCCCCAAATTGGGCTTCAAACAGCATGAAGGAAAGGTATGCAGCATATTTGCATCAATAACTTTGTCCCGAGGTGCTTGGAGCACACCAAAAAAATCCCATTGTTGATACGATCAAAATTGTGTTGGTTGCGGCAAAGCATTGCACTGCGAAAGGAGCTGAGCAGATAAAATTTTGAAGTACATCCTAAATTGAAGTATTGGACTCCAAAAGCCCTCGTGCCAAGTTCCATATGGGTAGCCTCACATTGTTGTCTTATATGACATCGGCCAATATGAACAACTCAAAAAATGCAGCTGTGCCTTCAGGGGAGAGTAACAAAGAAACTTCTGACCCAAACACAGAGGAAGTCGTAGGAGATGATTCGCTAAGACCAGGGGAACAGAACGAGCCTACGAAGTCCCGGAATGGCCAAGAATTGGTCGAAAGGGAGCTGAGAGAAGAAAGCCGAGCCGCGTCGGCAATAAGAAAATGATGTTCACACGTTTCGGAGCCCGATCCGACATGTCATAACTGACCATCAGTTCATCACCCTGATTCCAAATTCGGTTCAGGCATTCGTTATAGGTCCTACTATCATCCCTCACTATGCCAGGTTATAAGTGTCGAGGCTCAGCAAGCTAGCTACCAAATGGCCAACTAGGGGGGTGGCCAACTACGGGGTCCAAAATAGTACTGACAAGCAGAGCCAAAGAGCGGGTTGATCCGGTGACTCTTTACTTTCGACCACAACATCCGTCACAGGTCATCACTGGGTTATTGCCCTCAAAAGTTGAATGAACAGGAAATAAGAATCCCGTCGACTCCCAACACCTTATCGGTACCCGCCTAGTTTCTTCCCGGAACGACAAATATCCACTCTGTGGCAAAATACCGCATTTGATGGCTAGACCAACCTCCCTCCAGCAAACCCTCTGGGCCCCATCGGTTCGAACCCGGCTCGATTGTCCAAAATCTCCCTTGCCGAGGTTCGCTCCTCCCCCTCGCGCCCTCAATATCAACATGGAAAAATCAGGGTAAATCGCAATAGACTGTCGTGCATACGAAGGAGTTGCTTCGGACTATATGCTTGACTTGCTGCAGCACTCTCCCTAGTCCCCTGCAGCGAGCATTCTGATGGACCCCACGCGTTCTTATGGACATACGAAGCTGTGCGGATCCTCGGCGCATCGACTCGCACTTTTTATGCACCAAATTTTCCTTCTTGCAATGGCGCGGTGCTGACGGCAAAAAGTGCGGAGACATTGCCCGCGGTTTCAAATTTGAAGAACGGCTTGGCAGCTGGCTTCCGCCGAGACGGCACACATCAGCGGCTGGCCCTTCTGGCGTGTATGGCGACACGGCGACACGTCTCGACTCTGGTTCCACCGAGCCCTTTCCTGCTTATGCGTATCATCTCTCCCCGAGAACACGACAGCGATTTGAAATTTGGACATAAGTCTCATATCCAGCAATAGTGATTTGTCCACTCCCTCGCAAGCCTGAACTCCCCAAACTCGTAGATGCGCTGAGGGGTCGGGAACGGCTTTCCGAAGTCGTTTGGCCTCTCTTGCATTCACATCTCTGCTATTTTCAAACACAGCGGCTGATTCGCTCACCGCACTTTGCCAACGTGCATCTCGCCCCAACATGGCGCTTCAGCTACTCCTCTCACGTTTCGAACATCAAAACAATGTACGCAGTTCGATGCTACACGGGCTTGCTTAACCTCAAATCTCCTCGTTGCACGGCCGATGGAGGCATTGCATCATTATTTTCTCAATAGTATTCCGTTTCGCATGCAATATGATGGAGGAAACACAGACAAATCTGATAATACCCTTGACAGACTGGCAGTGAATGTACAAGACAGGAGAAAGCGCTATCAAGGCGACCATTCTGCATACAAAGGAAGAAAGCGGGCCTCGACAAAGCTACACGACTGCGGTAGAAGATCCCTTCACCTTGGCCACACCCCCTCTACGGCTGTCTGCGTCTCCCAACAGATCTCGCAAGAACTCGAACTCATCTATGATCTTCTGTGCCATCTTACTTGTGACATTTCCCTTCGTTGCGCTGAGGATCGTCAAGTCGGAGATGATATAGACACGTTGCTCCGGTAGGTCCGCGCTGCGGAGATTCTCCCGCACATTCTGCCTCGTCGCACTAACAAAGTGCTCTCTGGCCGCATACTCGAGGGTCGCCTGACTTCGAGTATCCTGTTCTTCGTCATCGCTTTCGTATCCCATGTCCCGCATTTGGTTACGGATCTGGCTGTCTGCTTTGGAGCGGACGATGTAGCACGGGATTCCGAAGAGACGCGCGTTGCGGAGGATTGCTATGTCCGTCCTGGTGAACCTGTTGTCGATGAGGACGACAAGCGTGTCAAAGACATAAAGCCCCTGATCGTTGAAGTACTGCCAGTCCGGCACCTGCAGCGTGCCCGCGCCTGGGATATCATACCAGACAAATGGGTTTCTGGGGTCCGAATCTGGGAAGCGAGTGACGTGCAGTGTCGTCTCTGTAATTCCCGTCGCAGCGGCTCCCGCATCCGTATTCCGCAGGCCACGTAGCGCATTGATGAGCGATGACTTGCCACTGCCCGCGATGCCTACTACAGCAAAGTGGTACAACCCGTCGCAGTACCCAATCCTGTGCTTGGCATCTTCGACGTCTGCGGCAGAGGGCATGACAACAGGTTGGATGCCTTGGCAGAGCTGGCGCTCAAGCTCCGCCTTCGCTTGGAGCGCCGCACGCGCTCCGTCCACTGCTACGCGCGCAGCTCGAGCTCCTCTGCGGCAAGCTGGGCTGCAACGGTGATCCTATTCTCTGCTTCCGCGAGCTGCTGCTGGCGTAGCGCCTCCTGCTGTGCCGCCTCCGCCGCTCTCCTCCCCTCCTCTCTTATCTCCTGCTCGCGTCTTTGCACCTCATGACGCTGCACTTCAGCCGCCCGCTCAGCAGCCAGGCGGGCTTCTTCGGCTTCTCTTCTGATGCGCTCTGCCTCTACTTGTGCGGCTTCCATGGCGGCCTGCGCCTCTCGAGCTCGTTGGGCATTCGTCTCGGCCACCTGTGCAACCCTGTCTGCTTCCTCCCTAGCGGCTTGTGCTGCTATGTCGCGCTCTTGCTGCTCCTGTATGTGTTGGAGTCTGACTTCTCCTTCGATGGATGAATGAGCGGAACCCATTGATATAGAGGTGCGGTTGAGGGACGAGAGCGTACAACAATGCGGCAGCCCGGTTTCTATTCTCTCCTATAATTGCCGCAATCCAAGCATGGGAAACGCGTGCCCGTGCCCAAATTGTGTCAAAGACGCATGGTGTGAAGTTTGAAACGGATATTCGCTCAACATGCAGAATACACACCAAGTGTAAGTATGTAAGATACTGCTCACCCTATGCCAAGTCCCAGCTGCCTCCCATTTCCACCGTTGCTTGTGCAACCCCTCTGTGACACGCTGGACCCTAGCTGCGGTGCACCGCAATGCTGCAGCCCGGGTTCTATTTTCTTCTACTGTTGGCAGGATAATCGCGATCCAAGCATGGGAAACGTGTGCTCATTCCCAAATTGTATCACAGGTGACGCCGAAACCTTCGGAGAATTTGCAGAATACATACGGAGTGGCTGTACAACGAATCACAGAACTGGGCCCAAATACAATATTTTTGGAGCCAAACTAACTAGGTGATACGGAGAGAGAGACAGAGTAACAACTAAGGAGACGCAGATAGGTAGCTGAAAAAGCATAGGTAGAAAAGGAAACGGACCAAAGAGGTGGCTTTCAGTTTTGCGAGGAGAGGAATTTAAGTAGAGGAATAGAAACAGGGAAATAAGGAGGAAAGGGAGTGGTTGTAAGGCCGCGTGCATGGTGCGAGTTTGTTGGTTGAATACAGTTTGATATAGCCGACGAGACAAGAGAGAGGTAACAGACGAGAGCACCGCAGGAGAACGAGACAACGAGGACAACACGCGCGCCTCACCACTTGCGCTTCCTGCCGCTTGGTGTTCCCAAACCGCTGCATGGATGCAGGCACAGGCGTGAGCCGCCCGGCGTCGTCCCGGTTATCATCAGCGGTGACAGTGCGCTCGTCGCCATCCGCACTGCCGCTCGGCACCACAGACGAGTGGCGGGAGAGGAGCGCAGAGTACCCAGGCTACGGTGGCAGAGGAGAACGGAGAGGCAACGGAGAATAGGCCCTTGATGGGCGAGCGTCGTTTTCCCCGCGGTGATGGCTTGCTGGTTTCGACGACGAGGTGGGCGAGCGCCGTATGAGGGTGGCGTAGGTAGCGTATACACTGGTGGGGGTGACGAGGACGTGGCACGGGGGTCGCCGGCGCAGAGGAATACTCGTGCCCGGGCTGGTGCTTCGCGCCGTACCGCGGGGCGGACTCGTATGGCGTCGGGGTTGCGCAGAAGCGCTGCTCGGGGGAGGACGGAAAGGCACGTATTCCCGGATGGTGGCATCGTCGTTTCCGAAGCAGTCCAAGCATGTGTTGGTTAGGACCGCGACAGTAGCCGGATAGGGGAGAGACGGGCGGGCGAGTGCGCGATTGGGGCGCACGCCGGCGGAGGCGGGGATGCTGGGCACGAAAACTGCATTTCAAACGGACAGGGTCAGTTTTCTTTGGGGGTGGAAGGGAATGAATCAATGAAATGGACGGCTGTACACACACCACATCCCGTCCAGGTTGCTCCACTCCAAGCAGCCGGTCCGAACGGAGAGAAGGAGCGAGAACCATTGTTCCTGCGATACTCATGAGCCCAGGACAACGAGGAGAAGAAGCAATAACGCACATCGGTAACCTGAGCGCCACTGCGTCCTCAACGTATTGGTTGTTCTCCAATTGAGCAACCTCTGCTTTTGCTATCTTGCACGGGGCTTCTTCTTCTGCATAGCCGACTGGTCCAAAAGGAACGCGCAGAGAGCGGAGACGAATTTTGCGACATGGCAGCCGAGGACAGGCGTGAATTGTTGGCATCGGCGCCAAGCATAGCCAAAGAACGGGAGAATCCGGACCGGTGACTCCTTACTTCCACAATCAACGGCCTTGCGTTTTCCACTGCAACTTGACGGACCAGGGTCGTGGAAGCTCTCAAATACTTTCACCGAAAATTTGTATTGTACTTGGTATGTTTGGGAAATGGGTTTTCCTCGGACGCGATTCGACGAGTGTGTAGTCCTTTCCGGGCCGAGATTATTTCTTAAGGACTCGCTCCTCAGGACGTCTAGGCTCTACTGTCCATGCTTCATCCCCGGTACTTACGACTTGTTATCACATTTTCACAAGAGCAAATTCATTTTGACCGCTGATAGCGTGAAGAGCGTGCCACTCGAACAATGAATCCCTGGCTGCCACGAATCGAGGATGGACTCTTCTAAAAGCATAAAACAAAATATGCTGGATTCCCAATCCCTCGACCAATCTTCCCTTCTTCCATGCCCACGCCCTCTCCAGCACCCTCCGATCAATGCATTCCTCCCTTGGCCTCAAAGCCTTTGGTTTATACTCTTTCCCGCATGGCAGACCGTTCATTTGCTCAACCGTCGACTCCTGGGATATACTTGGTGGTCTATTACTATGTGAAATTAGCCATTGTAAGGAATCAATTATTCTTGCCGAATTCTTGCTGGGGCGGGTTTTTCTGCTCTCCTTTGCGTCAGGCAAAATCCATACGATACACTGTGAGCATGATGGGTTTTTTCCGGACCGTTTAGCCGTTAAACGTGTCGCGGAAATCCTTTCTTGCTTCCATGCCCGTCTCTCCACTGGACGCAACAACAAGAGATCCGGGCTCACCAAACCTCATTCTCCTCTCGTGCTCGCTCTTGCGGCTCATCAAAGTGTCCTCTGCGCGATTGCTCGGCCTCGGATCCCCGCGGCTGGTGTAATGTGGCATTGCTACCACTGGCCAATCAATGTCCTCAAGACGACAACTCAAGCGAAACTCTGGGTCCCATCGATTCCAACCTGGCTTGAGTTATCGACCTTCTGCGTCGTAGAGCCTCGCTCATTTTCGACCCCGGGACGTCAAGGCCTGCTTAATATCCCTCCCAACGTCGGGCGGAACAGCAAAAATGGCTGTAAACCGGGTGCCCTCGTACGCACGAACAATCGGTCTGGCGCCGGACCCGCACAGCTCATCGTGACTTCTCGCAGTGCACTCCCTACATATGCTCCGGACCTTTGTGGGCGCGAAGCTAGGTGAGGCCTCGGCGCGGCGGCGTGCAGTTTGGGACTTGACAACGATCATTCAACTGCGCGCTTCAACGCTGCACAGTCGGTCGGATGGAACGGTATCCTGGAAGCGAGTGCGTTATGTCATTTCTTTCGGCTAGCTTCCCTCGAGTTTGTAGCGCTTCGGAATTCAATTCGCCGCGTCCCCTTCGAGAAGAAGACACAGCTTCAAGGAGTTCCAATCAGTCACGAACGGGTTGCCTGCACAAACATCAAATACTCTTGGTTCTCATGCTGCAGAGGCCTCCGAGGGGTTTCGGTCGTTTCCTTCCGTGCCAGCATTGTCTTTTTGTTTGTTCCGCATGAAACGAGTTATTGCTTGGTCCAGGTTCTCCTGCGGCTTTGCGCCAAGTAAAGTTGGTATGTCCATAAAATGCACCGCATTGCGCGCCAAAATACAGCTGGGCGCTTTTGAGTCCCAAATTAGGAACACATTCGAGAAGCTTTTGCCACAGCTTTAAACCCATGAATGACAAATGTCCCCGCGTACAGCAGCATAGCCCGATTGCGCTGCTGTATTGTTCGAGGGGTATCTCTGCGACCTTCATCTTCATCTACTCTCATCCTCTTCCCCTTGCTACGCACAACAACCTCGCGCTCCCCGTTGAATATGGACTCCAGCGATGCCCTTATTCGTTGGAATCCTGACTCCAACACAACAGTCGCAACTTTACCGGAGAATTCGCGCCCCGAGGGAGGGAGGTGGGTGCTTGTCCTTAACGCGCTGCTGTCGCCGTCCCCAGGGAGTACTGTGGATCGTGTCTACACTGCGCTGGGGAAAGTCCTAGAGATGCAGGCGAACCGCACTGCACATGTTTTCGGTCTCGGACCTCACGTCATTGCTGGCAAAATCAAATCCTATTTCGGAAATGCTGAAGAGAGGATGCAACGGTTGGAGCTGCTGCGAAGCACTATTCCGCCGAAACTCGAGCAAAAGTGCTCTAAGCTGATCAAGTATACCTTGCCGTGCGTGGTTTAATTGTCTGTTCACAATGCTACTCACATGATGGCTTGTGTTCCAGCACTGAAGCTGCCAATCCACAATACCAGGCTTTCAAGGAAATCATAGATCTTGTCACCCTGTTTCCGGGTATCCGGCTCCTGTTTCTTCACACTAAGCCTTTGGAAAATGCGAGATCATTTGATGCTATCTCGCTGCTTTGGAGCAGCTCCATTGGTGCTCCAAACAAAGAATTGACTTTCTGGAAAACTTTGGCTGCAACTTCCTTGACGGATACAGCGATTTCAGCCAGACTGGAGACGAGTTCAGTTGTTGACCTTGGGAAATGCCATGAGGAGGGCCTCGGCGTGATAGAACAACTCTTGATTGAACATGATAGGTGAGTGTTGGGGAGTCATCTGATAGTATTTCTGATTCCCACTTAATTGCCTTTGAGAATATTGTGCCAACTACCTTTCATAATTCGGAGCTGCATGTGATGGTCAATAGGTAACACACTGGACATTTTTGAAGTTAATATTCCACAGCCAGAATACAGTCTCTGAGAATCAGCCTCCTGAAGACGACTGTTTGACAGATTTGCAATGCGAGACATCCAGTGTTCACAGCAACACCAGTGATAATAAGAGCACTCATTCTACAGATGAGCACAATAGTCAATATTCCAGTAGGGATTCTCTGGAACTATCAATTGAAGATAATAGGAGTAGCGGGATGACAGATCTCTCTGACCCAGACACAAGACAAATGGTGTGACATGTCTTCCATATTTCGAGCACCCTAACCATCACCAGGATTCAGCTTCTGAGATATTCTTTGATTGTGAAGACATATCCCAACGGGATTTTGAGTGTGCTTCAAAGGTCATGGGAAAATCAGTGAGGGCAGAGTTCTTTCACCTCATTCTAACTGACCACTCATAGAACCCAGAGAATACCCAGATCCAACAAAATCCTGGAGGACAAGGTACACTGAATGTGACTTCCTATCTTTTCCTGGCAGATCAGTGGCAGAAAGATGCAGATAAATGGAGAACCATACTACACCGGAAGCAGAGAGATCTTGGTGAAAATCATCTGGACACCTTGGATGCCATGGAGGGTCTTGTGAGGGCACAATATGCACTTGGAGACTACAAGTCAGAAAGAGACCTGCACGCTGTGCTACTCGAGAAGAGGATAATTCTTTTGGGAAATGATGATCCCTGGACTCTACATTCTATGCATTCTTTGGGAAACTCATCTGATGCCCTGGGTCAGTTCGAGGCTGCAGAGAGCCTCCTGTTCTCGGTGCTTCACAGGCAGAAGGAAGTTCTTGGTGAACATCATCCACAAACTCTGCAAACAATGATGGATTTGGCAAGAGTGTACCTGAATCTAGGGCAATACAAGCGTGCGGAGGGCCTCCAACTTCTCACCCTGGAAAAACAGCGGGACTTGTTCGGTGAGAACAATGTCGATACAGTCACGGCTATGCGTGACTTGGCCATAACATCCCACCACCAAGGCCAGTGTGAGAAGGCACAGGTGCTTTTATGCCTCGGCCCTGGGAAATACTGGGCGAGGATCACCCAGACACTCTGGAAACCATGAAGCGTCGCAACAACCTATGACCAACTAGGCTGGCACAAAGAGTCAGAGCAGCTCCATCAGATTGTTCTGAAAAAGAGAAGCATATTACTTGGAGAGGATCATCCAGCTACACTAGCAGCTATGGCTGAGTTGGCATTGGCATACACCAGTTTAGGCCAGCTTGAGAATGCGGAGAGTCTGCTGGTTGTGGCGCTGAAAAAGCACAAAGACCTTCTGGGGAAGACCATCCAAATACCTTGCACACAATGAGTCACCTAGTGGAAACATTTCGCCAATTGGGTCAGTTCAGCATTGCAGAGGAGCTTGCACTGGTAACTCTGGAGAAGCAGCAGAAAGTCTTGGGTAAAGACCACCCCGAGACCCTGCGGACAATAGGGGAGCTTGCATGGATATACCAGATGCAAGGTCAGTTTGACCATGCAGAGAAACTTAATGTTGTCCTCTTCGAAAAGCGGAGGAAATTTCTGGGTGATCATCACCCAGACACTAAATTGACTACAGAGAGTCTGGTGTCGACATATCGTGCCCTTGGTAAAATTCAGGCCGCAGAGGAGGTGGAAAGACTCCTTGAGGTCATGAGGACTAGACAAGAGGATTAGACGACATTCACACACAGTAAGGTAGCGGACAGACAAGTGCGGTTGCCCCATGTGATCCATTAGCCTTATTGGGAAGATTGTTATATTTTCACTGAAATCAACCTGTTCTCGAACTGAAATAAAAAATCTGGCTCAACAGTTCTGTGTGAATGTATCATAAGACAGCTCCCAAATATTTTGAGGAGCTTCGGTGCAGAAATGGAGGACTAGTTCCAAAATGATCAGACATTCATCGTCTTTTCTGTTCACATCAATCACATTGCCTGGCCACATCAATTTGGGAACTCGTCCCCCATTTCTCCACCAAACTTCCCCAAAATATTTGGAAGCAGTCTTATGATTGATTCAAGCAGGACTGTTGAGCCAGATTTTTTATTTTAGTCTGAGAACAGGTTGATTTCAGTGAAAATATAACAATCTTCCCAATAAGGCTAATCGATCACGTGGGGCAACCGCACTTGTCTGTCCGCTACCTTAATTCCATGAGTGTGGAAAAACTCTCTTGCTTCTTCTCTTGGACTTGACTCTCATTGACATGAGCTCACCTTCCGCTCTCAGTTCCAAAGTTCTCTGTAGATCATATTTCTCTCCCAAATTTTCATTAAACTCTGTTATACTTATATTGAAAGGAAGGGCCGCTGGTGTCCCTGTATCACAAAACAATCTCTGTATTTCTAAGCCATGAGTGGATGGCTCAATGAGATCCCCATTCAAGTTGGGACCAGGCGTTGACAGAATTAGTTCTGGATTTCTTTTCCCTGGCATAGTGGAACTCAATATGTACATATTGAATCCACCAAACTGGTCATTCATGTTCCATAAATCAACTCCTGAACTATGCATTCTCTTCACTCGTCAAGTTCAACCCATCATGGCATAAAATTGTGCCTCAAATGCACCGTACAAGGAAGAAGTCCTAGCATGCATATCCTGCGAAGATGTAACGGTTTTCTGGTCGTCGTTCGACTCGGGGCTGGGCTTAATTTTTAGCTCAAGGTCCATCCATTTTTCTACCATGCCCACTCCTCGTCTTGCAACTCAGCGTGAATCTTTTTCCTTACTTTTGATTCAGTCTTCACTAGATTCACAACCTTAGACCTGCATAAATAATGATCTCAGAAGGAGGTCAGAAAGCCAGGTACTGTGTTCGAGTTGAACACCAACAGTTTCGCGGAATCATGTTCGACTCGGGGCCGGGCTGCAGCCGTCCTGTCAGTTTTCCAATTTCATTCATAGTGAGTACAATTTTCGAGTTGCGGTTCAACATGTAAGCTGTTAAATCCTCTTTACCTACCAATGCATGCATGTTCAATATTAAACGAAGAAAGCCTCGTAGCGGACAGTCCATTTACGAAACACATCTCTTGAGTGGGTTCCTGTTCAACTCGAGACTATGCTTTTGTTTGGGTAAGCATGTCTTGTGGCCCGATTATTTCTTCTTTTTCGTGAGAAAGCCAGGTTGTAGCACAAATTTTATTTCTTATTCCACCCTTGCCTCCGTAATACAAGACCGTACAACAAATTAGAGAACTGCTAGCCCAAAATACAACACTTGACACAATCCCTGTGCGATCCACTGGTAAACTATGCGACATAACTAGACAGTACTATGAGATATAAGTAGGAAAGGAAGGTAGGAAAGTCAGTCACCCCATGTAAATTTGGCACACTTGAGGTATTCTTTGTCACTTGGGACTCCCGGCCACGAATTTTCGTCGCTTGGACATCCTGACTGTGAATCTTGGTCAGTTCAATTTCTCACTGCGAATCTCCGTCACAGTTCAAAATTTCTGTCACACTGTGACCATACTGAACAGACACTGATAAGCTGTGAATTCGCCAACACCTGAAAATTAATGTTTTCTGGATCTCCATTGCGGATACACGCGCATTTGGGTCTATGACAAGTCCCAAGTCAGTAGACCTGGGACTACATGCTAGAAACCAAATCCGGCAGTTGCAGATGAGTATCCAGAAAACACACATACTGGGTACCTCCGACTAATATGCCACTGGTTCTGGATTCTACTGTCGTACTATGGGCAGGAGGTGCGGATAGTCCAAACAAACATTGGGGAATAAAATATCCATTCTGTTCCTATTTATTGAACTCAAAGCAAGTGCATCTTGAACGAGTTTTCAACATTGTTTGTCCATGCTTGTACCAAAGAGGCGGACGTGTTTGATCATGTGATGACCCAGAACCTTTCAAACCGGAACAGGCCGGATTCAGATGTGGTGTCATACACCCATCAAATATCAATGGACTTAATATGGCAGCCGAGTTCGAACCCAATTTAGGAAGAGGTTTCTTACTTGAGCTATGAAGGGGACCAGGGTGTCTAATTGTAGGCAAAAGACCCGAGGTTCCAGATTTCCAAGAATCCTTCAAGAGACACAAGTAGTGCGCCCAAGAAATCCAGAATGCCAGGACTGCTCAGGTGCCAAGTCAGGGCGCCGATCGCGTCAGGAATAAATCAGACAAATAGGGAGCCTGCTCAACCAGGTTCCTCAACGGATAAACAGTCTAGGGTAGTTCTTGGGCTATACACAAGTTCAGGGTGTCTATAAAGAGGTATTCTGAAGGACTATTCAATCAACTACAATATCTCGAGGGACTAATCCAGAACTAACATTTTCAGGATCCAGAATAATCACTAAGCAAGCTTGGTGATTGTTATTTCATGTGCTCGAGTCACGGACATGGTTACACCAGTGACTAATGTATTATGTTTTTAAAGTTATTTATAGATGCACAGTATATAAGGTGGGCAGCTTTTAGGGAAAAGGCACGGACTCCTACCTGGAAGCATAAAGCATAGAGACTAGCGGTCTGCTCCAGCGAGTACAGAAGGGCAGAACCACTGGCTTGATTCATCGAGGCTGTCCTTGGGGGCGTGCTTGTATTTTCAAGTTATCAATCTATCAGCTTTTTGGGATATTCCCTTGCATGTCAGAGACTAGCGGTCTGCTCCAGCGAGTACAGAAGGGCAGAACCACTGGCTTGATTCATCAAGGCTGTCCTTGGGGGCGTGCTTGTATTTTCAAGTTATCAATCTATCAGCTTTTTGGGATATTCCCTTGCGTGTTCTGCGTGTACATGTGTGTGTGTTCTACGTGATCCCGCGTGTACGTGTACGTGTCCTGCGTGTCATGCGTGTTACTTATGTGTGTCCTGCGTGTTTTACATGTCCTACGTGTGTTCCGGATTTGTTGCGTGTTGCGTGTTAAATTGGTCCACTGCTCCTGTCTTACGAGGTTAGAGTGGGTGACCCAGAGTTGCAAAACTATAAATTGAACCATTGTCTGCAGACAATCCTGGATTTGCCTGCTGCAATCCGCAAATATTAAACAACTGTTCCCATGTATCTTCTATCAGTACACAAAGACCCGTACTCGGTTGCACTCTCTGGGACTGCATCCGGAATCGCTAGTGAAGTTTGGTTGGTTGTTTTAGGGATTTGTGAATCCTGAACTGGAATGCACTTCTTCATTGCATTCAGCCCATCAGATTTGCATTTTAGTGAATTTCACCCATAGACCGCTGGCACACGTTTCAACGCAAAAACTAAAGTTGCCACGGAATAACACCGATCCATGTTCATTTGCATTTGGTACAGGATTCTGTCGAGATGGTGTCATCTCAGGTAACTGGTAAGGGATAGGCTAGTTACAGGGAATTTACAAGAGTATATGTGAATGAATAAAATAGCTAGGCATGCAGCAAGTCCTACCCTAAAGACAATAAATTCAACTGTAAGCTATTCGTCCGAGTTGGCGAGCAGAACTTCCTTGACGTACTCTGGATACTCCTCTGAATTCATCCTGAGCGTAGTTGGCAGCCCTCATTACCACCCCATCATGTTGGACGCCCCACTTTTTGTGTGGGCCAAGCTTAAGTCGTTTCCAGGGCGGATGAGCAGGTTTTTTTGTCTAGAACTCAGACACCGTTGAAGGCCCGGCGTTAGCGACAGATGTTGGATCCGGACTTGTGAGCACTGAGCCAGATTGGAGAGCAATATTCATAGCTGATGTGTCGTGCTCCACAAATGCAGCGGTCACAGATGGGTCGGTGGGCTCTGATGAACGCATATTTAGAGGTATTCTTCATCACTTAAGAATGCCGGCAGTGAATTTTCGTCAGTTCAGATTGTCCGCTGTGAAAGTTTGCCAGTTCAAGATTTTTGTCCACACGAAGCACGTGGCCGTTACCATCACCAGCCTTCTTTGTCCTCCGACCACCACGTTCCCTCGATTAACTACAATGTTCCCTCCATCAACTACCACGTTGCCTCGACTTACCGCTACACCGCATCCACAACGTTAATGCACTCCAACAATATTTGGGTTGAAAATCAAGTTCCAACTCGGAACAACCAAATATGCCTAATTTACATAGGGTGACTAACTTTCGCAAAATTAGCCGAAGTGACGAAGTGATGAGGGTGGTATAGACTCTGTGAAGCTGCTGCTGAGAGACAAGGTTATGAGAGCAAAGAGCAGGAAACAGACGGAGCGAGAGCGCCGAACGGATTTGGGAGTGGAAGAAGGGAATAACACGCATGCATCACCGCTTCCGCTTCCCGCCCACCAGGGCAGCTTCATTATCCAACACCGGTTTCGGCTCTGAGATGCGGATGAACGGCACCGGCGTTGTCTTTCGCTCAACCTCGTGGCGCCTGGTGTTTGCTGCTCCGCCCCATCCGCATCCAGAGTCATATGTGTACGCCGCCGGTGCGGCGCAGTTGACGCGTACTGAGGGCGGGTTGATGCTACCGGCTACACGGTCATCGTTCGCAGTGATGGTGAGCTCGTCGTCGTCTCGTGCGCTGTCGTTCGCCGCAGGAGCGAGTGGCTTGCAATGACGAGCATGAATTACATTTTGGTTATTGTGAATATATGTTCGAGAGTCCCTGTACAGAACGCATTGGCTCGGCGCCTGTCAGAGGCATATACAAAAAGTCTGAATCATCTACAGGTCTGCTATAACCTTTTCGGGGCGCCATGAACCTTGGTCCGTGTGTGTGTCTTCATGCACCTATATTCGGTGGGATTGCCCATTTGACTTGTCTATTTGGAGGACCATCTTTATTCATCCTCTTTTTCCTTTCATTCGGGCACCGTCGAACCCCGCCACTGGGCGCTGCATCAAGAATAGATACAAGTTGGCCTGAGATACAAAAATGCTTCCTCGCCTTGCGTTTCTTCCTCTCATCTTCCCTTCTTCCGCAGGCCCTCTCCGACTAACCACTCGACTCTGTGCAGTGGTCAACCTGAGTTGACTGAACATAGGTCAGATGGGCAGAGGAGGGAGGCAACAGCGCGTACGTGGATCCGAGACGCAGATGGAGGGTATTGGCGTCGTCTTGCGCTCAAACTCGGACGGCACCGGCGTGTGCGTCTTGGACTCCAGCTCCGTCTCATGGTGTAAAACCTAGAGCATCAAAAATCAAAATGAAAGAACACTGGATTCATCATACGACCGGGGCTGGATTCGAACGAGCATGCTGCACGGATCATTCATCGTCCCTCTGAACGCGGAACAGGACGTCAGGTACGAGTACTCCTTATGGGGCCTGGTCAGTGTGAGTCCTGCACAAGAGGCGTCCGATCCGCTTATCGGACAGCATATCAACCACACGTGCCGCTGGGGCACCTTCCAAGAAAAATTATTGGTAGCTCTAGCTAAAAAATGAGCTTTCTAATCTTTAGTGCATGTATCAGTCTAGGGCTCCAACCGTTTTCGTTTGAAAACGGTTTCAAACGGTTATAACCATTTTTATTTTCATTTAGTTTGACCGCTGGTCCAAACGGTTTATAAACCGTTTTCAAACGGTTCAAACGGTTTCCTCCGCACGGTGCCGAACATTGGCTGACTCCGCGCAAATTATCACTGACTCCCAGTGATTTCGTCATTGTCGGCCGCACACCTCCAGTCACCGAAACGTGACCGAAGCAACATCTGCGCATACCAACAATTCGTCTGCTTATAAGTGTGATCCAAGGTGACTGTACGCATCTGATCCCACTCTTCTTTTTCACCATGAGCGACCAGCTAGATCCCATCCCAAAATCCCATCCCTCCCGCTTTCGAATTGCCTAACTGATACTTCCAATAGCGAGGCACCTAGTGCCGCACACCAGCTTCTTATCAAGAACACCCAGGCATGTCGTAATGGCGGTAGGCCTGCCACACCCGACAGAATACTCACGCCATATCCCAAGCGGAAACCATCCTGGCGCCTATTGATAGCATAGCTAATCTCGCGTCCCTCCTGCCGACCATGGTTGCAGAGGGGACCGAGGACGACGAAATCTTCCATGTCATCACAACAATTCAAGGTCCCGGCGGTGTCGCGTCCACCTTCAATCGGTGTTTCAAGATCCTTTTCAAAGAGGATGCGCAATGCCGTGTGAACGGCCGTCTACATCTTATCAGCATTCCTGAAGCGCGCGTTATTGGCCTGTGGCAAGGGGTAGCTAGTCTGATGTTTGTAACCTCTGATGTTTTTTGAGCCCCTAAAAAATACCATTTTAAATGGTTTTCAAACGGTTTTAAACGGTTTTATTACCGTTTCCATTTGATTCGACGTGATCTTCAAACGGAAACTAAATGGTTGGAGCCTTATATCAGTCACTGTGCGGGTCGACGTCAGAGGTCGGTGTGACCACCACCTCGTTCTCCTTGTTTCCTCCCTTGCGATGTAGACTCGTCGCAGACCCAGTAGAACGCGTTGCAAGGGTGAGAGAGTGCAGGTCCCCGTGACATAAACGACCCGATATGGAAGGTGCCCCAGCGGCACGTGTGGTTGATATGCTGGCCGATAAGCGGATCGGACGCCTCTTGGTCCTGCAGCTGAGGGAAGTGAATTTCGGTCACCGCTGCATAGCCCTGAACAGATCATGAATAAAATTATCCAAGTTGCCGATGTCCGGTTCGGTCCGGTTTTTCGCCAAAAATTCCGAACCCCAAACCGGACCCCGGGTCCGGTTCGGCCAAAAGGGGCGAACCCTGGACCGGACATCAGTCCAGTCCAGAAAGGGTTCGCTTAGAGTCCTAACACGTCCGAACCCCAACGAACCTGAATTTTTTCGAACTATATACATTAAACTGAGCTAAACCTCAGTATTGTTGTCCGAATCCAAAGAATCTAAAGCTTCAACGACCCGCTTCCTAGCATCCTGCCGTTACGATACGCACTCTTCAACAGCCGCAGAGCCTCAAACATGTTTGCCGCCAGCCGGTTGCGGTGAGGAGTGCCGGTTAGTGACACGTTTGAGAAAGCTCCCTCAGATGCGGTCGCAGAGCCTTGAATCGTGAGATAATCTCTTGCGATGCGGGCCATTGTAGGGTACTGGGAAGCGTGGTGCTATATTGTATGCGTCAGAGATCCAACATTAAAAGCAACAGTTTGTACACACACCCCACCAAGTGACAACATCTTCGATATTTCCCAAAAGAGCAGCAAGGTACGCCTTGAGCTCATCGCGCGGATTGACGGTCTCGAAATCTTTGTTTTTGCGACCTTGAACTTTGCCTGGATCTATGAATGCCCGTATTGAACACGGGTAGTCGATGCCATTATAGGTGAGACAAATGATTAACCCCACGGAACACGCTCACTGGCGGTCGGTGTCTCGTCTGCTGCAGGTTCTACCGTTGGGGCAGGTGACGCGACGTAATAATCGTCGAACTAACGATGTACAAATCAGATTTGTTAGCGTAGGAAATCGAATGCGTACCACCGCCTCGAGCTTGGACATGCCTTCCTGAAAGGCTTCGGAATTCTACAAATCCTCTGTATATGCGGTTTTTATGTTTGGGTCCAACGCTTGGAGAATATGAAAAATCAAATTCAATGGTGGATGCATGACGCACCAAGATAAATGAAGTAAACATTTGTATCTTCAGTTTTCCCATACCACTTCTCGAGATTGTTGAGCCCAGCACTAATAGGGGTGCTCAATTCTTAATTCGAACCCGTTCAGTTCATTTTTTAATTCATTGATTTGTCAATCAGTTGATCTCCGTTGATCTCGGCACAATTATCCCAATTGAGTCGCTACCTGCGACCTACGAAGGCAGAAACGAAATCGGACTTCTTCTACACTGCAGAGGGCCTTCTTGCAGCCTCCCTTGTTTCGAGGATGACCCAGATATCCCAATTTCCCGGTATTACATATCATGTCGTGTCATGTTGCATCGAGTCGCCGTGCCGTGCGTAGTACAGAACCTTGATGAAATGTCAGACATTGACATTAGAGAAGAGCTCCGAACTTACCTGGGCTGAGAAGTGGACTGGAAGCGATACCGGAGGTGCCAAAGTCGCGGGTGTATGCAAAGGGGACAGAAAGGCGCGTACACAAGGTCACGCCTTTTATTGATCGGACTCTCGGAATCTCGGGGATTCTCGGACATCAAACTGATTGACAATTTATTGAATTAAAAAATGAACTGAACAGGTTCGAATTAAGAATTGAGCGCCCCTAATCGAGTATTTTGGTTGACAGTACGGCCAGTAACGGGAGCGAGCGTCTTCATGGGCCTCTGGAAACATAAAAAATACATCAAGAAATCATCATTGGAAGTTGAAAAATTACGGGTTCGCACAGGTTCAGCAAATTTCAACATTGCCCGAACCCCGGACCGGAACCAAGGTTGTGAGTACACAAATTGGTGGTTGGAACTAACATGAATCGCTGTTCAAGTCCGGGATCCGAAGCTAGCATCTGAACTTGGTGGAAATACACTCTTTGTGAGGAAGCTTTCTTCAGCGCTGTGGCTTCCTTCAATTTGCACAAACATTATCAGTTGAAGGAATATTTCAGCAAAAATAGCTCCACTGTGGTCAGTGGGAAATTAGTTACTTTCAATTCCTCAGGAAAACGAGAACCTGAAGCTGTCAGGGGAACCACCCATCCGTCCGTCCGTCCGTCCGTCCGTCCGTCCGTCCGTCCGTCCGTCCGTCCGGCTCCGGCCCATCGCACGGCCCCGCTACCTCGTCCGATCCTTCGTCCGGCCTCCGGACCAGCACCCCAGCCTGCGCCTCCACTCGACACGCCACCTCCCGTCCCTCCGGACTCTGTTCCCTTCCGTCCGTCCGTCCGTACGTCCGGCCGTTCTCACTGGCACGTGCTGTGTGATCAAGCTCGAGACCTCTGCCGAACCCTCCGGGCACGTGCTACTGGCTAGTACTTAAAAACCTCGCCTAGCGTGAGAATCCTCATCCTTTCTTCTCTTCGGATTCTCCCGCTAGGTGCGTATTCTAGAAACCTGTATTTAGTACCATTCAATTGAGTTACTTCGGATTCTCCCGCTAGTCTCCCGCGCTCTGCGCCGAGCTGAGGTTGCCCTTACAGCAGAAGAAAGGATCTAAGGGATCAACCGGTCAAGATTGCGAAGTTCGGTGTAGACTCGGACTCGGACCGCTACGCCAGCGCTCCGGCCTCCCCGACTTCCGATCTCGACCCCTCCTCCTTGATGGACGCTCCGACGCCCGGAAACGGATCCGCGCCACCCGAGCTCCCGGATGTTTACATCCCGGAACCGGCTGCCGACGCCGAATCCCGGCTGACCGCGGTCGAAGGCTCTCTTGCAAACATCGAAGCGCTACTCCTCCGCGTTTTACACAACCACCAAAATCCACCCGTGCCTGCCCCCGTCCCTGCCGCTCCGGCTCCGGCGGTGGGTCCAGACTTTACCACCCTCACCCCCGTCGCAAAATCGGTTCTTCGACCGAACCCCCCGGCCGTCTTCGACGGCGACCGGACCCAAGGACGGATGTTCCTCCACTCCGTCCTCACATACCTCCGACTGGTTCCGGAAGCCTTCATGGTCCACGGACAGCTCGTCGAGGAAAAACTCGTGCGGTACGCCATGTCCTTTATGGCGCGAGACGCAGCCGGACGATGGGCCGAACGACAGTCCGCAATCGTTCCGTTCCCCTTCCCGTCCTGGGCGGAGTTCGAGTCCGAGTTCCGGCTCCGGTTCGTCGAGGAAAACGAGCAAGACCAAGCTCTCCTCCGGCTCGAGACCCACAGCTACTACCAGGGCTCTCGCGACGTTTACCGGTACACGGACGACTTCGAGGAGCTCGCCGCCACGGCCGGGTACACGGATCCGCTCATCCGCGTCACCAAGTACCGAGCGGGGCTCGACCCGAGGATCAACGCAGCGATCACCACGTCCGGAACCGCTCCGGCGCTGCTAGACTACGCCGGATGGCGCCTCCGCGCCTTCCGGCAGTATGACGCCCTCGCCCGCGTCCGAGCAGGAGCACCTCCGACTCGCGCCCCGGCTCCGGCCGCACGCCCTCGCACTGGGACGTTCCTCCCAGTCCCCTCCTTCACGCCTGCTCCCAAAGCCGCGCCGGCGCCCGCACTTCCGCCTGGCATTCCGATGGAAGTTGACCGGACCCGTGCGCGCTTCGCGCCACGCACTTGCTTCCGCTGCGGTGCGTCCGGACATCTCGCCCGAGATTGCCCAACTCCCTCGGACGTCCGGCACGCAGACGTCCTGGATGAGGTCGTCCGTCAACTCGGAGACGACCTCCTCGGAGAGCTCTTCGCGCGTCTCTCCACTACCGCCGGGCTTCCGACCGAGCCGGACGCCGGAGACGCGGAGCCGGAGGGTTTTCCGAACGCAGTCGAGTGAGCGGTGCGCCCTCGGTCGCGTCCCCTAATCGTTACTCCTGCCTGTACAAAGATATACCCAATAAATCCGCAGTTGAAACGAAAGACGCACCCCCTGCTCCGGCCTCCGTCCCCCGGCCGGAGCCCCCTATTCCCGCCCCGGAGGCAAAAACCCCTTCCATTCCCCGCGTCCACCGTCCGAGATGGGAACGCAGACTGCCCCGGCAGTTCGTTATCGATTCCGTAGAGGGCCGGAACTCCCTACACATCCCGTTGGAGATGCAGTCGGTGGAAACCGCGGCTAAGATGTCCGTGAAAGGTCTGGTCGACTGCGGAGCGACCGGAGACTTCATCGACTCGGAGTACGTGATCTCTCGCAACCTCCCCGTCCGGAAGCTCTCCCAGCCTATCCCGGTCCTCAACGTCGACGGCACGCCCAATGCGGCCGGAGGCATCACCGGAGTAGTTGATATGGTCGTCAACTACAAGGGTCACTCGGAACGCATCCAACTCGCCGTGACGCGGCTCGGGAAGCAGCACGTCCTCCTCGGATACTCCTGGCTTCAGAAACACAACCCGGAGATCGACTGGGAAACCAAGGAGGTCCGGATGACCCGCTGTCCGACCAGCTGCGGCACTTGCCGAGACGAGCTCCGCGCCGTCCGTCGTAGCGCGAAGATCTCCGCCGCGATCCTCCAGCAGCTCCGCGAAGGTCCCGTCCCGTCTATCTGCGCCATCGACTCGGAGGAGTGGTGCGGAGACGACGGGTACGACCCGGACGGCGACGGAGACGACTTTCCGGACCTCACTCCGGGCCCGGACGACGATGACGATGACGAGCTCGAAGAAGGCGACCGGATCCTCTACACCGCGTTCGCTCCGGCCGAGGAAATCCGCGCCGGGAGCACCGTCTCCCAACGGCTTGCGGAGGCCTTCGCCCGGAACTCGGCCCCGCCTGGGACTTCGGTTCCGACCTGGGTCGAGGACTTCTCCGACGTCTTTGACAAGGAGTCGTTCGACGCGCTACCGGAGCGCCGGACGTGGGACCACGCCATCGAACTCGTCCCGGACGCAAAGCCGGCCAACTGCAAGGTCTACCCGATCTCCCCCCTCGAGCAGAAGGAACTCGACGCGTTCATCGAGGAAGGGCTGAGCACCGGCCGGATCCGTCCGTCCAAGTCCCCGATGGCGTCTCCGGTCTTCTTCATCAAGAAGAAGGACGGAAGCCTCCTGTTCGTCCAGACTACCGGGCGCTCAACGCGATGACCGTGAAGAACCGGTATCCGCTCCCGCTGATTAACGACCTCATTAATCGCCTAAAGGGAGCCCGGTTCTTCACGAAACTCGACGTCCGGTGGGGCTTCAACAACGTCCGGATCCGAGAAGGCGACGAGTGGAAGGCCGCGTTCCGTACCAACCGAGGACTCTTCGAGCCCTGGTGATGTACTTCGGCCTCACCAACTCTCCGGCCACGTTCCAGACGATGATGAACGACATCTTCCAGGACCTCATCCTGTCCGGAGACGTCATGGTATACCTCGACGACATCCTCATCGCTCACTCCGACCTCGCGCGCCACCGGGAGATCGTCCGAGAAGTTCTCCGACGGCTCCGGGCGCACAGGCTTTACCTCCGGCCGGAGAAGTGTGAGTTCGAGAAGTCGTCGATCGAGTACCTCGGCGTCATCATCTCGCACAACCACGTCGAGATGGACCCGGTCAAGGTCGCCGGAGTCGCCGCCTGGCCTGCTCCGGAGAACCGGAAGGACGTGCAGCAGTTCCTTGGCTTCACGAACTTCTACCGGAGATTCATCCGGGCGTTCTCGGACATAGCGCGGCCCCTCTTCGACCTCACAAAGAAGAGCGTCGCTTGGACCTGGACCGCTGCCGCGGCCGCCGCCTTCCAAGCCCTCAAGGATGCGGTGACCGCGGAGCCCGTCTTGGTCCTGCCCGACGAGTCGCGTCCGTACCGGGTCGAGGCGGACAGCTCCGACTACGCCACCGGAGCCGTCCTGTCTCAGCCGGACGCGAACGGGAAGTGGCATCCGGTCGCGTTTTACTCCAAAAGTCTGAGTGAGGTCCAGCGCAACTACGAGATCCACGACAAGGAGATGCTCGCATCATCCGGCCTTAGAGGATGGCGACACTTCCTCGAAGGTACGCAGCATCCGGTGAGATCTGGACGGACCACAAAAACTTGGAGTACTTCCGGAAGGCGCAGAACTTGAACCGGAGGCAGGCGCGGTGGTCCCTGTACCTGTCCCGGTTTGACTTCGCGCTCCACCACCAGCCCGGACGCCTCATGGGCGTCCGGACGCGCTGTCCCGCGCCCGGACCACGGAGTAAGCTCGGCAACACGGACGTTACCCTTCTTCGCCCGGACTTGTTCCACGTCCGCGCGCTGGAGGCGTCATGGTGGCCGGACCCGAGGTCCCCCTCCTTCGTGACGTCCGGGAGGCTTCACGGGTGACCGGACCTTGAGGACCCCGTCGCGCTTGTCGCACGAGAACTCCTCAAGAACCGGAACGTCCGCCCCCCCGGTCGTCCGAGTGGCGTGTCGCAGAAGGGCTCCTTTACTACCGCGGTAAGGTCGTTGTACCGCGGAATAAGGACCTCCGGCGCCGAATCATCGCCCTGCACCACGACACCCGGGTCGCCGGACACGCCGGACGCTTCAAAACCCTCGAGCTCATCTCCCGGAATTACTGGTGGCCCCAGCTGTCCCGTCACGTCGGCCAATACGTCCGGACCTGCGATCCGTGCAACCGGACGAAGGCGCTTCGGAAGCCGCCCCACGGAGAGCTCCACCCGACCGAAATCCCGGAAGAACGTTGGGACACCGTCTTGGTGGACTTCATCGTCGAGCTCCCGGACGCGCACGGGTTCGACGCGGTCATGGTCGTAGTCGACGTCCTGGGTAAACGGGCCCATTTCAACGAGTGCCACACCGGCCTTGGCGCAGTCGGAGCCGCTCGGCTCTATTACCGGAACGTCTGGAGGCACCACGGAACCCCCCGGAAATACATCTCCGACCGTGGGCCGCAGTTCGTCGCGGAGTTCACCACGGAGCTGTGGCGCCTCATCGGGATAGAGCCAGCGACTTCCACCGCCTACCACCCGCAGACCGATGGCCAGACCGAACGCGTCAATCAGGAACTCGAGCAGTTCGTCCGGATCTTCACGAACTACAAACAGGACGACTGGGACGAGCTCCTCCCGGCCGCGGAGTTCGCGTACAACAACCACGTCCACTCCTCGACGCAGCAGGTCCCGTTCATGACAGACACCGGAAGGCTCCCCCGGATGGGATTTGAGCCCAACGGACTGCGCTCGAACGTGGAATCCGCGAACGAGTTCCGCGACCGGATCGCGTCCGGAGTCTCGGAAGCCAAAGCCGCGCTCGTTAAAGCCAAGGACGAGTTCAAGCTGTACTACGATCGCCGACGCACGCCCGCCCCGGAGATCAAAGTAGGCGACCGAGTCTGGTTAGACGCCTCCGACATCCGGACGACCCGTCCGTCCGTCAAATTTGCGGACAAACGCCTCGGCCCGTTCAAGGTCGTGAAGGTTGTCGGAAAGGGTGCGTACAAGCTCGAGCTCCCCCCCGGTACTCCCAGCTCCATCCGGTCTTTCCGGTGGTGAAACTCCAGCTCGCGGAACCGGACCCGTTCCCCGGACGCCCCCGGAACGACGAACCCCCACCCGTCCTTCAGACGGACGACGACGTTCAATGGGAAGTCGAGGAGATCCTAGAAGCGAAGGTCCGTTACGGCAGCCTCTGGTACATGGTGCGGTGGAAAGGCTATGGCCCGGAACACAATAAATGGGTAAAGCACTCCGACGTCTTCGCTCGAGACGCCATCGATGCTTACTATCGCCGCTACCCCAACGCCCCGCGCCGGATCGCCTCGGCCGCTTTCGACTCGCTATCGTTCCGGAGGCGCGACGCCCAGGTCCGATTCATGCGTCGGGACGCCGCATTCCAAGGGGGGGTGATGTCAGGGGAACCGCCCGTCCGTCCGTCCATCCGTCCGTCCGTCCGTCCGTCCGTCCGGCTCCGGCCCATCGCACGGCTCCGCTTCCTCGTCCGATCCTTCGTCCGGCCTCCGGACCCGCACCCCAGCCTGCGCCTCCACCCGATACGCCACCTCCCGTCCCTCCGGACTCTGTTCCCTTCCGTCCGTCCGTCCTTCCGTCCGGCCGCTCTCACTGGCACGTGCTGTGTGATCAAGCTCGAGACCTCTGCCGAACCCTCCGGGCACGTGCTACTGGCTAGTACTTAAAAAACCTCGCCTAGCGTGAGAATCCTTATCCTTTCTTCTCTTCGGATTCTCCCGCTAGGTGCGTATTCTAGAAACCTGTATTTAGTACCATTCAATTGAGTTGCTTCGGATTCTCCCGCTAGTCTCCCGCGCTCTGCGCCGAGCTGAGGTTGCCCTTACAGAAATACCTAGATGAACACCGGTTGCGAAGGAGTGGCCATGAAAACATACCTCATACTAGCAGCAGCCCAATACAGATGAAACAAAATTTTGACTTAAAACGATAGTTGTCCTCAGACGCATCGGGCACACTCTCAGACTGCGGGGCGCGGCGGTATGAGGATTGGGATTTGAGACAATGTCAGCAACGGCATGGACGCATACATTTTCTAAATTATATAAAAATATGACAGTATTGAACTCGACAGGTAACATGATGAATGAGCTACTAGCCCGAAACATGTGAAGCACGCGTCGGTTGGCTTACGTGCAGCTTTCCGGACAGTGAGCAGCTCAATGATATATCCAGGGCGATGCCCACGCGTTAGGCCTCATGGGGCTGGGTGAGCGGGGATGCGAGAAAGGAAAACATGAATAGTGCCTCACCTGTGGGATCTGGAAAAATCAAATTGACTTCTTGTGACTTTTGAGCACGCGTAGTAGAAAAGTGTGTAAGTTTGAGTTACGGTCCAGAAGGTTATCAACACCACCGAGACTTTCTCACAGATTCTTTCTAACATTCTCGTGAATTTTGCGACGGAGGTGACGTGTGCTTGTCTAAATGTGGGGACGGAGATTGTATTCAAGGCCATTCCATCTCTGGCTCATTCCTCTTTTTGCTTTTGATTTTTCTTCTGGTTTTGTTATACAATCTTTTGCAGGTAAACTCGACGTGAATGCACTGGGGAGTGCATTGAAGTACATACCTCCACAGGCCGCGGTTCGCTCCGCCCTCAAATTGTTTATTGTAGGTGAGTCAAGTCACCAGCAGTGTAACCTAATCTGAGCCGCCTCAGCCCTACTTTTGGTCCAGCTGGACCATTATGCTATCAACTCTTCCATTTGATAATCTGATTTTGTTTCCGATTTGGTGAAAGGACCCTAGATCGTAGGTCATTGTTCTGCACTTACACATGGGTCGTGTTGTGTCAATCTCTGCCAAATTTTACATCCTCCTTCTCTGCTCACCTGGCCTCCGGGTCCGCCTTCGTACTTCCCTGTGTCGCTGCAGCCCAAATCTGAATCTAAAGCCCACTACGGAGTCAGCTTATCTTCGATTTCTCGCCATCGCTCACATCAGCCAATCAACTTGACTTCTGATAGATATCACTTAGTTCCTGAGTCGCCTTCGCCACAACTTGACTTGCCTTGACCTGGTCCAGTCACTCAACCACAGCTCCAAATCTCCAGTAGTCGCCCACCCCAGGGGGCTGTCGGGATTCGAATTTCGGATAGGGGTAAGGGGGGGGGGGACTGAGGGCTTCAAAATCTTTTCATAGTAGATTTAAAAATAAGCTAAAACCATGTTTAAAACATGTTTGGACCCATGGAAGGCTGTGTGGGACATATATTGGGTCCCTGGAGGTGTCTAGGAACTCTCACTGCCCTTCTACTTAGCCTGCACAGAAGTATTGGTATAATTGGAAGCCCTTGAAAGGGCACCAGAAACTGTCCAAAACTCATATTTGAATTGGTATCTGCTTGGGATACCATGTCCTACAGCTCATATTCACCCCAAGACATGCACACAGAATATATTTCACATCGGCTTATTCGGGCGGGAAGCGGCCATCAAGTGGCAATGCAGGTGCACATGACCCGGAGCGACGGTCCGCTACCCGTAGGAAGGTCCTTCCCTATAGGGCGGGGAGGCCGGAGGACCTTAAAATCTTTTCGACCCACCTTCGGTTTTTCGAATCCCGACAGCCCTTGGCCCACCCGCACAACCTCTCACTCACTGATGGCTCATCGGTATTTCCGCGAAAACACTGATTGAATTCCATGCTCTTATCCAGTGTCACGATTCAAGTGTTTTGATCCGATCAACGATAAACACGTGACAATGCCATCAGCGCTATCCAGCGCCCTCCCGACGATTGAAGAAGTTCCCGAGGATGACGACATTTGACATGCATGTACCTCCAGGTTTTATTTAAGACACGGGAACTTGGCGCTCCCACACTTGACGCGTGGTGGACACATGGTTACGGAACGGACAACAGATGTTTATTATCAACTTGACGTTGACGTGGGAAGAAGAAGCTACGCCTCATGCGAAGGCAACGGTTGACGCACGGAACAAGGACACAATTGTGCGTGGTAACCACTGGGACAATAGTAGTCATATATTTAGTAGTTAGTCTCACACGGTTTCGTTACAGTATTTAAGCAATAGCTAGGACATAGTTTATTCTGTACCTCTCCTAGTGTTTTATTCAACTTCATTGACGATATCGAAAAGCCACTACCCAATCCGTTCTCATCCTACCGAGTTCGGATGGCTGAATAGAGTTGTTTCTGTAACATAATAAAACACTACCTTTCATACCATTCATACCCCTCTTACCGCTACCAACCTCCTTTCCTCGCCATCCCCTCCTCTACCCACTACTTGGCTCCGCTCTCCTCTTCCTCATACCTCTGAAGACCCATTTCCCCATACCCAACCGCACGTCGTCCACACCGACGTTAAAGAACTGCAGCGCCCATTGGAGCGTGATCCACCCTATAACAAACAGTCGCTGCCTTACGGGAAACGTTGAGTCCGTCCCAGGGCAATAGCAGATGCAAGGAGTGCTAGAGTAATCTTCGGAGAGCTCTATCTCGCCGCCACGGGGGGTGTCGTAGAAGACCCCGGACGGTTTTGTTCGCAAGAGATCACCCCAACTTCACCAACCGCTTAGTGCGGCCCATAAGTCGCGACGTATTGCGCACTTCATACCGACTCATCAGAGTCCAACCGTTCCCCCTCCTCCACTCCTATACAACACCCTTCTTACCAACCATCTCGACGGTTTATTAACCCTCGACCCACCATCCTATTCGACACATCCTCCGAGACTGAACCAGGTCTCTCCTCCGAATTCCCACAAAGCTTTTACACCGCCTCCCCCAACACCAACACGTCCCGCCACCCTTCCCCTCACAGCTCCCAAATGGAGTTAAACCCTTCCCGCCCCACATCCGCAACTCGCCCCCTTCCACAAACCCCCTTCCCTTACATTCCGCCCACGCCACCTCGGCAGACCCTCACCGAGATGATGGCAGCAATTCCCCCGAGGACAGGATCCTCCCGGGTCACGCTGGCCCGCGCTCCCCCCATGTTTGATGGCCATAATAAAGCCAAGTATGAGACATGGTCCGAGGTAGTTAACAATTACCTCTGGGCATACGACTCGGATTTCGATTCCGAGAAGAAGATTTCCTTCGTCCTTTCCTTATTGGGCAAGGAAGACGGAACACCGTGCCAGGCATCAAACTGGGTGCGGAATTGGCGCCGACGAACCATAATCGGCGGCACCTGAAAATACCGCCACCCCTCGATAACTATCGATGGGACTACCCCCCCAAGTCCCGTCGATAGTTATCGAGGGTGGCATCGTGCCAGCACGAGCTCTTGGTGGCAGCTGTGGCACCTGGCCGAGCTGTGGCGGCGGTGCCACCCAATATATCCCTGGCTTTGTTTGGTCGTTTTTTTCGACCAAACAGTGCCATATGTGCCACAGAGCAGCCATGTATGCCACAGAACACCAAATTGCAATAGATATGGTGCCATCCATGCCACGGAACCCTGGACCCAGGGTCAGTAAAAATTTGTTACCCAAATAGTGCCATGAGTGCCACGAGACATTCTGATCGAGGGTCAGTAAAAAAATGTGACCCAATTACTGCCATCGGTGCCATGAGACGTCCTGACCGAGGGTCAGTAAAAAAATGTGACCCAATTACTGCCATGGGTGCCACGAGATGATCTTACCGAGGGTCAGTAAAAAAATGTGACCCCACTACTGCCATCGGTGCCACGAGACATTCTGACCGAGGGTCAGTAAAAAAATGTGACCCCACTACTGCCATTGGTGCCACGAGATGTTCTGACCAAGGGTCAGTAAAAAAATGTGACCCAATTACTGCCATCGGTGCCACGGCTTGTTCTGGCCCCGGATCAGTAAAAATTTGTTACCGTAGTGATGCCATCGATGCCATGTACCGTTTTGAGGGGATCCGGTGGAAAATATGACCCATGCAATGCCATGCGTGCCACAGATCATTTTGAAGCAGGACAGGGAATGCCATTGGTGCCACCAATAATTTCCGGGAAAATAATATCCGAATACTGCCACCAGTGCCACGAAACCTTTCAGCACTGGACCAGGGGAAAAATAATACCAAAGCCATGCCATCGGTGCCACGGGTCATTTGGATGCCGCATCAGGGGGAAAATAAGAGCTAGAAAATGCCATTGATGCCACGGACCATTTGTACACCAGGATCAATAAGACCCAAACTATGCCATGGATGCCACAGACCATTGGATTGGGGGAAACACCCTAAAAATGCCATCGGTGCCACAGATCATTTTGATGGTGGATTATGAGGAAAAATACTGCCACCATTTCAAGGTGGGATCCCAAAACGAATGATAATGGAGAAATAACATGGGTGCCACACCACACTGAGACTAGGATCACTAATAGAGCTTTCAACAAAGAGTATCACAAGGACCAGAACATCTATAAGCATTTTCTTTGTGATCCAGTGGTGGTCACTTCAAATGCCATCGGTGCCACTGTTTGATCATGACTTCGAAAGTCTCACTCTCTGTCAACTCCTAGTGATGCTACTCCTTCCAACACTGCAGACAGTTCTTCTCCTTCAGCATCCAGTCCCTCATCCTCATCGCTGGATCCATTATCTAGCAGCCTTCCATCCTGAGATCCGTCATCATTCTCCCTCCCTGTAGGCTCATCAATGTTCATCTCTGTTGTTTCAGGTTCCACTTCCAGTGGTGGCATCGGTGGCAGTATGGGTGGCACAAGTGGCACCAATGTCTTTATTCAGTGTGTATGCCATGGATGCCATTCAATTCAACTCCCTGTGTCATCAATGCCATTTAATTTGAAAAAATTATGTTACAACTACAAGGAAAGCTATGAATCAAGCCAGTATTCATTGTCACATCATATGCATACTCCTCCTTCAAAACCTGCCCCCTAAATTACCCAAACAGACAAGGGCCCTTGCCTCCTCCAAGGTGTGGCCTGCTGCCACATGGGTGGCCACCCATGGATTACCCGTTGCACAGAGAGTGGCTTGGCTCCTGGCTGCAGCTATGTTAAGGGCGTCATCGAGAGAGGTGTGGATGGTGCCGCTGCCACGGACGACATATGTCTGCGTGGCATTGAGGGGAGGGTATAGTGCAGGGGGGAGAGTCCTTGGGCCACAGCGCACTGGGAGGGGGGGAAGGTGATCGACTACCAGGATAAATTTTCGCTCACACCCCTCTTGGTCAAGAGGATGGGGTGGAGGGTTCGCGTGTGCAAAGCGGTGGACACTGAAGGTGGTACCGGTGGCACTGAGTGTCGACACAGTGCTGGGAGACGTTAAAGTGGCAGTAGTGGGAGTGCATGGGGTATGCGCAGCAGTGGTGCAGTGCGCCTGGGTCTTGGGGGTCCGGGGAGGCTCCAGGCACGCAGGGATGGTGGGGCTCGAAGGGTGGGCATGCTCCTCGGCATCGCAGCAGGCATGCCACACAGGGAGGCAAGCCTCCCAGGAGAACTTGGTGGCGCCTCCCCCCTCCCCCCCCGAGGAATATTTTTGCAGACGTGCTGGGTGCTTCACTTTTTTTGTGTCTCTTTCAGGGTTGGACCAAGGCGGAAAAAAAAAGTGATGCACCAAGAGGTGTAGATGCCGTGGTTCTGAACCGGGCTGAAAACAAGGTAAAAGGAAGTGGCTTGGGCCTGTGTATCGCCAAGTTCAGGTGGAAGGGTGGGGAGCATCGATAGGGTGAAGACATTGTGAGCGAAGAACAAGTTGATATTAGTCACAGGATTTGATCAATATTTTTTTGGGTACCGCGCCGCATCTGTGCCACCCAAAATCCTTCGGCCTGCCACTGCTGCCACCCAAAATTGTTAATCTCTCGAAAAAAAAAATGAAGCTTTGCCACCTGTGCCACACATGCCCTTGGTTTCATAAACAAAAATTTTGTACCCTACCGGCCATCATGCCTCACATACCCATCTTTGTCCCTCCACAGTGTATCTGAAACCCTTTGCTGGAGCTCGTCTTGTCTTCTGTGGGTCCAAAGTGCGTATTCCAAGGCATAATCTTTTTTTTCTTCTACCTGATAACCCTGTTTAGTTCCCTTTTGCGCATTTGCTTCCTTCCTTTTTTCCTGCTTTTTGAATGCTAGAAGATGACGGTTTCTAATTGGGTCAGTCAGAGTGGGAGAGCGTGAGTAAATGTAATTACTTCTCCCTGTAGGCCTTGTTGGCACATTTCTTCCTGTCCTTCTGCTCCTGTACATGGTCAGGGTCGGCCTTGATGCTGGCTCTATATCTAACCAGCTTCCATGTAGATATCTCAAACAATGTCAGTTGCCACATACCTTGCAATCCGAATTCTACTTTTCTCTGCTTCCTCTTCTTTATGGCTGGAGCAGCTCAGTATGGATTGCGGTTAGCTCACTCTGTGTGCATACTTTTTAAGATATTTGGCCTGTGCAAGCCGTCTGGCAACTAGGGTACGCAATGGCACTGGTGGCACAGGGGAATGTTTCTCCCTCTCTGGCATCCTAAATGGACAGCAGGGCATTCATAATGAGCCAGAGGGACAAGGAGATCACTTACCAAGTCAACTGGGTTGAAATTTCGAGGTTGAGAAATTTTGGTGTTGTGGTAAGAGTCAAGAGGTGGGGTACCCATATGAAAGTAGCGAACCATTTGATTTGTTGGATGTTCCAAATTATATCACATTCCATGCTTAAAGAGAAAATTCAAAAATATTTGGGGACGCCCAAGAGATGTGTTACTTTGATTCTGCCGATTCAGATTGAGTGGCTGGGAGCTTAGGATGAGGTGCGAAGCGAAAATGTGGTGGGACGTGTACGTGATCACGGCGGGACGTGTTACGGGATCACGGTGTCACAGCCAAAATTCATGTGGCATTGATGGTAGATTTCGTGGCACCAATGGCATGATCCATTTGGTTACACTTTTCTCATGGCATCGATGGCATGGTCACAAAATATGTGATACTTCTTCAATGAACACGTGGCATCAGTGGCAAGATGCTTCAAATTCAAGAAAAACATGTCAAACAAGATTTGTTGGTCGGAGCATTCCATGGGCATGCTCACAACCGTCGGTGCCAGCTCAAGTACCTGGCAACCTATGTTGAAGGGATGGGCATCAAAGACTTGGAGGGATGTGAGTGTTTTTTTTCAAAATCCAATGGGCTGTCCAGGTCTGTTCAGTACGCAAGTGTGTTTCACTGCAAGCAGACGATCAGAACCTACCCGGCTCATGTGGACACCTTTGATACATATGCAAACCTGAGTAACTTTTCTCCATCTAATACTCATCATATTTCTGACCATCCATTGGAAGGCACCGTTTTGATCAACAACTACAAACAGGCAGTCAGCATACTCAACACCAAAAAAACTGTCAAGTACACCATGGCACAGGCCACTGTGACTGAAGAAATGATGGAGGCTCATTTGGAAGAAGAGAAGGTGTACCTAGATGGACTATCGGTGGATCCAGAAGAAGAAACTGATCACATGGAATACTACCAACAGCTGGTCAATCTGGCTGATAGAAGGTGTGTTTTTTTAGTTGACTGGCCTTGGAAATGGGCTCATGGCTTTTTGCTGCCACCTGTGCTACTGTCTCCTTTCACAAAATCGCTATGTGTGCCACTCTCCACCAATCCGTGCCACCGATGCCATTCCTTCCACATGGACCTTTTCACCAATAATTCCACAACCCATCATGCCACTGATATTGTGCCACTGGTGCCACCCACACCATACCACCATTGCCATCTGTGCTCCTTTTGCAGAGAGAAATTCAAAGATGTCTTTGCTGCAGGCTCCACTGCAAAGGAAAATTATGACAGGGCAGTGGAAACTGTGCAGACAACAGAACATCGATTGTCGATGAAGGTAGGGTCGACAACAGAGGATCCAGAGTGGATTCAGGCTGCAGAGCTAGTCACCATGCACCATTATCGGCGAGCAATTAATACACTCGAAGGTCTGGTGGTTACGCGGATTTTGGAGCTCACCAAGGCTAAACAGTCAGGTCTAGATCAGTGTCGCCTTTGATTGGCAGGGGAAGTGGGCTTAATATACTTTTTTAGCTTACAAACTCAGAGACCACATTGCTAAAGCTCTCAGAGCTAGATCAAAGGCCATCTGGAACACCCTGAATCGGTACAATACAGTGGCCGAAGTGCTTGACCCTCCTGGCCGCCTTCTCACTTGGGCTGAAGTTGTTGACTATACCTTCCTCTCGAACTTCGACATTCTCCGGAATCCAGACACTACTTCATCCATTCGTGCCTGGGCCACACCGGCTGCCCATCAGCTCCTTGACTCTTACAACAAGCTCGAGCGAGCCAGGGAAGAGATTCAACGACTGAACATCGAAATCCGCCACTTTGTGACCCATATGAAGGACAAACAGATCTTCCTTGTCCAGCGGGAGTCAGAGATTAAGGCACAGAGGATCCAGTATTGGCCTTTTCATTCAAAAGTATTGAAACCGCCGGGGTAGGTTTGATAATGTTCACTCGAAGAGGCTCCAAGCAATGAAGAACAAGTTGGGCCCTGCCTTCACGGGGACCTTTCAAGCCGGAATCCGGGTCTCACCACTCGTGCCACTGGTGCCAAATCCTGAAGAACAAGGGACAGTGCCATCTGAACCACCGATGCCACCGATGCCACCGATGCCACTGCCGGAAGTGGAACCTGAAACAACAGAGATTAACATTGATGAGCCTACAGGGGGGGAGGATGATGAAGGATCTCAGAACAGATGGCTGCTGGATGATGGATCCAGCGATGAGGATGAGGGACTGGATGCTGAAGGAGAAGAACTGTCTGCAGTGTTGGAAGGAGTAGCATCACTAGGAGTTGACAGAGAGTGAGACTTTCGAAGTCATGATCAAACAGTGGCACCGATGGCATTTGAAGTGACCACCACTGGATCACAAAGAAAATGCTTATAGATGTTCTGGTCCTTGTGATACTCTTTGTTGAAAGCTCTATTAGTGATCCTAGTCTCAGTGTGGTGTGGCACCCATGTTATTTCTCCATTATCATTCGTTTTGGGATCCCACCTTGAAATGGTGGCAGTATTTTTCCTCATAATCCACCATCAAAATGATCTGTGGCACCGATGGCATTTTTAGGGTGTTTCCCCCAATCCAATGGTCTGTGGCATCCATGGCATAGTTTGGGTCTTATTGATCCTGGTGTACAAATGGTCCGTGGCATCAATGGCATTTTCTAGCTCTTATTTTCCCCCTGATGCGGCATCCAAATGACCCGTGGCACCGATGGCATGGCTTTGGTATTATTTTTCCCCTGGTCCAGTGCTGAAAGGTTTCGTGGCACTGGTGGCAGTATTCGGATATTATTTTCCCGGAAATTATTGGTGGCACCAATGGCATTCCCTGTCCTGCTTCAAAATGATCTGTGGCACGCATGGCATTGCATGGGTCATATTTTCCACCGGATCCCCTCAAAACGGTACATGGCATCGATGGCATCACTACGGTAACAAATTTTTACTGATCCGGGGCCAGAACAAGCCGTGGCACCGATGGCAGTAATTGGGTCACATTTTTTTACTGACCCTTGGTCAGAACATCTCGTGGCACCAATGGCAGTAGTGGGGTCACATTTTTTTACTGACCCTCGGTCAGAATGTCTCGTGGCACCGATGGCAGTAGTGGGGTCACATTTTTTTACTGACCCTCGGTAAGATCATCTCGTGGCACCCATGGCAGTAATTGGGTCACATTTTTTTACTGACCCTCGGTCAGGACGTCTCGTGGCACCGATGGCAGTAATTGGGTCACATTTTTTTACTGACCCTCGATCAGAATGTCTTGTGGCACTCATGGCACTATTTGGGTAACAAATTTTTACTGACCCTGGGTCCAGGGCTCCGTGGCATGGATGGCACCATATCTATTGCAATTTGGTGTTCTGTGGCATACATGGCTGCTCCGTGGCACATATGGCACTGTTTGGTCGAAAAAAACGACCAAACAAAGCCAGGGATATATTGGGTGGCGCCGCCGCCACAGCTCGGCCAGGTGCCACAGCTGCCACCAAGAGCTCGTGCTGGCACGATGCCACCCTCGATAACTATCGACGGGACTTGGGGGGGTAGTCCCGTCGATAGTTATCGAGGGGTGGCGGTATTTTCAGGTGATCGGCGGAGACCTCCTAGTCGGATATCGCTTCCGACATCTTACGGAGGAACTAAATCGGTCATTCCTTGACCCAAACGTCCGAGAGACAGCCTATCAACAGCTGTCGGGAACGGTACAGGGGCAGACCCCCCTGGCTGAATTTATTCAGTCGTTCGAGTTGAACGCTGAAGAGGCAGGGTTGACCCCCAACAACGAGGGGGGGATGTTCGACGTCGCCCTCCTCCCCATGCTCCTTGGCGCAATCAGTGCCGAGGTTCGGAAACACCTGTTCGCAGCGGGAGTGACCCTCCCAGGGACATACCGGGAGATGAAGGAATGGTTGATGACAATCAACCAAATGCTGGAGCAGGAGAAACTTTGGAAGGCAGTTCGAAACCCCTTCTGGACTCCGGCTCCTGCAGCCAAGAATGCCGGCCCCGCAGCAAATCAAAAGAATACGGGAGGAGCGCCAAACTTGGCGAGGACTCCAGCGCCGGGAAACCCGGTACCAATGGACGTAGACGTGTCCAAGACAAGGGCTGGCGCCCTCAAATGTTACAACTGTGGCAAGGAGGGCCACATGAAACGGGAGTGCCCAGAGCCTCCCAAGAGAAAGTTTAATATCCGGTCCATTCGGACCGATGACTATATGCAGGAAGACCTGCAGGTTCTCGCAGCCATACTGCGAGAGAAGGGTTTTTAAAGAGGGTCCCGGTCAAGGCCGCACCGGCACCCCCCCCACCTAAGATTATTAAGCACGCACGCTTTGGTCCGCTTGAGGCGGACAAGGATACAGTTCTTGTTTCGGACACAGAAAATAGTAAAATACAAGAAATATCTCATGTACCCCATTTTCCCAATATGACTGACTGCGATAAATTATCTAAATTACGTGCGAACAAAAAGGCCCCCGGAACCTGAACCGGTGTAACAAATGCGGACAAAGAAAAGGGTGCCATAGGCACGAGGGCTCAATCCCAAGCGGAGGGAGCGCCCAAGAAGAAGCCCAGTAAAAAGGAACTGGAAGTGTCGTATCGGGCCCCTGAGGGGACGTATGGCGAGGAGGAAGTCAAGCCGGGAACGTGGAAAGTTACGCGTATCTCGTTCGGGCTTAAAAAGCTTGAGGCTGCGAAGTGGCTCGCTAGGCGAGCCATGGGAGTGACGGAGAACCGCCTTCGGGCCGAACTTCGTGCATTCCAGGCGGAACGTGCTAGGCACGAGATGATCGTCTCAGTAGAACTGGAGATGCTGGAAACCGGAAAAACGCGTCGGGTTAACGCGTTGATGGATACGGGATGCACGACCACGTGCATGGACCGAGACTATGCCAAGGCCCAAGGGTTCGAGATGAAAGAACTCGATAAAGCCATCATAGCGAGAAACGCAGACGGAACCGAGAACACAAAAGAAAAGATCACCCATTATGTGGAACAGATCATGTCCATCGGTTCGCACCGCGAGAGACAGAAGTTTCTCGTCACGGGTCTCGGGAAAGCCCGTATCTTTATTAGTTATGATTGGTTCTTCAAGCATAACCCGGAGGTTGTCTGGCGGGACCAGAAGATTATATTCACTAGATGCCCGCCCGAGTGCAATATGCCCGGCCCGGAAGTCTCGGCTGGAGCCGAGAAGGAGACGGTGGAGGAGGAAGAGTCGATCCTGTTGATCGACTTCACAGATGCGATAGCATTATGTACGCAAGGGTCGCAAGTTGACGTGTGTGCGCATGGCTCGCAGGCACAGCAGATGGCTGAACGAGAGACCGCTGGGAAAGAGAAGATGACCGAGGATAAGATCCCGGAACAATATAGGGATTACGTCAAAGTCTTCGCAAAAGAGTCATTCAACTCTTTACCAGACAAAAGGCCGTGGGATCACGCGATCGAACTGAAGCCGGGATCAAAGGCTGTAGATTGCAAGATCTATCCGTTATCGCTGGACGAGCAGGGGAAGCTTACTGAGTTCTTGGACGAGAACTTGAAGAGCGGACGGATTAGGCCGTCGAAGTCGCCGATGGCATCGGCGTTCTTTTTTATTAAAAAGAAGGATGGGTCACTTTGCCCGGTACAGGATTACTGGAAGTTAAATGAAATGACCGTTAAAATTAAATATCCTTTACCCCTCATTTCGGAGCTGGTCAATAAACTCCGAGGCGCTCGATACTTTTCGAAGCTGGACATTCGCTGGGGCTACAATAATGTCCGTATCAAGGAAGGCGACGAGTGGAAGGCTGCATTCCGAACGAATCAAGGGCTGTTCGAGCCGCTCGTTATGTTCTTCGGGCTGACAAACTCGCCGGCCACATTCCAAATAATGATGAATGATATATTAAGAGATCTCATCAACGAAGGGCACGTGATCGTCTACCTGGACGATATTCTTATCTTTACGGAAACCCTGGAGGAGCACCGCCGGATTGCGCGTCGCGTCCTAGAGACGCTGGAAAAACATAAATTATTCCTTAAACCCGAGAAGTGCGAGTTTGAGAAGACCGAGATCGAGTATCTCGGTGTTATTATATCACATAACTCCATGCGGATGAACCCAGCGAAAATCAAAGGGATCATGGAGTGGCCCGAGCCCAAGAGCATCAAACAAGTATAGGCGTTCTTAGGCTTCATGAATTTTTATAGGCGCTTTGTGCGCGCCTTTAGCGACCTTGCCCGGCCGCTGACCAAGTTAACCGGCAAGTCCGGATGGTCCTGGGGACCGGAACAGGCGGAGGCATTCCAGAAGCTCAAGGAGCGGATTGCCGAGGATGTGGTATTGGCGTTGCCAAAGGACGACGGGAAATTCCGTCTAGAGGCTGACACGTCGGACGGGGTGACTGGAGCAGTGCTCAGTCAAGAACAGGACGGGGTCTGGAGACCTGTTGCATTTATGTCACACGGACTAAACGAGACCGAGCGGAACTACAAGATCTATGACAAAGAGATGCTCGCTATCATGCTCGCGTTGGACGAGTGGAGACCAATGCTGCTGGGAGGGCGGGAGACGTTCGAGGTTCTGACGGATCACCAGAACCTCCAGTATTTCAAGAAGCCACAGAAGGTCAATCGTCGGCAGGCACGATGGATCATAGAGCTCGCGGAGTACGACTTCTTATTACGGCATCGGCCCGGGGCCTTAAATAAACAAGCCGATTTATTATTGTGTCGTGCAGATCACGACCAAGGGAAAGAAGACAATCAGGATGTTGTGCTTCTTAAACCCGAGTGGTTCCGAGCCCAAGAGATAGTGCTCGAGGGCATGGAAAAGGAGTTGATGGACGCGATCAAGTCGGAACGACGGATCGATGGGAGCGTGCGGAGCGCGCTGGAGAAGAAACTGCCATTGTGGAAGAAAGAGGACGGCGTTATTTATTACAATAATCTTATCTATGTTCCAAGAAACAAGGAGTTGAGGGACAGAATTATTGGGTTACACCACGATCCGGCTATCGTGGGACACCCCGGAGAAAACCGGACACAGGAGCTCGTTGAGCGGAATTACTGGTGGCCGAGGTCGGAAACGGGGTTTCCGAATATATCAAAGCGTGCGAGCAATGCCAACGGTCTCGCACATTACGCTATCAACAGGGGAAGTTGAACCCGCACAAGATTGCGGAGGGCCCCTGGCAGATCATATCTATGGATCTTATTGGTCGGCTGCCGGTCAGCAACGGTTATAATGCGATCCAGGTCTGGGTCGACACCTTTACCAAGATGATCCACGCGGAGCCCACGAACATGGAGCTTAACGAGGAAGGTGTCACACGCTTAACGCGTGACCGAGTGATTAGAGATCACAGAGTACCCCGAAAGATTATTTCGGATCGTGACCAGCGGTATATATCGGGCTTCCAGAGGGAGCTTAATCGGATCCTGGGGATCGAGATGAACCCTAGTACGGCACATCATCCCATCACGGATGGTCAGACGGAACGGATAAATCAGGAGATCGAGAAGTATCTCCGGATTTATATTAATTACCAACAATCAGATTGGGCGGAATGGCTCTCCCTGGCGGAGTTTTGTTATAACGACAAGGCGAATGCATCGACAAAGGCGTCCCCATTTTATTTAAACACCGGCTATCACCCTTGGAAAGGGATCGAGAACACCGTAGAGACCCGGAACGAGGCGGCCAAAGAGTTTACGGCCAAGATGAAGAAGATCCGCGATGAAGCATCGGCGGCTCTGGAGAAGGCGCAGGCGCGCATGAAAAAATATTATGACGCAGGGCGTCGGGAAGCCCCGGAGTTCAAACCAGGAGACAAAGTTTATGTTGATAGCTGGGATATCAAGATGGATCGACCTTCTAAGAAGTTCGATGATAAGCAGCTCGGCCCTTATGAAGTCCTTGAGAAGATCGGAGCATCTTCTTACAAGCTGCGCTTGCCGGAAACGGACCGGAGCCATCCGGTATTTAATGAATCAAAGCTCACGTTGTACGTTGAGCCGGAGCAGGAGCACCGGAAGGAGAAGCGCCCGCCTCCCAAAATGGTTGGAGGCAATCCGGAGTGGGTTGTAGAAAGTATCCTTAATCACCGCAAGATTGGTAGAGGGTACCAATATCTTATCAAGTGGAAAGATTATCCACTTTCGGAGCGCACGTGGGAACCCACACGACACCTGACAAACGTCAAAAAGATGCTGGAACGGTATAACCGAGAGCATGGGATTAACGTCAGGGAGCTTGATGCTCCGTCGAAGGAAGAAGGACAATGGTGGAACTGGTCCGAGGTGGAGTTCGAATCGGCCAAGTTGCCGATACTTCCCAAGGGGAAGTGGGATTATTTAGTTAAACGCTATAAACCCAAGGTGGAGACCTTAGAATACTCAACGAAGAAGCTATTTATTCCGGAGGAAAACACCTTCATCCCTATCATCAGGGACGAGGATCCTAGAGAGGGGGTAATGTCACGATTCAAGCGTTTTGATCCGATCAACGATAAACACGTGACAACGCCATCAGCGCCATCCAGCGCCCTCCCGACGATTGAAGAAGTTCCCGAGGATGACGACATTTGACATGCATGTACCTCCAGGTTTTATTTAAGACACGGGAACTTGGCGCTCCCACGCTTGACGCGTGGTGGACACATGGTTACGGAACGGACAACAGATGTTGATTATCAACTTGACGTTGACGTGGGAAGAAGAAGCTACGCCTCATGCGAAGGCAACGGTTGACGCACGGACCAAGGACACAATTGTGCGTGGTAACCACTGGGACAATAGTAGTCATATATTTAGTAGTTAGTCTCACACGGTTTCGTTACAGTATTTAGGCAATAGCTAGGACATAGTTTATTCTGTACCTCTCCTAGTGTTTTATTCAACTTCATTGACGATATCGAAAAGCCACTACACCTACGATACCCGGGTAACCAGGCTAAGTAGCCGGGGAGATGTATGCTGTCTCCCCGGCTAATTAGCGCCGGTTTGAGCTGATCTCGTACGGCGCTATAATTGCGCGTTAGCTATTTATCTATATCTACTGTAATAGATATATTGAGCGGTAAATAAAGCGCTGAAGGGCGGGAAATCCTCCCCGCATCACTCCCATCAAGGACCCGCCCGCGCCCTTCCCGAGAAAGCGCCATCAGTCCCATCAAGGCGCCATCATTCCTATCGGGCGCCATCAATCACATCAAACGCCATCAATCCCATCAATTTGCCCGCCGCCCACGCCCAAGTCCTCCGTTCTGGCCTCAAATATAGCCGTAAAATCGCCAGAAAATCACATTATACTCCCTTGCATGCACAGAATGGGCGTCTATCACCACCATCAAATTTCTCGCCGCTCGCGCGCAAGTATGGCCTTTTGGCCTCAAAAATACTCATCAAATCACAAAAAAAAAACAGTATATTGCCATTGCCAGGTGGGCAACATAGGGGAACCATAGTATCATAGTAAGGCTGTATTAAAAGCTTGAAGTAATGGTAAATAAAGGCGTGACTTGGAATGTACTTGGAATGTAAAGCGTATGAGGTACGGTTTTATAGTGAGTCTCCAGGCGCTGCCGTGGGGAGCGGGCCGGGCGATTAATTGGCGCGAGGGACGCGCGGCACGCCCGCGTCGCTACGCTTCTTGCGCGGCTTCTTGGGTGCGTCACCGTCGCTGTGGATCTTGGGCACTTTCTTCGCCTGAGACGCAGCGCCGTCGTTCCCGCGGCGTCTCTTCGTCCCATTGCTGCTGTTCACGTTCCCATTTACAGCGAAGACGTGGAATCCTGAGCATGAGGCGGATGGGGCGGAGGTCGTCGCGGGAACTGCCAGAGTCATCGGAAAGGCCCCCGCTGGCTCCTCCGGTGTTTCCGTGCCATCGCCGACGTTGCGCATGTTAAGCTGCAGGTCTGGGAAGGGCGTCGGCGTCGCGTCCTCTTGAAGTGATGGGAGGGAGCCAAGGGGCAGCTCGAGATTCCTGTAGTCGTAGTAAAGGGGATCGTCAAATATGCCGTTCAGGTGGGCGAAGTTGTCGAAGAAGTTGACGCCGAAGGTGGCAAGGCTTGTGGTGGTGGAGAGAGGGTCGTGGGCGGTGGACAGCGGGACGTCGTCTGCAGCGCTGAGGGGGACGGCGGTACTCGCAGCCGAAGGGACGGCGATGTTGGCAGCGGAAGGGACGGCGGTGCCCGCAGTGGAAGGGACGGCCGTGTCCACAGCGGAAGGGACGTCCGTGCTCGCAGCGGAAGGGACGGCCGTATCGGTGGCGGAGGAAGCACTGGCGTCCCCAGCAGACGCAACGGCTGCGTTGGCAGCGGAAGGCACGGCCATGGAGGGGACCGCGGAGAGAGCGTCGTGGGTGGCGTCATTTGCGGTGCTGAGGGGGACGGCGGTGCTCGCAGCGGAAAGGACGGCTGCGTTCGTGTCGGCAGGGGCAGCGGTCCCGACGGAGGGAGCAGCGCGGGGGGGGCAGCACTGCTCGCCTTCGTTTTGTCGGTCTTGTTCCGAGGACCGCGTTCCTCTCCCTTATCGGACCGCTGCTTGCGCACCTTCAGAGGGCCTTGCGCACGCTCTGCCTCGATCTCCTGCGCGACCGCGTCGCGTTGCGACTTCGTGAGTGCAACCCAGTGGATTGCCCCGCTCTTCAGCTTCTGGTGGATGTCGCGGGCGTTCTCGGCACTGAGCTTAGATGCCCGCGCCATCTCCACCCACGACGGCCAGCCAGCGAGTTCGACGCCGAGCTGGTAGACGATGGCGAACCTGTAGTTCGCGTATTCCATGGACACGCTTTTGTCGTTCACGATTGTTTCTGTACCCAAGGGTTAACTCGCAGGGTCTGCAGAGAAACAAAATGGGAACGCACGTAGCCCCCCGTTCAAAAATTCGCTGATTTCCTTCATGATTACGGTGAGCTTGCGGCTCTCTTTCGGCCCTAAGCGACGTTTATGCCGGCCCCCCACAAAACCACAAAAAAATCGGACTCACCACCAGAATCCCGCAAACAGGACCAGCGCTCGAACCGGCGCATTGCGTCATAAATGTCCAGCTTTAGTTCCTCCTGGAAGAATAGACGGGCCTCGTCCGAGTCCTCGACGTGGGGCAAGCAAGGGTCGTCGGGGTTGCCACGCGTAAACAGGGCAAAGGCACGCACGCCCGTGCGCTCGTACATATCTCTCATCTACATAGATCCTCCGTCAGTGACAAGCCAAAAGAAAACAAGACCACCAGACTCACGACGTGGCCAATGCGAAGGGCGTTCTGCATTGCATCCGCACCTGCTGATTTATTTGTCGCGCGAACGCCTTTACGCTGAAGCTCTCGATGCTCTTCCAGCTGCGCGATGAGCTCCTTCTTTTCATCCTCTGTCATACTGTTTTTGAAATCTTCGTACTTCTCCTTGGCCTCGTCGTTGAGCTCGATCGTGCTCTTGGACTCGCCGTCTACCGATTATCAGACCTTGCAGTATAATAGAGAGGGTACTCACTCTCCTTCGCCTGCTTCGACAGGTCGTGTTTAAACGTGTTCCACAGCATGGTGTTACGTGCCCCAGAATAATGGCTGCCGTTGGTGAGCAACTTGAGGAAGTATGCCTCATCCTTCTCGTATTTGATAGCCAGCTCTTGAACCTTTTCGTGGCGAAGCTCCTGGAAGGCATCTACTTCAGCGAGCATTTCTGCATGCTTGAGCTTCGCGTCGTTGACGGTCTGGGTGGCTGAGCCCGCGTCTGACTTGCGCGCGCGTTGACGTGGTTGTTGTACAGGTTTGGCAGGATTACGTGCTGCGTGGCCCGAGACCGTGGGCGTGGGATTGGTAGACATCGGTGGGTGACGTTGACCGTGGCGTAAGGCGGGAGAAGAGGCCTATAAACAAACGTGCTGTGACTTTTTGACAGAAGCTGTCAAAAGTATCGTAACCAAGTCCTATCATCTATTTTGTGCCACATCTTTCGATCCAATGGTACAGTGGTTGGAGTGTAGGCGTTGTTTAGTTATCACTAACTGAACATCCCAACAGTCCAATCACTGGACCATTGGGTCCATTTTGTTTCGAACCTCTCGTCACGCATTTTTTTCCTTTCCCTTTTCTTTTTTTTGTCCCTTGCTTTCTAACTTTCATATTGGCATTGACGGTTCACTCTCATTTCACCCTGAATTCAAAAGAAACAGAATATCACATTTCCCCAACACAAACAACAGCTATATGATAATTATTTCAAGAGCTGGACTTCATCATGCGCACGCCTTCCGCCCTGATAAACTCATCCACACCGGCCTCGTCATGCGCAAATATGAGATCGGCCCCAGGCGTCGCCTTCAGCACCATTATAGCCCGTTCCCTACTTCGAAAGAGGCGGTTGTGGCCCATTACGCCGTAGAGCAGAAGTGGCTGGGAGGCGGTATCGTGCGCCGCATAGCCCGCACTAAATTGTGCTGCGACCTCATCGGTATCGTGAGGCTTCGCAGCAGCCTTGGTTGGAGACGGCGTGCGGCGCGTCTTGAGTTTTGTTGGCGCCGCCGCGAACTCTTTAAATTTTGCTGCGACTTCATTGGTGGTGAGCGGCTTGGCACAAGCCTTCGATGGAGACGGCGTGCGGCCCACGGGGGGGGGAGATCGAAGCGGGCTGGAATCTGGAGTAATCAGGTCAACGACGGGGAGGCGCTGGGAGCCATGCTCATGATTGAGCGCGCAGTCCTCGTTCCAGAGATCCATGATCTCAATCCACGTCGACGCCGAAAATGTTCGGACATTGGGGTCTCGATTCACTTCGCGAGCCATTCCCTCTCTAAACTTGCTGTCAGAAGGCTCCAAAGCATTCGATTTGAGCGACGCACTCGCTCGTGACCATGACACCTGCCTTTCCTGAAACAATTGCGTAGTAGCGCGCGCAGGGGGACGCATCGTGTACAGTCTTGTTCTCGTGGCCAGGCTCTGGCTTAAAGTGAGGCAAACAAAAAAAGAGGTCGGCCATGAAGGCGGAGCTCAAGAGGTGAGACAGCTGATGGATCAAGATATCATCCGTCACACTTAAGGCTCCCAAAAAACAAAAAGCGCGAATAACAAAATGAATTCAGGCTGGCAATAATACAGAAACCTTCTAATGTATGTGACTGCCGTGCTCAATCCAATCCGTTGCTTTGCTGCACACGCACGCACATCCCGGGCAGTCATCCTCCCCACATTTCTTGCAAGTGGGGAGGAAGTGCCCGCCCTCGTGCTCTACCCAGATCGTAGACTCCTCGCACATACACGCGCAGCCAGGGCAACCCTCCTGGAAGCAGTGCGGGCATCGGCGCACGTCCTGGGTGACGTGGTGCTCGAAGATGGGCGGCGGCGACTGATGGGCCCTCCTCCTGCTCTCGCTGGATGCGTCGCGTTCAGAATCCTCACTGAAATTTTCGTCGTCCTCTTGGGCGATGTCGCTGAGGCGGCGGGGGGACTCGGCATGACGACGGTGTGTCGTGGGAAGGCCTGGACGAGCCAGACTCTGGGGGCGGTCCTCTTGGCGTGCAGTCGAAGGCGCAGACAACAGCCGACTTGCAGTGGCAGGGTCTTGAGGCTGGGATGTCGTCGCTTGGGCTTTCTTCCTCGCAGGGGCTCGTCTTGAATGCGCAGGATCTTGAGCCTGGGACGTCGTCGCCTGGTGTTTGCGTCGCAGGTCTTCGGCCTCGTCCTTGCTAGAATGAGAAGAAGTTAGTTAAAAATTAAAATGAACGCAGGCAATCCCCGCACCTGGCACGACGTTTCCCGGCGTGCGTGGCTTTCTGTTCTGCCCGCTCCCTCTGTTGTTTCCGCTCTCGATACCGAGCGGAGACCAGAGCAGCTTTATGCCGCGCTGCGTGTTTCAAATACAAGTCGTCTGAAATTTCGGCCCGTTTGCTGCAGCGCCGTGAGATGGCCACTGAGTGTTGAGCAGCTTGTGGCAATTGAGATCACTCACCGCCGCATACGGAGACGCGCAGCCTCGCGGCGTTTGTCCACATTTCTGCGAACAAGACAGACAGTTACTACCATGCAGGGTACGGAAAATTGTTGTGCTTGCTTTTCTTCGTACAGTTTCCGAGAGCTCCCGACATGTTGCTGCTTGACTTCCGGAGCCAGCCTAGGTCGACCGCGTGGCATGAGAGGAGATGGAGAGAATAACAAGCACGCCTATCATGCATCAGTGCGCGACCTAAATTCAATTTCGTTCCTTCGTACCTCTGGCCACGATGGCCACCGACGTCCTTGAATTTGGGGACATATGAGTTCATGTATTGCGGAAGACAATATGAGGAAACAAAGGTACTTGAGAAAAATGAGAGCTTGCTCACGGCGAGTTGGTGGTCAGAAGAGAAATATGGCGTACAGCCTTTAACCACAAATAGTTGGTCACTGTAATATCAGTTCGCGATCGAAAAAACAATGCTCATTTCAATCTTTAAATTCCTATAAAAATGAATTTGTGTAGCGTACATGTGCCGTGCCTGAATGTCCCAAAATCTAAGGCATAACGCTGGCGGAATTGAAGGAATAAAATCAAGTTGTTTGATCAGTCAGTTCCCGACGCAAATCTCAGTGCGCGACAGCTCAGTTCGAGACAGAAAATTTCAGTCTTGCAAGGTGGGGTCCCCAGGCCAGTAAAGCATGTTCAATACAACACAAGTTTATTTCGCAAGAGAAGTACAGGTATAAAATTCACAGGAGCTCGTCAATTGTGCTAAAAAGTTTGAGTCCGTGTTCCCAACGCGCCTCCTTGTCTTTCATCAAGCGGTCGTACTCCGATGGATCTTCAGTGGCGAGCTGGGTTTGTGTTCTGAATCCGTTATCGACGTAATGGAAGAGGTTTCCGGCGGTGAACTGCGTGAAAGAGATCCGTTTCTCACCGTCCGCGACTGGGACATTTGAGTGGGCGATGGTGGCGGAGGGCAACAGAATCAGCGCGCCAGCTGGAAACTCGACCACCAGTTTGACGTCCCACAAGACCAAGTGGCCGCCCTTCTCCGCGTCAAACATCCCGAGCGCTTGGATGGCGCACCATCCAAAAGGCAGATTGCAGACGTCGCGATGTTTGAAGGTGCAGACGGTTCCGAAGTTGAAGGCCGCGCACGAAAATGCAGACTGCAGGAAAGGGCGATGGAGGTGGGGGTGGCGCCGCTCGAGGCGTCTGTTGTTTTCGACGTATAGCGCGGATAGTCTGGGTGCCCAAAGAGAAAATGCGTCTGCGCGCAAGGCAACGTGGGTTCCAAGTCAAGGGAAAGGGAGGGAGGAGCGTACAGCTCGCAAAATTAGCCATTCTGATGACGTCGGGGTCTGCGAGGAGTGCCGTGGCGAGGGGGGTGTAGATCTTGTTGTCCATCCAACACGGAGCAGCGGCGCCCTTGCCGAAATTCAGCCCTACGTTGATCGCTGCGAAGAGGCCGCGTCGGTGGCGACGCATAGCTGCGGGAAAATGGGTAGCGGCGCTGAGGCTGGCGATGGAGGCGTAGGCGGAGTTAACGGATGTGGGGTAGGAGGCGTCGCCGGGCTGCCCTGCCAGGACCGCGAAAATGCGGCCCATTCTGTCAACGAGAGGGTGTGGCGTTCTGTGAAGAAGGGTTGGAGGGGAGGGCAATGTACGGAATCAAACAAACGCACCTTCCGTCCCACTTGATGAGGCGAAACCCCAAACCAATCAACTGGGCGACACCGCGCTTTTTGGTCTTTCCACGTGTTTCGTTGGGCTGCTCGGTCTTGCCGCCGTACGCGCCTTGAGCAGTAGGGAGCGTCGAAGCGTCGAAGTCGGCCACGCGGATGGGCTCTGCTTCCGAGAAGGTGTTTGCGCGGGCAGACGCGCTGGGGGAATGGCCTTCCGTCGCGATCTTGCGGCGGTGGCGGACTCGGCTACGAAAGTGGGCGCCGGCGTGGCGCTTGCCGGCGCGGACGACCTCTTCGAAGGCGACGGGGCGTTTGCGCTGGCGATTCGGAGGCGGTTCAGGCAGGTCATCGACCCGGTTCAGAGGATCAGGGGGGGGCCAGTCTTCGTCCACGCAATTCAGCGGGTCAGGGGGCCACTCGATGTCGATTTGGTCCAAGAAGGCGTCGTCTTGAAGGGGCTCATCATCCGATTCAGCGTCTTCTTGCTGGTCGCTTTCCGCCGCGACAGCACGCGAGAGAAGGGGGGCGAAGTCGACATCTCCTGTCCAGGCAGCAAATACGGTGCCGCTTCGTGTCTGGAGTTTTGTGAGGTATGAGGGAGGGTGCCGGAAGAACAAGTTACCGTCCGGTAAGAGCTGGGATGCCACAACATGGCAAGAGCCTGCAAACGACGCGTCAGAAGTGGGTGGGTGGCATTTGTGTCTGGTGACGACTTCCAGCTGGTTTGGCTGCAGGGGCTCCGGGTATGGGCACTGCAAGCAGCCAAACCAGCTGGAAAGTCTCCAAACCAGGACCAAAGAAAGACTTACGCGTGGCGTTGGACCAAAGACTTACGCGTGGATGTTGCGCGTCGGAGAGGAGGAGCGTCATGTGACAATTGTTTTGAGTCAGGTCAGGTGATCACAGCCATTGCACGCGCTCACGCGCTCGCCTGCTCATTCTCCAAGTTGTTTCACGCCATGCCTGTCTCGCGCCGCAGGAAGGACCGCCTTTCGGCAACTTCATTCTCGTCAAGAATCCGGATTTCGATAACAGAGCGCACGGCTTCGGGACGCGTCCTTGAGAAGACGAGAACATTAACGGCGGCACAAATTCGAGCAGCCAAGGTAGACGCAGAGCGGCGGGAGTTGGAGCGCCGACTGAGTACGTGGTCATCTGCTCTTGTGTTCGCATGTAACCAAAATTTTGTAGACTTGACCCGCAAGGAACAGCGGGCGGAAGATGCTTGGCAGGATATTCCAGATGTGTTTGACGACGACGATGAATCATGGAGGGAGGATGTGTTGCAAGGCCGCGTGGCTGCCGATATCAGCAATGCAGGAGAGGCCCTGACCCACGAGCAGCGGACGGACGACGAAATCCTGCAAGAACTGCGAAATCATCACCAGTAGGTTTCAATTCTATTTTGTTTGGCGTTCCCTCACCCGAGCCTTGGAGGAGGCTTTACCGGAAAGGAGCGGATCGACGCACGCGCCGGGATCGGACACAACGCCAGGTGAACGTGTTCGGCAAGCAGCTGGAGTGCATGGCCGACGCCTACGTCCAGTGGGCCGCCTCTGTTGCCGAAAAGGGCTTGGCCTGCAACTACGAGCTTCCCGATGACGCCGTTGTGCAAGATACGCGCAAGGTCATGGTCGTAGACATGTTCTGTGAGTTTTTGTTTTATTCTTTTCATGCAGTCACTGAATATGTGATGAAGCGGCGCGGCAGGAGGATCTGAGTCTTATTCGCGGTGACCGCTATGTTGCTTCAGCTTGCCTGCGACATGGCTGGATCCCCGTATCTCCGTATTACCCAAACGCCATCATCACCATTCGCGCGCTGGAGGCCTATCGCGTGATTAACCTGCGCTGCCCGCGCCTCGGAATTCAAGCTTTCGTCCGGTCCCTCTGCAATATACACGGCGTAGCCCCGCGACCCTGGCTTTCATCGCAATTCTCAACAGCTTTCGACGTCTACCTGGAAATTCGCGCGCGCGTCGAGAAGCGCGTCCAAATGGCTCTGGGACGGAATTCCCCTAACTGGCATCTCAAAAATGCCTGCCCCGCATGCCTCTACAAAGTCGAAGGCGAACCTCCCCTACAGCGGCCCTTTCTGTTCACAATGGATGGCAACAACTCCCTCTCGCGGTTCGAGGTGCGCGAGAGGGAGATGTATGCGGATGGGACCACGGCGCCAGGCCTTTCGAGGGAGCGAGCCGACGACCGCGTTGCGCCAGCGGATTATTACCTGTCGCGCGATGCCGTTGATAAGTGGGCGAAGGAGGGCTTGGAGGATTTAATGAAGGTTTTCGCGGGCGAGGAAGAGGAGGAGGCGGCCAGCGGCTGCTCGGAGCGGTGGCAGAATATGAAGGATTCGGTCACCACACGCGCCTGGGGGCTGTATGACGAGACGGGGATTTTCCCTGCCCTCTGTAGGCACGGCTTCGTGCTCGTCGTGGCCGACATGGTAAAGAGCGGGGAGTTGTGAGTATTTGACTCGCGTTACCCCTCGACATGGCTGACATCCAGGCATACAGGACAAAATATGGCTTTGCCGTGGTGGACCACCTCATCAATGTACTCGGGGAGATCGCCAGTGGCTACGACGTCGGGTGCAAGTTCGCCAAGCAGGTCAAGGCCCACCCAGTCCTAAGCAAACTTGCTGCTGACAACAACTACCTATCGTTAGTCGGCGCGTTCCACGGGCTGGGCCACGGCCGCATCTGCCAAGCTGAAAACCTGGTGACCTACGTGGAGGGCGTGGGGATGGAGGTATTAGAAATATGCGAAACATATTTCTCCAAGTCAAACGCGCTCGCCTCGACCACTCGTCACGCCACCCGTTTTCATCGCCAGCAAGCCATTGTGAATTATATGAAACACACAGACGCCTTCGAGACGTATCACGCCCTTTGTGAGAGCCACGCCCAAGCTTTCGCTTCCTTCCTTGCTGACGATCCCTCCAGCAGCACTGATTTGCAGCAAATATCGACGAGCATTGGAAGTTCTCGCCACACAGCCGGCGTTCCTTGACGCAATGCGAAGACTAGGGGTCCAATCCCCTGCTAACTTCGAGGACTGGCTCGAGAAGGAGAAGACCCACCTGCGCGGCCTTTCAAAGGAGCCAGTGCAAGAAACCCTCGAGATGGAGTACTACCAGAAATTGGTAAACCTAGCGGACATTAAGTTCGTGCTTCCGTTGAGCCAATGACCGCTCGCTGACCTTCTACAGCGACCGCATGGCGGGAATATTCGGCGTGGAGCGCCCGTTCCTGCCGATGGAGACCGACGCAGGGTACGCCGAGGCGGCCAAGGCTACACAGCGCCTCGAGACACAACGGCGACACACCCTCGAGCAGCAGGGGAAGGCCCTGGCTGCGGTTCAAGACCTGGAGGTGCGGCTAGGAGTGGAGACGCGTTGGGTGGCGGGGGAAGACAATTGGGTGGCAGCAGCCGATCTCGTACGCAAACGACGATATCAGCGGGCGCTAGACGATCTAGAGCGGCTGATCATCTCGCGTATGTTTGAGCTGAGTAAGTGTAACATGGCGGGCACAGGTAGGTTATCCATTTGGACATGGAATTGTGTACTGAAGTTTTGGGCAGGATACAAGCTACGGAAACATATCGCGAAGGCGCTGCAGGCGCGATCGAAGGCTTTGAGGGCTGCAATCGCCCGTTACAACGACGCAGCGAGCGCGTTGACGCCTCCGAGGGAGCATCTGGGCTGGGAGGAGGTCGTGGAGAAGGCCTTCCTTGCGGACTTCGATCTCCTGCGCGACGCAAGGCAAGACATCCGCCAGGAGCCTTGGGCTCTACCCGCAGGCCGAGCTGCGATGGAGCAGCACTTCAAAATCTTGCGCGCGAAGGAAGAAATTGAGCGGCTGAATGTCGAGATCCGCCGGTTCGTCACGTACATGGTCGACGAAGAGGCCTTTCTCTGGCGCGAGGAGAACACCTTGCGAGAGGAGGGGGAGGCGGGGCTTGCACACCAAGTCTGTGCTCTCCGGATGGAACGCGCGCGGTTCTCTGCCATCCACATGGCGCGTCTGACGAAGCTGAGCAAGTTGGCGGGGTTTACGGGCAGCCTCTCCCCGGGGAACAGCGTGTCAAGGGAGCAGCATGCTCCCGTTGTGAGAACGAAGCCCATGGACGCCCGTGCGCAATCGCCCTCGCCCACAGATGAAGAGATGGGGGTGCCAGAGACCACCGGGGACGAGGAGGAAGACGGCGATGTCGAGGAAGATGTCGAGGACGATGAAGGGGGCGTAACAGACGCCCTCTTAAATATTTTATCTATCACGCAGGATGCAGCTAGGGCGCAGCCAGAATAACTTCGTGCTTTGTTGTAGTAGGGACCTCGGAATTACTTTTTGTGGGGTCAAGGATTATACTGTGATTTTCTGGCGATTTTACGGCTATATTTGAGGCCAGAACGGAGGACTTGGGCGTGGGCGGCGGGCAAATTGATGGGATTGATGGCGCTTGATGTGATTGATGGCGCCCGATAGGAATGATGGCGCCTTGATGGGACTGATGGCGCTTTCTCGGGAAGGGCGCGGGCGGGTCCTTGATGGGAGTGATGCGGGGAGGGTTTCCCGCCCTTCAGCGCTTTATTTACCGCTCAATATATCTATTACAGTAGATATAGATAAATAGCTAACGCGCAATTATAGCGCCGTACGAGATCAGGTCAAACCGGCGCTAATTAGCCGGGGAGACAGCATACATCTCCCCGGCTACTTAGCCTGGTTACCCGGGTATCGTAGGTGAGCCACTACCCAATCCGTTCTCATCCTACCGAGTTCGGACGGCTGAATAGAGTTGTTTCTGTAACATCCAGCAGCTACCATGCACCACACACCTGTCTGATGATAGGGAACATGAAGTCGAAGAAGTTGGAGAATGCATTGTGTGTTGTTGTAAGGGCAACCTCAGCTCGGCGCAGAGCGCGGGAGACTAGCGGGAGAATCCGAAGCAACTCAATTGAATGGTACTAAATACAGGTTTCTAGAATACGCACCTAGCGGGAGAATCCGAAGAGAAGAAAGGATAAGGATTCTCACGCTAGGCGAGGTTTTTAAGTACTAGCCAGTAGCACGTGCCCGGAGGGTTCGGCAGAGGTCTCGAGCTTGATCACACAGCACGTGCCAGTGAGAGCGGCCGGACGGAAGGACGGACAGACGGAAGGGAACAGAGTCCGGAGGGACGGGAGGTGGCGTATCGGGTGGAGGCGCAGGCTGGGGTGCAGGTCCGGAGGCCGGACGAAGGATCGGACGAGGAAGCGGAGCCGTGCGATGGGCCGGAGCCGGACGGACGGACGGACGGACGGACGGATGGACGGACGGACGGGCGGTTCCCCTGACAGTTGTGGCGACTCGAGCATGATGCCGCTGCGCTTGAAATTCGCTCTGAGCCTTTTTTGAACAAAAACGTACTGGCCCAAATCTGGACCGATATACTCGAGTGCTAATCGGAATCGGGGAATTATCTCCGCTCGGCGGGGCCGGCCATGAGCCCCAGTGAGAAGTCCAGCTAGGGAAATCGAGCTAGAAAGAGGCAGATCGAGGAATTTGATGTTTCCTCGATTTGCCTCGATGATTTACACATACCTCGTTACGCCTAGATGCAAATCGAGGCAAAAAGAGGGACGTCGAGGTAAATCAAGGCATTAAATGCATTGCACGAGGTACAACAAGATACATTGAGTACTAGAATGCAAAAAAATGTCCGCTACCGTGCGCTACCACTGCCACGCCCGTCCTCCCGCTCCCGCTCCCGCTGCTGCCCCGCCCGTCGCTCGTGTGCTGCCCTCCCGCTTTTGCCATCCTGCAACGTACCTCCCTCTTCATCCCTTCTACGCCCGCGCCCGGTCCTCCCGTACACTATCCGCCTGGGCGACACCATATCTAAAGTAAGAATTAGCGACGTATAGTGGCTGATAAATAGACTGAAACCCACCAAGAGGACACAGCACTCTTGTCGTACAAGGGAAATCGTAATTGCGTGGCTGCCGTGCTATTAGAACCAGACATGGATCGAAAGGCTTGATGACTTACCCTGCCCAGTGTACGGCCATCGCCCGCTGCACGTAGCGGACGGCAACTATGCGGAGAGCCCCAGCATCGTCCCCGGAAACGGGCCCCGCAGGGTGGACCTGTACTCTGCTCTTGATCGCGCTGCACGAGTGCCAGAACAATTTGTGACTGTTTACTCACAGTGTCGTCGACCTCGGGGGTTGAAAGCAATCCACCACGCTGTGCGCAGTGGTCGCGGGGGGGCGTGACGTTTGCAGCGAGCGTGGAGGATAGGGCATACACTGAGGCAAGACTTAGAACTCTGCAGTGAATGACATGGGGTGCGTACTGTGGTCACTCTGGGTCCGTGCCGATACGGTTGCTGCAGGTCTTGTTGTCGTAGCTGCGCAAGCTTGATGCAGTATCGCCATGTCTTGCAGCATCTTGGGAGTTTGAAGTGTCTAGGATAACGAAATCCGTGTTTCAGGACGAAGAGCAGTTTTTGGATGGCTTGAGATTAAGAGGCTTGGTATGGCTCTTGAGACGATTTGTGAGGAGCCTTGAAGTACGCCGAGAAGCCTGGCACGGTATTGAGGTGGTTTTCAATCTTTGCAGTGACTCGATAGCGGCTGATTGACCAGGGCCGATTGTGCCCGATTCAGGGCGATAAAGGTCGGATAGACTGTATGATTTCAAGCATTGATGCATCAAGAGTACTGGCATAGACAGAGCGGGAGGCCTAGGGAGGGACGAGGAGGATTGACGTGGGCGAAGGAAGGGAGCACAAGGTGACGTGGCTGGTCAGAAGATGTAGCCAAACAAAGACACTGCGGAAATAAATACGCACCCATTTCTAGAATTTTAATTATGGGGCCAAGTTTTTCGACTCAGATTTTAGAATGTCAAAAACGGAACAACTGTTTGAGATCGGGCTGAGATGGCGAAGAATTTCTGAGTAAAGTTTTGATAATTTACTCAATGTATTATCTGAGACTGGGTAACCGGCCACCTTAGCATAATTAAGCTCGGTTGTGCCCATGAAGACCGCTAGGTCTGGGTTTATGGATGCTGAACCAAAGCTATGTATCCTGAGAGTGAGTTTGAACATTTTCCGTGAATTTACATGGTGGTTCCATGCCCTACTGAATTTTCCTTTCGGTGGTGTCCCAAAGGGGCAATAAACGGGCTAGCCGGCCACCCGGCCTGTTCGCTCGTTACACTGGTTCCCTTCACTCCACTATAGCCCAAATGACTCAATGGATACAGCTCCACGATTCTATACAGTCAAAGTGTACATATGAGCTTTATGAGAACAGAAATAATTTCCCTCTCAAGCTGACCTGAATAGGTGAGAAGGTGGTGCGGACGGAATATTGTACCTTGCAAGGGACAAAACCTATTAAGGACCCGAGAGTAGATAAAAAAGACTCAATAGGATGTAATTCAATATACCCATGATGACAGGACATCTCCCACATACCCATAACCCGTCCAAAAAAATCCATCTTTCCATGTGAGTGAAATTCCGTGGTTTGGGATAGCGGCCGGCTGTGAAGCGGAAGTCAGACAGTTAAAAGTCAAATCAATGTGAGAGAATTATGGGATGGTGGTCTCGAATACATATCTCAAATCTTTTGTCCATCGTAAGCACCAGTAGATCGCTAGAAGGGTGGCTGGATTTCGCGACCGAGAATCAGGTCGAGATGTTCTTGACGGGTCCATGAGGCGAAGGGCAAGTATACCCACGCAGGTTATGCCGAGAAACAATTCCCCAGAATCCAGGGGTGAAAACGAGCCCAAAAACCTGGGAAACGGTGAAGAATTAGCGGAGAAACGAGCAGAAGACAAGCGCGAGAGCCGTTCGGGGATAAGAAATGGTGTTCGCACGCCGCCACCTTGACAGAAAACCTCCCAGTCTTTGACAGCCGCATCACTTCGTTTCAAATTTTGACACACAGTGTCCTCAAAGGTTGGGCTCCATCCCATAAGGGCCAAATCCTAGGCTTCACCATCTCAAAGTCTTCTATTATTCAAGTGGCCGGTTACCTAGTGTGGCCGGGAAGGCAGTCGCAGATAATAGCTCGATTTGCTTCGATTTCTCGATCTGCCTCTTTCTAGCTCGATTTCCCTAGCTGGACTTCTCACTGGGCATGAGCTCGGAAGTCTGGGGAAAAAAATATTTATGTCATCCCGATTGTCAGTGATTTGCTTGCTTGTGGCTCCATCCTGTTTGAACCCAATCCTGAACGGCCAAAAATATACATCAGTACAATCCAGCCCTCGAATTCCTGCGGCATACTTTCCGAAAGGTCGTACTCTTTGCAGGTGTACACCATGTGCTTCGGGTGGGTTTAAAGCTCTTGGTTAGCGTTGAGTTTATGCGAGCCGAAGAAGTGAACTGTGGGAATGTTGAACAGAACAGACTTGAACCCAGACCTCACCTCCGTTTGAAAGCTGAATTTTACATATGTGCTCAGGGTGGGTTCAGACTTCAAATGGACTGCTCAGGCCAGCGAAACTTGCAGACACCATCACCCATCACCCTGAGTCGAGGGGACCTCCTGCGCAGTGTCCGGACTCGCACGTGCCGTGCACACCATGTGACATTGCGGTGGAATGGCGAGTGGGCGTTGGATTTATTGGAACCAAAATGGGTGAGGGTTGAACAGTGATTTCATGGTTCACCCGACGTGAAATGGAAGGGTGTGGAAAACATTGATCACTCACTCACTGAGCGAGTTGGTTGCGAAAAACAATTAAATCGCTAGGACTTGAGTAGGACGAGAAAAAAGTACATCTAATCCGCCAACCTGAATCAGTCAGGTGGGTTGCCAGTTAATTTGGAATCAAGTTTATGCGGGAATCAACGAACAAAGGATATTGAACGAGGAATTTGGACCTATGCGGAAGTTGTATCGTATCCGCCGACTACAAATCAAAAGAAGGGGGTCCAGGATTGCTGACGGAGTGGTTGCAGAAAAGAATCAATTGAAATGCTGGTGGAGACAAAAAACTTTGCACTCAAAGAGAATCAGCAGACCCCGAATCGAACGAGGCTGCCTGCGAATTTCACTGGACTGTCCAAGATGGGCAGGCGCATATCACAGTGTGGTTCGGGTGGGTTGAGAAGCTTGGTTTGGTGTTGGATTTATGCCAATCGACTGGATTGTGAGAAGCAAAAGAACAAGGCTTGAACCCGAGGGGCTAGTGACCATGCAACCCTACAAGCATCCCTCATTCAAAATGCTAGAGTTGCACCAGGTTTCCATCATCCCAACTCGCGAAAATGCGTTAGACGAAAAAAGAACACAAACCACAATATCACCCGACCCCAAATCGAACAGAAGCCTCCTGCGTTGTTGTATTCCATATTTCGCAGGACAAGACTCGCAGGCGCACAGCATGTGCTTCGGATGAGCAGAGAGGGCTGGGTGGGGGCTGGATTTATGCGACCAGAATGAAGTACGAGAGAGCTGAACAGAGAATGAACCTAGGAATCGGCTTGAGGGTTTCATTCGGGAATCAACAGCGGAAGACCGGGTGAATGAATGATTGTCGAATGAAGAGGTAGGTGGCGAAGATGCGGGATTTCATTCGGGAATCGACAGTGGAAGACCGGGTGAATAAATGAATGTCGAATGAGGAGGTAGGTGGCGAAGATGCGATGTGGGTCATTCAAGAGGGGAAAAACGGTACCCGCACGCAAACTTATCACTCGCCCACGGATCGAACGCTCCTGCGCATAGACTATTTTGAGCTTCACAGAGTTTCAGGTGCACACCATATGCTGTGGGATGGTTCAGAGGCTTGGTTGGCTGTTGAATATATGGGATGGGAGCGAAAGTAAGCTGTGGGAAGGATGGACAAGAGAATAATTGAACCTACAAAACTTACATGTCTTCTCCATCCCAAAGTTGCCCAGTGAAATGCGTGCGAACATGAAACTTGACTGCCGTACGCGTTGAGTTCGAAAATCAAGACAAACAGGATCCCGAATTGACTCCTGCGTGAGAACCGGCGGCGAGAGTGCGGTTGGATGAGTTGGAAGGGTAAATGAAACGCGCGTGGGCGTGGGCGTGGATGGTATGACTCGCAGTACCAGCTACACGTAGCGCGGTTTGGTATTATTAATACGTCAGGGTATGCCTCCATTTTGATCTCATTTTGTTGTCCACGAGCGGTGAACCCGTTCCGGATTGGACGCGGGGTCGAGCCGTGGTCAGAGAGCGGTGAGGCATTTCATTTTCGAGAGCGGCGGAGTTGAACGTCGAGGGAGATGGGCCCGATAAGGCTCAAGGTAGATATATTACCGCCCGAGAGAGACAAATGAAAGCGACGCGGGTGTTCAGGAAACGATCCGCGCCTTGCTACAAACGCGCGATCATCGAATCTTTGTGATCTCAATGTCTAGCAAGCAAGAAACACCACTAACTATTTGCGGCAAAAAAAAGTGTTCGTTCATCCCGCCAACCCTGAGTCAACAGGAGCAAATGCGGCGGCTGTCTCATCGAGCAGATAGCACTTCTCTGAGGTACCGGTGAGATGAGGAGATGATCATGAGGGCTATCGGAATTCAGACATACTGCCAATTTCTCCAGCAAGCTTGCGGCTAACAAATGCCGCCGCCCTCACCCAGAAATCATCACCGCCCTTCGCGCCGATGTTCCAGTCAGCTTTATACGTATGGGCCATCTTCATGACAACCACGCGGGAGTCGGCTATATTCATTGTCACCGCGTCTTCCACCGACTCGTACGACATCACCACTACGACGACCAGTCCTTGACACTCTGTGAAGATGTCAGCCACGATACCGGTGGAGGTTGATAGTAAGAGGCACAGGTGCGTGAAGTCAGGGAGGCATGCGAGGCCACGCCAAGGGCCCCAGTCAGACTGATCTCCCGCCCCATATGCCTGGAAGAGATCGAGATGCGTGGTATATCTAAAATTTGGATCCTTGAATCCCGCCAGTTTCCATGTTGCGACGACGGACGGCACAGGGATAGCCACCTTTTGGATGCGCGATTGGTCCAGGGAACGGAGGTTAAAATCGTCGAGATGATCGAAGTTGAGAGAAATATTTATAATGCGGGAGCATTTTGAGAGGAGTTTTTCGTATCGAGTTATAATAGTTGCATCGTCGACGCCCTCCACGTAGACATTCCGCACGGCCTTCTGCAGGAAGGTAGGTGCTTTCGTTTCAATCGCGCATAGTTGCGGCTCATTGGACAGATCCAAAACGGTGTGAGGGAGCGATTCGATCCTGTGGACGCAGATCAGCACTGAGCAACTAAGTACTCTTCGAAAAGACTTTGGACATACCAGAGATGCACTCTGCGACAGCCTGAGATCGGCAACAACACGGGGATCGTTTCTGGGTAGCACATGAAGTGGTTTCAAAGATCTCTCGTTCGATTTCAGGAGGAAAGCCGAATCCTAAGTACTACGTCCATGGAAAGGAAAGCGTTCAAAGTTTGGTGAAGGGAAAAAGTGAGTGGCAGATGATCCCCAGTGAAAAGTCGGTGGGATTAAATGTGATCAGCTGAGATTGGATGTCAAGCATGTCAATCAATGCCGTTTCATCCCAATCCATTCTGTGGTACCATCTACCGAAAGTGATCAAGTGAGAAGAAATGAGACCAGCCTCAGCTGATCTCAATACATCTCGGTGGTTAACAGTAATTTGAGACAGTTTGGCAATAAGACGAGTTTAAATGAGAAGAATTGTCTAGAACTCATTTCTTCACTTTAGATACCAATCAATCCCACCGACTTTTCACTGGGGATGATCTGGCGAGATTGAATCTCGGAACATCTCGGAACAAAACGGCGCGCACAGCCTCACGTTCTCGCCTGAGGTTCCGTCAGCCCGCAGTGCAAGTCCCGACGCTGCGATGGGTATCCTGCCCACACCAAGTCCGAGTCCGGGTCCGAGTCCAATAATCCCGCCTTCAACATTCGATGTGGACACCGATGGTGGCGGCTTCAAAGACCACCTCCTCGCGGTGCTCAGTCTGCACGATGCGCCGCAGGGGGCGGAGGCGCCTGTGCCCAGATAGAATGGGCAGAGGGAAGACGGATAGCGAGTGGTGCGAATGGAGCGGTTTCCTCCAGCTCAAGCGCGAGTGCGGTGAAACTGTGACGATGCCGACACTCGCACTCTCAAATCTAGCAAATCAAGTGGGTGCGCTGGACTTGGATGCTGCTCTACGCACGGGCTTGGCACGGGGAGCAAGGGGCACGAGCGGTGTCCATGCTCTGGCTGTTGATACGTGCGCGCATACCTGGGCTTGATGCTAGAAAGCGCGGTCTCGGAATGTGCGCCGCCTGGGTGGGGTACTTGTGCACTCCATTCTCTCATTTAAATTGTGGTACTTGGAAGCGATTACTTATTCGTCAGAACACTCGTACTGACACGTTTCTCCTCTCAGGTCGGCAACCAAGGCAAGCTCCGCGGAGAGGGGACGGTCCCTGACGCGTAGGGCGTGTGGTTTGAGCTCGTTACGATTCTACGAATGTGCGTTGTGGTTCGACCCTGAGCTTTTCTGACGGACTGCTTGCTTTGATTCTGCCCCTACCCTCGCTTGACACCGACTCGATAATGCGACTTACTACTCCTACTCGACCCCCCATATTCCTGCTTAGATCTGTGACATACTCGCCGATACCACGATTTTGGCTCTCGCGACTCGATACGCGACTTCCGATACACGACTTGCGATGCTCCGAGTCGATATCCGATGCGAGCAATACCTTGCTGATTCGATACTACGACCTCGGTGACCTCGACGTCGCTACACACATCCACGGCATCAATCCCGACCTCTACCGACCCCTACACTTGCAACCAACAGGCTAACTACGCCGATACTCGGACGCTGCGATACATGCTTCAAGAAATGCTACACCCAGGACACCTTCCATTTCTGTAATGATAGAGGCAGCCGCCCACCGGGCGCCATTTCTGTTTTTCTCGTGCTTCTTGCGCAGTATGTGCAGTGAAGCTCGTTTCACACAAGATTTTCACTCGTTTTGGTCTCGCTGCAGACGATTCTGACTCTGCCTCCTCCTGCGCGTGGGACTTGAGGAGTGGGTGCCTGGCGAGGGAAAGATGTGTGTGGGCATGAGCGTGAATGGCAGGCTGCACGGAGCCCTTGTGAGGGGCGGGCTTATGTGGGGACATCGCGTACGCAGGTAAGGAGATGGCGATGCAGGACGCGCCATTTTCGTTTCCGACTGAAGGGTGGGCTGAAGCCTGGCGCTGCGAGCCAAAGCGTTCGCGTCGGGGAGGGCGGTGGCCGCGTGTGATAGCCGTTGAGGTCGTCGCCCACTCCGCAGCCAGCAGCATGTCGGCATGCAGTGCACGGTCCCGCAATTTGCCTCGTGACTGGGTGTTTGGAACGTTATTTCTATCCAGTCCATGTTACTTTATACGGGTGTTTTTAACTCCGGAAATACTTGGACGTGGTAACGCAATCTCTTCGGGAAACACTACCGGCTGCGCACCTTACTTTGGCACTTGGTTATTGCGCCAGCGCTGCCCCTGTAACCTTTCGACCTCACGACACATGTGCATGAACTGCAACGCGGCTGAGATTCTCATAGCGTCTCAGGCGGCGGCACTGCCATTGAGCCATGCGTGCACTGGCAGCTCATCTTTGTGAATATGTTCAAGTTCAATAGGAACGGGAGAGAGGCGGTCGCAGTACGTTCTTTGTCGATTAACTTGTCAACTATGTACACCGTCGGGAGGCTTTGTGGATTTTACCCAGAAGACCTTTAGTGGACGACATGGGAGACGAAATAATCGTGGTGAAAATAGCTGGTTCTCATGCCGACTTCCTGAAATAAGGATTCAGTGTTCCTCATCGCGGTCCAAGCGCTACCGTGACCTCGATCTCAGAGTACTTGGTGTGGCTGCTTGCCCACTGACGTCTCCGCAGTGGATTGTTGCCTGAATATCGCTCGGCAGAATTCTGCTTCATTTGCTGCTGCGTCGCCGCTGCACAGCTAAAATTGAGACGATCTTTGTTTCCATCGTGGAATCGTAATATTTATCTCGGGAACCTGTTGCACTACTTATAGCCGCGATGCATCGCGGCTGCCCATCATCTTTCATTCTTCTCGCCTTCTCACACTGCGATGCGGGTCTCGCAGTACACGGTCGATTCGGGATGGTCTTTCTTGATGAATGTCTTCTCTGAAACCGGAGTCAGTGCATACCACAAGAAGTCAAACTTTTTCTCATGCCTTCCTGCATTTAGATTTCGTTTTTGCTCTACGGTCCGTTGTGTTTACATGAAGCTTGCGCTTTGACAATGCCGCCGAACTGCAGGCATCTACATCAGTCTCTTCCTTCTATCCATCTACACTCTCGCTCGTCGTCGGAAATCCCCTGGAACAAAATTCCTCGTGGTCATCAGTTGCGCCATGGCTGTTTGTGGAACAGCACAGATAGTCGTCAATATTGCTCGAACTGTGGTGACTGCTCGCTTTCTTCAGCACTTGTTGCATACCGAACGATTGGAACCCCCTGCCATGGAGAGGACCCTCCTGACAGCACAAAATCTCGTCTGGGAAACGGATAGGTGCGCACGCGACTTTAGCGGAAGCTGACTTGCCCACCCTCCTTACTAGTTTCATAACAGAATTATTTTTTGTTGAGAATTCCTTCAATTCGCAGTGAATGGGTTTAGGCTGAAATGAAATTTTAGTTGCATCGCTGCTATGCGATATGGGGATTTCAAAAGAAGATTCTCATTTTGCCTACACTTTTTATGATGGCTACCTTAGGTAGGTTGTTTCCCCAGTTTTTTTTTGCATTTCATATTCATATCCTTGAGTGTAGTTGCGAGCATCGTCGCCGCGGCGAGTCTCGAAATCCCAGAACGACAAATTGCGTGTAGCCTCGGTGCGGTAACAAACTTAATTCTCACAGCTCTCACTGGCAAGTGGATTTCATCAATTATCAACGTTGCTGACGGGCTCCGCGTCAGCTGGGCGGCTATTATGGATTCGCCGCGCGGCGTCGCGCGTCGGGCTCGATAACACATTGTATGCTCGTTACAATAGAGCATTGAGCATTATGTATGGCGAACATGTATGAGATCGTGTGAATGGCATATTAGTGATTTTATTCTTCCAGACCTGCATTTTGGAGGATACCATACAGATGTTCGGGTTCAATTTCCGGTGAACAAATGGGGTAGACTCACTAGAGGCCTGGATTTTGTTGTATGTACCACAATTTATTTGACAAAATCATATGTCAAATAGGCGTTTGAACCGTGAGAAACCCGGTTCAAACTTTGACTCGAGCCCAAGGGAGCCTTGATGAATCATACACTTACGCGTAGCGTGTTAATTTTTTTAACCAGCGGGAAAGCTTTAGGTGTCCGGCTTCACCCACTTTCCTGCGACTGGGATCAGCCAGAGCTTTTTGTACTTTTCGATTCCGTAACTTGAGAGTTTGTACACGCTGGGAAAAATGAACTGTGAAAATTTTCGAAATACGACCCATCCCACTCCAGATATTTATGCGAATGAAAGTGAGCAGTCAGCATACCAGAGAAGCAATTTTTTTTACTTCAATCAACTCGACTGAAACCATGATTCAAAGTTGAATTCTGCACAGATATGCCTGGGTTGCTCGCGAGAATAAATGGAACCGCTGGGCTGAAAAGAATCTAAAAGGCTCGCTTTCACCAAACTAAAGCCGAACGGGGCTGCCTGCAGCATCGAAGTGTTTCTCATTGCAAGCACTGCATTCCGACGCCCTCTAGCCACAGCATCCGCCCACCGGAGCTAGCCGAAGGGCCTTGATGGCCCTAGCGAGCCGGCCAGCCGCATATGGCTGGCAGCCTAGCCGAAAAGCTACCCGGACCTACCCAGACCTCCCCACAGCTCCCCGTCGGGGTTGGGTCGGGGAACTAGCAATAGCTCGCAAGAGCTAACATCACGTGTGGCTTATCCACGCTGTCTAGGCGGCTAGGCGGCTAGCCAGGCCTAGCCCAAGCATAGCCACAGCTACCCTCGGCTAGCAAGAGCTCGCCGTAAGTGCGGCTATGGGGCGCCGGAATGCAGTGAAGAGCACACCATGCGCCATTTGGTGGATTGGTTTCAAGTTTAATTCATGGGAGCGAAATTGAATTGCCGAACAATCGAAAGACGGGACGAGCGAATCGAAAAGTCATGGAGGGTTTCATTCGACGTCGGACAAACCGAGAATTAGCTGGAAGATGTTGCTACTCGAGTTCGGGTTGGGTTATTCGGTGATGGCTCGATAGGCCTGTTTTAAATTGGCTTTAAAGGTATTGATGCCTGACATCATACCGTCACGTTCCTAGCTCTGGTTCCGCCTGCAAGCCTCTGGGCACACTGCCCGCCCCGAGTCCAATTCCGCTTTCTTCATCGCACTGGCTCGAGCAGAGGATAGCTAGTACATGTGCATCACCCAACCTCGAATCAAACGGGGCCTCCTGCGTCATCAGTTCCAACCGTGATGATCTGCTTAGGTTTCGAAGATGCACACCATGCACTTCGGATAGCTCGAGAGGCTGGGTTTTCGGTGGAACTCATACTGAGGGGTGAGAATGTTGACCTTGAACCGACCCCGACTCGAACGGGGCCTCCTGCGTTGTATTAAATGTCGCCTGCCCAACAGATTGCAGGCACACACCATGTGCTTCGGGTGGGTCGAGAGCTTAGGTTGTGCGCTGAATTTATGCATTGAATCGGGTGGAAGTAGGATGGAGAAATCGGAACTTCAGGTGGCAAGCACACTTAGTAGACTTGGAGCAAAGGCGAAGGAAAGTTGCATGATTACCTTTCATCAATGATTAGGCGGAAAGAAGCTGCCGAACAATAAAAAGTAAAGCCTGGATACAAATCGATCACGGCGCTGAGCACACAAAAAACGATGCTCAAAAATATGTCCAAAATAAAGTGATTTGGACAGGGGATACTGTACAATTTCGTTCAATTCGGCAGTCACGCGTCACGCCCATTTTTTTTTATTGCGGCAATAATTTTTTCTCAATTTATCGGAATTCTTTTGGATTTTAATTGTACTAAAATTTCCGGAAAGGTGCCGAATTGATCGAAATTGTAAAGTATACAGGGTCAGCGGCGAGGATGCGTCCTGTCCGAAGCAGAAGCGAGGAATGGCTTGGACGGCCCATATTCTTACATACAGTACATGAGACAAGCAGAATACTCCGCAAATATGGCATTCCCGATTCAGGCGGACTCCGGACTGCTCGCTTACCCCTCATAAAATTAACATTGAATGCAACCTGTGTGCAAACTGTTTTCCAAGGTGCGCAAACTGTTACTAAACGGAAACAAAACCACTTTCAACTGCGCTGAACATTTACAAAACTGTTGGAGCCTTAGTTGTTGATTGTGTGACATCAAAGATATTTTTCCTTGTGTGCTCTCCTATCAACTCTCGTTAGCGTCGTTTCTCACAGGTTCCGAGCCGGCATCTTGGATAGCACAGTAGCGCAGTGGATCCTGCATTGGATCCGCCGACCTCGCGCCAGCACGAGACAGAGGGCAGGAGAGGCCGGGCCATTCCCTCTTGAGCCTTCAAGTTGGCAGGGCGCAATCATAGGTAACAGGTTTTAATTAATGAATTATTGCCGTTGCCAAGGCTCACGTTGAAACGGCCCATACCAGGCAATAATGTAGAAAGAAAGGGATTTGAGGTCGCCGAGGGCTGTTGAGGTTGACGAAGAGGTCCCTGCCGACCTCACCGTGCCAGATGGCGCCCAATCGCGGCGCACGTGTGGGAGCAGACTCTGTCTCCGCGGATCACGGACCTCGCCGATAGGCGGCCAGCCGCGGCAGGCCGGGTCTACCCGGGCCCTGAGTGGCAAACCCTCGGGACGGCTGTACTGTGCGTACCCCTTACATAGCGATCCGCGGTGCGATACCGCCTGTACTTAATGTACTTGTGCTTTACTTTTCGCTGACATGCGTAGTGCTACGTAGCGTTGCGTAAGAGGGGTACCACGGTACAAACGGGCCCAAAGTTTGCTGATGTAGTATAAAAGACGCCACGGTTCTTTTGTTTTCGGTATCCCATTAGCGCCTGGCGCTCGATCTTTATGTCTTTGCCAATTTGGGCCGCCGTCCTAGGCCTGGTATGTATGGCACAACTGCATACACGATTTCGTGACCAACCCTTTCTTTCTTTGTGACTAGATAAACCATGGTTTTTTCAACAGATATGAACCCTCAGATGCAAACATCCCATTTCTTTTGCTCGCCGCCCAGCCCATATCTCTTCTCGTATTCATCGGGGGGCCGTTTTCGTTCACTCGCCTTATGTGGACCTACTTGGTGTTTCTGGGCTCTTTGAGTCTTTCAATTGTTGCGTACCGCCTCTCTCCTTTCCATCCCCTAGCACAATATCCCGGACCCGCTATCGGTAAAGCCACGAAATTATGGGGGTTTTGGAAGGCATTTCAGGGCTACAAGCATCTGTACCACAGGAAACTACACGACCAGTATGGGCCCTACGTGCGGATAGGTCAGTGGCCGAGTATTTTCAGGACGGTGGATCTTGATACTGGCTCTTTCACAGGCCCCAACGAGTTGTCAGTGATCGATACTGTAGCTGTTGGTCAGATTTTAAGCCACGGTGGCCTTGAAAAGGGACGCTGTCAGTGAAATTCATTTATATCCGGTCTGATTTCATATCTCGGTAGATTATGAGAACGGGAGAAACAGCTCCACGGAGCCCTCCCTCGTGAGTGCGATTGGAGACGTTCATACGGCAAAGCGCCGCGTATGGAACCGCGCGATGACTGCTTCTGCCCTTCGCGACTACGAGCCGCTGGTTGCAAAACGCACTAGCCAACTAGTCTCGTGCCTAAAAGACCATAAAATCGTTGACATCACTTGCTGGTTTGACCTGTTTTCGTAAGTAAGACTCCTCTTCATTCCCGTCACCCACACGCTAACGGGTGATAGCCTTGACGTAACGGGCGATCTGGCGTCAGAAATGCGTTCTGTCCCATAAAAAATTGACTCTCTGACTTGTTGGAATGCTTTAGGTTTGGTGGAGCATTTGAAATGCTGCGGGATGGCCGGGATGTGATCGGACTAGGGGAGCAAATCAAGGGGTTCATGACGTACGTAACACCTCCCTCAGCGTATATGCTGTCTAATAAGAGGATAGGGCGTCCGACCTATGCGGCCAAATCCCGTGGATAATAAATACTATCCAACTATTCCCGCAGGTTCAACGGATCATTCAAGAATTCAACAAATTCGGACAAGGCTTGGCGATTCAACGGATGAGAAATGGCGCGATCGGCGCGAAAGATTTGTGGTACTATCTGGTGAGCTTGTCTTGTCCTATTCCAATTGCCGGAAACGACCCAAGTCAATCTCCACACCTAGGCTGACGAGGTTGGTCTTGAAAAACGAAAACCAACGCTCGAGAGTTCGGCTGCGGAAGGCATCCTTGTCGTTATTGCAGCCTCAGATACAACAGCGATTACGTTGAGCAGCCTCGTCTGGTCTCTTCTCTCATATCCCGAGCACCATCGGCGTGTTCGGCAGGAGGTCGATAGTGTGTTCCGTGAAGGAGATGATCCCTTTGATGTCACGAAGCATCAGGAGTTGCACTTCTTATCTGCATGCATGTCAGTGTTTTTATTTCTTTTAATTTACTCCCAAATTTACCTTGAACCAGCAACGAGGCTTTGCGTCTTCATCCGCCATTGCCCTCCAAGGGTGGTACCAGGCAAGTTCGCCTCAACCAACCTGGACGAAGCTTCGCAGGAAGGTAGTGTACTGCCGACAATTTTGGAATCGCTCAAATAATTCGACTAGATATTTTCCTCCGGGCACGAGTGTATCCACACCCACGTACTCCCTCCACCGCAACCCTGAGTACTTCTCGCTCCCAGACCAGTTCATCCCCGACAGATGGCTTCCCGAGTCGAAGCTCGAGAAGCACGATACGTCTGCGTTTATTCCGTTTTCATTGGGTCCCGCGAACTGTGTCGGCCAGAAGTTTGCGAAGTACGAGCTGCTAACGGTGGCGAGTTTCCTGTTCAAGTCTTTCGATTTGAAGTTCGCGGATGGATTCAATTTTGGGGCGTGGCCGATGAGTATGCAGGACCATTTTATCGTTACGCGCGGTCCCCTGCTCGTAAATCTGGCCCCGCGCCATTGAAACGCGCATGCCATTGGCGCCTTGCTGTACATCGTGACGACTCGTCCGTGTCTAAACAAATGTTACTTTTACAATGTGATGCATGATATTATCATCCTCTGAGTAAGCCCTCAAATGATTCGTTGGCTCGAACTCAAGGAAAGGTATGACACGAAACGACCTGTTATCAAACCCATGGTGTCGGGCATCTCGGGCCTCGGCCGACAGCGGCATCATTTGCGGGTGTTTCTGTTGAAATAAGCCCCGAAGGTGAACGTCACAAGCAAGTCGAGTGGGGAATCTCTTTGTAATCCAGGAGAGTACATGGTGCTAGGTACTCTACTTTATACTGTTCTACTTTATCTAGGCTGTGTACTGTACCAGTGCTTAACCCAAAACAAAGCTGTCAAGTCAACAGCTGTGACTCCAAATCAGCGCCAGAGCATGCGGAGCTCGCAACAGCTCGCACAGCTATTCCATATTCCAACAGTTTCCGGAGTGGCGGTGCGTATCTGGCAGTAAACTTGCTTCAGGCCCCGTGAAGCTCCACCAAAGGAAGTGTCCGGAAAAATCCTGGAATTTGGCCTAAAAAAAGCTCATGTTTTTGGGGGTTCTGGACCTGAAAAAGCCAGTATTGGACAATCCCTGTCTGTGGGGAGTCAAAATTTCGCCAAAATTGCGGAAAAATTGTAATTTTTTCTCTCCCTCACCACCCAAATACGGTTAGCTGCCATGTATTTCTTGCCCCAAACACAACTTGATATCTGCTAACTTGCGGCGCTGCTGGGTGGGTTCGCTGACCTCAGGGATCTCCGATCCAGCCTGAAAAAGCCTATCCTTGGATAACGCCCACCAAATTTGGACCTAAAAAAGCTTATCTTTGGACAAGGAAATCACGATTTTTCGGACACTCCTTTGGTGGAGCTTCACAGGGCCTCTTGCTTCTCAATCCCGCCAGAGATTCGGATTCACTGTTCACTGAAGCGCTAGCAGGCTGCGCTGCTAACACGTAGATTCGTGCTCTGATGATTCACTGGACTCGACTCACTCCCGTAGCAAGTTACTACTTACTGTACTTACGACTCGGAGCCAACTTGGATACATATGCACCAGCGACGCGAAGATGCTTTAACTGTGGGAAGGGCGATCATGAACGAACGGCGAAAAGGAACTGAATTGATTTGAACCTATGTATACTTACGGGCGGGTTAACAGCAAAAATGGTGTCATTCACCTATAAAATTAGAAAATGCAGAGGATTGGCTGCGACAATGAATTATAATATATACTTATTGCTGGTGATGGGAATAAGCAGCTGAAGTTTGAGCCAGTTCAGTGGATGATAGTATCAATTTCGGGCTGGTTTATTCGTGAATTTGAAAGGAGACAGACGTTGAACGCTCAGCCTGGGCTTCAGTGGCAATCCTAAGAAAAGGTGGCCCGTGCGTGCCAGGAGGAATAGACCGGCGCCAGTGCCGGTATGAAACGCGCGTGGATAGTGTGATCCATGGCGTAGCTGACACGGCACCCTAGTCTCTCGTAGACAGACACTTTATATTAACGCTCGTACCTCGCTATATAAAAATGGCACCCTAGGAATGTATATCATTTCACTTTGAATTGACCAATTGGCTTGAAGTAAATGCAGAACTTGCAAGCGTGTTCCGGATTGGGTGCGGAGCCTGAGGTCGGTCCTCGGAGGCACGGGCCTGGAGCAGAGTCGGAGCCAAAGGCCCAGGCTATCAGAGTCTCAGGCTGAACCTTCAAGTGACTTGCTTCAACGACCCACTTCATTAACTGTCAAGGCCTTTCCAGTCAGGCTGTGTATGTACTGTTTCTGTTGAGATAATATGGTCTAGCCAGTGTGCAGGCACTCATCGAGCTCGAGGCAAAGACGATTCAGAGGGAAGAAGGTTCAACTACTTCCAGCTGAATGTAAAATTCTGGGCCGTCCCAAATCCTGAGGATGTGGAGCTGGAAAGACCCGGTTGCACAGCAGACATCATCGACGTCATTCTGACGGTCACGCTTGGTCACATTTCTACCATCTGTTTCCCTGTCGATGACGTATGCTGTGCAACCGGGTCTTTCCGGCTCCACATCCTCAGGATTTGGGACGGCCAAGGGGTAGCAGATCTTGTTATCGGCCACACTGATGGAGTCACCTGAAGTTGACATGGACTGCTCTGGACCATGCTATATTTGTGTCCTGAAATGGTTGAGCTCTCTTTGAAGTATCCCGGTTCTCTTGGATAGGCTCAAATATTGCTCAATCGTGCCCAGTGAGCCTGACTCTTCATGTTAGCGAAGTTATCACATTTAGAAACCAGTAAAAAGAGGATAACTTGGCTTTCATACCATTAGCTCCTCCAAGTTCGCAAGCAAGCCATTCCAACACCGAGTCTGATGGGCACCCTGCCCGCCCCGAGTCTGAATCTGATTCAAGAGGTAGGCGATCATTGTCGATCAGACACAGACCTCTTTGATGACCCCCCCAAATCGGGTAAGCAGCAATTGCCGATGACTTTTCATGGTCCCATTCCTGGACTTTTTACTGTGACCTCAAATCTGGTCCGATAACGTTGAAAATTGGCAAGACCCCCCATTCGGTGCCCATCCAGGGCGATCTCATGGTCGGCCATTTTACCAGAGGTCACGCGTGTAGTCACGATGTCGGGACGAAGGTGAGCAGGGGCGTGGTGTGGCGTTTCCTGCGCCTTCGATCTGAAACTCGGCGCACAAGCGCGCGTCGAGGACGTTGAAGGCACATGGCGCGAACTGACCGACGAGGTCAACACCCTCGCTGCGAATCTGACAATGTAGATATTGTTGAAGTTAGCGCATGGTTTTACTGCGCAAACTGTTGGCAACCGGACTATTCCAAGTCCGAAGCTTCTTTCATGCGCAGATCTGCGTCCGCAGTGATATTTAATCTTTTATCCATGACTACATCTTGTTCTGACTCATTCTGACTCGTTACCATTCAGTTCTGTAGCCGCAGTTGTTCCGGAAATTATCCTGCTCTAGTATTTATACTGCGACTACTCATGTATGTACTTTAGACAATTGCCAATCACTTTTGTGTTTGCACTACATTCTCAACAGGTTATGGGCCCCGCGTCTCACCCTCACTTTGCTGCTGTCCTCCCCATTATATTCCTGATGACCACTATCACCACCGACATTTCCTCCATATCCCGTGTGCCTGTCTTGAAGGTTGATGGATCCAACTTCCTCATCTTTGAGACTCGTTTCCGCCATTTTGGAAAGTCCAAGGGTATCTGGGGCCATTACGACGGCACTTCTGTCAGGCCTACGCCACCCGCAGCACAAGCAGAAATTGATCAATGGCAGAAGGACGAGGATAATGCTCACAATTATCTCGCTCAGCGGCTTGAGGATAATACCCTCTTGCAGGCCGACGAGATGTCCACTGTCGCTGAGATGTGGGAGTGGATTTCGAACGAATTCACTGCTCTCAGTGCGCATGTTGTCGCCTCAATGCAGTCTGACTTTGATAGTCTTAGCTGCGGCGAGAATGGCAATGTGCGCACTCACCTCGATCAACTCAAGCTCAAGTACAAGTCACTTGTTGCTGTTGGGGTGAAGCTATCGGACAGTCAGTATGCAACCCGAATCATTAATTCCCTTCCTCGTGCCTACCAACGGTACCTTGCGACAATTACTTCCTCTGCGAAGGCCGCACTTATGGCCACAAATCTTGCACGCACAAATGCAGCTGTACAAGCCAGTGCAACTGCACCAGCTGCTGGATTCACCATTACTTCCGGCAACTCTGCAGCCACCCAGGCCGTTACACTCGCACCAGTTTATCTCATGCACCTGGCTGTGGAGGAATGGGATCGGCTTGAGGCAGAAAGGAAAAAGAACCCACCCAAGTCTCGCGAGAACACCGGTGCTGCTTTGAGCGCACAGGTATCGGGATCTTCGGGCAAGCCTCAATTCGGGAAGCGATTCCCCAAACCCAATGACCAGCGACCAAAAGGGGTGTGCTGGAACTGTGGGGGCAAAGGACATGTTCAGTCCAAGTGCCCCAGCCCAAAGTTGAATGATAACAAGGGCAATGAGAAGCAAGGTGCTTCCGGATCCGCCAATGTCGCTGAAGAATTCGACGATGCCGGCACGTGGTCTGTCGAGCCAGTGGAACCTGCCCTGGAGTACGCCGACAGGACCAAATTTTCAGCTGGGCTCAGCGTAGCCGCTGATACCTTTCTGGACATGGAGAATTTGTTCGAACCCTGGAATAGCTACCCAGACCTCAACCTTCTCATGTCCATGCCCGACTCAGACTCTGAGAGCAACAGCTCCGAGGTCTTTGGAGTCGATGCTGATCGCCGGGATTTCCTGCTAGATGTCTGGCCTCAGTTGCTGGATCTAGAGGCTAGCCATGGCCCGAACCCATTTGCGGAATTCATACCGACTTGGGATGATGAGTACTCCGACTTCGGTCTGAGGGACTCATGTTCGTCCACCGATTCGCTGCCCGATCTCCACAATGTGAGAGACAGCGAGGATGAAGGGGACTTCACTCACGAATGCCCCCACATGGTGTACGAACGGGACGCCAACACAGCCAATGCTGTGACTATTGGCGAGAGGATGTCAGTCCCTACAGAGCTATATGACTCCGGCTGCACCCAGCATCTCTCACCTTTTGAGCACGAGTTCTCCAATCTCACCTCGATTCCGCCGAAGGAATTTTCTGCTGCCAATAATCAGAGATTTACGGCGACTGCCTGCGGAAACCTTACGATCAGTGTTCCGAATGGAACAACGGAATCTAAAATGGAACTCACCAATGTCCTTTTCGCACGAGACATTGCGTACACCCTCATTTCCATTGGGCGTCTCGATGAAGCTGGATATACTGTTACCTTTGGTGATAGTGAGTGCCGCATCGTCGATCTGCGCGGCGAGCTTGTCGGTGTAATTCCGAAATCATCGAAGGGGCTCTACAAGGTCATTCATGAGCCTGAATCCGCCAATCCAGTTGAACAGAGACTCACTGACGCTGAACTTCATCGTGTTTTCGGCCACATCTACCTTCCTGCTGCGAAATCCCTTGTCTCGAAAGGGCTGGTATCTGGAATCAAACTTGCACCAGCATCCATGGACACAAAGCCATTCTTCTGTGAATCCTGTGTTTACGCTAAAACCAGACGTCAACCAGTGCCGAAAATTCGTCAAGGGAAACAGTCCGAAAATTTTGGCGACCTAATCGACTCAGATGTCTGGGGCCCATCACGAGTGGAAACTCTAGGGCACCACGTGTACTTTGTCAGTTTCACCGATGACGCGAAACGCCTCACCCACCTGTACTTTTTGAAAAAGAAGTCAGACACCTTTCCGGCTTACAAGGTGTACGCAGCGCAGATGAAAACTCACCACGGAGTTACCATCAAAATCTTTCAATCAGATGGTGGCGGCGAATTTGTGAACCAACGCTTCAAGGAGTTCATGAATGAACAAGGAACCATTCATCGCTTAACTGTTCATGACACACCCGAGTCAAATGGAGTTGCTGAGCGCCTCAATGGAATTTTGCTGGAACGGGCTCGTGCATTGATTCATGCAAGTGGAATGCCGAAATTCCTGTGGGGTGAATGCCTTAGACACGTGGTTTGGTTGAAAAACCGTACCTCAACTTGTGCGCTCAAAGGCATTACTCCGTACGAGGCGGTATACGGCAAAGTTCCTGACATGTCCAATGTCCATGAATGGGGCTGCAAATGCTATGTGCACCAGCACATGGATGTTGTGGGCCAGTCGAAACTCGATCCACGGGCCAAAGAAGGACGCTGGATGGGTCTGGATGAAACTAGTCAAGGACATCGGATTTATTGGCCAGGAGAACGCAAAGTTTCGGTGGAACGTACCGTTATTTTCCCACCTTTCTCTGTGTTGGATAGGATTGAGGGGGAGCATCACGATGACAGTGACAACGATGATGACACGTCATTGTCCCCTGCATCTATTCAAAGTTCAAACAATCCTGCTCCAAGCACTCCGAGTATCAAGAACTCACCTATGCCTGAGCGCATCCCACTCCCACCTTCCGGCACCCCATCAAGCTCTGGAACCCCGCCGCCTGACTCTCCCGTCACTCCTGAACCTCGTCGTTCAACACGTGATCGCGCACCAAGTCGCTATGCACAAGATATTGCTCGTGGCGAGGGCACCATTGATAATTATGCTCGCAACCGTGGCCGACTTCCCGCTGGCATGCCTGCCACTGCGGTGGAAGTGGACAACACCGAGTATGCTCTTGTGGCTAATATCAGTGAAGCTGAAGGTCTTGAGCCTCGCAACCTCGCAGAAGCACGTCGTTCCCCTCATTGGCCGAACTGGGAGAAGGCCATCAAGGATGAATTATCCATGCTCGAAGCAAATGGTACATGGAAGATTGTTGACACACCAGAGAACTCAAATGTTGTTGGAAACAAATGGGTTTTCCGCATCAAACGAGATGCCGCTGGTGTTATTCAGCGCTTCAAGGCACGTCTTGTTGCGCAAGGCTTCTCGCAGGTGGAAGGAATCGATTATTTCGACACCTTTGCTCCCGTTGCTCGTCTTGGATCTGTTCGCACTATTCTCGCATTGGGTGCACGCCTCGACCTCGAAATTCATCAGATTGATGTGAAAGGCGCATATTTGAATGGAAAACTCACTGACGATGAGCGCATTTACATGCGCCAGCCCCTTGGATTTCCCTATCCGAACTCCACTGGCAAAGTCCTCCGTCTTGTGAAAACCATTTACGGCTTGAAACAAAGTGGCCGGCGCTGGTATCAGCGCTTCTCCGAGATTTGCGAGAAGATGGACCTCACCCGATGCAGCACCGACCAAGCGGTCTTCTACAGACGTTCTAAAGCTGGAATAATTGTCCTTGCTGTGCACGTCGATGACTGCACAATTGCAGCATCCAATATCACATTGGTTAATGAAGTCAAAGCTGGGATTGCCAAATATGTGGAAGTTGCTGACCTGGGCGAAATCCATTGGCTCTTGGGTATAGAAGTGAAAAGGAACCGTGCAGAACGCACCTTGTCCCTCTCCCAGAAGTCCTACATCGCTTCTATCATTCGCAGATACAATCTTGAGGATGTGAAACCACTTTCCATCCCAATGGACCCAAATGTCCAGCTGTCTACCTCGCAGTCCCCTCGCACAGCCGAAGAAATTGCTGTAATGCGGAATGTTCCGTACAAAGAGGCTGTTGGATCGCTCATGTATGCATCCCTTGCGACACGTCCTGACATTACCTTCGCTGTCACGAAACTTGCCAAGTTTTCAACCAACCCCGGACCAGTACATTGGGACGCTGTAAAGCGTGTTATTCGCTATATAAAAGGCACTGCGAACTGGGAACTCACCTACGGCGAAACGACACGCGAGTTAACAGGATGGGTCGATGCAGATGGAAGTCAAGAGGAAGAACGCCGAGCCATCACAGGATTTGCCTATTTGATTGACGGTGGCGCAGTTTCTTGGAATTCGAAACAACAAGAGCTTGTCGTGCTCTCTACCACTGAAGCCGAATATGTGGCTGCTACTCATGCATCCAAGGAAGGAATCTGGCTTCGCTCTTTTATCTCTGAAGTTTTTGACTTGTATGCTAAACCGCCGATTGCTTCATCGCCTACCACCCTCTTCTCTGACAACCAATCAGCCATTGCTCTCGCTAAAGAGCACCACTACCACGCGCGGACAAAGCATATTGATATTCGCTATCATTTCATCCGCTACATTATCGCCAATGGATCTATTCATCTCATTTATTGTCCAACAAATGACATGATCGCCGACACCCTCACCAAGCCATTGCCCAGTGTTAAAGCTAAACATTTTGCGGCCGAACTTGGACTTAGGTCCGCTTGAGGGGGAGTGTTGAAGTTAGCGCATGGTTTTACTGCGCAAACTGTTGGCAACCGGACTATTCCAAGTCCGAAGCTTCTTTCATGCGCAGATCTGCGTCCGCAGTGATATTTAATCTTTTATCCATGACTACATCTTGTTCTGACTCATTCTGACTCGTTACCATTCAGTTCTGTAGCCGCAGTTGTTCCGGAAATTATCCTGCTCTAGTATTTATACTGCGACTACTCATGTATGTACTTTAGACAATTGCCAATCACTTTTGTGTTTGCACTACATTCTCAACAGATATGTCCTTATCTGCTTCTTTTTGGCACTCTTGGCGCTTCTCATCCTTTTTTATCCATCTGGATGTCTGGATGGATGTTTCGTTCCTTCGTCCGTGCACTGTTTCCTGTAAGAATGCTGGAGGGACTCTCTCATCGCTATCGAGTCCACGAATTCTGATTCTAATACTGCCGCAGGTCCGGAGCATCGCAGCCGTCACGACCGCCGTCGCCAATGGGGACTTGAGCAAGCAGATCAAGGTGCTTTTTTTTTGCCTTGTCCATTCCTCTTCGCTCTTGCCCGCCTCGGGGTGCTGGCGCCCACTCATTCACTTATCCTCTTCCTCTTCTCCGCCCCTCCTTATCCGCAACGCCCCCTCACTGGGCGTGCTTTCTGTTTTTCTCTTTCACAGTCTGTGCAGTGGAACTCGTTTCGCACAAGATTTTCACTTGTTGTGGGCCTTGCTGGAGACGATTGCAACTCCACCTCCTCCTGCGCATGGCATCTGAGGAGTGGGTGTCTGGCGAGGGATAGATGTTGTGGGGCATGCACGTGGATGACGGGCTGCACGGAGTCCTTGCGAGGGGCGGGCTTGTGGGTCTGCTCCGACATTGCACCTCGGTAGTGCGGGGGGTACATCGCATACGCGGGCGAGGAGATGCAGGACGCGCCATTTTCGTTTCCGACTGAAGGGTGAGCTGAAGCCTGGCGCTGCGAGCCAAAGTGTTCGCGTCGGGGAAGGTGGTGGACGTGTGTGATCGCCGCTGGGTTGTCGCACAGCCAGCAGCATGCCGCGAGTCGCGACCATTCTCAGCGGCTCCTGCAACTCTCCCTCATGACTGGGGTGTTTGGAGCGCTATTTCTTTCCAGTCTATGTTACTTTGTGCTCTTGGAGAAATTTTCAAATGACCAATGCAATTATCAGGCACAAATGCCTATGTTTCCGAAATGCAGGGTGTTTGGCGTGGTAACACAATCTCTTCGCAGATCCTGCAAACATGAGTGGTTGCGCACCTTACTTTGGCACTTGGTTATTGCGCTAGCACCGCCCCTATAACCTTTCCATGACCTCGCAACACATATGCATGAACTGCAACACGGCCGAGATTCTCATAACATCTCAGGCTGCGGCACTGCCATTGAGCCATGTGTGCAGGAACAGCTGGCTGCCCGTCTCCGTGAATCACAGTGTTCAACTTTAGCATGATCCGGAGAAGGGCCAGGAGTTTTGTCGACAACTGGAAGGAGTCCCATCCGGGGCCATCCCTTTCGTCACTGGTATGCAGTGTCCTTTGACAAAATGCTGTCCCCAGATGTACACCTTCGGGAGGTTTTGGGGATTTTACCCAGAAGAACACTTATATTGGACGACATGGGAGACAAGAGAATCGCAGTGAAAATACTTAGCTGGTTCTCATGCCAACTTCCTGAAACAAGGATTAAGTTCCTCATCAATTCAGCGACCTCGAGTACTTGGTGTTGCACTACCGGATTGCTCCCTTAATCCCGCTCGGGACGTACTATTTTATTTGCTACTGCCTCGCCGCTGTTCAACTGAAATAGAGACATTTCCATTGTGGAATCAAAGTTTAGACGTGATCTCGGGAACCTGTTGCACTACTTATACTTAGCTGTGCCCTCTCTGCGATGCTGGTCTCGCAGTACACGGTCGACTCTGGATGGTCTTTCTTGATTAATGTCTTCTCTGAAACCGAAGTCAGTGCATACCACACGTAGTCAAACTTTTTCTCATCCCTTCCTGCATTTAGATTTCGTTGCTGCTCTACGGTCCGTTGTGTTTGCATGAAGCTTGCACTTTGACAATACCGCTGAACTGCAGGCATCTACATCAATTTCTTCCTTCTCTCCATTTACACTCTTGTTCGTTGTCGGAAATCCCCTGGAACGAAATTCCTCATGGTTATAAGTTGCGCCATTGCTGTTTGGGGAACAGCGCAGATGGTCATCAATATTGCTCGAACTGTGGTGACTGCTCATTTCCTTCAGAAAATTTTGCATGCCGAAGAATTGGAAACCCTTACCATCAAGAGGACCCTCCTGACAGCACAAGGTCTCGTCTGGGGATGAATAAGTGTGCACCGTGACTTTATCGGAGGTTGACTTGCCCACCCTCACTGGTTTCATAACAGATTTATTTTTTGTTGAATTCTTTCAATTCACAGTGAATGGGTTTGAGCTGGTATGAACCTTTAGTTGCATCATTGCTATGCGATACTAGTCTAAGTATTAGTTACCACGTCATTATGTTCGGAGCAAGCCTGTCTCCGGTCCGGCTAGCCGGACAATCTCGGAGAGAGGCTTGTTACAAACTGCCAAAAAAGATATATGTGTTCAAACGTGAATATCTCCTCCGTTTCCACTCCGATTCCATTGCGGTAAAGGAGTGTTCTCATCGTTCGATGTCTGTGCTCGTTCACATGTCTTATCGACCCGGAAAAAAAGCCTGAAACCACTGAGTATGTTGGTGCTACAACTCTGTCTCCTCAGATTTGTCTTCCATGGCCAGAATCCAATTATATCCAACGATTTACATTTGGGTACCTGGCGGACGAAGCACCCATCATCAACGGTGTTATGAGACGACTTTTGACTGGATGGAAATTCTGAGTATGTAGAAGTGTTTTCGCAGTTCTGATATCCAAACCCTTTCAAAAGTCCCGAACAGTAGAATGTTTAGAACACATCGCCCTTTTTTTACATCTTGGCGCAAGCCCCTTCTCAAAATCGTCCATGGTACACGTGAATATGATGTGATTTGAGAACGGCGGCTTGATCCGAACCTACCACGCCATCACAAGAGGCGTCCTGCGTTATTATATAAGCATCTGTTTTGGGAAAGCACGTGTATAGTGCAACAACGAGTTGATGCGTTCGAAGTCCATTCATTGGGATTCAGGCAGTGGGGAAGTGACGGGATCCTCTCCTGTTTCCTGTATGTTCTTTTGAGCAAAGACCCGAGGAGAATTCACCAGACTCAATAAATTCCTCAGGTTACGGCCAAATGAACACCGAAATCCTTTGACTCAACGGTAAAAAATGTCGGAAAGGATCCAACAATGTTCAGTAGGTGATATGAAGCCTTAAATAGTTTGCACAATAGTTTTGGCCTCAAACATACATATCGAATGGTGCAAAACACATGAATATAAACAAGTTGTTTGGTTGTGCATCGCCCTCATTCCGTGATAATACAGATCACCTGTCATTGGGGCACAGTAACTAACAGACTATAACTAGTGAGGAAGGAGTGCTCAGTGTCAGGGGAACCACCCATTCGTCCGTCCATCCGTCCGTCCGTCCGTCCGTCCGTCCGTCCGTCCGTCCGGCTCCGGCCCATCGCACGGCCCCGCTACCTCGTCCGATCCTTCGTCCGGCCTCCGGACCCGCACCCCAGCCTGCGCCTCCACTCGACACGCCACCTCCCGTCCCTCCGGACTCTGTTCCCTTCCGTCCGTCCGTCCGTACGTCCGGCCGTTCTCACTGGCACGTGCTGTGTGATCAAGCTCGAGACCTCTGCCGAACCCTCCGGACACGTGCTACTGGCTAGTACTTAAAAACCTCGCCTAGCGTGAGAATCCTTATCCTTTCTTCTCTTCGGATTCTCCCGCTAGGTGCGTATTCTAGAAACCTGTATTTAGTACCATTCAATTGAGTTGCTTCGGATTCTCCCACTAGTCTCCCGCGCTCTGCGCCGAGCTGAGGTTGCCCTTACAGCAGAAGAAAGGATCTAAGGGATCAACCGGTCAAGATTGCGAAGTTCGGCGTAGACTCGGACTCGGACCGCTACGCTAGCGCTCCGGCCTCCCCGACTTCCAATCTCGACCCCTCCTCCTTGATGGACGCTCCGACGCCCGGAAACGGGTCCGCGCCACCCGAGCTCCCGGATGTTTACATCCCGGAACCGGCTGCCGACCCCGAATCCCGGCTGACCGCGGTCGAAGGCTCTCTCGCAAACATCGAAGCGCTACTCCTCCGCGTTTTACACAACAACCAAAATCCACCCGCGACTGCCCCCGTCCCTGCCGCTCCGGCTCCGGCGGTGGGTCCAGACTTTACCACCCTCACCCCCGTCGCAAAATCGGTTCTCCGACCGAACCCCCCGGCCGTCTTCGACGGCGACCGGACCCAAGGACGGATGTTCCTCCACTCCGTCCTCACATACCTCCGACTGGTTCCGGAAGCCTTCATGGTCCACGGACAGCTCGTCGAGGAAAAACTCGTGCGGTACGCCATGTCCTTTATGGCGCGAGACGCAGCCGGACGATGGGCCGAACGACAGTCCGCAATCGTTCCGTTCCCCTTCCCGTCCTGGGCGGAATTCAAATCCGAGTTCCGGCTCCGGTTCGTCGAGGAAAACGAGCAAGACCAAGCTCTCCTCCGGCTCGAGACCCATAGCTACTACCAGGGCTCTCGCGACGTTTACCGGTACACGGACGACTTCGAGGAGCTCGCCGCCACGGCCGGGTACACGGATCCGCTCGTCCGCGTCACCAAGTACCGAGCGGGGCTTGACCCGAGGATCAACGCAGCGATCACCACGTCCGGAACCGCCCCGGCGCTGCTAGACTACGCCGGATGGCGTCTCCGCGCCTTCCGGCAGTACGACGCCCTCGCCCGCGTCCGAGCAGGAGCACCTCCGACTCGCGCCCCGGCTCCGGCCGCACGCCCTCGCACTGGGACGTTCCTCCCAGTCCCCTCCTTCACGCCTGCTCCGAGACCCGCGCCAACGCCCGTCCTTCCGCCCGGCATTCCGATGGAAGTCGACCGGACCCGCGCGCGCTTCGCGCCGCGCACTTGCTTCCGCTGCGGTGCGTCCGGACACCTCGCCCGAGACTGCCCGACTCCCTCGGTCGTCCGGCACGCATGTCAAGATCTGAAAGTGCGCGGAAGGCGCAGTACCTCAGTCTCCCGCAATGTGGGATCAAAGACTATATATTAAATACCTGAAAGTGCGCGGAAGGCGCAGTACTACAGGATATAAGTAAATAAGATAATACAGTAAGTAAAGAAACTCACCCTCAGTCTCCCGCAATGTGGGATCAAAGACTGAGGGCAATGTACGAACGCGCATGGTTTATATATGTCTACTGCTGTACCAGCTAACATCGGATCAATGATTGACACGGACCGGAGGCCGGGGCGCTCCGCGGATAAACTCATTTCCTGACACCCCCACTCGACCCAGGCCGTAGTCCCATTGATAAACAGAACTTTAGGTGCTTCTCGTGGGGAAGAGCTTTTGTGAAGATGTCGGCCACCATGTCTTCAGTTGGATACCAGAGGACTATGCATTCACCATGTCTCACCAAGTCATCCCGAACAAAATGATATTTGCGTTGGATATGCTGGGTTCGAGCACGATGCTGTGGGTCTCTAGCCAGGATGATAGCAGCTCGATTGTCACACCGCAATTCAGTGGGACTCTGTTGTGGTTGACCAAGTTCTTCGAAGAATGATCTAAGCCAAGCCAGGTGCTGTCCTGCATTTGCAAGGCCAATGTATTCGCTTTCAGTTGAAGATAAAGCTACCATGGATTGTCGGCGGCTTGACCACCCAATAGCTCCACGATTTGCCATGAAAACATAACCGGAAGTAGACCGAGAAGTGTCTCTATCTCCATTCCAATTTGCATCACTGTAGCCATAGAATGTCAAATCCATTCCGGGATCTGCTCCATCAAAATGTAAAGCCCAGTCTCGTGTGCCTTTGAGGTAACGAAGGAGTCGCTTAGCGGCAGCCCAGTGAGCCCGTTTAGGATTTGCACTGAAACGTCCCAGAACACCGACAGTATGTGCAATGTCTGGTTGAGTTCCAAGCATGGCGTACATAGAAGATCCGACAATGCTCTGATATGAGACAATAGGTCCTCCTTCGACAAGAGCCATTTGATGAATGGTCTCGTCATTTTCGGGATCAATCGCACTGAGATCGGTACCAGTGGCCATTGGGGTGAAAACAGGTTTGCAATCTGTCATGCCGTAGCGTGCAAGGACTTTGTCAATATATTGACGCTGGTTCAGTGCAATTGTTCGCTTTTTGCGATCACGGACAATTTCGATTCCAAGCAGATATTTGGCTGGACCCAAGTCTCGCATTTTGAAGCTGGATGAGAGTAAGCCTTTTACTTTTCGGGAAAAGTCCTTAGAGGTGGCAGCGACAAGAAGGTCGTCAACATAGACAACTACAAAGCAGGTCTGTTTGCCTTCCTTGTACACATAAAGACAAGTCTCTGAGTTCAGTCGATGGAAACCAAGTTTCAGAAGTTTAGAATCCAAGGTTCTGTTCCATGTTCTTCCTGCCTGCTTGAGACCATACAGGGATCGTTTCAATCTCCAACAATGACCCTCTGGAATTTCAACACAGCTCGGAGGCATCATGTAGATTTCCTCCTGGAGCTCACCATTAAGGTAGGCAGTGGAAACATCCATTTGATCAAGCTCTAGATCGTGCTTTGCAGCAAGGGCACAGATTATGCGAACAGACTCTAGGTTTGCCGTTGGAGCAAAAACCTCTTTGTAGTCAATGCCTTCTTTTTGTGTGTCACCTCGAGCGACAATGCGGACTTTGTACCGTGCTGGTTGACCCTTCTCATCTCGTTTGATTTTGGGAACAACTTTGGACTTGATCGGCTTAACATTCTCAGGAATTGGAACAATGTCATAAACATCATTCTCCTGGAATGCAGCAAGTTCCTCATTAAGTCCGGCCATCCACTCATCAACGTTAGGGCTGCTCATAGCTTCTTGCCAACTAGCTGGATCAAGAGGGTCCTGTGCAGCAAAAGCTTCTGCAATGACTTCATCAAGATTTGCAAGAAGAACTGCTTCAGGTGCATCAGAATCGGAGTCAAGTTCCGCTGTAGGTGAGGGAGGAGTAGCTTCAGATGCTTCTTTTCGTGCTGCAGTTTCTGCTGCACGCTGAGCCTTGGTTTGACTCTGTTTTCCCTCTGCAATACGCTCATATTCAGCACTCGGATGCTTAGCAGGTGCACGTTGGCGAGTTGACTTTCGAGGAAGATTGAATCTAACACCAGCAACTTTAGGCAGTGGTGGATTCCCCTTGTCAGAAGGGTGTTGAACGGGTGGACCATCATCTGGTGATGAAGGCTGAGAATCAGCCTGAGGTAAGCTGTCCTCTGGTGGAGCTACAGAGATCTGAGGTCCCCCCACTGAACCTGATACAGGTGGTGTGAGAATGACCTCATCATCATCATCATCACCATAATACGGTGTATCACTCGGCAGTAGACTCTGAGAAAGCTTTTCAAATTCCTCTCGAGAAGTACCCACTGGCTCTAGGGGAGGCTGTACTGTAGTGGAGGGTTCCTCATCATTAAACCTGACATGTCTTGAGGTTATGATTGAACCATATGTTCCATCCTTGTTGATGGGAAGTAGATCATATGCTTTACTGCCTTCATGATATCCGACAAAAACACAGCGCTCTGCCTTATTACCAAACTTCTGTTTGTGGCGCTTCTCCTTTGGCATGAGTGGGTAGGCTCGACATCCAAATCGGTGCATGTGATGAACATTCACTGGGCGATCAAATAATTTCTCATGTGGAATGCGAAAGTTCTGAGAAGAGGTTGGGGTGCGATTGATAGTATATGCAGCTGCACTCAAGGCGAAGTTCCAGAATTTACGAGGCAATCGAGAATCAATGAGCATTGTAGTTGCCCGTGTGACCAAGGTTTGATTCATACGTTCTGCAACACCATCCTGTTCTGGTGTATATGGTGCAGTAGTTTCATGTATGATTCCGAGTCTCTTGAATTCAGCCTCCATCTGGTGAGATGTGAATTCACCTCCTCCGTCTGTTCGGAAAAATCTGGTCCAGCCTGCACAGAACTCCCAATTGGCAACATGTGCACGGAAGAATTTTTCAACATGCTGTCGCCATTCTCTCAAGAGCTTATAGATCTCGGATTTCTTTTTCGCAAATAGAACCCATACATGGGAGCCCCAATGATCTACCACCACAGCCCAGTAGCGTAAACCACCGGGAGCTGCAGGTGTCACAGGTCCACCAACGTCACAAGAGACAATGTCCAGCGGACCACGAGCTTTAGTCTGGCTTTTGGAAAATGGTAGTTTCTTCATTTTTCCTAGAACACAAGCTTCACAGAATTTTGGTTGACCAGTCAAAGACGTGATTTCACCCAGGCGGCCCTTGCTCACAGAGTTTTGAAGCAACTGATAGTTTGTGTGCCCAGAAATTCTATGAAGATGGTTGATGTCCATCGCAAATAAAGCATGTGGATCTTTGCTCAATGGAGTGCAAGTAATGTGATAGAGACCTTTTCGGTGTTTTGCCTCCACCATTCGCTTTCCATGAGAATCACGGACAATGCATTCCGCTCCCTCAAAAGTGCATTTGTATCCAGCTTTGGCTAATTGCTGGACAGATACAAGGGTGATACCAAAAGAGGGTACATGCAATGAACGCTTTAATGATAGCTTGGTCATTCCACGCTTTGTTTTACAAGAAAACCAAACAGTACCAATGCCGACAGCATCGCAGTATGTGTCATTTCCCAGGCGAACTTTTCTCGGAGGATTGAGAACTTGGTAAGTCCCTGTTTCAAACCAGTCAGCATTTGGTGTCATCACCCGGGATGCTCCAGAGTCAAGTACAATAACCCAACTTGAGTCAGTTGAATCACTCGAGATATAAGCGGACATAGCAGCATAGGATTTGGAAGATACAGAAGCTACAGCTAAGTTTGCATTATCCTCGTCATCTGAATCAGAGTCAGAGGCAGTAGAATGGTTTGCCTTTCCCTTAGGACGCTTGCTCCGTTTACCAGGTTTTCCCTTCTTTTTCTCCAAAGCAAAAGCCTTCATTTGGTTGCACTGGTCAGTTGTGTGTGATGTGTTCTGCCCATGGATGAGGCAGTGCTTGTCAGCACTGGCAGAGGGTTTCCCTTTGTTGGAGTTCTGCAGTTTGGCTGCCAAAGCAGCTTCATCCTCTTTGGGACCATGTGGTTTCCCAAGAGCAAGCAAACAGGCTCGAACTTTATCCCAGGTCATCCCAGTGCCTAGAGAAGAAACAATATTCCCTCTGATTCCAGTCCAAAAGCTGTCATCTGGCAAGGTGCTGAGCAGGATGAGGGGCTGAAGATCTGGCGAAAATGGATATTTTAACCGGGAAAGACGGTCAAAATAGCCCTTGATAAGGCCAATGTGTAAGGGCAACCTCAGCTCGGCGCAGAGCGCGGGAGACTAGCGGGAGAATCCGAAGTAACTCAATTGAATGGTACTAAATACAGGCTTCTAGAATACGCACCTAGCGGGAGAATCCGAAGAGAAGAAAGGATGAGGATTCTCACGCTAGGCGAGGTTTTTTAAGTACTAGCCAGTAGCACGTGCCCGGAGGGTTCGGCAGAGGTCTCGAGCTTGATCACACAGCACGTGCCAGTGAGAGCGGCCGGACGGAAGGACGGACGGACGGAAGGGAACCGAGTCCGGAGGGACGGGAGGTGGCGTGTCGGGTGGAGGCGCAGGCTGGGGCGCGGGTCCGGAGGCCGGACGAAGGATCGGACGAGGAAGCGGAGCCGTGCGATGGGCCGGAGCCGGACGGACGGATGGACGGACGGACGGATGGCCGGACGGACGGGCGGTTCCCCTGACATCACCCCCCCCTTGGAATGCGGCGTCCCGACGCATGAATCGGACCTGGGCGTCGCGCCTCCGGAACGATAGCGAGTCGAAAGCGGCCGAGGCGATCCGGCGCGGGGCGTTGGGGTAGCGACGATAGTAAGCATCGATGGCGTCTCGAGCGAAGACGTCGGAGTGCTTTACCCATTTATTGTGTTCCGGGCCATAGCCTTTCCACCGCACCATGTACCAGAGGCTGCCGTAACGGACCTTCGCTTCTAGGATCTCCTCGACTTCCCATTGAACGTCGTCGTCCGTCTGAAGGACGGGTGGGGGTTCGTCGTTCCGGGGGCGTCCGGGGAACGGGTCCGGTTCCGCGAGCTGGAGTTTCACCACCGGAAAGACCGGGTGGAGCTGGGAGTACCGGGGGGGGAGCTCGAGCTTGTACGCACCCTTTCCAACAACCTTCACGACCTTGAACGGGCCGAGCCGTTTGTCCGCGAATTTGACGGACGGACGGGTCGTCCGGATGTCGGAGGCGTCTAACCAGACTCGGTCGCCTACTTTGATCTCCGGGGCGGGCGTGCGTCGGCGATCGTAGTACAGCTTGAACTCGTCCTTGGCTTTAACGAGCGCGGCTTTGGCTTCCGAGACTCCGGACGCGATCCGGTCGCGGAACTCGTTCGCGGATTCCACGTTCGAGCGCAGTCCGTTGGGCTCAAATCCCATCCGGGGGAGCCTTCCGGTGTCCGTCATGAACGGGACTTGCTGCGTCGAGGAGTGGACGTGGTTGTTGTACGCGAACTCCGCGGCCGGGAGGAGCTCGTCCCAGTCGTCCTGTTTGTAGTTCGTGAAGATCCGGACGAACTGCTCGAGTTCCTGATTGACGCGTTCGGTCTGGCCGTCGGTCTGCGGGTGGTAGGCGGTGGAAGTCGCTGGCTCTATCCCAATGAGGCGCCACAGCTCCGTGGTGAACTCCGCAACGAACTGCGGCCCACGGTCGGAGATGTATTTCCGGGGGGTTCCGTGGTGCCTCCAGACGTTCCGGTAATAGAGCCGAGCGGCTCCGACCGCGCCAAGGCCGGTGTGGCACTCGTTGAAGTGGGCCCGCTTACCCAGGACGTCGACTACGACCATGACCGCGTCGAACCCGTGGGCGTCCGGGAGCTCGACGATGAAGTCCACCGAGACGGTGTCCCAGCGTTCCTCCGGGATTTCGGTCGGGTGGAGCTCTCCGTGGGGCAGCTTCCGAAGCGCCTTCGTCCGGTTGCACGGGTCGCAGGTCCGGACGTATTGGCCGACGTGACGGGACAGCTGGGGCCACCAGTAATTCCGGGAGATGAGCTCGAGGGTTTTGAACCGTCCGGCATGTCCGGCGACCCGGGTGTCGTGGTGCAGGGCGATGATTCGGCGCCGGAGGTCCTTATTCCGCGGTACAACGACCTTACCGCGGTAGTAAAGGAGCCCTTCTGCAACGCGCCACTCGGACGACCGGGGGGGGCGGACGTTCCGGTTCTTGAGGAGTTCTCGTGCGACAAGCGCGACGGGGTCCTCAAGGTCCGGTTCACCCGTGAAGGCCTCTCGGACGTCGCGAAGGAGGGGGACCTCGGGTCCGGCCACCACGACGCCTTCTAGCGCGCGGACGTGGAACAGGTCCGGGCGAAGAAGGGTAACGTCCGTGTTGTCCGAGCCTACCCCGTGGTCCGGACGGCGAGACAGCGCGTCCGGACGGCCCATGAGGCGTCCGGGTTGGTGGTGGAGCGCGAAGTCAAACCGGGACAGGTATAGGGACCACCGTGCCTGCCTCCGGTTCAAGTTCTGCGCCTTCCGGAAGTACTCCAAGTTTTTGTGGTCCGTCCAGATCTCGACCGGATGCTGCGTACCTTCGAGGAAGTGTCGCCACTCCTCTAAGGCCCGGATGATTGCGAGCATCTCCTTGTCGTGGATCTCGTAGTTGCGCTGGACGTCACTCAGACTTTTGGAGTAAAACGCGACCGGATGCCACTTCCCGTTCGCGTCCGGCTGAGACAGGACGGCTCCGGTGGCGTAGTCGGAGCTGTCCGCCTCGACCCGATACGGACGCGACTCGTCGGGCAGGACCAAGACGGGCTCCGCGGTCACCGCATCCTTGAGGGCTTGGAAGGCGGCGGCCGCGGCAGCGGTCCAGGTCCAAGCGACGCTCTTCTTTGTAAGGTCGAAGAGGGGCCGCGCTACGTCCGAGAACGCCCGGATGAATCTCCGGTAGAAGTTCGTGAAGCCAAGGAACTGCTGCACGTCCTTCCGGTTCTCCGGAGCAGGCCAGGCGGCGACTCCGGCGACCTTGACCGGGTCCATCTCGACGTGGTTGTGCGAGATGATGACGCCGAGGTACTCGATCGACGACTTCTCGAACTCGCACTTCTCCGGTCGGAGGTAGAGCTTGTGCGCCCGGAGCCGCCGGAGGACTTCTCGGACGATCTCTCGGTGGCGCGCGAGATCGGAGTGAGCGATGAGGATGTCGTCGAGGTATACCATGACGTCTCCGGACAGGATGAGGTCTTGGAAGATGTCGTTCATCATCGTCTGGAACGTCGCCGGGGAGTTGGTGAGGCCGAAGTACATCACCAGGGGTTCGAAGAGCCCTCGGTTGGTACGGAACGCGGCCTTCCACTCGTCGCCTTCTCGGATCCGGACGTTGTTGAAGCCCCACCGGACGTCGAGTTTCGTGAAGAACCGGGCTCCCTTTAGGCGATTAATGAGGTCGTTAATCAGCGGGAGCGGATACCGGTTCTTCACGGTCATCGCGTTGAGCGCCCGGTAGTCCTGGACGAACCGGAGGCTTCCGTCCTTCTTCTTGATGAAGAAGACCGGAGACGCCATCGGGGACTTGGACGGACGGATCCGGCCGGTGCTCAGCCCTTCCTCGATGAACGCGTCGAGTTCCTTCTGCTCGAGGGGGGAGATCGGGTAGACCTTGCAGTTGGCCGGCTTTGCGTCCGGGACGAGTTCGATGGCGTGGTCCCACGTCCGGCGCTCCGGTAACGCGTCGAACGACTCCTTGTCAAAGACGTCGGAGAAGTCCTCGACCCAGGTCGGAACCGAGGTCCCAGGCGGGGCCGAGTTCCGGGCGAAGGCCTCCGCAAGCCGTTGGGAGACGGTGCTCCCGGCGCGGATTTCCTCGGCCGGAGCGAACGCGGTGTAGAGGATCCGGTCGCCTTCTTCGAGCTCGTCATCGTCATCGTCGTCCGGGTCCGGAGTGAGGTCCGGAAAGTCGTCTCCGTCGCCATCCGGGTCGTACCCGTCGTCTCCGCACCACTCCTCTGAGTCGATGGCGCAGATAGACGGGACGGGACCTTCGCGGAGCTGCCGGAGGATCGCGGCGGAGATCTTCGCGCTACGGCGGACGGCGCGGAGTTCGTCTCGGCAAGTGCTGCAGCTGGTCGGACAGCGGGTCATCCGGACCTCCTTGGTTTCCCAGTCGATCTCCGGGTTGTGCTTCTGAAGCCAGGAGTAACCGAGGATGACGTGCTGCTTCCCGAGCCGCGTCACGGCGAGTTGGATGCGTTCCGAGTGACCCTTGTAGTTGACGACCATATCAACTACTCCGGTGATGCCTCCGGATGCATTGGGCGTGCCGTCGACATTGAGGACCGGGATAGGCTGGGAGAGCTTCCGGACGGGGAGGTTGCGAGAGATCACGTACTCCGAGTCGATGAAGTCTCCGGTCGCTCCGCAGTCGACCAGACCTTTCACGGACATCTTAGCCGCGGTTTCCACCGACTGCATCTCCAGCGGAATGTGTAGGGAGTTCCGGCCCTCTACGGAATCGATAACGAACTGCCGGGGCAGTCTGCGTTCCCATCTCGGACGGTGGACGCGAGGAATGGAAGGGGTTTTTGCCTCCGGGGCGGGAATAGGGGGCTCCGGCCGGGGGACGGAGGCCGGAGCAGGGGGTGCGTCTTTCGTCTCAACTGCTGATTTATTGGGTATATCTTTGTACAGGCAGGAGTAACGATTAGGGGACGCGACCGAGGGCGCACCGCTCACTCGACCGCGTTCGGAAAACCCTCCGGCTCCGCGTCTCCGACGTCCGGCTCGGTCGGAAGCCCGGCGGTAGTGGAGAGGCGCGCGAAGAGCTCTCCGAGGAGGTCGTCTCCGAGTTGACGGACGACCTCGTCCAGGACGTCTGCGTGCCGGACGTCCGGGGGAGTCGGGCAGTCTCGGGCGAGATGTCCGGCCGCACCGCAGCGGAAGCAAGTGCGCGGCGTGAAGCGCGCGTGAGTCCGGTCGACTTCCATCGGAATGCCAGGCGGAAGTGCGGGCGCCGGCGCGGCTTTGGGAGCAGGCGTGAAGGAGGGGACTGGGAGGAACGTCCCAGTGCGAGGGCGTGCGGCCGGAGCCGGGGCGCGAGTCGGAGGTGCTCCCGCTCGGACGCGGGCGAGGGCGTCGTACTGCCGGAAGGCGCGGAGACGCCACCCGGCGTAGTCTAGCAGCGCCGGAGCGGTTCCGGACGTGGTGATCGCTGCGTTGATCCTCGGGTCGAGCCCCGTTCGGTACTTGGTGACGCGGACGAGCGGATCCGTGTACCCGGCCGTGGCGGCGAGCTCCTCGAAGTCGTCCGTGTACCGGTAAACGTCGCGAGAGCCCTGGTAGTAGCTATGGGTCTCGAGCCGGAGGAGAGCTTGGTCTTGCTCATTTTCCTCGACGAACCGGAGCCGGAACTCGGACTCGAACTCCGCCCAGGACGGGAAGGGGAACGGAACGATTGCGGACTGTCGTTCGGCCCATCGCCCGGCTGCGTCTCGCGCCATAAAGGACATGGCGTACCGCACGAGTTTTTCCTCGACGAGCTGTCCGTGGACCATGAAGGCTTCCGGAACCAGTCGGAGGTATGTGAGGACGGAGTGGAGGAACATCCGTCCTTGGGTCCGGTCGCCATCGAAGACGGCCGGGGGGTTCGGTCGAAGAACCGATTTTGCGACGGGGGTGAGGGTGGTAAAGTCTGGACCCACCGCCGGAGCCGGAGCGGCAGGGACGGGGGCAGTCGCGGGTGGATTTTGGTGGTTGTGTAAAACGCGGAGGAGTAGCGCTTCGATGTTTGCGAGAGAGCCTTCGACCGCGGTCAGCCGGGATTCGGGGTCGGCAGCCGGCTCCGGGATGTAAACATCCGGAAGCTCGGGTGGCGCGGATCCGTTTCCGGGCGTCGGAGCGTCCATCAAGGAGGAGGGGTCGAGATCGGAAGTCGGGGAGGCCGGAGCGCTAGCGTAGCGGTCCGAGTCCGAGTCAACACCGAACTTCGCAATCTTGACCGGTTGATCCCTTAGATCCTTTCTTCTGCTGTAAGGGCAACCTCAGCTCGGCGCAGAGCGCGGGAGACTAGCGGGAGAATCCGAAGTAACTCAATTGAATGGTACTAAATACAGGCTTCTAGAATACGCACCTAGCGGGAGAATCCGAAGAGAAGAAAGGATGAGGATTCTCACGCTAGGCGAGGTTTTTTAAGTACTAGCCAGTAGCACGTGCCCGGAGGGTTCGGCAGAGGTCTCGAGCTTGATCACACAGCACGTGCCAGTGAGAGCGGCCGGACGGAAGGACGGACGGACGGAAGGGAACCGAGTCCGGAGGGACGGGAGGTGGCGTGTCGGGTGGAGGCGCAGGCTGGGGCGCGGGTCCGGAGGCCGGACGAAGGATCGGACGAGGAAGCGGAGCCGTGCGATGGGCCGGAGCCGGACGGACGGATGGACGGACGGACGGATGGCCGGACGGACGGGCGGTTCCCCTGACACAATGTGGGTTTCGATCTTTGCACGATCAATGAGTTCTGCCTCACTCTCGACCACCAGTTTAGTGGCAAAGAGGTTTGCAAGAATACCCATTGCAGTGTCAGCTCGATTATCATCCTCGAAACGTGCTCGAAGGGTAGCCCAGAGAGTTCCAGCATTGGATTCATCAACATACTCCATGCGCAGTTCGGCTGACAGGAATTTATTAATGATTCCCAAAGCACGACTGTTGCGCTCTGAAGGTGTGTCCTTGAATGCAACCCCAGCAGGAACAGTAGCTGTGACAGTAGATACAGTGGCAGCAGCAGCAGTGGCAGCATCGGCAACAGAGGCAGCTTGAATCACAGTCTGTATCAAAGTGAACACGCCTTCACGGCGGAGCTCTATCTGTGTGTTGACGCGGAACATCGGCCAGTCCTCGGCACCTGAAAGCTCCGTGGGAGCGGAAGAAGGAGTGATTGACATCTGTGGAAAAATCCGAGGTGATGTCGGAAGTGGGTCGTGGGATTGATGCGAGGCAATGCTCGCGATGCTTCTAGCTCTGATGAGCGAGCAGTGAGTCTTGCTTGAAGGTACGTTGTTAGAGCGCGAGCTCGGGGCCCATAACCTGTCAAGATCTGAAAGTGCGCGGAAGGCGCAGTACCTCAGTCTCCCGCAATGTGGGATCAAAGACTATATATTAAATACCTGAAAGTGCGCGGAAGGCGCAGTACTACAGGATATAAGTAAATAAGATAATACAGTAAGTAAAGAAACTCACCCTCAGTCTCCCGCAATGTGGGATCAAAGACTGAGGGCAATGTACGAACGCGCATGGTTTATATCTGTCTACTGCTGTACCAGCTGACATCGGATCAATGATTGACACGGACCGGAGGCCGGGGCGCTCCGCGGATAAACTCATTTCCTGACAACGCAGACGTCCTGGACGAGGTCGTCCGTCAACTCGGTGACGACCTCCTCGGAGAGCTCTTCGCGCGCCTCTCTACCACCGCCGGGCTTCCGACTAAGCCGGACGCCGGAGACGCGGAGCCGGAGGGTTTTCCAGACGCGGTCGAGTAAGCGGTGCGCCCTCGGTCGCGTCCCCCAATCGTTACTCCTGCTTGTACAAAGATATACCCAATAAATCAGCAGTTGAAACGAAAGACGCACCCCCTGCTCTGGCCCCCGTTCCCCGGCCGGAGCCCCCTATTCCCGCCCCGGAGGCAAAAACCCCTTCCATTCCCCGCGTCCACCGTCCGAGATGGGAACGCAGACTGCCCCGGCAGTTCGTTATCGATTCGTGGGATCAAAGACTGAGGGCAATGTACGAACGCGCATGGTTTATATCTGTCTACTGCTGTACCAGCTAACATCGGATCAATGATTGACACGGACCGGAGGCCGGGGCGCTCCGCGGATAAACTCATTTCCTGACAACGCAGACGTCCTGGACGAGGTCGTCCGTCAACTCGGAGACGACCTCCTCGGAGAGCTCTTCGCCCGCCTCTCCACTACCGCCGGGCTTCCGACCGAGCCGGACACCGGAGACACGGAGCCGGAGGATTTTCCGAACGCGGTCGAGTGAGCGGTGCGCCCTCGGTCGCGTCCCCTAATCGTTACTCCTGCCTGTACAAAGATATACCCAATAAATCTGCAGTTGAAACGAAAGACGCACCCCTTGCTCCGGCTTCCGTTCCCCGGCCGGAGCCCCCTATTCCCGCCCCGGAGGCAAAAACCCCTTCCATTCCCCGCGTCCACCGTCCGAGATGGGAACGCAGACTGCCCCGGCAGTTCGTTATCGATTCCGTGGAGGGCCGGAACTCCCTACACATCCCGTTGGAGATGCAGTCGGTGGAAACCGCGGCTAAGATGTCCGTGAAAGGTCTGGTCGACTGCGGAGCGACCGGAGACTTCATCGACTCGGAGTACGTGATCTCTCGCAACCTCCCCGTCCGGAAGCTCTCCCAGCCTATCCCGGTCCTCAACGTCGACGGCACGCCCAATGCGTCCGGAGGCATCACCGGAGTAGTTGATATGGTCGTCAACTACAAGGGTCACTCGGAACGCATCCAACTCGCCGTGACGCGGCTCGGGAAGCAGCACGTCATCCTCGGTTACTCCTGGCTTCAGAAGCACAACCCGGAGATCGACTGGGAAACCAAGGAAGTCCGGATGACCCGCTGTCCGACCAGCTGCAGCACTTGCCGAGACGAGCTTCGCGCCGTCCGTCGTAGCGCGAAGATCTCCGCCGCGATCCTCCGGCAGCTCCGCGAAGGTCCCGTCCCGTCTATCTGCGCCATCGACTCGGAGGAGTGGTGCGGAGACGACGGGTACGACCCGGACGGCGACGGAGACGACTTTCCGGACCTCACTCCGGACCCGGACGACGATGACGATGACGAGCTCGAAGAAGGCGACCGGATCCTCTACACCGCGTTCGCTCCGGCCGAGGAAATCCGCGCCGGGAGCACCGTCTCCCAACGGCTTGCGGAGGCCTTCGCCCGGAACTCGGCCCCGCCTGGGACCTCGGTTCCGACCTGGGTCGAGGACTTCTCCGACGTCTTTGACAAGGAGTCGTTCGACGCGCTACCGGAGCGCCGGACGTGGGACCACGCCATCGAACTCGTCCCGGACGCAAAGCCGGCCAACTGCAAGGTCTACCCGATCTCCCCCCTCGAGCAGAAGGAACTCGACGCGTTCATCGAGGAAGGGCTGAGCACCGGCCGGATCCGTCCGTCCAAGTCCCCGATGGCGTCTCCGGTCTTCTTCATCAAGAAGAAGGACGGAAGCCTCCGGTTCGTCCAGGACTACCGGGTGCTCAACGCGATGACCGTGAAGAACCGGTATCCGCTCCCGCTGATTAACGACCTCATTAATCGCCTAAAGGGAGCCCGGTTCTTCACGAAACTCGACGTCCGGTGGGGCTTCAACAACGTCCGGATCCGAGAAGGCGACGAGTGGAAGGCCGCGTTCCGTACCAACCGAGGACTCTTCGAGCCCCTGGTGATGTACTTCGGCCTCACCAACTCCCCGGCGACGTTCCAGACGATGATGAACGACATCTTCCAAGACCTCATCCTGTCCAGAGACGTCATGGTATACCTTGACGACATCCTCATCGCTCACTCCGATCTCGCGCGCCACCGAGAGATCGTCCGAGAAGTCCTCCGGCGGCTCCGGGCGCACAAGCTTTACCTCCGGCCGGAGAAGTGTGAGTTCGAGAAGTCGTCGATCGAGTACCTCGGCGTCATCATCTCGCACAACCACGTCGAGATGGACCCGGTCAAGGTCGCCGGAGTCGCCGCCTGGCCTGCTCCGGAGAACCGGAAGGACGTGCAGCAGTTCCTTGGCTTCACGAACTTCTACCGGAGATTCATCCGGGCATTCTCGGACATAGCGCGGCCCCTCTTCGACCTCACAAAGAAGAGCGTCGCTTGGACCTGGACCGCTGCCGCGGCCGCCGCCTTCCAAGCCCTCAAGGATGCGGTGACCGCGGAGCCCGTCTTGGTCCTGCCCGACGAGTCGCGTCCGTACCGGGTCGAGGCGGACAGCTCCGACTACGCCACCGGAGCCGTCCTGTCTCAGCCAGACGCGAACGGGAAGTGGCATCCGGTCGCGTTTTACTCCAAAAGTCTGAGTGACGTCCAACGCAACTACGAGATCCACAACAAGGAGATGCTCGCGATCATCCGGGCCTTAGAGGAATGGCGACACTTCCTCGAAGGTACGCAGCATCCGGTCGAGATCTGGACGGACCACAAAAACTTGGAGTACTTCCGGAAGGCGCAGAACTTGAACCGGAGGCAGGCGCGGTGGTCCCTGTACCTGTCCCGGTTTGACTTCGCGCTCCACCACCAGCCCGGACGCCTCATGGGCCGTCCGGACGCGCTGTCCCGCCGTCCGGACCACGGGGTAGGCTCGGACAACACGGACGTTACCCTTCTTCGCCCGGACCTGTTCCACGTCCGCGCGCTAGAAGGCGTCGTGGTGGCCGGACCCGAGGTCCCCCTCCTTCGTGACGTCCGGGAGGCCTTCACGGGTGAACCGGACCTTGAGGACCCCGTCGCGCTCGTCGCGCGAGAACTCCTCAAGAACCGGAACACCCGCCCCCCCCGGTCGTCCGAGTGGCGTGTTGCAGAAGGGCTCCTTTACTACCGCGGTAAGGTCGTTGTACCGCGGAATAAGGACCTCCGGCGCCGAATCATCGCCCTGCACCACGACACCCGGGTCGCCGGACATGCCGGACGCTTCAAAACCCTCGAGCTCATCTCCCGGAATTACTGGTGGCCCCAGCTGTCCCGTCACGTCGGCCAATACGTCCGGACCTGCGACCCGTGCAACCGGACGAAGGCGCTTCGGAAGCTGCCCCACGGAGAGCTCCACCCGACCGAAATCCCGGAGGAACGCTGGGACACCGTCTCGGTGGACTTCATCGTCGAGCTCCCGGACGCACACGGGTTCGACGCGGTCATGGTCGTAGTCGACGTCCTGGGGAAGCGGGCCCACTTCAACGAGTGCCACACCGGCCTTGGCGCGGTCGGAGCCGCTCGGCTCTACTACCGGAACGTCTGGAGGCACCACGGAACCCCCCGGAAATACATCTCCGACCGTGGGCCGCAGTTCGTCGCGGAGTTCACCACGGAACTGTGGCGCCTCATCGGGATAGAACCAGCGACTTCCACCGCCTACCACCCGCAGACCGATGGCCAGACCGAACGCGTCAACCAGGAACTCGAGCAGTTCGTCCGGATCTTCACGAACTACAAACAGGACGACTGGGACGAGCTCCTCCCGGCCGCGGAATTCGCGTACAACAACCACGTCCACTCCTCGACGCAGCAAGTCCCGTTCATGACGGACACCGGAAGGCTCCCCCGGATGGGATTTGAGCCCAACGGACTGCGCTCGAACGTGGAATCCGCGAACGAGTTCCGCGACCGGATCGCGTCCGGAGTCTCGGAAGCCAAAGCCGCGCTCGTTAAAGCCAAAGACGAGTTCAAGCTGTACTACGATCGCCGGCGCACGCCCGCCCCGGAGATCAAAGTAGGCGACCGAGTCTGGCTGGACGCCTCGGACATCCGGACGACCCGTCCGTCCGTCAAATTCGCGGACAAACGCCTCGGCCCCTTCAAGGTCATGAAGGTTGTCGGAAAGGGTGCGTACAAGCTCGAGCTTCCCCCCCGGTACTCCCAGCTCCACCCGGTCTTTCCGGTGGTGAAACTCCAGCTCGCGGAACCGGACCCGTTCCCCGGACGCCCCCGGAACGACGAACCCCCACCCGTCCTTCAGACGGACGACGACGTTCAATGGGAGGTCGAGGAGATCCTAGAAGCAAAGGTCCGTTATGGCAGCCTCTGGTACATGGTGCGGTGGAAAGGCTACGGCCCGGAACACAATCAATGGGTAAAGCACTCCGACGTCTTCGCTCGAGACACCATCAATGCCTACTATCGCCGCTACCCCAACGCCCCGCACCGGATCGCCTCGGCCGCTTTCGACTTGCTCTCGTTCCGGAGGCGCGACGCCCAGGTCCGATTCATGCGTCGGGACGCCGCATTCCAAGGGGGGGGTGATGTCAGGGGAACCACCCATTCGTCCGTCCATCCGTCCGTCCGTCCGTCCGTCCGTCCGTCCGTCCGTCCGGCTCCGGCCCATCGCACGGCCCCGCTACCTCGTCCGATCCTTCGTCCGGCCTCCGGACCCGCACCCCAGCCTGCGCCTCCACTCGACACGCCACCTCCCGTCCCTCCGGACTCTGTTCCCTTCCGTCCGTCCGTCCGTACGTCCGGCCGTTCTCACTGGCACGTGCTGTGTGATCAAGCTCGAGACCTCTGCCGAACCCTCCGGACACGTGCTACTGGCTAGTACTTAAAAACCTCGCCTAGCGTGAGAATCCTTATCCTTTCTTCTCTTCGGATTCTCCCGCTAGGTGCGTATTCTAGAAACCTGTATTTAGTACCATTCAATTGAGTTGCTTCGGATTCTCCCACTAGTCTCCCGCGCTCTGCGCCGAGCTGAGGTTGCCCTTACACTCAGTATAGCATCTGTCTGAGAGAGACTAAAGCATCCTTACACCTCTTCTTGGTTCAACATTTTTTGGCTCAGAACCATCCAATGATCCAATGGACTGTTCCTACACTCAGTCAGGGTCACAAGTTAAGAGAAGTGAAGAAATTAAATGCACTTTCTATACTGTAATTGAATCATTTGCTAAAATCTTGCTGAGATCTAAGGGGAAAAAAAAAAATTTGGTGCCCCACAGGACCCCCAAATGTCACTTGGTTCAACCCCCCTGGTGACCCGTGACAGAAATAAAATAGGTTCAGTTCACTGAGTTGGTGACATATGACCTGAACTTACAGTTGAAGTAGTACAGTATGGGCATTTCAAAAGAAGATTCTCATCTTTCCTACCCTCTTATGATAGCTACCTTAGGTGAGCCGTCTCCCTAGTTTTGCTTGCATTTCATATCCTTGAGGGTAGTTGCAGGTGTCATCGCCGCGGCGAGTCTCGAAATCCCAGAATGATGATGCGCACACTTGATGATGGTTCTTGGACCTTTACCATCATAAAGGTACAGTGCCCCTGATCTTCAGTGGTACCAGGCGACCCGGAGTGAAATCCTGGGTGCGCTAGTCTCGACTAGAGACGCTCGGATAGAGCTCAACCAAGTAAAACTACAGACCTGTAGGCCTCACTCTCGTACACAATGTCCAGGATGTCACAAATTTTCCAGAAATGCAAATCTGATCGTGCCATGTCAAACGTCAAAGAATCCACCAATCCGTCTCAAGGAGGCCAGCGGGCTCGAAGCACTCCCTCTCCTGCTCTGACGTTGCCCGAGGAATCCCTCTCCCTGATGTCACAATATGGCAGCTGATACCACCACCTCATGCCCTGCATACCATGTGGCCCTGAAGCACTATCAAAAGGTCAAAGTTACAAAGCAATGCAAAGGAACAAAGCACATGAAACTCAAAGGAAAAAAGTGCATGAAAGAGACAAAAGATCCAGTGTGTCATTTCACAGCCGTCAAGGCCCAAAAAAAGAGAACTGAGGGTATATAATCTCAGACCCCTCCTCGTAATTACCCATCCCAAACTGCTGGACCATATCAACACCAATGATAAGCCGTGAAAGCAGCCACACGTGAAACGCAGCTATTTTGTGATTTTCAGTATAAACAATCACGCAGACATCCCGAGAAGCTTCCGCGAAGCCTTGCATGGAGAGCTACCAGTCATATAGCTAGAGTCGCGCTCACACAGAGATGATCTCGAATAACCAGACAGTACCTAGAAACCCACCTAGAAGCGCTGACGCTGACTTGGACTACAGAGGAGTTAGAAGGAATCTATATTTGGCAATCGCAGACGGAACTCAGTGGTTGCGACCACCTCCAGAGACATCTTGTTTGTTGCGACATTCTGGAATTAGTGGACGTGTGTGTCACATGCAAGTGGAGGGCTCCGAGAACGGAAAAGCAGTGAATACCCTGAACAGCTATAGCTCCGAGGTCCGTGCAGATCCGGAGTATGACCAAGATGAATTAGGTGACCAATGCCAAAGCGCGCTCCAGGTGGAGCTGTCTGATCAAAGATGGCAGCAGCCGAAACGCGATCAATATAGTTGAACTGCGAGAGTTTGACAGTGCCCGCGAACCGTATAAGTCGCTCGCGAAGTGACCCCGACCTCAACAGGAGAGTCTGAATAGGGCTAGGATGAAGAAGAGACGCCTCTAGGCAAGAGCGTTGCCTGAGCTGCGAGTTGCAGACCCAGCATTATCACCAAGATACTGATTGAGTCTGAACCGGTGTTCGATCTACCAGTATAGGGAGCCAATAGCGTTATTCGAGCAGGGATTTCGAGTCAGATTTCACGGATAAACGGACCAGTGTACATAATATTATTTAGTCATTGTGATAAGAGAGTAGTATAAAAGAACAGGCAGTTTAGCAGTACAGTAGCAGACCCCGCCTCTAGACACAGTAGTGTTGTAGACAGGTTTGGCTCGAGAGCTCAGTAGCCCAGCGCGACTGTTCTTTCATCTGATATAAAGTGACTTGATTAATATCCGTGTGGACTTGTGAACTTGAACTGTGGAATTGTGTCCGTGAACATGTCTGTGTCCTGTGTCTTGTGTTTGTCTTGTCATTGTGTCCATGAACATGTTCTTGTGTGTTCTGCGTCCTGTGTTCTGTGTCCCTGTGTCCGTGAACCATTGTCGTGTGCTTGTTAAGCCAACGTGTTAGCAAAAACCCGTTCCTCGGAACAAACCACGCCAGACCTTCGAGTCTGTTTCTTATATTAAGCAACCTATGTTCATCTGTGAACAAAGGAAAGCACTAACAAAACGCACCATGCTCAACCACAAGACTCTCTTGAACGGTTGAAACCTGCATGCACTTGGCTATTTGACCTAATACTTGGTCTACACCCCCGAAATTAAACTATCATTCCTACTAAGGAAAGGTGTTGTTGAGTGGTTTTGGTTAGGGTTTGGTTTTATGGAAGTTAGCTTTGTGAACCTTTCTTGAATGTGATCCATCCGCACTAGGAGTGGCTGTCTTTTAATGGGATGCTAGGCACGTGTGCTGACTTGGCTTATGCAGTGGGAGTACTCAGCCGCTTCAGCTCTAATCCGGGAATTGAGCACTGGAATGAACTGATGCATTTATTCCGTTACATTAAAGGAACACTCCACTTGGGGATTACTTATCGCGGCCCGGGACGTCTGGCAACACCTTTCCCTGGCACCCTGCATTGTTATACCGACACGGACTGGGCAGGTGACAAAGATAAGCTGCGCTTGACATCAGGGACTGTTGTCCTCCTCGCGGGTGGAGCTGTCTCGTGGATCAGTCGTCTGCAAAGTGTTGCAGCTCAATCCACGATGGAGGCCAAATATATAGCAGGTAGCCACTCGGGACGAGAGCTCATGTTCATCTGCAATGTGCTTGGTGAACTCCTGGGACAACCGCTGGACCAACCCTTGTCCATGCACTGCGACAATCAGTCAGCAATAACTGTCGCCAAGAATCCAGCTATGCACAACAAGGCGAAACATATTGCACTAAAATATCACAATGTCTGGGACTATATTGAGGATGGGGACCTCACCATCCATTATTGTCAATCCAGTGCGAACCTGCCGACCTTCTTACCAAGATTCTTCCACGGGATACAACTCTACGATGCTGGTGTATGATTGGTTTGGAGTAGTTGCTGGACTGCGAGGTCAGTGGGAGTGTTGTAGTTTGGGACCTTGCGTCCAGACGCGTTGAGTCCCAATGGGGACGAGAGTCATGTTTGGATCAGCGAGATCATGTATTATTGTGAGCCTGTAGCCAATCGCTTCAGTCTGAAGAGAACGGTTAAAGGGTGGATACAAGGCAACCTTGACTAGGCATCGCAGAATATCAGGGCAGAGATTGTAAGGTTTGTGAAAATCCTCTTGTTGGCAATCTGAACGAATATGAGGCCAACACCAAATAGCTTCCAAGCTACACAAACTAGGCGGCCCTGAGTGTGGACCTGTTGCTTCCGATAGCAGGAACATTTGCCTACTTTGTATCGGTCCTAGCTCATTATACACGTCCAGCAAGTTGATCCAACGCACTACGGATGGCGCTAGGGCAGATCCGGGGCGAAGGTAAAGTCACTGACAAGGTATACTCCAACTAGAAGTAGGAACCTGGTATTCCGTCTTCTATTAAGGCTATGCAAAGCGTCCAGTAAGTCAGTCCAACACACTACTGTACAGACTTGTAGGGAGACAACAGTCACGGTCATGATGGGGTCTGTTGCATCGCCGGTGTACGGCCTGGTCACGGTCACAGAGGGCATTTGCATGAGAAAAAAGCTCAAAAATCGAATAAAACCGCAGGAAATTGCTATAAAAGGCAATTTTGTTGCCTAAAAATAGCACTGTTGCATCGCCCCCGTCTATTACGGCATATCATGGTCGGCGCGCCGTTGCTGTAAGGGCAACCTCAGCTCGGCGCAGAGCGCGGGAGACTAGCGGGAGAATCCGAAGCAACTCAATTGAATGGTACTAAATACAGGCTTCTAGAATACGCACCTAGCGGGAGAATCCGAAGAGAAGAAAGGATGAGGATTCTCACGCTAGGCGAGGTTTTTTATAAGTACTAGCCAGTAGCACGTGCCCGGAGGGTTCGGCAGAGGTCTCGAGCTTGATCACACAGCACGTGCCAGTGAGAGCGGCCGGACGGAAGGACGGACGGACGGAAGGGAACCGAGTCCGGAGGGACGGGAGGTGGCGTGTCGGGTGGAGGCGCAGGCTGGGGCGCGGGTCCGGAGGCCGGACGAAGGATCGGACGAGGAAGCGGAGCCGTGCGATGGGCCGGAGCCGGACGGACGGATGGACGGACGGACAGACGGACGGACGGATGGACGGACGAAGGGGTGGTTCCCCTGACATCACCCCCCCCTTGGAATGCGGCGTCCCGACGCATGAATCGGACCTGGGCGTCGCGCCTCCGGAACGAGAGCGAGTCGAAAGCGGCCGAGGCGATCCGGCGCGGGGCGTTGGGGTAGCGGCGATAGTAAGCATCGATGGCGTCTCGAGCGAAGACGTCGGAGTGCTTTACCCATTTATTGTGTTCCGGGCCATAGCCTTTCCACCGCACCATGTACCAGAGGCTGCCGTAACGGACCTTCGCTTCTAGGATCTCCTCGACTTCCCATTGAACGTCGTCGTCCGTCTGAAGGACGGGTGGGGGTTCGTCGTTCCGGGGGCGTCCGGGGAACGGGTCCGGTTCCGCGAGCTGGAGTTTCACCACCGGAAAGACCGGGTGGAGCTGGGAGTACCGGGGGGGGAGCTCGAGCTTGTACGCACCCTTTCCGACAACCTTCACGACCTTGAAGGGGCCGAGGCGTTTGTCCGCGAATTTGACGGACGGACGGGTCGTCCGGATGTCGGAGGCGTCTAACCAGACTCGGTCGCCTACTTTGATCTCCGGGGCGGGCGTGCGTCGGCGATCGTAGTACAGCTTGAACTCGTCTTTGGCTTTAACGAGCGCGGCTTTGGCTTCCGAGACTCCGGACGCGATCCGGTCGCGGAACTTGTTCGCGGATTCCACGTTCGAGCGCAGTCCGTTGGGCTCAAATCCCATCCGGGGGAGCCTTCCGGTGTCCGTCATGAACGGGACCTGCTGCGTCGAGGAGTGGACGTGGTTGTTGTACGCGAACTCCGCGGCCGGGAGGAGCTCGTCCCAGTCGTCCTGTTTGTAGTTCGTGAAGATCCGGACGAACTGCTCGAGTTCCTGATTGACGCGTTCGGTCTGGCCATCGGTCTGCGGGTGGTAGGCAGTGGAAGTCGCTGGTTCTATCCCGATGAGGCGCCACAGCTCCGTGGTGAACTCCGCGACGAACTGCGGCCCACGGTCGGAGATGTATTTCCGGGGGGTTCCGTGGTGCCTCCAGACGTTCCGGTAATAGAGCCGAGCGGCTCCGACCGCGCCAAGGCCGGTGTGGCACTCGTTGAAGTGGGCCCGTTTACCCAGGACGTTGACTACGACCATGACCGCGTCGAACCCGTGCGCGTCCGGGAGCTCGACGATGAAGTCCACCGAGACGGTGTCCCAACGTTCCTCCGGGATTTCCGTCGGGTGGAGCTCTCCGTGGGGCAGCTTCCGAAGCGCCTTCGTCCGGTTGCACGGGTCGCAGGTCCGGACGTATTGGCCGACGTGACGGGACAGCTGGGGCCACCAGTAATTCCGGGAGATGAGCTCGAGGGTTTTGAAGCGTCCGGCATGTCCGGCGACCCGGGTGTCGTGGTGCAGGGCGATGATTCGGCGCCGGAGGTCCTTATTCCGCGGTACAACGACCTTACCGCGGTAGTAAAGGAGCCCTTCTGCAACACGCCACTCGGACGACCGGGGGGGCGGGTGTTCCGGTTCTTGAGGAGTTCTCGCGCGACGAGCGCGACGGGGTCCTCAAGGTCCGGTTCACCCGTGAAGGCCTCCCGGACGTCACGAAGGAGGGGGACCTCGGGTCCGGCCACCACGACGCCTTCTAGCGCGCGGACGTGGAACAGGTCCGGGCGAAGAAGGGTAACGTCCGTGTTGTCCGAGCCTACCCCGTGGTCCGGACGGCGGGACAGCGCGTCCGGACGGCCCATGAGGCGTCCGGGCTGGTGGTGGAGCGCGAAGTCAAACCGGGACAGGTACAGGGACCACCGCGCCTGCCTCCGGTTCAAGTTCTGCGCCTTCCGGAAGTACTCCAAGTTTTTGTGGTCCGTCCAGATCTCGACCGGATGCTGCGTACCTTCGAGGAAGTGTCGCCATTCCTCTAAGGCCCGGATGATCGCGAGCATCTCCTTGTTGTGGATCTCGTAGTTGCGTTGGACGTCACTCAGACTTTTGGAGTAAAACGCGACCGGATGCCACTTCCCGTTCGCGTCTGGCTGAGACAGGACGGCTCCGGTGGCGTAGTCGGAGCTGTCCGCCTCGACCCGGTACGGACGCGACTCGTCGGGCAGGACCAAGACGGGCTCCGCGGTCACCGCATCCTTGAGGGCTTGGAAGGCGGCGGCCGCGGCAGCGGTCCAGGTCCAAGCGACGCTCTTCTTTGTGAGGTCGAAGAGGGGCCGCGCTATGTCCGAGAATGCCCGGATGAATCTCCGGTAGAAGTTCGTGAAGCCAAGGAACTGCTGCACGTCCTTCCGGTTCTCCGGAGCAGGCCAGGCGGCGACTCCGGCGACCTTGACCGGGTCCATCTCGACGTGGTTGTGCGAGATGATGACGCCGAGGTACTCGATCGACGACTTCTCGAACTCACACTTCTCCGGCCGGAGGTAAAGCTTGTGCGCCCGGAGCCGCCGGAGGACTTCTCGGACGATCTCTCGGTGGCGCGCGAGATCGGAGTGAGCGATGAGGATGTCGTCAAGGTATACCATGACGTCTCTGGACAGGATGAGGTCTTGGAAGATGTCGTTCATCATCGTCTGGAACGTCGCCGGGGAGTTGGTGAGGCCGAAGTACATCACCAGGGGCTCGAAGAGTCCTCGGTTGGTACGGAACGCGGCCTTCCACTCGTCGCCTTCTCGGATCCGGACGTTGTTGAAGCCCCACCGGACGTCGAGTTTCGTGAAGAACCGGGCTCCCTTTAGGCGATTAATGAGGTCGTTAATCAGCGGGAGCGGATACCGGTTCTTCACGGTCATCGCGTTGAGCACCCGGTAGTCCTGGACGAACCGGAGGCTTCCGTCCTTCTTCTTGATGAAGAAGACCGGAGACGCCATCGGGGACTTGGACGGACGGATCCGGCCGGTGCTCAGCCCTTCCTCGATGAACGCGTCGAGTTCCTTCTGCTCGAGGGGGGAGATCGGGTAGACCTTGCAGTTGGCCGGCTTTGCGTCCGGGACGAGTTCGATGGCGTGGTCCCACGTCCGGCGCTCCGGTAGCGCGTCGAACGACTCCTTGTCAAAGACGTCGGAGAAGTCCTCGACCCAGGTCGGAACCGAGGTCCCAGGCGGGGCCGAGTTCCGGGCGAAGGCCTCCGCAAGCCGTTGGGAGACGGTGCTCCCGGCGCGGATTTCCTCGGCCGGAGCGAACGCGGTGTAGAGGATCCGGTCGCCTTCTTCGAGCTCGTCATCGTCATCGTCGTCCGGGTCCGGAGTGAGGTCCGGAAAGTCGTCTCCGTCGCCGTCCGGGTCGTACCCGTCGTCTCCGCACCACTCCTCCGAGTCGATGGCGCAGATAGACGGGACGGGACCTTCGCGGAGCTGCCGGAGGATCGCGGCGGAGATCTTCGCGCTACGACGGACGGCGCGAAGCTCGTCTCGGCAAGTGCTGCAGCTGGTCGGACAGCGGGTCATCCGGACTTCCTTGGTTTCCCAGTCGATCTCCGGGTTGTGCTTCTGAAGCCAGGAGTAACCGAGGATGACGTGCTGCTTCCCGAGCCGCGTCACGGCGAGTTGGATGCGTTCCGAGTGACCCTTGTAGTTGACGACCATATCAACTACTCCGGTGATGCCTCCGGACGCATTGGGCGTGCCGTCGACGTTGAGGACCGGGATAGGCTGGGAGAGCTTCCGGACGGGGAGGTTGCGAGAGATCACGTACTCCGAGTCGATGAAGTCTCCGGTCGCTCCGCAGTCGACCAGACCTTTCACGGACATCTTAGCCGCGGTTTCCACCGACTGCATCTCCAACGGGATGTGTAGGGAGTTCCGGCCCTCCACGGAATCGATAACGAACTGCCGGGGCAGTCTGCGTTCCCATCTCGGACGGTGGACGCGGGGAATGGAAGGGGTTTTTGCCTCCGGGGCGGGAATAGGGGGCTCCGGCCGGGGAACGGAAGCCGGAGCAAGGGGTGCGTCTTTCGTTTCAACTGCAGATTTATTGGGTATATCTTTGTACAGGCAGGAGTAACGATTAGGGGACGCGACCGAGGGCGCACCGCTCACTCGACCGCGTTCGGAAAATCCTCCGGCTCTGTGTCTCCGGTGTCCGGCTCGGTCGGAAGCCCGGCGGTAGTGGAGAGGCGGGCGAAGAGCTCTCCGAGGAGGTCGTCTCCGAGTTGACGGACGACCTCGTCCAGGACGTCTGCGTGCCGGACATCCGAGGGAGTCGGACAGTCTCGGGCGAGATGTCCGGACGCGCCGCAGCGGAAGCAAGTGCGCGGTGCGAAGCGCGCACGGGTCCGGTCAACTTCCATCGGAATGCCAGGCGGAAGTGCGGGCGCCGGCGCGGCTCTGGGAGCAGGCGTGAAGGAGGGGACTGGGAGGAACGTCCCAGTGCGAGGGCGTGCGGCCGGAGCCGGGGCGCGAGTCGGAGGTGCTCCCGCTCGGACGCGGGCGAGGGCGTCATACTGCCGCAAGGCGCGGAGACGCCATCCGGCGTAGTCTAGCAGCGCCGGAGCGGTTCCGGACGTGGTGATCGCTGCATTGATCCTCGGGTCGAGCCCAGCTCGGTACTTGGTGACGCGGACGAGCGGATCCGTGTACCCGGCCGTGGCGGCGAGCTCCTCGAAGTCGTCCGTGTACCGGTAAACGTCGCGAGAGCCCTGGTAGTAGCTATGGGTCTCGAGCCGGAGGAGAGCTTGGTCTTGCTCATTTTCCTCGACGAACCGGAGCCGGAACTCGGACTCGAACTCCGCCCAGGACGGGAAGGGGAACGGAACGATTGCGGACTGTTGTTCGGCCCATCGTCCGGCTGCGTCTCGCGCCATAAAGGACATGGCGTACCGCACGAGTTTTTCCTCGACGAGCTGTCCGTGGACCATGAAGGCTTCCGGAACCAGTCGGAGGTATGTGAGGACGGAGTGGAGGAACATCCGTCCTTGGGTCCGGTCGCCGTCGAAGATGGCCGGGGGGTTCGGTCGAAGAACCGATTTTGCGACGGGGGTGAGGGTGGTAAAGTCTGGACCCACCGCCGGAGCCGGAGCGGCAGGGACGGGGGCAGGCGCGGGTGGATTTTGGTGGTTGTGTAAAACGCGGAGGAGTAGCGCTTCGATGTTTGCGAGAGAGCCTTCGACCGCGGTCAGCCGGGATTCGGGGTCGGCAGCCGGTTCCGGGATGTAAACATCCGGGAGCTCGGGTGGCGCGGATCCGTTTCCGGGCGTCGGAGCGTCCATCAAGGAGGAGGGGTCGAGATCGGAAGTCGGGGAGGCCGGAGCGCTAGCGTAGCGGTCCGAGTCCGAGTCTACACCGAACTTCGCAATCTTGACCGGTTGATCCCTTAGATCCTTTCTTCTGCTGTAAGGGCAACCTCAGCTCGGCGCAGAGCGCGGGAGACTAGCGGGAGAATCCGAAGCAACTCAATTGAATGGTACTAAATACAGGCTTCTAGAATACGCACCTAGCGGGAGAACCCGAAGAGAAGAAAGGATGAGGATTCTCACGCTAGGCGAGGTTTTTTATAAGTACTAGCCAGTAGCACGTGCCCGGAGGGTTCGGCAGAGGTCTCGAGCTTGATCACACAGCACGTGCCAGTGAGAACGGCCGGACGTACGGACGGACGGACGGAAGGGAACAGAGTCCGGAGGGACGGGAGGTGGCGTGTCGAGTGGAGGCGCAGGCTGGGGCGCGGGTCCGGAGGCCGGACGAAGGATCGGACGAGGTAGCGGAGCCGTGCGATGGGCCGGAGCCGGACGGACGGATGGACGGACGGACGGACGGACGGACGGATGGACGGACGAAGGGGTGGTTCCCCTGACAGTTGCCTCTCTACAAGTCCGTACAGTACAGATGGTGCTAGGGCAGATCTGGGGTGAAGGCAAGGTCACTGACAAGTTGTGATCTCACTTTACAAGGGAATACACCCAATGGTTTTATACGTGAAGTCAGCTAGGACAACAAGACTCTTCCTCTTAATCTTATGTTTCCAAGTTCCAGAGTCAACCAATCAAGATTCCAGTTATAGACTACTACAAGCAGAGTTTGTACACAAATCTCCACGAATAGCCTGAGACAACCTGCTGCCACGAACTAGGGCGCGATTAATCTGGTGTATGTGGCTGGAGCACTGTCCTTTTATACAAATGAGGAGATAGTGTTTAAGTAAAAGAAATGAGTAAAGAGAAATGCTTGGCTAGCCAATGAAATGGCAGCCGTCCTGAGTCGTCATAATCAAGTGTCCTTGGTAGTCATCGCGAATGACATCCGGGTATAGTTTCTGCAGGTATTGGTAATTCCTAGGCCATTGATCACAAGCCTGAACTATGAAACCTGTCAGCCTGGAGTTGAATCCTGTCCAATAATAGTTCCTAGCTGATTCATGGAGGTCTCATGACCGTCCTAGAATAGCTCTTCCATGATGTCGTACGTGTCAGCATTTGTCTATGATAATATCTTCTGACACAATAGTTAATGTGTTCATGTTTGGGTGACGCTAGCACGTCGCACCTGTCACGTGTACTGTCTCCTAGTCCTAGGATGTACCGTATATGTTCTTCCTGTAGTAACTAGTCGCCTAGATACTTGGTGTTCAGCATAGTCTTATTGTAGGTATCAGGCATCCTCCGCTAGCTTGTATAGCAGCCCATCCTAACCTGTTCTTCTACAATATCTGAGTATGCTTCCTTGCTAGCACAATGTCTTTATGTTCTTCTGTCTCGGTCATTCTTCCTAGGTCAAATAGAACTAATGTCCTATAAATGTATGGGTGTGGTATATCTCCTAGGTGGTTTAGACTAGACCCATTCATAAAGGTGTCCGCCATATGTGGATTCCTAGCTTACAGCCAGTAGCTGGAGCTCACTCTGAGCCTCCTTTGTATCACCGAACAGAGGCCTAGCGCACTAGTGTTGCCTAGCGACGACTAGATGCTGTGTGCTAGCTTAGGTTGATAGGCCTAAGTTCGCAAAAATAGCCAAATGGACGTGCATTGGGTGTTGCTCCGTCTCAACAGATCAAAGTTTCCGGAAAAGTATTCTGGAGGGCATAATAGTCAAGGAGAAAGTGAGGATAAGCCCTTTCAAACAAACATGGCAGCCTCTGCAGAAAAAACTACTGAAGACCCTGAAGCACATGCTGAAATCAGCAAAGAAATTCCACCTGAAGTTCGACACACTGGCGTTATTGAAACATGAAGGGAGAACTCCCTTTCTTCTTCCACATAGGTTGGAACCCCGACAACAGAATGAAAAACAATAGTGCTCTTGCGAGTTGTCTGAGAGAAAACCATAGGGTGCAGTCGTCAAGAGATGCCTTGGAGCTAGTCGAAAGGAACTACTTGTGCCAAAGTAGAAGGAAGAACTGCGCCTGCAATTGCTGCCGGCATGATCACAGCCTGGGCTGTGAATCCCCGTACAATTGCTGTGAAGAGGCCATCAAGCTCCTTGACTGCCTCTTCGAAAAATGGGACCCTAGATGTGAGGCTGTCCAAACCAACGCGGACCTATCGGCCGATGACAGAGAGGATAATCTTAACGCCCTTACAGCTAATTGCAGTACCTAAGGCGCGAACAAGAAAATTGCCGTTTTGGGCAGAATTAGTTCCCCACGACCGATTTGCCCATATCTCGATGGGTTCTGCATGTATTGACCTGAAATTTAGCCAGATAATTCGGGCTAATTCATCTGCAATTACTGACAGAGAGGAACCCAAAATAATATTGTGTTTTACATTGTCGAGTATATGAGGTTCCTCTGAGCGTGATTTGAGCTAGTGGACTAGGATTTTATCCAACCAAGTTGATTTTTTGTGTCAGGGTACTTTGGGATATATTGGGTGGGGCCATGAACTCGAACATATGAATATTTTCCCTACTATCGAACAAATATGTTTTTGGCTGCCGGACAAGGAATTCACACTGATAGCCTGATTTCTGGCTCAAATGAGGCAGAAGAAACCATTGAGAGCGTCGTTTGGAACCCCTCTGCAACCATCTGCAATCCTCTGTAGTTAAACCCCTGAAAAACGCGTGTTATGGATGTGAATTGTGTCGTGTCGCGTCTGTTTACCGTCCCGATCATTGTAGTGACTTTGCGTGATTTCATCACCCAACTTGTCACTCAACATGTGTCGCCACTCTCACTTAACCTAGGTGCATGGCCAACAGGAAGTCTGATTGAGAGCCTAAAAAGGAACCGAATAACACTGACAGTCAGCTGGAACCTCTTCCAGAGGCCACACACGGCTCTCGCTCATCTCACATCGGACTTGCGCACTTGAATTCCCTTCCTCTCCAGTTCCTATGGCATTTACTTCGGACATTGAATTCCCTGACTCTATCGCTGTTCCCGCTCGCTGCATGTGGATGAACAAGCGTAAATTGGAGGTGTCTTCGGACATCTCTAATGCTGATCTCACTCCACCCACCAAAAAGAAACCGGGGCCGAAGCCAAAAGTCAAGCCAGCCTAAGATAGTATTGATTCATATCACTAGCTAATCCGTCCCTTTGTTCAATGCATCACATAGGTAGTTGCTATATTGGGGGAGGATTCACTGGAGGACGGAGGTCGTGGGATCATTCGCTGCAACTGCCACTTTGGAGAGCAATGTGAAACTGGATAACCATGTCAGAATATCCAAGAAAAAGCAAGAAATCATGCACCGGGAACCACGTACAAAAGCGATAGGGATACACCTAATTTTCCTGGGTTTGAGAGGACTGGATGTGCTTGGAAGACTATCCCAGTAAGCCCTGTGTGGTTGGGGCAGATCGGGGCCAGCTTCCTCACGAATGACCCTCACAATTACAACCTATAAGAACTTGCATCAACAGAGAGGAATACTAGAGGGTGCGTTTCAGGACTTGAAGTGGTTCTGCAGTCTTTTGAGGTATCTCCGATTCACAGTGGTGTAGTTGTGGTAAAGGATAAAGATGTGCGTTGAGTGTTTAATTATAGAGGGTTGCAGAGGGGTTCCAGACGACGCTCTCAATGGCTTCTACCGCCTCATTTGACCAGAAATCAAGCTATTAGTGTGAATTTCGTGTCTGGCAACCAAAACTGTATTTGTTCAATAGCAGGGGAAATATTCATATGTTCGAGTTCATGCCATTCAATACATCCCAAAGTACCCTGACACAAAAAATCAACTTGGTTGGATAAAATCCTAGTCCACTAGCTCAAATGCACACTCAGAGGAACCTCACATACCCAACAATGTAAAACATAATATTATTTTGGGTTTCTCTCTGTCACTAATTGCAGATGAATTAGCCCGAATTATCTAGCTAAATTTCAGGTCAATACGCGCAGAACCCATCGAGATATGGGCAAATCGGTCGTGGGGAACTAATTCTGCCCAAAACGGCAATTTTCTTGTTCGCGCCTTGAGTACTGCAATTAGCTGTAAGGAGGACGAACCTGTAATTTTCGACCCTGTAAGGGCAACCTCAGCTCGGCACAGGAACGCAGAGACTAGCAGGAGAATCTGAAGATGCTTAATTTGCAGTACTAAATACAGAGTTTAGGAATACGCACCTAGCGGGAGAATCCAAAAAGAAGAAAGGATGAGGATTCCCATGCTAGGCGAGGTTTATATAACAACTAGGTACTAGCCAGTAGCACGTGTCCAAAGTGATTGGCAGTGGTCCCGGGCCTGATCACATAGTGTGTCCCAGTGCGAGCGGCCAGACGAAGGGGGGTGAGGGAGAACGGAGTCCAGAGGGATGGGGGGCGACGTTCTGGGTGGAGGCACAGCCTGGAGTGTGGACAGGGGTTCTGGACAGAAGGTTGGATGAATGGGCGAGGCCAGAGGAGAGGCTGAACGAGGAGGGGGCTCAGCTCCGGACGAAGGATCAGACGAGGAGGTGGGGCTGTACAATGGGCCCAGGCTGGACAGGCGGCCGGGCGAGAGGCCAGACTGGGGGTTCCCCTGACATCACCCCCCCTTGGAATATGGTGTCCCAGCACATGAACCAGACATGGGCATTGTGCTTCCAGAACGAGAGCAAGTCAAATGTGGCTGAGGCAATCCAGCGCAGGGTGTTTGGGTAGCAGCGGTAATAGATGTCGATGGCGAAGACGTCAGAGTGCTTTACCCATTTATTGTGTTCCGGGCCGTAGCCTTTCCACCGCACCATGTACCAGAGGCTGCCATAATGGATCTTCGCTTCTAGGATCTCTTCGACCTCCCATTGAAGATCGCGGTCCGTCCAAAGGACGGGTGGAGGTTTGTTGTTTTGGGGGCGTCTGGGGAATGGGTCCGGTTCCGTGAGGTGGAGTTTCACCACCGGAAAGACTGGGTGGAGCTGGGAGTACTGTGGGGGAAGCTCTAGCTTGTATGCACCCTTCCCGACAACCTTCATGACTTTAAAGGGCTGAGACATTTGTCCACAAATTTGATGGACGGGCGGGCTGTCCGGATATCGGACACGTCGAGCCAGACTCGGTCACCTACTTTGATCTCCGGGGCAGGCATGCGCCTGCAGTCGTAGTACAGCTTGAACTCGTCCTTGGCTTTGACGAGCACAGCTTTGGCTTCCGAGACTCCGGATGCGATCTGGTCTCGGAATTTGTTCGTGGATTCCACAGTTGAGCGCAATCTGTTGGGCTCAAACCCCATCCAGGAGAGCCTTCTGGTGTCTGTCATGAATGGGATCTGTTGTGTCGAGGAGTGGACGTGGTTGTTGTACACGAACTCCGCAGCCGGAAGGAGCTCGTCCCAGTCATCCTGCTTGTAGTTTGTGAAGATCCGGACGAACTGCTCGAGTTCCTGATTGACATGCTCGGTCTGGCCGTCAGTCTGCAGGTGGTAAGCGGTGGAGGTCCCAGGCTCTATCCCAATGAGGCGCCCCAGTTCCGTGGTGAATTCCGCGACAAACTGCAGTCCCTGGTCAGAGATTTATTTCCGGGGGATTCCGTGGTGCCTCCAGACGTTCCGGTAGTAGAGCCGAGCGGCCCCAGCTGCACCGAGACCAGTGTGGCACTCGTTGAAGTGAGCCCGTTTGCCCAGGACATCGACCACGACCATGACTGCATCAAACCCGTGCGCGTCCAGGAGCTCGACAATGAAGTCTACTGAGACGATGTCCCAGTGCTCTTCTGGAATCTCTGTCGGGTCGAGCTCTCTGTGGGGCAGCTTCTGGAGTGCTTTTGTCTGGTTGCACAGGTTGCAGGTCCGGACATACTGGCCAACGTGGGGGGACAGCTGGGGCCACCAGTAATTCTGGGTGATGAGCTCAAGGGTTTTGAAGCGCCCGGCATGTCCGGCAACCAGAGTGTCATGGTGCGGTGCAATGATCTGGCGCCGGAGATCCTTATTCCGTGGCACAACAATCTTGCCGCGGTAGCAAAGGAGCCCGTCAGTGATACACCACTCGGATGACTGGGGGGAGCAAACATTCCGGTTCTTGAGGAGTTCCTGCGTGACAAGCACAACAGGGTCCTCAAGCTCCAGTTCACCCGCCCAGGCCTCCCAGACGTCGCAAAGGAGGGGGACCTCAGGCCCAGTAACCACGACACCTTCCAGTGCGCAGACGTGGAACAAATCCGGGCGAGAGAGTGTGACATCCGTGTTGTCTGGGCCTACTCCATGATCTGAGCAGTGGGACAGTGTGTCTGGACGACCCATGAGGCAGCCAGGCTGGTGGTGGAGCGCGAAGTCAAACCGAGACAGGTACAGGGACCACCAAGCCTGCCTCCGGTTCAAGTTCTGTGCCTTCCAGAAGTACTCCAAGTTTTTGTGATCAGTCCAGATCTCGACTGGTGCTACGTGCCCTCAAGGAAGCATTGCCACTCCTCGAGGGCCTGGATGATCACAAGCATTTCCTTGTCGTGGATTTCGAAATTGCGCTGGATGTCACTCAAACTCTTGGAGTAGAACACGACCGGATGCCGCTTTCTGTCCGTGCCCGGCTAAGACAAGATGGCCCCAGTAGTGTAGTCAGAGCTGTCTGTCTCGACTCGGTACGGACGCGACTTGTCCGGAAGGACCAGGACGGGCTCCGTGGTCACCACATCCTTCAGGGCTTGGAAAGTGGCAGCCGCAGCAGCGGTCCAGGTCTATGCTATACCCTTCTTTGTGAGGTCGAAGAGGGGCTGCGCAATGTCCAAGAACGCCTGGATGAACCTCTGGTAGAAAGTCAAGGAACTACTGCACGTCCTTCTTGTTCTCTGAGGTGGGCCAGGCAGCGACCCTGGCGACCTTGACCGGGTCCATCTCCACATGGTTGTGTAAGATGATGATGCTGAGGTACTTGATTGACGACTTCTCGAACTCGCACTTCTCCGGCTGGAGGTAAAGCTTGTGTGTCTGGAGCTGTCAGAGAACTTCTTGGATGATCTCCTGGTGGCGCGCGAGGTCGGAGTGAGCGATGAGGATGTTGTCAAGATATACTATGATGTCTCCAGACAGGATGAGGTCCTGGAAGATGTCGTTCATCATTGTCTGGAAAGTGGCCGGAGAGTTAGTGAGGCCAAAGTACATCACCAGTGGCTCAAAGAGCCCCCAGTTGGTACGGAATGTGGCCTTCCATTTGTCGCCTCCCTGGATATGGACACTGTTGAAACCCCATCAGACATCGAGTTTCGTGAAGAACCGAGCTCCCTTCAGATGGTTAATGAGGTCTTTAATCAGCGGGAGCGGGTACTGGTTTTTTATGGTCATCACATTGAGGACCCGATAGTCCTGGACAAACCGGAGGCTTCCGTCCTTCTTCTTGATGAAGAAGACCGGAGACGCCATCGGGGACTTGGACAGACATATCCGCCTGGTGCTCAACCCGTCTTCGATGAAGGCGTCCAGCTCCTTCTGTTCGAGGGGGGGATTGGGTAGACCTTGCAGTTGTGCATTGAACAACCCCTTGTCAAAAACGTCGGAGAAATCCTCAACCCAGGCCAGAACCGAAGTCCCAGGCAGGGCCGAGTTCCGAGCGAAGGCCTCCACAAGCCGCTGGGAAACAGTGCTCCCAGCGTGGATTTCTTTGGGTGTAGAGGATCCGGTCACCATCCTCGAGCTTGTCATTGTCATCATTGTCCGGATCTGGAGTGAGGTCCGGAAAGTCATCTTCGTCATTGTCTGGATCGTACCCGTCATCTCCGGGCCACTCCTTCGAATCGATGGCACAGATGGACGGGACGGGGTGTTCGCAGAGCTGCCAGAGGATCACAGCGGAGATCTTCGCACTTTGATGGACGGCACAGAGCTCGTCTCGGCAGGTGTTGCAGCTGGTTGGGCAGCGGGTCATCCGGACGTCCTTGGTCTCCCAGTCGATTTCCAAGTTGTGCGTCTGAAGCCAAGAGTAACCGAGGATGAGGTGCTGCTTCCCGAGCTGTGTGACTGTGAGTTGGATGTGTTTGGAGTGCCCCTTGCAGTTGATGACCATATCGACTACGCTGGAATGTCGCTGGACGCATTGGGCGTGCCGTCGACGTTAAGGACCAGAATGGGCTGAAAGAGCTTCCGGACGGGGAGGTTGCAGGAGATCATGTACTCCGAGTCAATGAAGTCTCTGGTCACTCCGCAGTCGACCAGACCCTTCACGGACATCGTGGCAGTGGTCTCTACCGATTGCATCTCCAATGGAATGTGCAGGGAGTTCTGGCCCTCAACAGAATCAATAATGTACCGCCGGGGTAGCTTGCACTCCCACCTCGGGCAGCGAACACGGGGAATGAAAGGAAGGGTTTCTGCCTTTGCTTCCGGCGCGGGGACAGGGGGTTCCAGCTCGGGGATGGAAGCCGGAACAGGGGGTGCGTCTTTAGCTTCAACTGCTGGTCTATTGGGTATGTCTTTGTACAAGCAGGAGTAACGATTAGGAGACACGACTGAGGGTGCACAGCTCACTCGGCCACATCCAGAAAACCCTCTGGTTCCCCATCTCTGGTCTCCGGCTCACTCGGGAGCCCAGCGGTGGTGGAGAGGCGGGCGAAGAGCTCTCCAAGGAGGTTGTCACTGAGTTGATGGACAACCTCATCTAGGACATCTGCATGCCGGACATCCAAGGGAGTCGGACAGTCTCGGGCGAGGTGTCCGGCTGCACCGCAACAGGAGCAAGCATGAGGTGTGGTGCGCGCAGGTCTGGTCGACGTCCATCAGGATGCCAGGCAGAAGAGCAGGTGCTGGCGCAGCTTTAGGGGTGGGCTCGAAGGAGGGAACTGGGAGGAACATCCCAGTGTGGGTGCGTGCAGTTGGAGCTGGGGTGCGAGCCTGGGGCGCTCCCGTTCAGACGTGGGTGAGGGCGTCATACTGGTGAAAGGCGTGGAGACACCATCCAATGTAGTCCATCAGTGCCGGGGCGGTTCTGGATGTTGTGATTGCCGTGTTAATCCACGGATCGAGCCCTGTGCAGGACTTGGTGACGCGGATGAGCGGGTCTGTGTATCTGGCTGTGGCGGCAAGTTCCTCAAAGTCGTCCATGTACCGGTAGACATCGCGGTGCCCTGGTAGTAGCCATGTGTCTCTAGGCAGAGAAGGGCCTGGTCCTGCTCATTCTCCTCTACAAACTGGAGCTGGAACTCGGACCCAAATTCTGCCCAGGACAGAAATGGGAATGGGGTGATCGCGGACTGTTGTTCAGCCCACCATCTGGCGGTGTCCCACGCCATAAAGGACATGGTGTACCGCACGAGTTTTTCCTCTACGCCCTGTCCGTTAACCATGAAGGCTTCCGGAACCAGTCAGAGGTATGTAAGGATGTTGTGTCCGGTCGCCGTCGAAAACGGCTGGGGGATTCAGTCGTAGGACCAATTTTGCTGCGGGGGTGAGGGTGGTGAAGTCTAGACCCACCGCCGGAGCTGGAGCTGGAGCGGCAGGGACAGGGGCAGTTGCGGGTGGATTTTGGCTGTTGTGCAAGAAGCAGAGAAGTAGGCCTTTGATGTTAGTGAGAGAGCCTTCGACTGCAGTCAGCCGGGTTTCAGGGTCAGAAGCTGAGTCCGGGATGTGAACATCCGGGAGCTCGGGTTGCATGGCCCCGTTTCCGGGCATCAGAGTGTTCATCGGAGTCAGGGAGGAGGGATCGAGATTGGAAGTGGAGGAGACCGGAGCGCTGGCGTAGCGGTCCGAGTCCCAGTCTACACCGAACTTCCCAATCTTGACCAGTTGATCCCTTAGATCCTTTCTTCTGCTGTAAGGGCAATCTCAGCTCAGCGTGGGAACGCAGAGACTAGTGGGAGAATCCGAAGATGCTTAATTCACAGTACTAAATACAGAGTCTAGGAATACGCACCTAGCGGGAGAATCTGAAGAGAAGAAAGGATGAGGATTCCCACGCTAGGTGAGGTTTATATAACAACTAGGTACTAGCTATTAGCACGTGTCCAAAGTGATCGGCAGTGGTCCCGGGCCTGATCGCATAGCGTGTCCCAGTGCGAGCGGCCGGACGAAGGGGGGCGAGGGGGAACAGAGTCCAGAGGGATGGGGGGCGACATTCTGGGCGGAGGTGCAGCCTGGAGTGCAGACGGGGGTTCTGGACGGATGGGCGAGGCCAGAGGAGAGGCTGGACGAGGAGGGGGCTCAGGACAAAGGATCAGACGAGGAGGCGGGGCTGTACGATAGGCCGGGCTGGACGCGAGAGGCCGGACAGGGGGTTCCCCTGGCAGACCCCAGAATTTCCTTGACCAAATTAGAGGACGGCGACTGCCTCTTTGGCGATGCAACGTGTGGCATCCCAACTAACCAGCTTGAATGGGATGAAGATCAGGGGGAACCTCTAGATGTAACAATATACATTGGAAGCACTCACTACATCAATGAGGACCACAAGCACGTTGCAGCCAGTAGTGTGCGGTTTGGTCAGGATAACAACCGGAACAACAGGGTACCAGTACCCCTAGAGATGTGCTCAAAAGAGGCGGGAACTGCAGCCCTGATTCTCCACTCGATCAAGACAGCCCTACTAGCTAAGTCCTACACTTCAAAATTAAATCAAGGAGAATAGTGCAAGCACCCACCATTGACCTGGAATCCCTCAAGGACAAGGACTGGCTGGATGTCCCAGACAGGATATTATTGAAAGCATCAGCAGCTGCCCTCTGAGGACACAGCGAAAGGTCATCCTTCCAGATGGTGGGTGACTTGCCAGACTACAGAACTAAAGAGGCCCAGAAGCTGGCAGAACAAGACTCAGATGAGGGAGAACCAGCCCAGATCCAGACACATATCCCCAGGGCACACGACCTCAATGGTGCCAGACTGAGCAGAAGCACCCAGAGCTCGCTATACAAGGCCATAAAAGTGCAAAGGAAGACCCCAGAGCACATCAAAACAAGAGCTATGCTGGATGTTGCGAGACACGCAGCAAGGGATCTTTTGGGCCAGACTCCGACAGATAGAGATATCTGGAAGTTGATCCAGAGTCAAGATATAATGAGAACAACCTGGGTTTTCCTGTGGAAGTACCTACATCAAGCCTTCAAAATAGGTGAACGTTGGAGGAGCATACCGACTTTTGAGCACTGGGTGATATGCCAGCATTGCCAAGTAGACGAGTCTATGGAGCACATTCTTGTAGACTGTGAAGCCCTGGGCTGTGAAATTCTATGGAACCTAGCCAAGGAGTTATGGGAAGAGAAAGGCTATGCCTGGCCAGAGATAAGCTTAGGCCGTGTTCTTGCTTGCGGACTAGTGAATGTCGAAAACGCATCTGCCAAGAAGGACCTGGGAGCAAACCAGCTGTATCAGATACTGATCTCTGAGACAGCACACCTGATCTGGAAGTTCCAATGCACACAAGTCATTGAGTGCGGCAGTGATCCTGACCAATACTTCTCTGTAAACGAGCTTTAGAACAAGTGGTGCGCATGCATCAACACGAGGATAAGAACAGATCTTCTGCTGATGGACATAAAAAAGTTCAGGAACTGTACCCTGAATTTCAAGAAGGTCCAGAATACATGGAAAGGAATCATAAAGGATGCCGAAAATCTGACAGTCACACAGATCCATCAGTCTAGGGTTTTAGTAGGTATGACCTCACCTCGGCAGCATGCTGTGGGGGTGGGGTGAGTCCTACACTGCCGTACACAGTGTACATCAATGTATCACCCTAGTGGATTCCTAATTTTCATTCTGATGGTTCGTGCCACAAAGAAAAGTGTGCGGTGTGGGCTGATTTTATCAGTTGCTTGTCTGCTCATCGCTCCTCAAAAGAAAAAAGAAAAAAGAAAAAAAGATGTGCACGCTTGCATGCCATGCCTGAAATGGCTATTCTTAATCAATTCGGCAACAAATTCAAACATACCATTGATTGACCTTTCTTCTCACCTCTAATGTGTCTTACGCCATTGAGACGTACACTCCCACTCCATTTTGTCGCTATAAAGAACCCTGAAGATACTGTCAATCTCTCTGTCACCTCCTGCTCCACCAGGCCTCGCCATTTCAGCTATATTCGACGCTCTCTGCCCCCGTCCCTCAGGCCCCTGCCACTGTCTTCACTCTCGCTCTTGCCCTCCGCTTTCCCCGTACTCTCTCGCTCTTGTCCTCCGCTTTCCCCATACTCGCTCGCTGCTCGGTGCCTTGTTACGGAACTAGGCTTACCTTGAAACACTCGCATATTTTCCCTTCCTTCCTTTCTCGTGCAGCTAATACGGACTTGGTGCGCTGGATATGCCCTCAGAGACCGGCATGTGTCCGGGAGTCGCAAACTTAAAAACAACACGTCAAACACGTCAAAAAGTGTGTCAAATATCAGAGATAAAAGCAGAAAAGAAGACTCAATTGTGATGTACTGTTCGCCTGGTGATGTCTGGGAACATTTCCCGCCTGACATCTTCCCCGTCAATCAACTCTCCCGCATTGATCCTCTCAACAGCTTCCGCCATCTCCTCATGAGAAATCTTCTTCTTCCACCCTGCATGTCCCTTTCTATTGTTGAGATACACGTCCCCGTCGTGCTGCTGAATCATGTTGTAGTTTCGGGCAAGTGTTTTTGGGTGAATTGAGGTGCTGTGGAAGGGATAGAGTGTGCTGATTTTCGTCCAGGAATAGTGGCAGTGATTGTGGTAGATGAGAGCGGCCATACGCTTGGTAGGCGTGCACTGTGTTACGACGCATTTGGCTGCAGCTGTGTTGGGGGAACGGTCAGGCGGTATCACTCTAGAAAATGAATAGAATCAGTGCCTCCAGAAACGTACCTGACACCTATAAATCATAGACCACATAATGAAACCAGGAACACTACCTGATATGTGGGAAAGAAGCCGCGCTGATCTCTTACCTAATTCGGCACATGCCGGAGCTGGTGTCAGGTGCAAATTATGCGCACCTGATATTGCTCCTGGAATGTTGAGTGTCAGGAGCAGTATCTGGTGCACTCGAACCATAAGAATCAGGCACAGTATCCGGAGGTTCCCTAACACAATAGGAATCAGACAGCCAAACTTCGGCCATCACTCGGCATCAGCGAACCTTATTCTTATTGTGTCTCGGATTCCCCTGACACTGCACCAAATACTTATTGTTCCAGCACAACCGAAACTGCACCTGATTCTCGAAGTGTCAGGAAGCATATCAGCTACAAATAAATTGCGTCTCGCACAGCTCATGCCAGAACAGCTGAAACTGATCCCGGCATGTACCGGATCGAGCAGGGAATCAGAGTGCCTTATTCTTGGTGTATCAGACATGATTTCAGTCGATATTTTTCAGTAGCTGATACCACAAGTGTCAGTTACATTTCCAGCTGCACGGATTCAATCAGTTTTCCCGAGTGTATAGTGGCAGGTAGAAAATTTGTGTGTGATGACATGACACAGCTTGAGAAATTTACAGCGCGGCTATCCTAACGAGCTCAAGTGGTGTTGTCCCAAATGGGGACGGACATCTATTGTCGCCAGGACTGTATTATAGATTTTTGCTTGCACTTGCATATTAAAGGTTTTTTGCATAACGTAAATAAAGAGATAGAGGAACAAACAAGATACGCAACAGTTAAGCGTAAGGTTAGGGTTGACTCCGATTCTGAAATCTGATTCTGTGCTGTTCCTCATTCAATGGCTGATTCTGTTGCCGATTACAGCCAATTCTGAAATGAGAGTCATGCTAGAATCGAAATCAACCTTGACAGGCCCGATTCTCACTACAATTCTGACTTCATTCCGACTTCAATTCTGAGGTTCCTTGGACTGTCCCAATCTTCATTTTTAATGAAATCATTTTCTTTTTGCCATTTCGAGCCTTGCCACCCTTCTATTACACATCATTTGCCAACTTTCCTCATGGCAGAGTGGGGCCCAGGACATCCTCAAAGTCTTCCTCGAGCACCATGCTGCATGCCTGAAGAAAATCTGGTTTCAAAAGGAAGAATCTCAGCGCGCTTTTGTATGCGCAGGCTTTATGCTGCCTTGACCGCTTTTTTCGTTGCTGCAGTACATTTTTTAACAGTGCCCATATAGGAGGATGGAAGCGACAGGGAAGATAAAGTTCTTTACATAACATAAATGAAGAACTCGGGGAATAAACAAGGATGCGCAACATGCTACAATAAGTAAGGTTAGGGTTCATTCCAATTCTATGCTGTTCCTCTTCTGGAGGAGGAACTGTGATTCTCGCCGATTCTCGAGAATTACAATTCTTGGTCTGATTCCGGCATCAGAATCGCGTGCTGAATTGGCAACAGAATCGGCCGTTGAATCAGCTGCTTTGCCTTCCCTTATTACAACCTTGGACCAGCAGCAACTGTTTCAACGGAAGGTGAAGTTCCGGGTGGAGTGGAGGACCGAGGGACCGAAGTGGATGGAACAGAAGCTAGAGGGGCAGAGGATGAAGTTCCAGGCGCAGACAGGACAAAGGAAGGGGCCGGAGATGGAGCTGGAGCAGAAGATGAGGCCAGAGGAGAGGTTCCCCTGACAAAACCACAAATGAAATACAAGCAAGTTGAATGGAAAGTAAACCTAGAACCTTGGAGGCTCAAGTGTTGCTTGTAGCCTTATAAGCGCCACTTCTAACTAGAGTTAACTCAAGTGCTCTAAAACATCTTTCAAAATTGAATACACTGACACTTAGCAATTGATGATCATTGAATGCGCACAGTATCTGATTCCAGTCTTTCCAATGCCTGTGCAATATTTGAACGGGCTTGACCAGATCCTTCTTTCGGAAATGGTCCACAGGTACAGGTGCATTTATCTATCTTTCAAGTTTTCGAGATTTTCTGACACCGGGGGCAAAACCCGAGGCATATGGAATCCATATGCCTTACAGGCATGTCCTTCACATGTGGGTGATCCATGGAACAAAGGTGTCAATTACCTTTGTCCTATAGATCAACCACATGTGAAGGACATGCCTGTAAGGCATATGGATTTAATATGCCTCGGGTTTTGCCCCCGGTATGATGTACGGGTTCCAGGTTCAGTATAGGTACACACTCATGGATACAGCTTACTCTGACACAGCTAACCATGGGGGACACAAGGAACTAACTGCAGGTCAGTGACGAGTTTAAGGCTCCAATGGTTTTGGTTTGTAAATGGTTTTAAACAAATAAAAGGGTTTTTATTTTCATTTAGTTTACAAGGGGTTGTAACCAGATGAAAACTAAACAGTTTAAACCCTTTCAGTGTTGAAGGTGATTTATGGCCTAGAGCGCCTGCAATTTGTGTCCACAGTGCGAGGACTCATCTGTTGAGCTTTATCCGTGCTGTTCAGTCATGATGCGGGAAATGTGATGGGAGGTCGGCCAGGTCGGCAACCCGGCCCGAAATCGGTGGTGTCCGATTGATATTACCAGATTGGGAAAGGCTCTGACCTCTGGCTCCTGTTTTGCTTGATGCGCCACCTAGACACTTCATGATGCTGTTAATTGATCTTAACCCAATAACTAGCCTCAGAACAGCTTTCCTAAGTCCCAGATCTTGAGCTTTACTTTTTCATACCAAATATTAATGTTTATAAACTGTTTAAACTGTTTGTAAACCCTTTTCTTTGGGTTTTGGTTTAGTTTACGCCCTACCGTAAACCTAAACTAAACGGTTGGAGCCTTAGTGTAAGGGCAACCTCAGCTCGGCGCGTGGGCACGGGAACTAGGGGGAGAATCTGAAGTGCACTCAATTCACAGTACTAAATACAGGTTTCTAGAATACGCACCTAGCGAGAGAATCCGAAGAGAAGAAAGGATGAGGATTCCCACGCTAGGCGAGGTTTTTATAGGTACTGGCCAGTAGCACGTGTCCGAAGTGACCGGCAGTGGTCCCGAGCTTGATCGCATAGCACGTTCCAATGTGAGCGACCGGACGAAGGGGGTAGGAGCGGAACAGAGTCCGGAGGGACGGGGGACGAGGTTCCGGGCGGAGGCTCAGCCTGAGGTTCCGGGCCGAAGGCCGGACGGTCGGGCGAGGCCGGATGGACGAGTGTTGGACGGAGGATCGGGTGAGGCAGTGGGGCAGTGCGGTGGGCCGGACACCCGCAATTTTATAACGAGGGAGATAAAGTACTACCACAGGTTGCAGAACATCGAGCCAAAGGCAAAGAAAGGTATGCACGCCTGCTGCATAGTCATGGATAGTTCGAGTTATTCGAGCCCAGTTCGTCCTTTGAAAGGGTTTGAAGAAATATGATGAACCATTTTGGTGAGTAACAACAATTTTAGTGGGAGTGGGACTCGTCCAGTCCCACCCCAGCACTTAGAAAGTGCGACTCACTCCCATTAATGGGACTCAACCCCGCTACGGGGTGCGACTGATCGCAAATACATCCGCAGTGCGACTGATGCACTGATGCCCAATCAATCCCCGCTCATTGCCGATGATGTTGATATCGATCCACATCTCAGTGCTTTTTGTCCCCAATTAGCATCAGAGATACCACCCTTGCTCCCCGTCCCTCCTGTTTCCCCCTCCCTTTTTTATTTCACGGGCCCTGGACTGCGGCATTCCGGTTCAAATTTTCGGTCCCAATTGGTCCCAGTTCTCACTTGGGTAACTCATTCAGTTCGCTCCACAGACACAAACGAAATTTCTTGCTTTCTGAATTTGTAGTTGATGCTGGTCCTATAGATCAAAAAATTGCCCATCTTACCTCGCTCCTCCCTAGCATCGGACTCCTTCAATACCACCAGTATTCGTGTTGAACATCCTCAGAGGCACAATGTATTAGCTGGGAATTCTCTAGATCAACCTCATCGCTACCAGTCGTGGAATCCTCATGTTCAGACTCTGTTTCCCTGTCTCGACTACTCACAGGTTGCCATTGGCTGCTTTCATCCTGGACCATTCTTGCTATAGTGTTCGCACAATCCACGACATGATTTTGCCCGCCATGGAAGACGATTTTTCAGCACTTGACGATCGACCGTATGTATGTGTGGGTTACATATGTTCTTTTTCACGTTTTCACAACTCATTTCATGCTTTCTTTAATCAAGGATTTTGTCGGGCTCGTGGATCGACCTTGGTTGCAAATCGTCGTCTGAGCATGGAGTCTATTTTATAATTCAAACCATTTTCATCGTGCATCCCACCACCTCTTCCTCTCTAGGTTCGTGGTTATTTTATGCTCTGGCTCCCTTGGGACTCCAGCGCCCATTAATTCTGCCACCTTCCAATTCCTTAGTTCTGTCTTTTTCCTATCGCTCATTCCCATTCTGCTTTCTTTTGGGCTCGGCTAGTTCACCTTTCCGGACCCACTGGACCCAGAAACCATAAGATCGAGCACTGAAATGGGCTATGGCGTTTTCAAACCGCATCTCTTAATCTCTGGGAGGCCATTTCACAACATGATAATTCGGTAGAAATTCTTAAATGTATCCACACCACTTTAATTGCTTTTGCTTTCTCAACGTGCGACTTACCGGAGCGAAGCGGCGGAAGGAAGGAAGGAAGGAAGGAAGGAAGATTACACAGCACGGTCCCGCTTAGGAACACCGGGGCCCAGGAAGTATCTGAGTGTACAGGGCACTAGTGTACACTACGGTCCCTGGACTTCTCCATATTCCCCATAGCCGAGCTCACGGACACTATCTCTCGACACGCCGCGGTAGAACTAAAGGAAGAATAGAGAAGTAGTTAGTGGAAACTTAGAACCTCGAAACAAACTCAAGCACGGAAAACAGGAACTGCGTAGAACAATTGTAGCACATCAAATGCAAATTTTGCTACCAGTGCAACATTTGGTCGGGAATAAATTATGGCCTTGAGAAACTCTGTGTTGCTGAGTTGAGCCATTAGATCATGTAGGTGGGGGGCATTGCAGAAGAGTTGAGTTAAAAATGTTGAGCGCAGTTCAATTAGAGCATCCGAAGATTGGCAGGTAATTAATGCATGTTCCGGGCTTTCAACTTTCATTTTGCAGAGCCTACATAAACGTTCCGACCGAGGCACAGGCTGATGTGCGTGATCCACATAGCGTAGAATTTCAAGGGCCAGCTGATGAGTGGAGAGGAGCAACGAGGTAAGTGCCTCTCGATGCACCTGCGTTTTCACTAGGGTCAGGTAGTGCTGCATTTGAGAAATTATCTGCGCTGGAGGTTTGTTCTTCCGGGGTTCAAGTCGTCGATGAAGCAAGTAGAGCTTGTCATTCGAGTCAATAGACTCCTGTAGCCATTAATTCAATCGCAAGTTCACCACTTTGGCGTAGTTCTGGACATCCTGTATTGGGGTTGTATCTATCAGAACTAGCACGGGGCAGCGGAATGGCAGTCTCAAGGCAGCCTTGATTAAGTCTTTGGCCCAAGAGGTTTTACCTATTGCACGCGGTAAATCTTGTTTCATACCTGCTCGGAAACGTCGGCACAGCATGCGCGGATCTCGTTCCCATCAAAGCCGTCGGGTAACCAGTCGCACTCGGGAAACCGAGTTGCACTTTTGATGGATAAAAGTGCGACTCGAACACATCAGTGCGACTCAACGACTCCCACTCCCACTATTCTTGTATATACTCCATTTTGGTTGTCTGCCTCGCAGGACACTGGTCGGAAAACAGTGATCAATATTGGGCACCAAGGAAGGCCATACACACACAGATTTCCAGTGCCCACTATTCGTCCTTGCATTTCCTGTCGAGGAGACACGTTTTGTGGGTTTCCCATCGCCGAACACCGTTGCAGCCTGTAGGTGATTAATATATTTGTTGGATCCTGTGATCAAAATATTTGGGAGGAGTCTTCTGATACATCCACACAAAAGTGTTGAGCCACAATCTTTAATTCAATCTGAGACCCCGGACCGAACGGGGCCTTCTGCGCTATATTGAATGTCAGCGGCACAAGACTTGCAAGCGCACACCATGTGCTTCGGGTGAGCTGAAGGGTTTGGTTTGAAAACGAAAGGAAACTATTGGAACAAAGAATTTCAACCTCAACCCAAGTTAAGTATCAATATCTCATCCTAACGCTCAACCCGCGATAAGTAGAAGTTCAAAGCGGAGTTGATTGAATTGAGGTGATGGTGCGAAAAAGAAACGGTTTCGTCTGACCGCAGACCCATCACCCGACCCCGAATCGAACAGGGGCCTCCTGCGCTGCATTGAATATTCCCGGTGCAACACGCCTTGCAGGCGCACGCCATATGCTTCGGGTGCGTTGAACAGCATGTTTGAGCGTTGAATTTATAGGAGTGAAAATGAGCTGTGAGAAAACAAATATAAAGAGGCATAAGTACTTACAGAGTAAAATTCCACCAATGGAAGTATGGATGTAGCCTAGCCTAGCCGCAAATTTATTTAATTTTAACCCGGATTCTGGAGCAGCGGAGGACTGGGCGAAATATATGTAGTCGTGGCAATTTTGTGGGGTGCACCGACCAATCACATCACAGACGTGCCAATTTGCGTATGGCCTCGGCGCCGCAACAAATCTGATTCTGACTATTTTTACCGGTAAGTTGGCCTTGCCACTTTTTGAATGTTCGCATAACAGTAACATCAATTCAGCTGGTCGGATTTTGTGGATCCAGCGCGTAGCATCTCATGCCGGTCTTGACAATACAGTCCGAAGGCGTTCCAACATGGCCATTGGAATCGTGTACGTACAAACGGGCTTGCTACCATGAGCATTAATCTTTAGTTTACAGGCTTGAGTCTGGGGCAATCTATTGCATTGCAGCAATATTGCTCGCTTGCACGGCCTCGCGATATAGTTCAGAAAGTGACTCAACGTCCCACTATATGGTGATTGGAATTGCAGGGCAGCTATTGGGCCTTCTGGTGTTCTCTTATATTTTACAGGTCTTCCGGAACATAATACCGACGTTCACGCTGGTGTATGTTGGCTTGAAGAATACGGTTGAAGATCTCGATGGCCGTATCGAGAGCAAAGGCACTCCTTTATCGAACCGGATATTGAATGAAGGAAATGTTACTCGAGTTGGTGAAAGTGCCGTGTGGGCCGGCGAGCTACATTCGGGACAGTTATCATCGCTAGTGAACCGAATCGAGAGGTGTAATCATTTGAATCGTATTCATACAGCTGGGGTTGGCTACTGTGCCTGGAATCCGCGTCTGGATGAGTATGAACGAATTCAGGGAACTTGAACTAGTGAGACGGAATAAATCTGGAATCTCCTATGGGATGGATAGGCGCCGTGGCCTCAGGCACGGCGAATATCCTGCAGAAGCTCCCCGACAGTTCGCGCAGAATTCATCAGCTTCGTGTCCTCCGCGTTCAGCCCAACGAGAGTTGAATCAGGCTTGGACGGATCGGGGAAGAAGGCATACGAGATGTCGCACATAGTCCCATTTTCGGAGAATGCCAGCATAGTACTCGCGTACGAGCTTCCTGGTGCACAGAGTGGGGGTTGCCGTCGAACAATGCTGGAACAAGGCTCAATGCACGATCAAAACTCCTTGCAAGTACCACGCACCCCGGGACCGTCCTGAATAATTAGCCGCGTCGAACCGGGCATGAGCGAATTTATGCGCAGACCACTCTGAATTGGCGTGATCCTGGGCAAGTCAGCGTAGATTGGGATGAGAAAAGGTAAGGTAATACACTCACGGGTCTATCTAGAAGTGAAGGGAGGAATGATTAAGAGACGCTTCTGGTGCGAAAAATAAACTGCGCACCGGATTGCTCACAATCAACATTGGCCACTCGAGGGTCGCGTTCCACGGGCCGGCAAATCTTTCAGGGCCACGCACGGGCCAGTACTGGCATCCACCATCATGGTGGATTCCAACCATCTGGTTCACCGACTGAGACCGCGCCAAAGTGCGGTGAAACCTCGCGCATCGTCTTCAAGAGCTCCGCAGCGAGATCCTCCGGCGTAGGCACCTCTGCGCGCGTTCCGGGGGGGCGGCGAGTCGAGGCAAGTCACTCCGAGCCAGGCGAGATCGTAGTATGGGGTCGAGAGCGGACGCGGGGTCGCAAGCGTGTTGAATAGAAGTGTGCCGTTGCCGGCCATAGCTTGGGACAGGGCTAGAGCGGAGTCGGCCCACTGCGGGGGACGCTCGAGATACATGAGCAAGAGAGAACTACGTCGGATATTAGCTGGATGTGGTTAAAAAGTAAGGATAAGTACCACGCACCTGGATTCAAGAACACGGTGCCTGTCTTCGGGGATTTCGTGGCCTTGAAAATTGCTATCGCCATCGAAGCTGTGCCGGCGCTTGGGTCAAAATAGTCGTTCGGCACGCTATCGGCGGCACAAAAACAGTCAACGCGTTACGCCGCGCATGGAGGAGGGCAATGCTTACATGACCGAACCGCATTGGATTCCGGGGGAACACTCGGACGCATGCGACCATTTGACGCTTCCAATTCTGCGTTTGTGGCGACCCGACGTGCAGGAGCCCGAGTCCTTGCGATATGCGGCGAAAATCAAGAAGCAGACGGCGATTCCGATGAAGAGCCTTGTGAGCCACCTGAAGCGCTGCGTTCTTTGCGCATTGTCCAAACTATTGCTGTGGCCGCCTTCCTTGGAGCTGCCCATGACGGTTTTGCGCGGCTTGCTGCGAGCTGCTGCCCGGCCCGCATTCGCTGATGTAAACCGGGCCGGAGTATTGCCGGAGCACTTCTTCCAACCGCTTGCCGACGACGGATTTCTCGATCTTGCTCTTTGAATGTTTGCGACAAAATTTGAGCTGCAGAAACTCTAACGCTTGGCTTTGACCACCTTTAGACTCGGACTCTGGACTCTGATCATCGGTACTCTTGCATACCACATTTCAACTAGTGATGTTCCGGCCTGGGCTTGGCCTGAAAGCCCCGGCTTGGGCTTGGGCTCGGCTTTGAAAACCCCCAAGCCAAGCCCGAGCCAAGCCCCGAAAAGCCCCGGCTTCGGCCCAAGCCGGGGCTTTTGGCTGGTAAATTTCAGGAAATGGGGGCCCGGCCTGGCAAAATTCCAGGCCGAGCCCAAGCCCAACCTAAGCGAGGCCGGGCCGAGCCGAGGCCAGGCCGAAAAGCCGGGGCTTCGCGGCCTCAGGCCAAAGCCGGAACATCACTAATTTCAACAGGATGTTCCACCGTTCACGGTCACCATTCTACGGCTGTCTGTCCCCAGCACTGATAGTCAGCTCGTTCGTCATCAAATGAATATATCACAAAGAGACAGATACGCCGCTGACCAGTGTGATCATCTCCTGCGACTGGAAATTATTCCGGCTTTAGGTCGGATGTTTACAGTTCGGGTACATCTTTGGCGCCCATTCTCTGTGGCGACCTACCGCACCCCAGTCTATATGTACCCTTTCTATACTGCCTACTGTCGTCCGTTCCGACGTCCGTTGGACTTCTAGGAGCATTCATCAACCCTCTGCCTCAGTAGGCCTGGCGCCCATACGTATGGGATTGGCGAATGTATCAACTGCGAAGCCCGGGCATGGGAGAGCTCTTACCACGGTGCACTAAATGGTTTGAGATGAGCGGGAGAAGATCTTGTCGGTCGCCATACAGTCACTCCGTCTCGGTCTTCGGGAGCTAAAGACGCTTCCCATTCGTGATTACTGGCCTAGGGCATTTACTTTTTGGGTAACAATCTCCGACATGTAACAACTCACCCGAAGCCCTTCTGCCTTTTGACCAGTATCCTGGATAATTCTCACCGGAATCACGGGCTGCTTTCAATGATTATTTAAACGTGCTCGACACCAAAAAAATAACACATTTGCTCACGTTGCACTGTCTTGTGAGGATAAATGCTGACGATTGGTCTCTTGATTCTTGTTCTCACCTTTACATAGATTGCGCCTCCCAGAAGATCCACGTCTCCTTAATCACCTTCTTCGATCGGCCACCATATGAAAATCTACGGATGCTCCATGTTCGTTGACAAGCTCGGGATGATTGCGAGAGGCATCTGTTGGTCGCCATACAGTTGGTCGCCATACATCTATAATAATCGGCATAATATAGCATCTCCCCCATGCCACTCATCGAATGCGAACTTGGGCCGAGAGAATGCGCATGCGCCATTCACTACCAGTTTTTGATAAAAGTACTGGGCGCTCGCCGCCACCCCACGAAAGTAAAGTGACGCACTCTTCGATCTTGATTTTCACCGCCACCGGTTCGAAATTTAGACGTGATCCCAGGGAGCCGTCGCTGTACTTGTATCTGTGATGCATCAAGGTTGCCTGTCATTGACATGCTTTCGTCCCTCTCCCCCTCTCATGCTGCGATGCTGGAACCGCAGCTCACCGTCGAAGCTGGATGGAGTATCTCGTTGAAGGTCTTCTCTGAAACTGGAGTCAGTGCTTTATCATCGTCGAACCGCTTTTTTCACAAGAACATTCAGGTTTCCCTTCTTTTCTACGGCCAGAAATCTTTTTGGGTGACGCTTGGTCTTCAATGACACAAACTTGCAGGCATCTATATTAATCTCTTTTTTGTTTCCATTTACACCCTCGCCCGTCGCCGCGAAAGCCCTGGGATCAAATTCCTCATGGCTGCCAGTTGCCTCATTGCTGTTGGGGGAACAACGCAAATGGGGCTCACGATTGTACAAGCGGTATTGGCTACTCGCTCCTTCCAGGAGCTTTTGCGTTCCCCAGAATTGAACCACGATTGTTTCGCAAGGACCATCCTGACAGCGCAGGGTCTGGTTGCGGTGATTAATAAGTACGCACTGCTATCACAGTGGAAGTTGACTTACCGTACTAGTTTCGTAACAGATTCTTTCTTCGTTGAGTGTTTTGGATCGTAGTACAGCGAATGATTCTGACTTGATATCCACTTCTAGTCATATCGCTGCTATGTGATATGGGGATTTCAAAGGAAGATGCTATTATTGCCTTCCCTGTTTATGGTGGCCACCTTAGGTGAGCCGTCCCCCCCGTTGTCTGCCGTGCGTTTCACATTTTTGGTTGCAGTCGCGGGCATCAGAGCGGCAACGAGCCTCGACATCACAGACCAACAAATTGTGTACGGGTTAGGCGCGGCAACAAATCTAATCCTTACAGTTCTCACTGGCAAGTTGATTTCATTAATTGTCGATTCTCAATGCTAATCATGCGGGATGGTTCAGTTGGTCGGCTCATGTGGATTCGCCGTGCAGCGTCGTGCGTCGGCCTCAATAACTCATTCCATATTCGTTGCAATAGGGCCATCAACCTCATGTAAGTGAACCGGCTTACCGAGGGTCCTTCATACATATCTTTTAACAGGCTCGAATCTGGCGCAATCTATTGCATTGCAGCGATACTCACGCTCGTTACCGTGTCTGTGGATGATCTTGAAGTGTATGTCATTGAACTAGGTTTCTTATCGCATCTGCTGGTTGGTTTCGACAATCCTCTTGTGGTTACACCGGTCTGACTTGCCCGAACAGAACATAATACCCACGTTTTCGCTGGTGTACGTCGGCTTGAACACTCCAGCTGATCAGGACCATCCAAAAGGCAACCCCAATGCTTCATCCACTCAACGAATTGCCCCTCGGGCGGATGCAACCCAGCCATGGGAGCCCACGCAAGTGCTCGATATAAAGCCACCCGGAATGATGAAAACGGACGACGAGTATGTATGAAGTTGTATAGATAATATACTGATTTTCCTTCGTGAGTTGCGTTGCCTCTCAAGTTACGCACCGTCTCAACTTCGTTTCAACAAATCAAGGTACCCAATCGGGGCTTCTGACGAACCGCCGCCAGGATACAATGACTGAATGGTCAAATTTCGATAATAGTGGATGTAACTGCCCTCGCATTCAAGTGAACTTGAACTTGTGCCAGAGGTGTAATGGCACCACACAGACTTTTATTCAACTGCAAATCTTATCTGTACAGCAGACGAACGACATGCATCGCTTGATGCTGACGTTCAAAGTTCATCACAGCTGCTCGCCTTGCTCGTACGCTGGCCACTGTGGGTCGCGAAAGAATATCGACAATAAATAAAGTCGAATGGTGTGGTTTAAATGCTGAGCTTCGGTTGGCCGAGCCTGAGGCCTCTGCGGATGAAGTTCTCCCCTCTTTCGCCAGCCTCACGGCGGTCGAAATTACCATTTCATTATGATAGAATAATATTGGGCACTGGGACGCAGAGTGAGATCAATCCATATTCGAAAAGATATATAGCAATGAAATATGGGCTGTCTGCAAACCTAGGGTGAAGTATCCATCGCACTCGACGGGTTACCCGTGGTATCAGTAGAACCAATGGAACTCGACGTCGTCGTCGTTTCACCGTCACTCTCGAGCTGCCAATGGCAAGAGTGCAAGTAGTCGAACTGCGACATGTCGCGGGGCTCCTCCGCTCCCTGGAGCCACGGCGGTCGTGGATCCCTCAACGCAACAGTCCAAGTAAAATGGTCGCCGACAAAGCGCCCCATCCGGACCCCGAGCTCGGATTTGCTGCTATACGACGGGGACTCAATCATGTTCCACCCCCGGTCACGGTATTTCTGTCTCCCAAGCTCTTGCCCTGAGCCGACGGTTTCGATTACCAAGGCCTCGTTGGTGACGAACGTTGACCACGGATACAACGCAAATGCGTGGTCGGGGGTGATGATGTTCATTACGCAGCCTGTTCAAGAATGAGCTTTATCAGAGTTGTCGCGCAGAAACGATAGATGGATGAATAAATGCACGGACTGGAATGGAAGCTAAAGATAATTTCGATGGGGGACGTCATGGGGATGATGACCTGAATCTTCTTGTCCCCTTTATGAAAGTCGAGCACATCCGCGATACCACGCCCCAAATAGTTGGGAATGTTGTACAAGCACTTCTCAAACAGCTGCGCCGAGATGTTTTCGTGTTGGCCTCCGCGCCGATGGAAAGTGTACCCGAGTTCGCCGAGATACACCACTGTGATGGCGGCGGAGGCGCGGGGAACGTAGATGTCGAGGTCAGCGTCGGGCCATACCACCCGATTAAGGAGCTGGAGTGCCGTGGACCCAGAGATGAGGATGCCCGTGCGGCGCTGCATCTCGCGGAATTGCCGGGCTTTGATGCGGCCACCAAAAAAGGGTGAAAGAAGACGGTCAACGTCGAAACAAACGTCTTTGACGAGGAAATATATGACACGACAAGTCTGCATGAGGCGGACAAGCTCGCGGGTGGGAAGCTGCGCGAATAACGCGTCGTGTGGGACCATTTCCATGGTGCTGATGGAAACAATCGGGGGCTAAGATCAGGGCTGAAATAAAGCCCAAGACGCGTTACAACTTACAAAAATCTCATCACAGCAGACATTTGTGGCATCTCAGGCTCGGCCGGAAAAACTGACGCGTGATGTGGACCGAATGCCAGTGGCATTACTGGATTGCTGGCGGGAAGGTGAGGACCGGGAATGAAGTTGGGCAAAGGGAAGACGCGTCAAACGTACAAAAACTGCGTTGTGGACATTTCTAGGAATAAGGCGCGAATAAGGTGCGTAACGAGAGAAGAGGGGTAAAGGAAGGCTAAAGCGCCTGAACATAATCTCAATAAGCTGGTGCAAACAAGTGTCAAGATTGCCATCTGCAAGCCATCTGCCTTAATCAGATTCGCTCTACTAACTGTTTCTGGCCTCCAGGTCAAGATGTAATTCGGGACCTGGGTTTAATTCACGGCGCTCTGTCAGCCTTCGGCCACTGATGGTGGCATAAGTATCCACGTTTCGGACCAATCATCTATGATCTGGGGGCCGGGGCCAAGTTGTCTGTCTGACTCTGTCACAGTCTGTGGTAAGAATCACATATTTTGACTGGCCACTACCTGTGAAAATCTGTCAATGGGGGATGTTCGTTGACTAGCTCTGGTTCGAGGTGATCGGGAGAAGATCTTGTTGGTCGTCATACATCCACTCCGTCTTCAGGAGCCAAGGATGCTCTTCATACGTGATTATTAGGCTAGCGCGTTTATCCCTTCAACGACTAATCCTGCGGAGCCTGGCTCGAGCGTTCGCTTGAGACGAATCCTCTGGCGAGAACGGCGTCCTCTTCGTCCTCCATGACCTCGTCTACGTTGCACTAAAACAAAACTCATGTTGTCCCCGGTGCACTGCCTCGTGAGTATAAATACGGATGATTGGTCTCTTGCTCCTTGTTCTCACCTTTCGCATAGATTGCGCCCCAGAAGATCCACGCCATTTTTCACTTGTCTTTGGAGCTGGGTTTCCTCACATTTCTGAGCGATGCGATTAACCGTCGATTCTGAGGAATTCAATTCCCTCTGGTATGGCCTGATACTTAGATTCTCACCAACGGCGGTCAGTGTGGGAAATCCAATGCGAGTCGTCCAGTCTAACAAATCCAAATAGATTGCACTCCTTCTGTATGGTTGGTACTGTCCACTCTTGTGCGCGGCTGCGATGAAATCAGGTTGCAGGCGTCTACGTCAATCTTTTCCTACTCTCCATCTACACCCTTTCTCGTCGGAGGACCGCCGGAACCACACTTCTCATCGCCGCAAGCTGCATGATGGCCGTGATTGGAACTACACAGATCGCTCTTGATGTAGCGGGAACTGTCTTTGAAGCTCGTCTCTTCCAACAATTTGTTCATGCGGAGCCCCTCAGTTTCACCGAGGACCGTCTGATAACACTAAAAATAGCGCAGCAGATCATGCTCTCAATAAATAAGTAGGTGAGACTTCTGGCACCACATTGAAAGCTGATCTCTATCATATTAGTTTCATAACAGATTGCATTTTTGTTGAGCTCTAACCATCCACCGCGTATTTACCCCGACTGACGTGATGTTCCAGATGTACCGCTGCTATGTGATATGGGGATCTCGAAAGAAAGCAATCATTTTGCCCATGCTGCTCATGTTATTGACCTCTGGTAAGTTGCGCGTCACATTTCAATATGGCCTACATTTCGTTTGCCCCATTCTAGGTGTGGCGATGTGGGGTTCTACCACACCGGCGCAGGTCAGCGGAGGGGACTTAGCGATACCCTTCGGCCTGTGTGCTATAACAAACGTAGTTCTCACAGTGTGGACCGGTAATTCCCTCAACTTGTTATGCTAGATATTCAGTGGTTTGCCAGCCTGCCGGATATTGTGGATCCGACGTACAGCTTCCCTCGTTGACCTCGACCGCACAATCCGTGGCCGTTACACCAGAGCCACTGTGATCATGTTTGTCTATGCCGAAATTCGCGATGGAAATTCGGGATCTAAACTACGATTTGATAGACTCGAGTCGGGCGCGGCCTATTGTATTGTGGCAATATTTCTGATCATCAGCGCCTTGCTAGATGACGTGACCTTCAAAGTTGGGATCGGTCTTGCGCAGCAGTTGCTTGTGAGTTCAAATCATCAACGGAGTGCTCATCCACCTACCTTTCTGTCGTCCAGAACATAGTACCGACGTTCACACTGGTGTACATTGGCCTCAAAAATATGACCGAAACCTCACATGCAGACCTAGAATCCTGCCACCCCAAAGTTCCGACCAACCAACACACACCTTTGTCTTCGACCGCACGCAGATTCAAGCTGCGTAGGCGTTCAAGCTGGCCGGTGATATTAGACATCAAACTGGAGGAGACCGAAGGAAGAAATTGAAAATTGACTGTCCGTGAACCGCGAAAGTTACTGGACCCAAAGAAGATTGACCCATAGGCAAATCGTTTCTTTTTACGAGGGTGTTTAGGTTTCCATGCTTCACTGTCTGTTGTGTAGAGAATGGGCGAAAAGGCGCTGCGGCCTTTGCTTTTTTTTTCGAACCGTGGGAAGGTTTTGGATTTTGACGTGTTGGTTTTCTTCAAGTTTGCGAAGAAAACAGATGTTGGTCCCATCAGTTGTTAGTGGACGCGGACTCCTCCAAGTGTTCTTGATCTGCAGATAACATTTTGATCGGATAACCAAGAGTCGGCTTTTGTTCGGCTTGCCCTTTCATTGTTTCAATGAGGTTTGTGCCACACTGTGACGTCACGCGCCGCGTAGTTCTTGCCCTCTGTGACCAGACCAGGTTGTACGCGCATCATTACTCCCTCCAGCGTGGTGCAGCTCAAATACACGGGTCAGCCCTCCCGGGCCCCAAACCCGAGTCGACACCAGAAAAAGGTTGAACCTGTTTCGTCCTTATCTCTGACACCCATGAACGAACATTCCCAGTTCCCGATGGCGATGCGTTGAAAGTCTTGCTTTGGCGTTGGACATGCGAGCGGGAAATGACTCATTGTGGGTTGGAAGTTTGAACCCACAGCGGGTTGCAATTTGCCTACCCGACCGGATAATACAGTGATGTGGAAGGTCGACATAGGATATCCTGGATGGCCAGTGCGGAGAGTTATTAAAAATGAATTTGGTAACCCGTTTGAACAGAGCAAAAAATGCCAGCAGTCGATGACTACCATCCGACCCCGAATCGAACGGGGCTTCCTGCTCTGTATTTACTAATACTCCGTGAAGGACTTGCAGGCGCACACCATGTGCTTCGGGTGTTTTGAATAGCCAGGTGTTGTGCTCAATTTATGCAAGCTCAGAGGCGAGCAAGACGGTTGAAGAGGGAGGGTTCAGAACCTAGGAATTCGAATCGAGTTGAGGAGTTCATTTGGGAATCAAAGGAAGGAAGACTACGCGGAATGAATGCTACGAGGAGGTCGGTGACGAAGATACGATGTAGGTAGGGCATCCGAGAGGAAAAAAACTTGCGCACACGAACTCATCACCCGACCCCCAATCGAACGGGGCCTCCTGCGCTGTATTCCATAGTCTCCGCCGAGTAAGCCTTACAGGTGCCCACTATGTGTTGGGGTGGACTGAGTATTTGGTATGCTTTGCTGTTTGTTGGGTTGTGGGCTGGAAAGAATGGCAGACTGAAAGGAAATGCTACCCTGTGAGAAAGACGAACACTGACTTTGAACCTCATTACAACTGAGTATTCACTCCATCAATGGAAGTATATAGCCTAGCTGCAGAGCAGATTTAATTTTAACCCGGATTCTAGAGCAGTGGATGGCTGGGCGAAATATAGATAGTCAACCAATGGGCTAAGCAAAAAATGTTCGCCACTTCCCACTATCACCCGACCCCGAATCGAAGGGGCCCTCCTGTGTTGTATTGGACGTTTCCGGCAAGCTAGCGCACACCGTGTGCTTCGGGTGGGTCGAATATTCAGGTTCTGTGCTCAATTTATACAAACTTTGTCTTGCTTTAGCGTTGAATTGAAAGCAGCGAAAATGAACTGAGTGAGGAAGTTGAACCCACACTCATATTGAATCACTCACTGGGGAACAGCCCAGAGCATTAGGAGAACACCGTGCATAAAAGTCTCATATCAGCATCTGTTGTGTCCCCGATAGCGGACCAAGCAAAAATGAGACAAGGCCGCTCCCATTCATCACCCGACCCCGAATCGAACGGGGCCTCCTGCGTTGTATTCGATACTCCCCGGCACACTGTTTCGCAGGTGCACACCGTGTCCTTCGGGCGCGATGAATGGTCTAGTTAAAGTTGGGTTTATTCGAGCGCAAATGAAGTACTTGGGAGAAAGTTGGCCAGAGAATAAGCCTAGGAATACTTATTAATTCGAATCAGCGTGAGAATCTAATTTGGGAATCGGCAGAAATTGAAAGGAATGCTTCATAACCGGATGGATGAATGTCGGATGAGGGGCTAGATGGTGAGGATGGGATGTGGGTCATTCGAGAGGGAAAAATGTTTTCGACCGGAAATCACCCGACCCCGAATCGAACGGGGCCTCCTGCGTTGTATTGAATACTACCCAAATCAAGTTTCGCGGGTGCACACCATGTGCTTCGGGTGCGTTGAATAGCCAGGTGCTACGCACAATTTATGCAAGCTCAGAGGCGGCGAGCAAGACGGTTGAAGAGGGAATGTTCGGAACCTAGGAATTCGAATCGAGTTGAGAAGTTCATTTGGGAATCAAAGGAAGGAAGACTAGGTGGAATGAATGTTATGAGGAGGTCGGTGACGAAGATTTGATGTAGGTTCATAAGGCATCCGAGAGGAAAAAGACTTACGCCCACGAGCTGATCACCCGACCCCGAATCGAACGGAGCCTCCTGCGCTGCATTGAATGTTGCGCAGGCCTTGCAGGAGCACACCATGTGCTTCGAGTGAGCTGAGAGGCTTGGGTGGAGACTGGATTCATGCGAGTGGGAAATGACTCATTGTTGGTTGGAAGTTTGAACCCACAACTGGTGGCAATTGGTGGGTAGCTCACCCATAGAAGTACATATAATCCAGAGTGATACAGTAATATGAGAAGTTCGATCTAGGATAGCTGCGGAGAGTCGTTAACAATTAATCAGCCAGTTGGGCAGAGAAAAAAGCGCTAACATTTTCCCTGATCACCCGACCCCGAATCGAACAGGGCGTCCTGCCTATATCTCACTAAAACGCCGTAGCCTTTGCAGGTGCACACCGTGTGCCCTGGGTGGATTGAATAGCTGATTTCTGTGTTCAATTTATACAAGCCATATATTGTGATTGTGATTGTGATTATTGTACGAACGAACGAACCAAGGACGTGAATCTGAAGTTGACATAATTTTTTATACCGGACAGAAAGGAAATCGGGGTCAGAGCGAGGATATTGAGTGTATGGAGAGCCGAATGTACTCGCGCGCTGAAATGGATGGATCCGCGATGCGCAGTATTGCTACTCGTGGGTTAAGTACTCGGTGGATTTGACGATGGCTTAAAGTTATTGATGCCTGACGTCATACACTGTAGAGAGGATGCGCAGTCGGATCGAGTGTCCTGAAACCCTTGAACTGAGTGTGGTCTAGCAGTCGTATCAAGGGCCAAAGCACACTTGGATCAAGTGCTTCCCCACACTCGACCCAACTGTATTTGTGCCATCTGTGCAGTTGCATTGACTGTGTTCACACAGTCGGATCAACGGTCTTCACGCAGTTGAATTGACTGCCTTCATGCAGTCGAGTAGAGGGTTCTCAGGCAGTCGTTATACAGGTTCTCTGCCATTCAATTCCACTGCTATATACGTGTAATCAACTGCATGTATTTTAAAGTACTATATAATACAGTTAGTAATAATAAAGCATCTCGGCGCCAGTGGTTTCTGGAGGCTAAGACCATCATTAAATTGGAGGGTTGCGCGAAATATAAACACCACGTACCGGGAAACAGACGCGCGAACGAACCGAAACAGACGTGTGAACGAAGACCTGCAAAAACACTTAAGTCAGCGCAGTTCACATACGAAAAGACAAGTGACGTCGCTTGAATTCCAATAGAGCCGGCATTTACTTGGACGAACAAGGATGAATAGGAGGGGTACCAGCACTAAGTTGAATACTCGTCGCTAGTCAGTCATCGAAAACGAACGTGGAAGGACGATGCCTACCAGTACCGTGTCAAATGGGCAAAGGCCCTGAAAGCAAGAAACTTAGCATACCACAATCTCGCGTCAAAGATCAGGCTTACCTTCAGTGGGTTGCCAGACCACATCGTCCTGACAAAACTAAATAAGGGTGCGCAGTGGACAGAAACAAAAGAATGACTTGCCGCGCATTCTCGTGAGAATACGGATAGTGAATATTCACCTTGCTCCAAACCTGCTTGAATTGACCCTCCGAAACGCCGTCTGAAACAGATATCAGCAGCAAGAAATCACAGCAACATTATGGGAGAGGAACACACCGCGATAAAAGATGATGTGATTGGGCGGTGGTCCCAGCTGCCCTCTGCTCCGCCATCTGTCCATATACGAACGGCGTTGGCGCCCGAGGAACAAGAAATTAATTAGAGCGAAATTTAAGCAGACGCGGGCAGTAGACGTACCGAGGTCGGGGCAGCTGCCACAAAGCCCGTCTGTGCACTGCCCGAGATCTCTGATCGCGTCTTGCGCAGACTGGTAATTGAATCGCCGTTGTTGCTCGCAAACCACGACGACCCAACGCCCGATAGTTACTGCCTCGAAAAACTTCTTGTGGACCACGTTCCAAGCGCCGTCGCGAGGAGTCGGTTAAATGGCGCAATGGAAAACGATAAACGAGGCACCCACAATGGTTAGTTGACCGGAACGGGCCCGTATTTCAGCATCGGAGGCTTGATCGAGACGGTACGGACCATGACTGGAAAGAATAAAAGATGGAGTCAGTGATGGGCGGGAAAGGACGCTGCAAGAAGGTACGCACGCGAGCGACGCCGTCTAGGTCTCTGGTTCACCGGTTGGGAGCGGAGAGTAGGAGACTCAGGAGGAAGCGGCGGCGCAACGGAGGAAAGAGAAGCGCGTGGACGACGCGTAGAAGTAGTCAGGGAAAGAGGAAGGAGTGGAACGGGGGGAGGGGGGGTATCGGAGGGGCGGGGGCTTCGCCCTCGCCATACCGCAGCGCCGGCAGCGACTCGCGTCGGCGGGGTTTCGAATTTCCCTGTTTGTCGCTAAAGAGCTGTACGATCTTGGAAAGTCGACCGCGTCGACCGCAGGTTTCGTCTGCTGCGGGAGGCGACTGTTGTGCTGCGGGTAGATGTCGACGTTGATGAGCATTTCCCGATACCTGGACGAAAAGACTGGAAATACCCGCACCCTAAAGGACATGTTAGCCGGAAATAATAGGAATGGAGATGAAAAACTCGCAAAGCTCGAGCTCGGCGCCGATGTCGCGGTCCGCGAAGGAGCAAACATTGTACGGATACGACAAGCTGGGTTGCATCCGAATTACCACGTTGAGGGCCTAGGGATTGATTCCATTCAGCAAAGGAAAATAACGAAGAAAAAGGTCAGACCGTAATCGCGGTCAAGACAGTATTATCATGCGACACCTTGCCCTCGATGTAAGACTTCGGGATTAATTTCGGTGACGAGGGTGAGCTTGATCTTGTACACCTTGGGGCCCTTTCCGGTCGCGGAGGGAGACTCGTCACGTCGAATTCTTAGGACCCGGTGTCGGACTTGAGCTTATGGATCGAAAAGATACATTTGTGTCGATGCAGCGAGGGGTGAAGCTGGACAAACCGATGAGAGGGTACTGGAATAAATCGAGGAGTCTTACATTTGCGGCGCAATGTCGAACGGGAGACGGCGAATGAGGCTCATCGCTGTGCACGCCGGTATAGGTGTCTTCTCCGAGGGCGAGATGACCACTAGTCAAGAATATCCGTGGGCGAGAAGCAGGCGGGTACTGACTTTGAGCACATGCCAAGTCCGGGGTAAAGTCAGTCCTAGTTCGGAATCAGAGGGAAAGGTAACGCACTTCACCCATCGCAAATCAACTCTATGTAGCCCCCTGTCCATGGAAATAGACCTGTGGGACAAAGGAAAGGCATCACCATTCAAGTTCGACCAGAAAGCGAGGTCTATGGTATAACCCGCCCGCCAGCGCCCCCGGTGTGAGCCAAGCGCGGCATACGGGCATAAAGAGTGGCCAGGATGGAAAGAAGGGATGGCTTACAATGTGCCTAGGCCATTCACGAGGTCCCTAGGCTTGCCATTGTCTCCGAGCGCGTCCTTCTTGTGAAAATTGCCGAAATCTGCTTATTTCGGCCCTTGGTAGTCGATGGCGGCCCGAATGGTCTAGAAAACGACTGGAGAGCGTGTCTTGAGGTCGCCATAGTGGCTTGAGGTGCAACCGAAAGGCCAGAATGGACGGGAAAACACCAGGAAGAAGGCATGGTGGTGGTGAAAAGGAAAGACGCGTCGTGTCACACCGTGACTGTCACGCTCCAAATGTTTGTATTGTGATTTTCGTGAAGTTCCTTCTCGCCTCTACGCTTTTCTACAATTATTTTTAAAATCAGCCGAGGCTTTTAAAATGACCCAAGGTCCCAAGAAATACAATTCAGGGCAATTACAACAGCACATTCAGCCAGAAATACAGCTCGATCAAAACGATTACACGGGCGGCCAATCCGAAACTGCATAACTACTCGGTGTCATCCTCATCGACCTTGGTGCGAGATCTTGTTTTGATAGTCGAATGGCTCGTCTTGATGGTCGACTGGCCCGTCGCCTATGAAACCATGAGCCGGGAAGTCTCGAATTGATAGTTAATTCACGTTACCTTCTTGGATGCTTTCAGCTTTCCTTTGTCCTTCTTCTCTGGCTTGACCCTCTCCTTCTTCGGTTTTGGCTGGGGCTATTGGAATTAAGAACAAAATCGAGGCTCCAATGGAACCTACTCACTGCCTCATAGTCACTCAAAGTGATCTCCTCCTCCTCCAACGTTCTCTGTGCGGGCAATCGTATCTAAATCTCGTTAGCCAGAACAAATCTGCGGCACGAGGAACTCACCTTGAGGGACGCCTCTTCCTTTTTCTCCGACTTCTTTCGATGACGCGGAGGAGCCGTCGACTCGATAGCCGAAACCGGAATCAACGGGTTTTCACGCGCTCGCTCGACGCGGCGTACAGCCTTCACGTTTTCTTCATGGACTTGGGATGCCTCCTCGTCCGCGTCGTCCTCGGGATTCACCAGCTCTCCGTACTCGGCACTACTCTCCTTTTCGACTCGCGTCTTGTGTAGGAAGATCTTGTGCGATTAGAAACGTGGCAACAAAAGGAACGAGCACAAAGTCAACAAAGTCTTCCATGCGAAGGCAGCAGGAATCATCGTAAAGCGTGTGCAGGTCGTCAAATTTGTCATCCTCGTCGTCGCCGATGATCGTGAACATCGTGGAAAACAAAGAGTTCTCGAGATCGTGGACTTCTTCATTCGCAGCCACAAAGCGTAATAAGCAGGAAAATATTATCATTTGGCCTTGTGGGCCGTAGCTGTGAAGAGAGGGGAATCAGTTTAGAATCCTCCCACATGCAGTGCAGAAATACGCACTATCCGCAGGTTTTATGTTTAATCGCATCGAGGAATTCACGATGGGTATTAGACTTGATGAATGAAAGTAAACAGAAGTTGATTGAAAGTAGGAAATCTCGGAATGTGGGACATGTTTTGAGTTTCTCCGGCTTTGTGATTAGATCGAGGAGCTCGGCATCGAGGGGAGCAGCGAAAATTCTGTCCCGGATATCTTTTGCGCTGATTTTCGTGGGCCATCCGCGAGTCTTGCCCAAGTCAAGCATGTGCGTCCGTCGTGTCTCGGTAGTAATTGCGTGGCAGAGTTCAAGTTCTGTAAACGCCAGTCCCTTGGCTCTCGGGCCTCCTTCGTCAAGCAGATTTTGGCGTTTTTGAAAAAGGGACAAGATACGGGGCACAGGTGCAGCAGGCAAGTGATCGTTGCAGAGCGCTGCCGGGCAGCAGTTGGGGAGGTCGGACCAGGCAAGGACGGCGTTGCTGGTTTTCTTGGTGCTAGGTGGAGGTGTAATCAGAGTTTTTGCGGGAGCGAGTTTCGCCTAGAGTTCATGTCAGATGAAATGAGTTCTAAGAGACGTTACTCACCTTTTTGGAGGCCGGCATCTCTGCCTTGTCGTCCCTCTTGCGCTTTAGACCCTGAAAAATAGTTAGCAATCTACAAACCATGCCGCTCCTCGATACAAACAGACGTATTCGGAGTTTTGTTCTCCTGGGTCAACAGTTAAAATGGTACGATGACTTTACTAATAACAAACCTTCCCCTTCTTGGGGATTTCTTCCCTGCCGTCACCCGATTCTTCCTCTGCAGCCTTGTTTTTATTCTTCTGCTATTGCGATGATCTTAGTGAAGTAACCGGGTAGCCAAACATGAAGCGCATACTTTCGGCAGATGTCTAGTTGACGGTGTGGCCGGAGCCTGGGGCAGCTTGGCGGATGGCTTCAATAGCATATCCAGGTCGCTGCTGTCATCCGACTCGGCGTCATCATCGGATAAGATGACTGTAGACCGCTTTTTCGAGGGGAACTATGCACCAGCACATTTACTCAGCTGCACAAAGACGACACAGAAACATACCTTCTTCACGACAGCCTTTAATAGGACTTCGGCTTCATCGTCCGCCTCCTCCTCGTCGTCTGTGGCGAACGTAACTCGGTTTTTCTTGAGCGGGGCCGAGGATTCTGTGTCCGGATCCGCATAAGCCTTGTCCTCCGCATCCAGATCTGCCCTTCGCCTTGTCTGCTCGTTGGACAAATAAGTCCGCGCAATTTCATGAATCGGCCATCCATTGTCAAATTTCTTGAAGAAAGGGACTTCATTTTTTATCTGGAGTAACAAATAAGGACGAGAGAAGCCGCAAAACGTAGGGCATGCCTTTGCAGTCATCCTTGCCTCATAACCCGATTTTTGCTGTGATAAGGGCGCGAAAACCGATAAATATTCATGCACGTAACGTTTGACGATGCGTTAAATTGAAGCTTCAATTAGATTGAGTTTTCAAACACGTCACTCAGCTCACGCAGCGTCGATTATAATCCTCATCATGCCCTTTCAACCCCATCGCTTCTTGTAAATTGTAGCCGCCCGCTTCTTCACTTCGGCCCGCTTGACCCTTGGGCTTTGGGATGAGTTTCCGTCCTTTGACATTTTTTTGCAGTAGAGCTAAGGTACCAGTTAGTACATTACCAGCCGCGCTCTGTAAGACTTGCATATTTTTTGTTCTCGTTTCGCTACCGTGGGCGCCAATCAGTTTGTTACCAGTCTTGCAGTACTACTAGACTCACATATGGTGTTTTGTTGAGCCGCAATTGTGGCTTGCAGCTGCCGGATGGTCTCTTGGGGATCTTCTTTTTCTCTGCGTGCTTTTGTCATGGTGGAGGAAACGAAGGAAGAGATTTTCGATCATGTGTGATTCAGTCACAAGTGACTTGACGCGTCGAATACCTTTAGTTATTTAATGTCCACTCATTTATTGTCAAAATGTATGCGAAGCGCCTCAATCTGAACACAGAAGAAATTGCCCTGTTTAAAATAATAATCATGAATAAATTTACATCAAGTTGAAAGCAATCCAAAACCGTAGGTACACCAAGACCTTTAAATTACCATCCTGCGCGGCGCCAACACCGTTTCCCTTGCGCATGCCGCAAACTTGAATAAAATGACACCCGTCCCGTCGCGCACTTTGTCGAGCACTCCCAAGAACTTGAAGCGAATCCCAAGATGCTTACGAGCACACGTCTTGTCGTCAACTTTGGAGCGGTTTATGCAGAAGCTCTGCCGATGCCGATGTAAGTAACGAGAGGGAAACAAGAGAGGAAGAGAAAGGACGTACTGGAGTGACCCTGCAGCCGCAGCGCATGCTACATGCCCGCCCAGTCGTAGTTGCCCAACTTTGCACTGCACTTCTTGTTGGCGCAGACGATCTTCCTGTTGATCTGCCCTGACTCAAGGAACAGCTCCATCCACTTCATCTGAAAGGGAAGGAAAGAAAATAAGGGAAAAAATTAACGTCAACACTGAATCAATCATCGGTGGGGGAAGGAGGCAAAACGCACCGGCTCGACGAGGTAGCCCGAACACTTCGGGTTCACGAGAATGGGCTGGCTCACGCTTACGAGGGATGGCAGACTCGTCATCGTCATCGTCAGCGGGGACCTCGCCATCTCTAACGGTGCGCGGAATGCCGCGAGCTTCGGGTTGTTGAAGAGCTGTGCCGCAATGTCGCCGCCACCCGGGCTCGAGAAGTGCATCATCGCGCCATTGGCACCGTTTGCATCCGGCGCTAGAGGAGAGGTGTCCGAAGGTGAGGCGAGCGCGGCGTCTGACAGGCAGCGCCCTAGGCGCGTCGCGGCCTCGAAGGCGTGTGTGCTTGGCAGCGCGAGGATGCGGAAGGAGCGTGGCGCGGGGAGGGGGCGCGATAGGTCTGTGTGCGAGTGGGGTTAGTTCGCGTGTGGGTACGGTGTGGGATGAAAAATTGTTGGGACGCGGCCTTGGGTCTCCGCACGTTGAAGCCAACGCCGCGACCGCCGCGGTAGACGTGCCGTCCGCGCATAGCAGGCGGGGGCGGCGGGTTGAGGCTTATCGGGAGCGCTTCGGCGATGGCGTTGACGGACGGGAGCGTCTCCCATGAGAGCTTGACCCCGAACCACGATGACTGTTTCGAGGCAGGCGCAGGCTTGGGCTTCGCAGCCTCGGCCTTCTCGACGAGGGTGACGGGGACGCCTTTCTGGGAGGTGAGGCTGACTCGCGAGAGAAGGACAGCGCAGACGACGAGGAAGACCAGGAGGGTAGCGGCAAGGGTGAGGGGCAGGCGCAGGGGTGCGAGGAGCCGGTGCCAGTCGGCCGCAGGGAAGGCGACGGCGTCGAACGGGTGTGCGCGAGATCACCGGAAAAGTAGATTGAGATTGAGTACTGCATCGTGGCGTCGAATTCGAATTCCAAGGGGTCGCGCAGCTCAGACGGCCCAATAGCTCGGCACGACCATCAGTCTCGTCGAGGTACCAATATCGCAGCCCGCGGCGCTCCTTCTGCGTTTTCGACAGCGTCTTTTTCTTCTTCGGCCTCGCGTTTGCGCGTTCCTGATGCTGCATTGGGTCCACTGCCGCGGGAGGTGCGGCGGAATCTTCAGACTCGTCATCCGTTTCGAGCGCCGACATGGACATATTGAGCGCGGACATGGTCATGTCCGCCACTCCACTGATGAGCGGACGCAGACGCGGGCGGCGGGGTCCGTCTGATATCGAGCGCCGGGCGCCATTAGGGTCATCCGTATCGCCGGCTGCGGGCGCCTCTTCTGACGGAAGATCGTTGGTTTCAAGGGCAGACATCGAGAGCCCCTCTGCAAGCCCGGATGGTCGCCGCGGGCGCGAGGCGGCACCCAGTGAGCCAAGCCGCGGGTGCGACGCCATACTCATCGAGGGCGCGAAGCGACGGGTGTGCTGGCCGCAGGTGTGGGAGCGCCGAGCTGCCCGTGGTCCAGCATGTGTTCTCGGGTTGCGAGTTCTTGTCTGAAAATCAAGCCCCAGTGTGAGACTACGGGACTTGGAGGAAGGTGCGAGTCCCCTCACCTGCACATCTTGCACCGAATGCGTCGCCGGGACCCAGGCGTCGCGGGGGCGGAATCGCTGGGAGTGCGCAGATATTTCGCGAACATTTCCGTCTTGGGTAGACTTCCATCGCCGTCTGCAGGCGGCGCGTTAGGTCGTGTATTGGGACACCGACGGGGACGCACTCATGACCTCCCCTACTGTCCTCTCCATGTAAAATCTGCGTGTCGTTTGGTCCTGCCAATGTTGGTCTAATGAGCTTGAGCACAGATTTAGGCGGCAAGTTTCCCAAACAAGTTGTACCAAGGCAGTCGCGTGAGCTACATAGGAACAAAGTGAGTGAGCAATTCCAAAGCACTAAGCATGGCCCCGGACACAACCCATGCGCTGGCTTCGCATCCCAGATCCGAGTGCCGATTCTTGGGACACCAGCGACCGCAAATCGGGCCCAGGGCCATAGAAAATGGGAAGACTTACTGGATTGGCGGTCAAAAACCACTGTGGTGAGTTTTTGTCCGCGTACAGTCACTGACGTGCTGTCCTGTGACAGGTGACAACGCGTTGCCGTCTCCCGAGCTTTTTGTTCCAGCAGCCACCACGCGATTCTCCGAAATAAACTGTTGGGCAGCTGGATGTGTTAGTCGATAGCAAGGAGAGATAGGAAACATGACACCAAACGTGGCGTCAGATATTTAATTACTTTGGGGGCACAATTATTGAGGTCAGTGACTGAATTGACAATGATAAAATAATTCTACTCTGTGGCGAAATTAGGGTGCAAAAGTCCCTGGCTACGGTCAACAATGAACCACTTCTCTCTCGTTTCTACCCGTGCAACGACCGCGACAACAGTACGGAGGTCTGTTACGATAGGCCGTGTCATTTCTGTGTAAAAGGTGGATTCTTTGGTCGCATCCTTTCCCAAAGTTGAGCACGGAGTAATCACCGCCAGGAGTCGTGTCTTTCCAGACATATACTTCCAGAAGGGATCCTTGGGCAGCCGGCACACGAGAATCTCCTCAAGTCTTCCATAGAAAATTTGAGGGGTCAAAGAACCGTCTGCTTGGGAGACGTTCAATTCATACTGAGGAATAGTAAGTCTCCATATATTGGCATTGAAAATGCTCGCACTCGGACGAACGACATATCCCTTTCATTTTGCTCCCCTGGTTCTGCTCCGCATGCAGACACGCTACGGATCTTGTCACCGCCAACAATGCGAATTTTGCCCCATCTTGGCATTACCTCGGGCAAAAGGGGCTTGATGTTCTTGCGTGGTCGGCCTATGGCAGCGGATATGTAACCCGCGATGCGCGTTCGTGTAAGGTCATCTGGAGTGTTGCCACCTTTGTACGGAGCACGCATTATGACATCGGGGTCTAGTAATTCGGTCAGTGCATACCGGAAAATCTCAAAAGGAACTGACAGTCATCATAGATTTTCTCGGACACTGACAGCTTGGTTTTATCTCTCTCATTGCGACGAGAGAGTTCTTGGGTAAGGTCATATCGGGTGCCAAGCTGCTCGAGATACGCGAGATTGAGAACTCGGTTGTTCAGATTCGCCCATGGATGTTGACGAGACCGAAGGCCTGACTGCATGGATCCGCAAAAACGTTCCATCCAAAATGTCCACGTTGACCAAGTTGGACCACAGAAACGGATGTCGTCGGGCACATGTAAAAATCCATGCACTGTTAGAGGGCAAGCACAGAGACGGTCGGCAGCAAATTGATAATAATACCTGGGCTCTGTCAGCAAATAGAGAATTAAACAAAAATTCAATCTCACTCTTCATAGCGGCGGACCCAATCAATGATATTGTCCTGCAGGTTATCGATTTCTTGGTATGTGATTTGGAATGAGATGCAGGACTTGATAATATCAGAGAATTGACATGCGTGAGCATGATACTTCTCATCGCGAAACCGTCCTCCCAACAGGATTGGAACCAAATACATCAGCCAGAAACACCACGTCTCTGCCGTGAAATATGCTGGGTTTTCGGGGATAACACGAACGAAGTCAGCTGGGATATGTCGAACAGCAGCAGCTCCCTCTCGCCAAATCTCGTCCCAAACATCTTCGGGAATTTCGTAATCTTCGCTCCCGGTGTCAAGCCCCTTGTACTTTCCACTCCAGAGTTTGATGAGATTAGGCCCCATATTTTCGAATGCAAGATGCATGAAATCCCAGGGAGCAGATTTCCCGAAGTGAAGTGAGCCGACGCGTCGCAGGGCGGGGAGACCCTTGATACCATGATGAAAGGTAATAGCTTTTCGATCTTTGACAGTCTGGCATTCATCGAGTTTGGCGATAACATCGGAAAAGCTTTCGTGGGATCGGAGAGGAAGGCGTCGCGGATTCCAGGAACGTTTCGGCTGGTCCGCAACCAGGGGTTGCGTGAGCGGCACATAATAAATGGTCTCCCGACCTTCAGAATTGCGAGCACCCTTGATCTCGCAAGAGCGACATGGGCAGAATCCGTTATGCCCCTTGATGTTCAACAATTTCTCGATGGCAATGATGTCGCCCATCTCAAGAATATTGTACGCACGGAGCATGAACTCGCTTTGCGTCAATGCATCAAAGGTGGGGATGCCACGCGCGAGTTGAGCTAATTCGTCGTCATAGGGAATAAGGAAGCTGCGTGTATCCTTAGGCCCGTGAGGACCAGGGATGACACCATTGCAGATGGATTGGGAAAGGTGAGTTTGAATTTCAGGAGGGAGATTGTAGTTCTTGACAAGGATGGGTGTAGCTGAAGGGCCTCCGCGATTTCGTTTGAAGAGGAGGTAAGAATCAAGGCAGATGCCGAGCGCAACGTCGTTCCTGCCGGAGAAATATTTATACGGCATTGTTTCACCATCGACAACAACATTCTGCTTCCGTAGCGTGCGATAATGAGCAGAATCAAATATATCGGCAATGGTGCAGGGTGTGTGTGTGTATTCGTGTCGGTACAAGAGGAGTTTGACCATCTCCGGATTTTGGAAGTAACCTTGTAGACGGGGAATGATGGGGATATAACAGAACAATCGACGGGGTTTTCTGAGGAGGGGGGTGTATCGTGGCTCGTGGCAGAATCTACAAGCATCCAGGCCTGCATCGTCGCCGGTATATGCGAGGCAAGAATTGACACAACAGTGGAACCATAGAGGTTCAACACCGGAGAGAATTGCGACGCGATGGATCATCACATACTCGGAACTGAGGTCAAGCTTGTGATCGAATGCATAGCGCATTTGTTCAAACACCTCACGCGACATGTTCGACATCATCTTGAGGCGGAAGGCGCGGATGTTGTCTCTATCTTGGTCGGTCAATATATCATTGCCTGGACCAAACGTGAGCCTAGGAGGGAACAGATGAAACTTCTGAGAGACGCACGGACAGCCCATAATTCTGCCTCCCCCGGTGCAAGCATCTCCTCCAGACGCTGCGTCATATCTGCGATAGACAGAGGCTCATCTGCATCAAGAATCTCGTCGAACCCGCTCCACCCAGCGAGCTCGAAGTCTTCATCTTGTTCAGGGCTCAGCGAGTTGAAATAACCATCGTGGGACTCTGAATCAGAGTCGGAGTCCAAGCTGTGGTCACTATCAGTTTGCATCAAGCTGCTATTCTGCTGCTCCGGAGTCCAATCTCTCAAATCATGTGCGGGATGTGGGAAATGAGGAACTGGGGAGGGTCCCGGAGAGACGGGTTGATGTGAGGGCTGCGAGTGCGGGAACTGAGAAGTCTCTGACTCTGATTCAGAAGGCTCTATCAAGTGCGGATGCGCAACCTTTTTGTAGTGTCGTTTCCTGCTACGGTAAGAGCGCAATTGGTTGCAGTAAGGTGTGCAATGGCAAATTTTGCGTCTGCGTCTGGTGGCGCGGTGCGCATCGTGGTCCCGTTTGGCGGTTCTGTCGGCAGGCATGGTGGGGACGCAATTGCACGAACAACGGTTTTGGACGGAAAATGGACAGCACAGGAAACGGCGATGCAGAACAGAGAAAACAGAGATGCACTATGATATTGGACTGGGTTGAAGGCGTATGGACGATGAGGATAGAGGCGAGGAGAGCAAGTAGGCAGATGAAGAGAAAACGCGTCGTTTGCAGGATCGGACCATATTGCCGGGGTCGGATTTGTGTTCCGACAACTCAATTTAGCCCTGAGGGTGTGCTGGAGAGTTTTTGTAAAAATCATGGTGAGGCAGTCAGATTGACTGCATGCAGGCCAAATGCCTTGTGCGCAGTCAGATCGAGGGTGCATAGTTGCAGTCGATCTTGTCGCAGTCGGAACAAATGCCAAGAAAACCAATCAAATGCTTAGGCATTTGATCCGACTGCGAACTCTATCCACAGTGCATACCATCACGTTCCTAGCTCTGGTTCCGCCCCGAGTCCAATTCCGCTTTCTTCATCGCACTGACTCGAGCAGAGGATAAGAAAGGAAGCGCGACTGCCTCGCCGACGCCGATGCTTTCGAGTCTCCAAACAAATGGGTACACTAGACCAGGCAGACTCTGACACTGTTCCCTGTTTCCTTGGATGCGTAGAGTCCAGGATTTGTAATTCTAATACTGACGCTGCCGCTGCCCAGTGCCTCCACATCGCAGCCATCACGACCGCCGTCGCCAACGGAGACTTGAGCAAGCACACCTTTCCTCCGACCCCCCGCACTTGCATCCCCTTCGCTCTATTCCCCTCGTGCTCGCTATCGCTCGCTTCGCAGGTCTCTGCCAATGGCGAGATCATTGACCTCAAGAACACCGTCAATGGCATAGTCCTCCGCCTGCACACGCTCGCGGGTGAGGTGACAAGGGTTACGTTGGACGTGAGTTGGGTGTCAGTTTTTTTTTTTTGGGGTTGGATTTTGGGGGGTGGGGAGGGAGATGGCGTCGGCCCGGGTGTGCCAAACCGGAGATGTCGCGATTTTGTGCGACGCGTTGGAGGGACTGCGTGGGCGGCGTTGGGCTCGGGTGTGCGGGAGACACAGGGGACGCATTCTGGTGGTGCATGCGGCGGGCGGGGGCGGACGGATACGGGTGTGTGTCGAAAAAGGTTGGGGCAGCGGCAGCGGCAGGGCGGGACGCGTGCCTCGCTACGTACATCAGGGCGACGTTGGACTCTGTGCGCGGAGCACGGCGGGACGGTGGGACGGACTTGTGCGGCGTGTGCACGGGACGTGGCGTGGTGTATTCCCGTGTCCCGTCCCTGGGATGCGGATGCCGCCCGAAACAAGCACGGATTGGACTTGGGGTGCGAGCGCGGACGGGGTTGGGGCGGACTCGGACTCGGACGGAGGGGTGCGCAGGGCCTCGGGTATGCGCCATACGCATACGGACTTGGTCTTGCGATGTCGGGGCGCGGGGTGGGGTACTCGTGCTTCATTCCATTCCCTCACTCGCGATATTATTCATCAGGACAGTCTTACCCTACCCTACTCGTACTTACCCTACTCGGGAAGGGAGGGAGGACTGAGCGGGGAGGGGTACTCGTGCTTCATTCCATTCCCTCACTCGCGATATTATTCATCAGGACAGTCTTACCCTACCCTACTCGTACTTACCCTACTCGGGAAGGGAGGGAGGACTGAGCGGGGAGATGATGCGGTCCGGCGCCTAACTGCGAAGGGGAGAGAAGGGAGGAAGGGGTGCCGGTCGACGAGAGCGCAGTGGGGGGGAGACGAAGGCAGGTGTGCTGCTTCAGGGCCGCGATGCGCGGGGGTACTCGGTGTTGCGCGAAGGAGGCCGCGATGCGATCAGTGTTTCCTGATGGGAATGGAGATGAGGGAGGGGGAGGACGTCGTCTGGGCCGAGAGAGGGAGAGAGGAACAGAGGGGGCGCGGGGGTAGGGACGGACGTGGTACGGGAGGAGGGGAGACTAAGTGAGGGAGAGGAGCAGGGGCGGAGCAGGGGCGGAGCGAAGAAGGGGAATGGAGACGGAGTGAGGGAGGGAAGGGGGTTCGGAGGGGAAGCGGAGAATGTGAAAACGTTGGTGGAGTGGGGAGGATGTGCCGTAGGTGGGCGTCGGATGATGAAACTTGAGCAGATTGTTTTCATTTTCAAATATGTTTAGTGAGGTTCTCGTAGTATTCCTTGTGCAGTATGTAGCTTTAATGAAATTGTTGTCTTGAATACTTGTGCTCCTTGATGATATCTTCCTCACTTGGCGAAGTTCCTGCTCCCTTGCTGGCACCGATCATGGAACTGAACGGATGCAGGTCTTAACGAACTGAAACTGACAGAATCCTCTCGATGAAAACTTCCCTTTAAGTATTGCCAAAATTGCTCCCGGTCCGGGCTGGAAACAGAGTCGAAGAGACTTGAGTCCAACCCAGGGCGAAGCGCAATACACCGTTATCTGAATCCGCATTTTTGCCTTCATTTTTCGAGGTTTCTCTTCGGAAAACGCTCCACGATGATTTTATTTCGCTTACTTCCGGATATGGCCGCTACGCCAGTGTCCAAATTGGGGAATTTCGATCTCGGCCCGGCGGAAGCCGACATCAAAAAACAGATTTTCTTGTCAATGAACGCAGAAGTCTCGAGAGGAAATGTCATCCCAGTGTGATTCTTCACGGGTTTTGGGAGCCTGTGGACAACTCCTGAAATCGGGCGACCAAACATCAACTCAGTGGTCTCCGTCGTCCGAATGGGACCCAATTTTCTCAGATACATACAAACTTTCAAAAATGCATTATCCCCTCAGTCAACAACAACAGGGCCTCTGGCGACTATTTTATCCACAACCTAATAGACATAAACGCACACGTACGCCGCATGGTTCGAATTCGGGCGGATTGAGAGGCTTGGGTTGAGTTCAATTTGTGGGAGCGAAAATGGAATGAGGGAAGAATGATAAAGAACTGATCCTACGAAGAAGGTGGGTCATTTTGGGGGTAAAAATTGGGAGTTAGAACTGTTAGACGCCGGCAGGTGGCGTGCGAAGGAAAAATAGTCTCCTGTGTTTGGAAGAAAAAGCCGAGCCAATTCGACGTATCACGAATCGAACGAGTCATTTTAATTAAAATGGTATCATTCGCAGGGGTAAATCATGTGCTACCGCTGTGTCCAAGGGCTTCCCTTTGAGTTTGATTTGTGAGAGGGGAGGTGAACCGTGAGAAATTTGGACGAGGAGTGCGGGAACATTTGCTCCCTTCGCTCGGTGATAATTTCGGAGGGCGGACCAAACTTGCCTGGATAGATCGTGACGCCCGATGGAATGGTTGCACAAACGCATGGAACCGATGGGGTCAAGAAGGAAAACTATGCCAAGATTGGATGACCATGATCGACACATTGACTCGCTGTTGCGCGTCATGTGCTTCGGGTTGAAATGACTCTTTTGCCGTTGGATTAGTACATGCAGTAAATAAAGATTGCTAGGCCCCCAGAGCAAGAAGTTCACATTCTAATAGAACCGAACACAGGAGTCAAAGTTATTCAATCGGTTGCTTGGTGGTCAAGGGGAATCAAAAGTCCTGGCTCAATCAAGCCCATTACGACCCAGTATGCCTCAGATGACACTTTCTCTGTAGTATAGTGGTTAGTATGCTCGCTTGTGGCGCGATCGACACCGGTTCGATTCCGGTCGGGGACATCAGGTCTTTCAAGTCCATGTTTTTGCTAAGCCTACTACTTTTGCACCTAGTAGGCTACAGCCGGCCTCGACGGCGTTACGTTTTTTTCTCAGAACCTTTGATGAGTGTAATTTGAAGCAGCAACTACGCATAATTGGCAGGGAGACACCGTTACATTCAATCTAACAGGCCTTCATATTTGGCGTCAACCCGGTTCATTGCAGGCGGTTCCACGGACCTATGCAGTTCGAGAATTTTCACATTGCTTTTCATCTCTAGAACCGACTTTGCAAGAAATTAGTGTTTTACTGAATGAACTGCAGAGAAGTCTTGGATCAATCTGAAGCAGATTCAGGGAGTCAAACTGCGGCAGATAGCCGCTGGCGGAAACCGTCCCGGTGCTGCACTTGGATGAGAAGGTGCGTTGGCGCTCATTTTTTTTGTGGTCGTTTTCTGATGGCCGATTTGTGTAGCGGGAGGAGGAGAGCATCACATGATATCAACTTCGATGCTCTGTAACTACTTACCGTGCCCTACACCTTCCACATAGCATGTACAGCATATTACCGCGACCCGCCTTCATATTCGAGCTTCAAGTTTTATAAGCGCGATGTCTTTAGCACTTTAGCGACACCGGTTGAGCATAAGGCAAGAATTCTGGTTGTACCCACCAACTGGACGGTGGATTATGTAGCGGGAGCCGCTCTACTCCGTTCTCTCTCGCTTGATCGGCGGTGGACGATCTAATCAAGGTTTGAGAACGGCGTGTGGAACGGCTAGTACACCTACCATCGTATGCACCGCGCTCCCGTTTGAGATGGTGAGGGGACTATTGCACATATATCGGGCTTACGATTAGTCGTGATGCAGAGGGAGGGAAGCAGCGGGCTGAATTTCCTACTCGCCTGTCGCACGCCTGTCGAACACCTGCCATCACGGGAACTCGAATCGCTGCTTGATGGCGGTGGTCTCCCTGCAAATTCCTGCTTCACTCCTGGTGGGAGTGGGCGCGGATACGCAGAGGACGAAGGGTAGCTGGAGTCCGGAGAACCATTGGCGGCTGTTCACTGGTGGCCGTGAGCGCCAATAAGATAAGAAAAAAGGGGAGGAAATTGAACAGACGTTCGTCTCTTTCTTCCTTTTTAACCTCTCGGTGTCCGTCAGATTCTGGCTCGTATCCGTCGAACGGATCAAATGCGTCGACCGGCTCGGGCTCGACCTCCTGCGTGATGCTTTCAGGTTTTAATGGTGCTTCGTGCTCCTCGTGTTTCACAGCCTGGCGCTCCCGCTCCCTCGTAGCTTGCGCAAAGAGATCTTGGAGCTCTGGCCCAGGGACATAGTCAGCCTTGACTGTTCCTTCCTCCCGCTTGACGCGCATCGCTCGGACATCCTTGTGCATCGCCTCCATCTTTACGGTGGGTTGGTACTCCGTTTCGATCTCGGACTTCACATGAAGCACACCCTCCCCATGACTAACGGTGATTTGCGTGTCTCGGAGGCGCGCTGCCTGCACTTCGTTGTAGATGTCCTCCAGTTTAACGGATGGTTCATATTCCTCCGTTTTCATCTCTGATTTGATGCGAATCGCACCCTCCCCTTGACCAACAGCGGCGATCTGTGCGTCTCAGAGATGCTGGAGAGCGTCCCGGACCGCCTCTGAAAAAAAAGAGACATGAGAGTGCTTACTTGATATTGCAAAGCAGGCGCCTACCCTCCACCAGCTCTTGCTGAGCAATCCTCCTCAGTTCCTCAGCCTTTTCCTTTTCCTTCCGCATGCGTCTGGCCCGTTGATGGCGCTTTAAGTTTTTGTTGCGCTGTAAAAGAATTTAATATAAATATAAGTTCAAGTAAAATCGCAGCACATTATTGTTCTTTTTTGTATCCTCCTCAGATATTTCACCCTCTTCACGATCATTGACGGGGAACGTGCTCTGAGCCTGGGCCGTCATGGTGGTAAGGAGGTTGAAAAATCACGCGTCACAAACGTAACATCACGCGACAATTTACTATAAAACATGCCCATATTTGCCACCGCACTTGCACCGCACCGCCAAGGTTGGTTGAACCTGGTTCGCGTTTCTATTAGCTCAGGAGAAGTATCTGTTGGTTGCTATACCTGGAATATATGCAACCAACCAGGTATCGACATTCAAAGTATGATACTAAAAATCTGATTTTGGGCGAGAAAGACAGTTGATCAGAGCCTCCCGTAAGTTTGGTACTCGCGATGCATCTGGGATGGATCCTCGCTCTTCTCACTATCTTCTCCTTCCCTCCTTTTCCCGTCCCAAGCTGCGATGCAGTACACCGTCGATTCCGGCCAATTCGATTCTTACTGGAATTCTTTAACTGCGGGCCTCTCAAGAACTGCAGTCAGTCACATCCACCATAGACATGGAGCTGTCGTTGCTGATCTAAGCTTTTAGGTTTGTCTGCTGCTTTATGGTGCGACATGGGCCATGCGTTTTTTGCGGCAGGATTTCCATAACGCCGAATCACAGGACTCTATGTCAACCTGTTCATGCTCGCCATTTACACGCTTGCTCGTCGACGAGCAAATAAGAGAATCCTTATCGTTGCGAGTTGTGTTATGGCTATCGGGGAAACGGCACAGATAGCTGTTACTATCGCCGGAACCGTAGTGGCTACTTGCTTCGTCCCAGAGCTGGTTCATGCCCAAGTGTCAATCGCCAGCAGCACATTATCGGCAGCAACTACGCCCCACTCCGCCAAAGCGCTCATAGTTGCCGACAACGTGCTGTTAGCGCTTAACGTGTAGGCCAAAAACTTCTTTTGACGCGGCCTCGAGACTCACGCTACCACTATACCAGTGCTGTGGCAGATATGTTTTTTGTTGAGCCTTTTGGGATTCCGGAAGCCAACTGCAAACTGATGGCAATTCTTAGATATATCGATGCTACGTAGTATGGGGATCTCAAGGCAAGATACTCGTTCTCCCTGTGCTCCTCATGCTAGCTACCTTGGGTGCGTTTTTCCATTGTGCACAGGGGTCCATGGCATATGTACGTTGCTTTTAGTTGCAGCGACCACGGCGTCGGCATCCAACAGCGTTGCCAGTTTGGAAATCCCATGTGGCCTGGCCGCCGCAACAAACATTGTTCTCATCACTCTCACCGGTGCACAAAATCCTTCGATAGTTATGTCCGAGTCGGCTGAAACCTTCATCAAGCTGGTCGGATATACTGGATCTCGCATCAGTCAGCGAAGGCAGGCTTCGATACACCACACCGCAGTCTTTACAGCAGGGCCATACACCTCATGTGCGTGCTACGCCCTAAGCTACATGAATACCCTCGAATTCATTATTTGTGGTAAAGTCTGGCGCAATTTATTGCCTTGCGGTCATATTCCTGCTCGTTGCTTCGGCCCAGAATATTCCCGAAGTCTACGCCATTGGGTACGGCATTGGTCAACAGGCGGTGGTTAGTCCAGACCATTATTATCGTATCGTCGTATTCTTCTAAACGGTCTCCAGAACATATTTCCAACATTTACGGTGTGTATTGGACTAACCAGCACCGTTGATGAGCCGCAGACGGGAAGAGTAAGCCAAAACGTTTCATCCGCCCAACTCAGAGGACGGTTTGAAATGAGCGCTGTAGTATGAATTGTGATATACCAATTTATTACATTTTCCCAGGTTTCACACATATTCAGAGGTTTAAGCCTTGCAATTTCTTTGAACCCGCCTGTCTTGAGGAATCAGTGTTCATGGAATGAGATGTGCCTCGCAGCCAGGCGTACTAAGAGAGGACTCGTGTAAAAAGAGTCCCGCAGAGCACGTCTCGATAGGATCAAGTAGCATTAGAATGGAAAAATGGTGGAGGATACAAGAAATGGGGAAGGTGAGTAGGAGTCCGAAGCGTACAGTGCAGATAGATATACATGTGTGTGCAGTAAGGGTACAAATTATATGAAAGCAAAATAGGACAGTAGTACATCCGGTATAGCAGGTAAGCGGTATCGTGGACGGTGAGAGGGAGATGAAATGGGCGGAGGCTACGGGGACTCTAAGGGATCCGGATATGTGAGTGCTGGGTGTTTCCGGAGAAGAGGCCTCGAGGTGCCTCCCGCCTCCATCGTCAACCTGCTGATGGCATTGAGGAGGTCTACCCGCCGCAGTGGCTCTGGAAGACTTTAAATGACCTGCAGGACGGGAAGGACAAAATGACGTACTCGTGATATGATCGTCCTAGAAGATTCGAAGTGAGCGAATAGAAGGCAAGACATTGCAGCGTGCTCACCATTCCAGCCTGGAGACACCGCTCCCGGTCGCCGATCACTAGAAACAAGTAAGCAAAGCGTTCCGCGAGATAGGAGAGAGATACGTACTGGCGTGCGCCGTCAAGGCGATAATTGGTGTCGCGGATAGACCGTATTGGTGTTCGTACGCCCGGATCCGCTGCGTAGCTTCCATCCCGCCCATGAGTGGCATCGATACATCCATCTGCAGGACGATGAGCACGGTGAGGATGACGAATAAAAAGGTGGGAATGCGCACAAGAATGACATCGAATGGTTTGTTCTGCAGTGCGCGGTCCATGAACGCCTGCAGTGCCAGGTTTCCGTTCTCTGCGAGCTCAATGGAATGCCCGTATTTCTCCAAAATCTTGAGTGCAAGCTTCTGATTGACCAGATTATCCTCGGCGAGAAGGATGTCATAGGTAACATCGGTCGCTGCTGATGCTGGATTCACCGTGTTGTTCTCCAGAGCGGACAGGAGTACGGAGGAGAGATCAAAGGCCGTTATCGGCGTAGTGTTGTGTGCGCTAACACCGTTCTCCAAACACCATTTCACTGCGTGCATTAGCAAGCGATCCTTAAAATGGCCAACAGACGTACGATTGAGACGCGGTAGCGTAGGTGCTAGAAGAGCGATAGGGATATATCGCAAATGCTCATGTTCCCGCAGGCTTTCCGTCTGGGAAGTCTATCGTCAGAATCGATACTATAGTAGTACGGAATAAGAACTCACGACGGTGATCGAGTCGACGATGATGGTATCGATATGCGGGCACTTCTCCTTGTCGGAGACTTCGCTGACGTCGTGGACGACAACTGGCACTAGGCCCAGTTCTGTAACACGCTCCTCCACGTCACTGTCATCGTGCAAAGTGTCAACGAACAGAATAGTCCGTTTCGTGAACGGCGACAGCTTCAAGAGCGTCGCCTCCAGCGATTGTTGCTGATTAATCTGCGACGTGATGGTGAAGTAGAACTTGCTTCCTTTGCCGAGCTCGCTTTCCACCCATATGTCTCCCTGCATGAGCGAGGTCAGACGCTTGGAGATGGAAAGCCCCAGCCCCGTTCCACCGTATTCCTACAAGAAGGGTCAGTCCTTTATTATCACCGATCTTGGGACAACGTACTCGGGTGGTCGACCCATCGGCTTGGCAGAACGTGTCGAAAATGAGATTCAATTTGTCCTGCGCGATGCCGATACCCGTGTCCATGACACAGAATTGCAGGGTCACGCTGTCGGGATCGAGAGAGACAAAGTGAATGCTCAGCGCCACGCAGCCGACCCGGGTGAATTTGATGGCGTTTCCGACGAGGTTGGTGATGACCTGGCGGAGGCGGAGCGAATCGCCGATGAGGGCGTCAGGGATCTCGGGGCCGACGTCTAATATCAGGTCGAGACCCTTCTGAGTGGCTCGCCCAACGAGAGTCTTCAGGATGTCGAAGACGGTTTGCCGCAAGGAATACGAAACAGATTCCATCGTCATCCGGCCAGCCTCGACTACGAGAAACGTGAGCAAAACACTCGAAATTCAGTCACAGACATACTCTTGGAAATATCCAAAATATCGTCGATGATGAGGAGTAAGCTGCGCGCCAGGCTGTGGACCAGGAGCAAGCTTTCGCGTTGACTCCTATTGAGGTCGCTATCGAGAGTGAGCTCGGTCATGCCGATGATGCCGTTCATTGGTGTCCTGTTGACCTGCTTAGAAGGTGCGCATAGCGAGGGGAATAGTACGAACCGAATTTCGTGACTCATGTTGGCCAAGAACTCGCTCTTACTCTTGTTCGCCAGTTCGGCAGCTTCTCGTGCTGCAGTATTCTTCTGAATACTGTCCCGCAAATCGTAGAGCATTTGATTGATCCGAGATTTGAGCTCGTCCATCTCGCCGCTTGCTTCCACCGTGATGAAAGAGGTGAAATCGCCGTCCGACGCAGCCTTGGAGATTTGAGCGAAGCCTCGCACTTGGGTCGTCAAACTGCTGGCCATGGTATTGACTGACACGCTGAGAAAATGATCAGTGTATAAACTCGATCAAAGATAAGGAACGACATACGTGATCTCGAGCCATATTCCTTGGACATTGCCGACTTCTGCCTGTACGCCCATGTTCCCCTTCGTACCGACCTCCAGAGCGACCTTCTTGACCTCGCTGGCGAAGATGGCAAGTTGGTCAATCATAGCGTTGATGGTATTGACCAAGCTCAGCATCTCTCCGGACACGGACAGGCCAGCGATCTTCTTGGTCAAATCGCCTTTGGCGACGGCGGTCTGCTCCGAAGTCAGCACGCACGAATGGCAGAAATAATCGAGCACATACCGTGGCGTCAGAGATCGTCCGTACTTGTAACGTTAACTGAAGGGAAGCAGATCAGGAAGTGAGGATCGTAAAAAAGACGAGAGCTAACGTTGTTAGCCATAACGTTGACATTGTCCGTGAGATCCTTCCATGTTCCTTGGACGCCCTCGACTTTAGCCTGCCCGCCAAGCTTGCCCTCCGTGCCGACCTCTCTAGCCACCCTCGTCACTTCGGCCGCGAACTGGCTCAGCGACGCGGTCATCTCGTTGACGGTGTTTTTTAGGTCGAGGATCTCTCCATGCGCGACGATCATGACCTGCTTCGTGAGATCTCCGCCAGCGACGGCTTTCGTGACCTGCGCAATGGATCGCACTTGATCGGTCAGGTTTTGTGCCATCAGATTGACATTGTCGGTAACGGTCTGGATAATGGGTTAGGACGTATACTTGGGGAACAGGAACACCAGGCCGACCTTCCACATCCCTGTAGTCCCCTCGACCATGGCCTGTCCACCAAGCTTGCCCTCCGTCCCGACTTCGATACTGACACGTGTAATTTCCGACGCAAGGGTGAAGAGCTGGGTCACCATGCCGTTGATGGTATTCTTGAGGTCAAGCATCTCTCCCTTGACATCAACGTCGACCTCCCTGGTGAGGTCGCCCAGTGCGACAGCCTTGGTGACCAACGAAATGGACCGCACCTGATTGGTGAGGTTCATGGCCATTTTCTGCCAGAGTTTCGTCAGTGAGAGTAGGAGGCGGATCACAAAGGCGTACGTTGACGTTATCGGTGAGAGCCTCCCAAGTCCCTTGCACGCCCTCGACCTTCGCCTGTCCACCGAGTTTCCCTTCGGTACCGACTTCGAGCGCGACTCGAGTCACTTCGCTAGCGAAAATACTCAGCTGGGACACCATGTTGTTGATGGTGGACTTCAGGTCGAGCATCTCGCCCTTGACGTCAACGTCGACCTTCTGGGTGAGGTCGCCCAAGGCGACAGCCTTCGTGACCATCGAGATGGATCGCACTTGATTCGTGAGATTCATGGCCATTTTCTACGAGAACTTTAGGGAGATTCAGAGATGAACGGGGAAAGGGACGTACGTTGACGTTATCAGTTAGCGCCTCCCAAGTGCCTTGCACGCCTTCGACCTTCGCCTGTCCACCGAGTTTCCCTTCCGTACCGACTTCGAGTGCTACTCGGGTTACCTCGCTGGCAAAGATGCTGAGTTGGGAGACCATGTTGTTGATGGTGGACTTCAGGTCAAGCATCTCGCCCTTCACGTCGATCTCGACCTTCTTGGTGAGATCGCCCCGAGCGACAGCAGTGGTGACATCAGAGATCGTCCGCACTTGGTCGGTGATATTGAGCGCCATTTTCTGCAGCGAGAGCGATGAGGAACCGCGAAAGTTTGAGAAAGGCGAAACGCGCTTACATTGACGTTCTCTGTGAGGTCCTTCCATGTCCCTTGGACACCTTTCACCTGGGCCTGACCGCCAAGCTTCCCCTCTGTTCCGACCTCGAGAGCGACACGGGTGACTTCGCTAGCAAAGATGCTAAGCTGGGAAACCATGTCGTTGATCGTGTTCTTGAGGTCGAGCATCTCTCCCTTGACATCAACGTTGACCTTCTGCGTGAGATCGCCCAAAGCCACAGCCTTGGTGACCGTCGAGATGGAGCGTACTTGCCCGGTGAGGTTGGAAGCCATGTTCTATGGACAATACGTTCAGCGCCCCGACTGTTGCAAAACGAGAAGAAACGCACGTTGACGTTGGTCGTGAGATCCTTCCAGGTCCCTTGCACACCCTCGACGCGCGCCTGACCCCCGAGCTTGCCATCGGTCCCTACTTCGAGCGCGACTCGGGTCACCTCGCTGGAGAAGTTCTTCAGACGCTCCACCATCTCGTTTATTGTGACCTTGAGATCGAGCATCTCTCCACTGACATTGACGTCAATGGTCTTCTCCAAGTCTCCGTGGGCGACTGCCTTCGTGACAAGCGAGATCGAGCGGACTTGTGTCGTCAGGTTCGAGGCCATTTTCTGCGCAGACCCCCGATGAGCACGTAGCCACTTCGATGGGTAAGGAGATAACTTACGTTGACGTTGTCGGTGAGATCCTTCCACGTTCCTTGGACACCCTCGACTTCGGCCTGCCCGCCGAGCTTCCCTTCCGTCCCGACCTCGAGCGCGACACGCGTTACCTCACTGGAGAAGTTGCCGAGACGTGTTACCATCTCGTTGATCGTGATCTTCAGGTCGAGCATCTCGCCGCTGACATCGACGTCGATTTTCTTATTGAGGTCCCCATACGCAACCGCCTTCGTCACCTCTGAGATACTTCGCACTTGGTTCGTGAGATTAGACGCCATCCTCTGCATCCACCGGTCAGCGTCATAATACTCACACGCGATGACGAAGGAGATAGACTCACATTGACGTTGTCCGTTAAATGCTTCCAAATGCCTTGCGCCCCCTCCACCTTCGCCTGACCGCCCAATCGTCCCTCCGTACCGACCTCAAGAGCGACGCGAGTAACCTCGCTGGAGAAATTGTTCAAATTCTCCACCATCTCATTGATGGTCACTTTCAAGTCGAGCATCTCGCCGCTGGCATCGACGTCGATCTTCTTGCGCAAGTCGCCGTGCGCGACTGCCTTCGTGACGTCCGAGATCGAGCGGACCTGGTTCGTGAGGTTGGACGCCATTTTCTGCGTGCCGCGTCAGCGCCCCCGTACAAAAAGAGGAGGGCGCGAAGGAGGCTTACATTGACATTGTCGGTGAGGTCCTTCCACGTTCCTTGCACACCCTGGACTTCGGCTTGACCGCCCAGCTTGCCCTCCGTCCCGACCTCAAGCGCGACACGAGTGACTTCGCTCGAGAAATTTCCCAAACGCGCCACCATCTCGTTAATCGTCACCTTCAGATCCAGCATCTCCCCGCTCACATCCACGTCGATCGTCTTCCGCAAGTCCCCGTGTGCGACCGCTTTGGTGACGTCCGAAATACTGCGAACCTGGTTTGTCAGATTCGAAGCCATTTTCTGTGCAGAATGCCATGAATATAGTCGCTTCGGATAAGGAAGACGCGGCATACGTTGACGTTGTCAGTGAGATCTTTCCACGTTCCCTGCACACCCTCGACCTCCGCCTGTCCGCCAAGCTTCCCCTCCGTCCCGACCTCCAATGCCACTCGAGTGACTTCGCGCGAGAAGTTGCCCAAGCGCGTCACCATCTCATTTATCGTGATCTTGAGGTCCAGCATCTCGCCACTGACATCGACGTCGATCGCCTTGGTCAAGTCCCCATACGCCACGGCCTTGGTCACGTCGGAGATACTTCGTACCTGGTTAGTCAAATTGGACGCCATTTTCTGTATCGTTGTCAGTATGTTGCGCTCGTCGCGGAACGGGAACCAAAGCGACTCACATTGACATTATCCGTCAAGTCGCGCCACGTCCCCTGTACGCCCTCTACCCGCGCCTGCCCTCCCAGCCTTCCCTCCGTGCCGACCTCGAGTGCCACTCGCGTCACTTCGCTCGAGAAGTTCCCTAGCCGCTCCACCATCTCGTTGATCGTCACCTTCAAGTCGAGCATCTCCCCGCTCGCCTCGACGTCGATCGTCTTGCGCAAATCCCCATATGCGACCGCCTTGGTCACCTGCGAGATACTCCGGACCTGGTTCGTGAGATTCGACGCCATGCGCTGCGAATGGGGTGTTAGCTCGGAGGAACGAGAACGAGGGAGTGGGCGAGAGAGACGAGAGGAGCGCCGCGTCGGCCCCGAAAACAAGCATAGACGGCGACGACAGCGATGTCCCATCACCCTCGCCCACGCCCCGAAAAAGTAAACCACGACTTACATTCACATTATCCGTCAAATCCTTCCACGTCCCCTGCACCCCCTCCACCTCCGCTTGCCCGCCCAATTTCCCCTCTGTTCCCACCTCCAGTGCCACCCGCGTCACCTCACGCGAAAAGTTGCCGAGGCGCGTCACCATCTCGTTGATGGTGATCTTGAGGTCGAGCATCTCCCCGCGCACGTCGACGTCGATCTCCTTGCTCAGGTCGCCGTACGCGACGGCGGTGGTAACATCGGAGATGGAGCGCACTTGATTCGTGAGGTTCGAGGCCATGCGCTTTAGTGGAAAGGTTAGCGAGAGAACGAGAAGCGAGACGACTTCATCTCCGTCGGGCATGCGAGAGTGGGAATGACAACAACGGCAAGACAAGACAGAGAATATGCAGAGCACATCCCCGCTCGGCTCCGCCTCGACGAGGGAGGGACGACACGTCTCCCCTTCCCTCCACATCCTCTCGCTCTCAAACAAGAACAGACACGCACATTGACATTATCCGTCAAATCCTTCCACGTTCCCTGCACCCCATCCACCCGCGCCTGTCCGCCCAGCCTCCCCTCCGTGCCGACCTCGAGCGCCACGCGCGTCACCTCGCTCGAAAAGCTACAATGGAGAAATTCGGTTAGCGTCGGCTCTTATTCCGCTACTCCCGCATCGCGTGTACACTGAGCGCGCGTAGAAGGTATCCACGGGTCGCATCCACATCGACCCCGGTGTCATCGTGGCCCGGGGTGACATGTCCGCATAGACGAAGGGAATAAACAAAAGAACAGACACTCACTTCCCCAACCGCTCCACCATCTCATTGATCGTGACCTTCAAGTCAAGCATCTCCCCGCTCACATCGACCTCCATCGTCTTGGACAGGTCCCCGTTCGCAACGGCCTTCGTGACGAGCGAGATCGAGCGCACTTGGCCCGTGAGGTTGGAGGCCATTTTCTGTGTGCGCGTTAGCATGCATTCCTGGGGAGTCTCCAGCACGGCGCTGCTCGGAGCGACACAAGACTCGAGCAGAAATGCACGCACATTAACATTATCCGTCAGATCCTTCCACGTCCCCTGCACACCCTCCACCTCCGCCTGCCCGCCGAGCTTCCCCGCAGTCCCGACCTCCACCGCCACGCGCGTCACTTCCGAGGCGAAGGCGCTCAGCTGCGGGGGAAGAAAGAGACGTCAGTATGTGGTGATAATCATCGCAGCAGCAAGGATAAGACGTGTGCAGTATGAGCGACGCAGCCTTTGTACCGCACAGCACGTAGCGACCCCCGCATCAGTCGTCTGCAAGTCGCGGACGAGTGGAGCAGACCGGCGGTGCAAAAAGTACACTGTAGTACAGTAGAGCATCGAAGGGCGGACACGACAACCCACCTGATCCACCATCCGATTCACCGTATCCTTCAGCGTGTTAATCTCGCCCGCCGCCTGAATCGTGACCTGCGTGAAGCGCGTGTAAGCATCGTGGAATGATAAGAAAAAGAGAAAGAGAATGAGAAATGGGACGAGAGCGAGAGAGTGATGCATATGAAATGAGAAAAAACGAGAGAGGCCCGCTTTCGATTCATCACCATCACCGACACCGCAGCCGCCCCTCTCCGCCTCGGACTCATCCCGTCATCCTCGCTTTCACTGCGCACGGCCCCACTCGGCGCACAACCGCAGCCTCATCTCCTTCGTACGTGCCATGTCCTCCGCCTCTTCCCTTGCAGCGCGCGGAGCGCTGGCCCAGATGTCCGCATACCACGTCCTCGGACGCCGACGGCGCCGCGCGAAGTGCCGCACCCCTCATATCGACGCAAACCACGGCTTCTCTCCGCGTGCGTCTCTCCGCTTGAGTCTGTCTCCCCCCGCGCCACCCAAGCACCAAGCAAAAGAAACCCCAAAAGACAGGCCACAACGCAAACCGCACCCACGCACCTTCTGCGACAGATCCCCCTCCGCGACCGCGGTCGTCACCGTCGCGATGCTGCGCACCTGGTCCGTCAGCGAGAGGCACATGCGGTTGACCTGTTTGTGCGTCGGCCGTTTGCGTGTGCGTTTGCGTTTGCGTTCGCGGTTTCGGGGTTGAGGGTAGGGAAAGGGTGGGGAGCAGAGGAGGAGCGGGATGGGGAGAGGGAAGGGGAAGGGCAGGGGTGGACGGGTGAGGTGGGAAGGGTGTAGGGGTGAAGAGCGCAAGAGGACGAATAAGGTGAGGAGGGAGGGGTGAAGAGCGCAAGAGTACGAGTAAGGTGAGGAGGAAGGGAGGGAGCGAAGGAGCGAAGGTAAAGATGGGGTGGGGAGAGGAGAGGAGGGGAGGGAGGCCGAGGAACGTCGGTCGGGGTCGCGTCCACGTATCCAGAGATATCATCGCCAGCGGCAGCATCGTGGTCGTCCATGTCGCGTCAAATATTACATCGAGGGCGTCGTCGGTGTCGAGACATCGTGTATCGTAAGGTCGTCCGGGAGTAGCGGCGTCGGGTTGGCGTATCGCGTTACGTATCGAAAATCGAGAGTGAGAGTCGCATATCGTCGTTGTCGGTGTCGAGGCCGCGTATCGGCGTATCGAGAGAATCCCGGAATCACATTGAGTCGAGATCGGCGTCATCGTCGAGTATGATAGGCATCGAGTCGAAAGGCGTCCCAAAATAAAGTGGTCGCCGAGAGTAAGAGTAACAAAAATTAAATAAAAATAAAAAATAATAAAAACAATCCGTCAGAAAAGCCCAGATGTCGAAACAGGAATGGGGAAAGAGACGCACATTCGTAACGAGCTCAGACCACACGCCCTCCACGTCCGGCACCGTCGCCTCCCCACCGAGCTTGCCCTGGTTGCCGACCTACGAATATAGACAGAAAGAAGAGTTAGCGTACGTCTCGTCTCGTCTCGGTCAATGATGAGCCCAGGCCGCCAGTTTATGAGCGAAAAACCCCAGGTCCGAGTGCAGGTCGGGTGGGTGGGGCGCGTGCGCATGGAATCGCAAGCAAAGCAAGGCAAGGCGCATCTCATCTCGTCTCCCGAACCCAGCAGGACACAAACCCAAGTGAGTGTACACGCAGAGTCTCCTCAGCACAAGCTGGCGCAGTTCCGCGCGATATGCGACATGGGCGGCCGTCTGAGTACAACACGCGCGCGCCGAGCACCCCGCAGTCGAGCCCATGCTGCTCCCCGACCCCGACCCCTACTCAAAAATCCCGCCGGTCACACCCCCACGCCCACACCCGCGTCTCATCGCCCTCTTGGTTAGAAATCCGCACCGCCGCGAGCGCACGGGTCCCATGAGCACGAGGACAGACATGCCAATCCGTGCCGCAAAAACGTATCCTCGCCATCCCCGCCACGCCTCCATCCATCCAAAAAAAAACCCCGCCGGTACACGGGGACGCGCGCCCCCATCCCCACACCCCCATCCGCCCCCCCTCGCCCGGTCTCCCCCCACACGTGCGCGAGGAAGCGAGGAATACAGCTCCCCTCCCCCCCCCCCAAAAAAAAAAACCCCAAAAAATAAATAAAAATAGACAGAAACCCACCTCCAACGTAACCCGCGTCACCTCGACCGCGAGCGTGCGCAGGCGGAGGACCATGCCGTTGACCGTGTTCTTGAGGTCGAGGATCTCGCCGTTGGCGGAGACCTGCGGGTTTGTGTCAGCAAACGAGTGCGATGCGGGTGGGCAAGTAGGGAAGGCGACGGAACGCGCACGCACCTCGATCTGCTTGCTCAAGTCCCCATTCGCGACGGCGGTCGTTACAGCGGCGATGCTCCGGACCTGTGTGGACGAACAAAGTGAGCATCATGAAGTAAGTATTCGATCGTATTGGTATCCATCCATCCATCCTCGCGCTCAAGCCCAATCGTGGATTGCTCGCCGACGAAAAATCCATCCAGACATCCATCCAGACGGATTTTTTTTAAAAACCGGCCCAAAGCGGATGAGGAGAAGCGCCCACCGCGCCAAAAAGAAGCAGAGAAGGACACACCTGCGTCGTCAGATTCGCCGCGAGTGTGTTCACCTCGTCCGTCAGCTCGCGCCACGTGCCCTCGACGTCCTCGACGTGCGCCTGTGCGCCGAGTTTGCCCTTAAAAAAAAATTCCCCGCATCAGATCGAATAATGCGCACGCCACGCAAACGCCACGCCGCCGCTCACCTCCGTCCCGACATCGCGACTAACACGCGTGACCTCTGTGGCAAAATGGCCGAGGTTGTCGACCATGGTGTTGATGACCTTCTTGAGCTGGACCATAAGGTCGCCCTGCACGGGCACGGTGATCTTTTGCGTGAGGTCCCCCGTGGCCACGGCGTTGCACACGCGCGAGACGTCGCGGACCTACATACACCGTCATTAGTACATTGCAATAAAAAAATAATATGGTGGCGCAGAGAAGAAAAAAAAAGCACACCTGGTCCTTGAGCAGCCTCAGCTCCTCGAGCGCATCCATGCCGCCCTGGGTCGCCGCGTTCGCAAGGGGCCCGCCCGCGGGCACGACGCCCGGGCTCTCCGCATAGTCCACGCCGTCGACGAGGTGCAGCGGGCGGTGCCCGCACGCAGGGCACGTCAGCGGCGCGCTCCCGCTCCCATTCGTGCTCCTGTACGTCGCAAACTCGCCGTTCGGGAACGCAAAATCGGCATAGTCCGCCGCGTGGCTCGACCCCAGCGGCGGCGTCTCGTCCTCCTCCGCCTCGTTCTCCAGCGCGGTGTTGTACGACGCCTCCGAGTCGGGCGTCCCCGGCCTGGTGTATCCAATCCCAATCCCATTTGTCGGGAGGTGCGAAAGCGTCGGCGTCGGCGTCGCGGTCCCTTTCTTCTCCAGCTCTACCCCTCCTCCCTTCACCCCAATCCCATTCACCTTCGCCGGACTTGCAGCGCTCGCCCCCCTCATCAGCGCCTCCACCTTCCTCAATATCGCATCCGTCTGCCAGTCCCTCTGCCCGCTATATCTCGGCACAGGCGCCCCCGCCCCCCGGGGCGCATCGTGCAGACTCAGCACCGCGAGGAGGTGGTCTTTGAAGTCGCTGCCGCCATCGGTGTCCTCTGCCCCCGGGTGTAATTGTAATGTCGAAGAAAGCGGAATCGGACTCGGACTCGGGGCGGGCAGTGTGCCCATCGGAGTGTCGGGACTTGCTTTGCTTGCAGCGAAACTTGGAGGAGCTGGGAACGTGGAGTTGACTGACGCAATGACGTCTTCACATCACTCAGCAGGGCACATCACAAAAACAAGATATTGATTCGATGATCGGGGACGTAAGCGGTTGAACCCGAACTTTTTCCTCTCCACAGCGTTGACTCGTGTTCGCCTCGGGCTCGTTTTCAAGGGGCGGGAAGTGCCTGCATTTAGCTGCCCCCTGCCCAGGCCATTAGCTCAATAAAAGGCCCTAGCAGTTAATATTAATGAAGTGGCGTAGTCACCTGTGGTCTTATCGCAGGGTCGTTGCAGGTATTCTTGTTGCAAAGGTTCAGCCTGATAGGTCTGGGCCTTTAGCTCCAACTCTGCTCCACGGCCCGTGCTCCGAGGACCAACCTCAGGCTCCGCGTCCAATCCGCGAACGCCCTTGCAAGTTAGTTCCGCGTTTACTTCAAGCGAACTGGTGTAAGTAATCGATTCAAAGCGATATGAAAATACTTTACTCGGGCGCCGTGTCATGTACGTCATGAATCACACCGTCCACGCGCGTTTCATCCCGGCACTGGCGCCGCTCCATCCCTCCTGTCAACGCACGGGCCGCCTTTTCTCAGGAGTCAGGATTACCACCGAAGTTGCACCGAAGCCTAGGCTGAACGTTCAACGTTCAACGTCTGTCTCCCTTAAGCTTCAAATTTGATACCATCATCCACTGAGCTAGTTCAATCTCCCGCTCCTCATTCATTGCCCATTCCCGAGTACATTCGACCTCTCCTCTCCTTTCTATGCGATACCGCAGGGTTGTAACTCACTAAATCCTACAATCCATTGTCGCAACCTTGTCGCTTGAAGCAATCCTCTACATGTCCCTATTATAGCGTCGCTAGCGAACCCGTCTTTACTGTACCCCCGCACCTATAAGTATGTACATAACTTAGCTTCAATTCAATTCAATTCTCTTTCCTTCGACCCTCCCCACAGTTCTATGTATACTTAATTCTAGCTCGCTCTAATGTATATACAGCCCCAGACAAGCAAAATTCAACCCACCCGAAGCACATGGTGTGCGCCTGCATTTCGTGGGACGTTGCCTACCAAAGTACTTGCAGGAGGTCCCCGTTCGATTCGGGCTCGGGTGATGAAAGTGCTTCCGAATCTTTTTGGACCCGTACACATGCACGCGGAGCTCGTTACTTGCAATTCCTCCGATTTGCGGTTCCAACCAAACATGTTACGTTCCCAAATGACCCTTCGCCACCTCCTCATTCAACATTCAAAACCACCCGAAACACTGCCAATTTCCAATGGAATCCCCACGCCGATTCGAAAGGCTTCCTAGCTTGACTCGCTATTCAACTCTCTTCGGGTCGCATAAATATAAATCCCGCCCCCACCCAAGTGTATAATCCTAGCTCGCTCTAGCCCCAGCCAAGCAAGATCTTCAACCCACCCGAAGCACATGGCGTGCGCCTGCATTTCGTGGCACGTGGTACATTAAAGTACTTGCAGGAGGCCCCCGTTCGATTCGGGATCGGGTGATGGAATGGAACCTCCGAATCATTTTGGACCCGTACATAATAATGTTCCTCCGATTTGCAGTCCCAACCTAACATTATCCGTCCGCGGTGCCAAATGACCCTTCGCCACCTACCCACCTCCTCATTCGACATCCAGAACCCACCCACCCGAATTCGAAACGCTGCCAATTCCGAATAGAATCCGTACGCCAATTCGAATTCGCTGTTCAACTTGTTTGTCCTTCTCTTCGGCGCATAAATAAAAATCCAGCCCCACCCAAGCTTAAGCTTCTCAACCCACCCACCCGAAGCACATGCTGGCGTCGGATCATGTGTTGTCATACTCATTTCGGCTGTTTTCAACCACGCCCACAATTGTGCAAAAGCCGCACGGGCCGCATGCGGCTTTTGTGCATCGTGCAAAGCCGTTATGTTTTCTCACCTGATCTCAATTGCAATTGTTTTCCGAGTTCAACCGTAGCATTCACCGTGCCTCCGCACCTGGCATATGCATGCATTTTTGGAAGGTCTAGGATCCGAGTCGTATCTGCATGCATGCCTAGGAAGCCGTAAGTATTCTTTCTGCATCCCCGTGACTGAAGCCCCATACTCATCAACCAGGCTCCACAGTTTGATTCCGGCACGCAAGCAAGTGCCGAGGCGCTCCGACAACCCACCCACCACCCTGGGTATCTATCTTTCCATCCAAATACCTTGTTGGCATCTCCGGACATTTATAATGATTTCCCGTGCGGCTTTGCACAATGCACAACCTCCCTAATTATAATTTACCCAATGTCGCTCTCGCGGAATCCCTTTCAGTTGAACCTTCTTGCTTGCTAGCTTTCATAAATCGAGCGCAGAACCCAGCTATTCAACTCACCCGAAGCACATGGTGTGCACCTGCAAAGTCTACGACATTGGTAGATAAGCAGCGGGACGCCCCGTTCGATTCGGGGTCGGGTGATGAAGGGCTCAGAACGAGCTTCCGATTTTTTTTGGACCCGTACATGTACATATGTACACGTGCACGCGGAGCTCGTTACTTATGTTCCTCCGATTTGCGGTTCCAACCTAACATTATCCGTCCGCGGTGCCAAATGACCCTTCGCCACATACCTACCTCCTCATTCGACATCCAGAACCATCCACCCGAAACGCTGCCAATCCCGAATCGAATCCTCCCGCACGCCGACCCGAATTCCTAAGTTGGCTCGCTGTTCAACTATTCGGGTCGCATAAATATAAATCCTGCCCCCACCCAAGTGTATAATCCTAGCTCGCTCTACATGTATATACACCCCCAGACAAGCAAGATTCAACCCACCCGAAGCACATGGTGTGCACCTGCATTTCATGGGGCGTTGTACATTAAAGTACTTGCAGGAGGCCCCCGTTCGATTCAGGCTCGGGTGATGAAAAAGCTTGAACTTCCGAATCTTTTTGGACCTGTACATGTTATATTCGATTTGCGGTTCCAACAATGGCCAAACATAATCCGTCCGCGGTGCTCCCTCCCAAGTGACCTACCTACCTCCTCATTCGACATTCAACATCCAAAACCATCCACCCGGATTCGAAACACTGCCAATTTCGAATCCGAATAGAATCCTCCCGCCGATTCGAATTCCCAGCTTGGCTCGCTGTTCAACTCTTCGGGTCGCATAAATATAAATCCTGCCCCCACCCAAGCTTAAGCCTCTCAACCCACCCACCCGAAGCACATGGTAGGGTCGGATGATATGTTGTCATACTCATTGCGGCTGTTTTCAACCACGCCCACAATTGTGCAATGCGGCTTTTGTGCATTGTGCAAAGCCATTATGTTTTCTCGCCTGATCTCAATTGCAATTGTTTTCCGAGTTCAACCGTAGCATTCACCGTGCCTCCGCACCCGGCATATGCATGCATTTTTGGAAGGTCTAGGATCCGAGTCGTATCTGCATGCATGCCGTATTCTTTCTTTTTGCATCACTGAAGCCCCATACACTGCGTTCCGACCCCTCCTAGACAGACTTTGTCGGTCTGTCTAGGGTCTGTCTATGGTCTGTCTAGGGTCTGTCTGGGGGCTAGGATGAGGCTAGACAGACACTAGACAGACCCTAGACAGATCCAGACAGATCTAGCAAACTCTGTCTAGGAGGGGTCGGAACGCAGTGATACTCATCAACCAGGCTCCACACTTTGATTCCGGCACGCAAGCAAGTGCCGAGGCGCTCCGACAACCCCCCCACTCAGTATCCACCCACCACCCTGGGTATCTATCTATCTTTCCATCCAAATACCTTGTTGGCATCTCCGGACATTTATAATGATTTCCCGTGCGGCTTATGCAGCTGTTTCATAACCTCCCTTAGTAATTATAATTTACCCAACGTCGCTCTCGCGGAATCCCTTTCAGTTGAACCTTCTTGCCTGCTAGCTTTCATAAATTGAGCGCAGAACCCAGCTATTCAACCCACCCGAGGCACATGGTGTGCACCTGCAAGTCTTGCGGCGTGGAATATTGAGTACAACAACGCAGGAGCCCTCATTCGATTCGGGGTCGGGTGATATGGATATAAGGAAGATTGCGCCCATTTTTCGCTCGACCCAGCGGTTGATTATGTTTTGGCCAGCTATCCGCGACATGCATCTCAGAATCAACAATGTTCGTCCTTCTCACAGTTCCCTTTCAATCAATCACATTTGCCCTCCCACAGCCCAACAACCCACCATGCTACATATTCAACCCACCCGAAGCACGCGATGTACGCCTACAATCCGTGAAACTTCGCCAAGCAAGCTACGCAGGAGGCCAGTTCGATTCGGGATTATTACCCGTTCGTTAAGATTTTGCTCGCTCGGCTGTGCTATTTCCCCATGTACCTTTCTCCTATCATTTTTTCTCTGCTCTTGCGCTTCAATCAACGCCTTCTGTCCTCCATTGCTCGTGCTTTCCAACACAAGCTTTGCATTTCCGGTTGAACAGCTGACCTGGGCGCAGCTTTTTCTTAACAGAACGCCGCGGATCGCAGCCATTGCTGTCTGCTACAGCGCAGCAATCCAGCCGTGAAGCCACGTAACATATCTGGCAAACTCTTGACTAATATAAAGGCAGCGCTGCTGTCGTCAAATCCCATTCCTCGGCCCACTTCGCCCGTCCTCTGAGTCAACATTAATTCTGGCCCTGATCTGATCTTCAACAAATCTTTTGTGTACTGGGTACTGGGCTTCGAATCAAATCTGCTGCGCTATTCCTGGGCTATCGCGGTGTTTGCTACACCTCATAATGCATTCTGTGCTTCTGTCCATATCTTTTACATCAAAAGATTCTCAGGTCTTTCTTGCTTTCAGTACTGGCCAGTCAACTCTCGTTTAAAGCTCCGAGAGCAGTGCTTTGCACCCTGCTAGATTTTCACATCCCTAATGCTGAAACCATGTCGACTGAAGGATAAATTTTCGTGCCATTGCAAACGTTCTGTCGAAATCTTCCCCGGGCTTAAATCTCTTTTCTCAGCCGTTGTCTTCCCCAAAAACTTGCATGTTTCGTTATCTGCACAGTTTGCGGTTCCTTCATCTTGCACTCGGAATACCGGAGCGAAGCGGAGGGCGTCTTGTCGAGTGATAAGGTTTCGGCTGCGCAGCTTTTTTCCCTCCCGAATGACCTAGCAACATGGACGGTGCATCTTCGACACGGACTCATTCGAGGTTCATTCATCCCCTGGTCTTTCCCTGCGGATTCCCGAAAAATTCTCACGCCGATTCCTTCTGTTCAACTTTCTTGGGGGTCTTATCGCAGGCTATCTGGATTCTGACAAGAATACCTTCAGCGACCCTGCGCCTTTGGTTCCGACTCTGCTCCACGGCCCGTGCTTCCGAGGACCAACCTCAGCCTCCGCGCCCAATCCGCGAACGCGCTTGCAAGTTCCGCGTTTACTTCAAGCGAACCGATTCAAAGCGAAATGAATTATTACTTTACCAGGCCCGGGGCGCCGTGTCATGCGTCATGACTCACAGTGCACACCATCCACGTGCGTTTCATTCCGGCACTGGCGTCGGTCCATTCCTCCAGTCAGTTGCAAAAATTTCGCATCCGCCCCTATGCCTTTTTGGGAAGTCTTTCCCAATTAGGTTGGACCGGCCGATCACCGGCATTGAAATGAAGCCGAGAAGCCGCTTCGTGAAATTATACTAAGGTGTACAAACGAATTCCGCGCATAAAGGGAGGTATGGGACACAGGACAACTACCATTGACTTCTATGTACACATGTAATGGCTGCAAGCCAGTAGGATATAATACGAACAAATCCAAAAGCAACAAATAGTGCCAAAATCAACGGCACGGCGAGCTCGCGTGCCATATCGTCCACGCCCGTAGCGAGGCTGCCGAGGTTGGTGATGTGCTGTGTGGGGTACACGACAGGCCGGGAGTGGGGAGTGTCCATGTGATGACAAGTGTTGCCTGAGAAAGTGGAGGGGACAGCATTCTGAGGTGGGGTTAGTCTCGTATCCAGACATTATAGGGCGTGCTCAGACAGAGTAGCAGTGGTAATTCTGTATGGAGTTAGCAATGTTGAAATGTTGAGATGAACTCGAGGCAGATTTTGATGAAGAAATGATGGGCCCGGGAGCACTGCCCTATAACGTCTGGTTAATCTCGGTTCCAGCTGCAGATGTTAGGGTGCGCCGCCGTGCCGGTGTCAAAGATAATCAAGGATCAGAGTGATGGGGCAAGCAAAATGATGAAAAAGACACACCGGAAAGCGCACCCTAACATCTGGTGCAGTTCGTAGCGTAGCCATGGGATCGCTTATCTGGTCACGGGCATGACACAGTGAACTTGAGTTCAATTTCAGGTATACACCTGCTCCTGGAGTTTGAAAAATCAGAGGCATCCTCAGATATTTTGACAATGCAATTATGTACATCATAGCACACAAAAAAGTCCCAAGGAAGGTGTGTTTATGTGTGATTGAAGCAAAAAACCGGTTATGATGCAAGCCCAATAATAATTAAATCTGCAACGGAAATGGTATGATTATGTATACTAAAATGGTGGGGGAGCTCACAGGAATACATTCATCATGATTTTGAAGTTATCGGAGCTGGGCTGAGCGAGGATGAATGAAGGCGTGACTCGATCGCCCGTTGCCTATACGAATTGCACCAGACGTTATAGAGCCGTCTTTGTCAGGGGAACCACCCGTCCGTCCGTCCGTCCGTCCGTCCGTCCAGCTCCGGCCCATCGCACCGCCCCACTTCCTCGTCCGATCCTTCGTCCAGCCTCGTCCGTCCGTCCGACCTCGCCCGACCATCCGGCCTTCGGTCCTATACCCCAGCCTACGCCCTCATCTGGAACGCCATCCTCCGCCCCTCCGGACTCCGTCCTCCTCCGACCCCCCTCGTCCGGTCGCTCTCACTGGCACGTGCTATGCGATCAAGCTCGAGACCACTGCCGATCGATCCGGACACGTGCTACTGGCTAGTACCTACAAAAACCTCGCCTAGCGTGGGAATCCTTATCCTTTCTTCTCTTCGGACTAGATTTAAGACCCGTGTCTTTGCCACGGAGATTCCCGCACACAGCGGATTCTGAGCTCGCCCGCACATGGCGGATTCCGAGAGGGCGCCGCACTGCCGCTCGCTGACGCTCGCGGCGCGTGGCGCCACCGTGAGAATCAACTCGTGACTTCATCACCTGATTTATCAAAAAAAAGCTGTGTACATTGTCTTTTTATGTATAGGATTCTCCCGCTAGGTGCGTATTCTAGAAACCTGTATTTAGTACTGTCAATTGAGTTACTTCGGATTCTCCCGCTAGTCTCCCGCGCTCCTGCGCCGAGCTGAGGTTGCCCTTACAGCAGAAGAAAGGATCTAAGGGATCAACCGGTCAAGATTGCGAAGTTCGGTGTAGACTCGGACTCGGACTGCTACGCTAGCGCTCCGGCCTCCCCCACTTCCAATCTCGACCCCTCCTCCTTGATGGACGCCCCGATGCCCGGAAACGGGTCCGCGCCACCCGAGCTCCCGGATGTTTACATCCCGGACCCGGCTGCCGACCCCGAATCCCGGCTGACAGCGGTAGAAAGCTCTCTCGCGAATATCGAAACCCTACTCCTCCGCGTTTTACACAACAGCCAAAATCCACCCGCGACTGCCCCCGTCCCTGCTGCTCCGGTTCCGGCGGTGGGTCCAGACTTCACCACCCTCACCCCTGCAACAAAATCAGTTCTCCAACCGAACCCCCCAGCCGTTTTCGACGGCAACCGGACTCAAGGACGGATGTTCCTCCACTCCGTCCTCACATACCTCCGACTAGTTCCGGAAGCCTTCATGGTCCACGGACAGGTCGTTGAGGAAAAACTCGTGCGGTACGCCATGATCTTTATGGCGCGAGACGCGGCCGGACGATGGGCCGAACGACAGTCCGCAATCGTTCCGTTCCCATTCCCGTCCTGGGCGGAATTTGAGTCCGAGTTCCAGCTCCGGTTTGTGGAGGAAAACGAGCAAGACCAAGCACTCCTCCGGCTGGAGACCCATAGCTACTACCAGGGCTCCCGCGACGTTTACCGGTACACGGACGACTTCGAGGAACTCGCCGCCACGGCCGGGTACATGGACCCGCTCGTCCGCGTCACCAAGTACCGAGCAGGGCTCGACCCGCGGATTAACACGGCGATCACCACGTCCGGGACCGCTCCGGCGCTGCTAGACTATGCCGGATGGCGTCTCCGCGCCTTCCGCCAGTACGACGCCCTCACCCGTGTCCGAGCAGGAGCACTTCCGACTCGTGCCCCGGCTCCGGCCGCACGCCCCCGCACTGGGACGTTCCTCCCAGTCCCTTCCTTCGCGCCTGCTCCCAAAGCCGCGCCGGTGCCCGCCCTTCCGCCTGGCATTCCGATGGATGTCGACCGGACCCGCGCACGCTTCACGCCGCGTACTTGCTTCCGTTGCGGCGCGGCCGGACACCTCGCCCGAGACTGCCCGACTCCCTCGGATGTCCGGCACGCGGACATCCTGGACGAGGTCGTCCGTCAACTCGGTGACGACCTCCTCGGAGAACTCTTCGCGCGCCTCTCTACCACCGCTGGGCTTCCGGCCGAGCCGGACACCGGAGACGCAGAGCCAGAGGGTTTTCCGGACCTGGCCGAGTGAGCGGTGCGCCCTCGGTCGCGTCCCCCAATCGTTACTCCTGCTTGTACAAAGATATACCCAATAAATCAGCAGTTGATACGAAAGGCGCACCCCCTATTCCCGCCCCGGAGGCAAAGACAGAACTTCCCCCTTCCATTCCCCGCGTCCGCCGTCCGAGATGGGAACGCAAACTACCCCGGCGGTACGTTATTGATTCCGTGGAGGGCCGGAACTCCCTGCACATTCCGTTGGAGATGCAATCGGTAGAGACCGCAGCTATGATGTCCGTGAAGGGTCTGGTTGACTGCGGAGCGACCGGAGACTTCATCGACTCGGAGTACGTGATCTCCCGCAACCTTCCCGTCCGGAAGCTCTCCCAGCCGATTCCGGTCCTCAACGTCGACGGCACGCCCAATGCGTCCGGAGGCATTTCCGGCGTAGTTGATATGGTCGTCAACTACAAGGGACACTCCAAACGCATCCAACTCGCGGTAACGCGGCTCGGAAAGCAGCACGTCATCCTCGGTTACTCCTGGCTTCAGAAGCACAACCCGGAGATCGACTGGGAGACCAAGGAAGTCCGGATGACCCGCTGTTCGACCAGCTGCAGCACTTGCCGGGAGGAGCTCCGCGCCGTCCGTCGCAACGCGAAGATCTCCGCCGCGATCCTCCGGCAGCTCCGCGAAGGTCCCGTCCCGTCTATCTGTGCCATTGACTCGGAGGAGTGGTGCGGAGATGACGGCTACGATCCGGGCGACAACGGAGACGACTTCCCGGACCTCACTCCGGACCCAGACGACGACGACGGTGACAAAGACGACGAGCTCGAGGACGGCGACCGGATCCTCTACACCGCGTTCGCTCCGGCTGAAGAAATCCGCGCAGGCAGCACCGTCTCTCAGAGGCTCGCGGAGGCCTACGCCCGGAACTCGGCCCCGCCTGGGACCTCGGTTCCGGCCTGGGTAGAGGATTTCTCCGATGTTTTCGATAAGGAGTTGTTCGACGCGTTGCCGGAGCGTCAGACGTGGGACCACGCCATCGAACTCGTCCCGGATGCGAAACCAGCCAACTGCAAGGTCTACCCGATCTCCCCCCTCGAGCAGAAGGAACTTGACGCATTCATTGAGGATGGGTTGAGGTTGAGCACCGGCCGGATCCGTCCGTCCAAATCCCCGATGGCGTCTCCGGTCTTCTTCATCAAAAAGAAGGACAGAAGCCTCCGGTTCGTCCAGGACTATTGGGCGCTCAACGCGATGACCGTAAAGAACCGGTATCCGCTCCCGCTGATTAACGATCTCATCAACCGCCTTAAGGGAGCCCGGTTCTTCACAAAACTCGACGTCCGGTGGGGCTTCAACAACGTCCGGATCCGGGGAGGCGACGAGTGGAAGGCCGCGTTCCGTACCAACCGAGGGCTCTTCGAGCCCCTGGTGATGTACTTCGGCCTCACCAACTCTCCGGCCACGTTCCAGACGATGATGAACAACATCTTCCAAGACCTCATCCTGTCCGGAGATGTCATGGTATACCTCGACGACATCCTCATCGCTCACTCCGATCTCGCGCGCCACTGAGAGATCGTCCGTGGAGTCCTCCGGTGGCTCCGGGCACACAAGCTTTACCTCCGGCCAGAGAAGTGCGAGTTCGAGAAGTCGTCGATCGAGTACCTCGGTGTCATCATCTCGCACAACCACGTTGAGATGGACCCGGTCAAGGTCGCCGGAGTCGCCGCCTGGCCCGCTCCGGAGAACAAGAAGGACGTGCAGCAGTTCCTCGGCTTCACGAACTTCTACCGGAGGTTCATCCGGGCGTTCTCGGACATCGCGCGGCCCCTCTTCGACCTCACAAAGAAGAGCGTCACATGGACCTGGACCGCTGCCGTGGCCGCCGCTTTCCAAGCCCTCAAGGACGCGGTGACTGCGGAGCCCGTCTTAGTCCTACCCGACGAGTCGCGTCCATACCGAGTCGAGGCGGACAGCTCTGACTACGCTACCGGGGCCGTCCTGTCCCAGCCAGACGTGAACGGAAAGTGGCACCCGGTCGCGTTCTACTCCAAAAGTCTGAGTGACGTCCAGCGCAACTACGAGATCCACAACAAAGAGATGCTCGCGATCATCCGAGCCCTAGAGGAGTGGCAACACTTCCTCGAAGGTACGCAGCATCCGGTCGAGATCTGGACGGATCACAAAAACCTGGAATACTTCCGGAAGGCACAGAACTTGAACCGGAGGCAGGCGCGGTGGTCCCTGTACCTGTCCCGGTTTGACTTCGCGCTCCACCACCAGCCCGGACGCCTCATGGGCCGTCCGGACACGCTGTCCCGTCGCCCGGACCACGGAGTAGGCTCGGACAACACGGACGTTACCCTTCTTTGCCCGGACTTGTTCCACGTCCGCGCGCTAGAAGGCGTCGTGGTAGCCGGACCCAAAGTCCCCCTCCTTCGTGACGTCCGGGAGGCCTTCGCGGGTGAACCAGATCTTGAGGACCCCGTCACGCTTGTCGCGCGAGAGCTCCTCAAGAACCGGAACGTCCGCCCCCCCCCGGTCGTCCGAGTGGCGTGTCGCAGAAGGGCTCCTTTACTACCGTGGTAAGATCGTCGTACCACGGAATAAGGACATCCGACGCCGGATCATCGCCCTGCACCACGACACCCGGGTCGCCGGACACGCCGGACGCTTCAAAACCCTCGAGCTCATCTCCCGGAATTACTGGTGGCCCCAGCTGTCCCGTCACGTCGGCCAATACGTCCGAACCTGCGACCCGTGCAACTGGACGAAGGCACTCCGGAAGCTACCCCACGGAGAGCTCCACCCGACCGAGATTCCGGAAGAACGCTGGGACACCGTCTCGGTGGACTTCATCGTCGAGCTCCCGGACGCGCACGGCTTCAACGCCGTTATGGTCGTGGTCGACGTCCTGGGTAAGCGGGCCCATTTCAACGAGTGCCACACCGGCCTTGGCGCGGTCGGAGCCACTCGGCTCTATTACCGGAACGTCTGGAGGCACCACGGAACCCCCCGGAAATATATCTCCGACCGCGGGCCGCAGTTCGTCGCGGAGTTCACCACGGAACTGTGGCGCCTCATCGGAATAGAACCAGCGACCTCCACCGCCTACCACCTGCAGACCGACGGCCAGACCGAGCGCGTCAATCAGGAACTCGAGCAGTTCGTCCGGATCTTCACGAACTACAAACAAGACGACTGGGACGAGCTCCTCCCGGCCGCGGAGTTCGCGTACAACAACCACGTCCACTCCTCGACACAGCAAGTCCTGTTCATGACGGACACTGGAAGGCTCCCCCGGATGGGGTTCGAGCCCAACGGACTACGCTCGAGCGTGGAGTCTGCGAACGAGTTCCGGGACCGGATCGCGTCCGGAGTCTCGGAAGCCAAAGCCGCGCTCGTCAAGGCCAAGGACGAGTTCAAGCTGTACTATGATCGAAGGCGCACGCCTGCCCCAGAGATCAAGGTAGGCGACCGAGTCTGGCTGGACGCCTCCGATATCCGGACGACCCGTCCGTCCGTCAAATTCGCGGACAACACCTCGGCCCCTTCAAAGTCGCGAAGGTCGTCGGAAAGGGGGCGTACAAACTCGAGCTTCCCCCCCGGTACTCCCAGCTCCACCCGGTCTTCCCGGTGGTGAAACTCCAGCTCGCGGAACCGGATCCGTTCCCCGGACGCCCCCGGAACGACGAACCCCCGCCCGTCCTTCAGACGGACCACGACGTTCAATGGGAAGTCGAAGAGATCCTAGAAGCGAAGGTCCGTTATGGCAGCCTCTGGTACATGGTGCGGTGGAAAGGCTACGGCCCGGAACACAATAAATGGGTAAAGCACTCCGACGTCTTCGCCAAGATGCCATTGATGCCTACTATCACCGCTACCCTAACGCCCCACGCCGGATCGCCTCGGCCGCTTTCGACTCGCTCTCGTTCCGGAGGCGCGACGCCCATGTCCGATTCATGCGTCGGGACGCCGCATTCCAAGGGGGGGGTGATGTCAGGGGAACCACCCGTCCGTCCGTCCGTCCAGCTCCGGCCCATCGCACCGCCCCACTTCCTCGTCCGATCCTTCGTCCAGCCTCGTCCATCCGTCCGACCTCGCCTGACCATCCGGCCTTCGGTCCTATACCCCAGCCTACGCCCTCATCTGGAACGCCATCCTCCGCCCCTCCGGACTCCGTCCTCCTCCGACCCCCCTCGTCTGGTCGCTCTCACTGGCACGTGCTATGCGATCAAGCTCGAGACCACTGCCGATCGATCCGGACACGTGCTACTGGCTAGTACCTACAAAAACCTCGCCTAGCGTGGGAATCCTTATCCTTTCTTCTCTTCAGATTCTCCCGCTAGGTGCGTATTCTAGAAACCTGTATTTAGTACTGTCAATTGAGTTACTTCGGATTCTCCCGCTAGTCTCCCGCGCTCCCGCGCCGAGCTGAGGTTGCCCTTACAGTCTTCCGCCAACAAATTTCATCAAAACGCTTGCATCGGATCAATCAGCTGTCAATTTATTATCCCCGCGTGAATGCTGCTCTGTCTAAGACGTGCTCTATAACGGCTGGAACGAGACTAATGTCTGGTGTACTTTGGTCGGCAAGGGTGCGCTCACGTCACGCTGGGCCTTTTTGGTGTGAGAGCGTGACTTTTCCGCCAGATGTGGTCCCTCTTCCTCGTTTGTTTGGCCCTAGAAAAATCGGAGAAGGCGTCCACTTCACTCTAGCACCAGTCAGCTCCACCCTTCCCAAAATCTGCATTTGATTCCATTTAGACAATAGGTCTGAATTTTGCGAATTTCTCTTTTACTTCTGGCCCGTTACCCTCAGATTTTTCCGGGATTTGCAGATGTACTTATGACGGTCTATCCGTCACATTATTCGTTTCCAAAAAAAGAAAACTTGAGTAAAAAAATAAAAAATTGAAATCTCAGAATACTTTGATATCGGATTGCTGCATACCTAGGCAGTGTGTTATACTCAACCTCGAAGGAACAGGGCAACATTTGAGTGGATCGGGCACAGAATACAATTTTGTACTAAGGTAGGCGACATTCGCATTCATCGAGTCACGTGATCCCATAGCATGACATCTACTGTGGGCCCTACTAGTTGATGGCATCGAGACGGTAGCAAAAACCAAAACCACAGAAATGTGCAGCTTGACCAAGAGAACAATCCTGTGGTTGCAGTTTCTGGATAGTTATTCTCAAAAAAAAGTTTATTGCCTTTTATGGGAAAAGTGCTCAGAATGCAAAGAGAAGTTGTCCAGGCACAAATATATTTTGAAACCAAAAATTTCGCACTGCCTAAAAGGGTAATTCACACGATCATGTGATATACGTAACTGTTCTCGAGCGGTGCATTTAACACTCTCCTGCAACACATACTTCTACTTGAGCTACCCTGGTGACAGGGATTTATAGTGTTACAGCAATTATGTTGTTTAACAGAAATCCTCATCCTAGAACATGATTTTCAAGCCAAGATTAGTGATCATCCAGACAGCAGTGAAGGCTTGTGTCAAAATACCCTTGATCATCAAATTTCATGAGATCTCTTGAAGATATCTGGGACTAGTACTGAACAAGCATCCTAGGTACAACTGAATTTCCAAATCAACCTTGTCAACTGTCAATGACAGGAGGTGTGCCGAATTTGGACGAGCATCATGACATCATCAAAGGCAGCCACTGCTGATTGTGGCTCAAAGGGACTGGTATTGGGAGAATTTAGGTCAGATTCAAGCTGATTTATTAATTCTTGACCTCTTGAATCACTCTCCCAGCACAAAAATCCTTTTTTGTTTTCTCAACTTCGAAATTTCGCGCTTTCCCACGTTACTGTCACGCATCAGTCACGTTCACGTGACTCGATGAATGCGGATGTCGCCTACCTTAATTGCCGACATCACACAGCCACCATGTCAACAATTTGATCGGGCACCTTTCTTGACTTCAAGTTGGTCCCGCCTTGTTCCCGCCTCTCCCTGCCTGCCTCCAAGTTTGTCAGGCTAAGCAATTTCAATCTGGAAATTGTTGGCAGACCAAAAAAATTATGTACTGAAGTTGGCGGAGAGCGAATGCAAACTTGGTTGGTTTAGATTTCTGATTGCGGTATCCTGAAGATATGATCCGGTGGACGTGGCGACGATTGACACTTCACAAATGCGGATTTTCAACCCCCTCTGGAAGAAAGGCACCTGATCAAATTGTTGACATAGTGGCTGTGCGATGTCGGGAATTGGACCGAAGTTGTATCCTGCGCCCGATCCGCTCAAATGTCACCCTGTTCCTTTGAGATTGAGTATAACACACTGCCTATATGTGCAGCAATCTGATATCAAGGTATTCTGAGATTGCTTTTTTTTTTTCTTTTTTTTTTTTTTTTTTGAGACTCAAGTTTTTTTTTTGGAAAAAAAAAAGTAGATTGACCATAAGATTATGCTGTTCCAAATGTCACATTATTCCTTTTGGGAATTTTTTTTTTGGGAGGTGAATTTTTTTTTTGGCCAAGTCTCAGATCACCTTTATACTACATATCTACATACTAGGGGAGTACAGTATGCTCAACCTCATAGGAATTGAGTATCAAGTGCATGGATCAGGCTCAGAAAGCAACTTTGGCCCAACTGGCTGACTGTGCACAGCCACTCGGTCCTGTCCGAAACCTCTTTTGCTTTCAATTCAACACCCTTTTAGTTGCCCTGCTCAGACAGGTAGATGCAAGTAGGAGGGAGGACCAGAGATCAATATTAATACCCATAATAGACAAAGATGAGAGCTGTGACATTTTTTTTTTTTTTTGGTGGTAGCACATATATCAGCAGCTGCAGAGACCTTAGGGCTGACGATAGCAGCTAAGAGTTCAGGTGTGGAAGTAATTGAGGGTATACATCATCCTTAATACTGAACTTTGGCATTTCTGTAAGGATGTCAGAAATCCGATAAGATAGGAGCGTCATTGTCACGGCACACGGGGATGTGACCGTACGTGGTCAAAAACTCACCACTGTGGTGAGTTTTTGACCACGTACAGTCACACCTCATGATCATGTGCCGTGACAGTGATGCTCCTATCGCTTAGCCGGTTGGGCTGAAGTTGCTTTCTGAGCCTGATCCATGCACTTGACACTCAATTCCTATGAGATTGAGCACACTGTACTCCCCTAGTATGTAGGTATGTAGTATAAAGGTGATCTGAGACTTGGCCAAAAAAAAATTTCACCTCCCAAAAAAAAAAAAATCCCAAAAGGAATAATGTGACGTTTGGAACAGCATATAAGATAGCATCCATGTAGTATATATATATGCAGTCCTGAGGTATTCTGAGCTTTGAGGGGTTTTTTTTTCTTGAGTCTCAAATTTTATTTTTTTGGAAATGAATAATGTGACGGATAGACCGTCATATGTACTAGTCTACTATGACTCCATGAGAATGCCAAGTGATATGGGAAGAGGAAGATATTGAGAAGGTCCTAATGGACCAGCAGAGCCACCATCAAAGTTGGTGACCTTTAGGAAGGTATGAATGTTTTTGTCCATATATTGGCCTAGCTGATCCAAAAAAATTTGAGGAGACATTCTTACATTGAGGAAAAGTATCTCAGCGAAGTGTTACCAAGTGTGATTATGTGACTGATTGTCACTGAGTGCTTTACAATCAAAATGCACCAGATGTTAGGGCAGTGATCCCGCTGCTGTTTTCCCAAGATTTTCTGCCTGATCTCTGCCCGAACATCTGGAGCCGAGATTAAGGTGGGGTGGTGTCCAGGTGACGTAACAGCATCATGGCATTACAAGAGAGATGGAGAGAGAGGTTTCCCATAAGCGCGGAGCAACTGAGTTGGATTCTACAGGAAATGAGAGTTTGCGCTCGACTGTGGTTTTGGCAGAAGCTTATCTGTTGCCTTGGGGCAGTGAGCGCATGCAGTTCTTAGTGAGTTTCAATGAGTAGCCGTGACTTTCGAGGTGGTGACGGTGAGGCTTGGGACAACAGCGGTTGCAGTCGCGGTTGCGGTTGATGCCAGATGGAGCCGAGAAGAATCGGGGACGTCACCGGGAGGCCAGGAATAAGTCTCGCCAAAACAGTTTAGATGGTCGGTTAGTAAAGGGCAAGGCTGAGAAATATGTCTTTACGCACAGTAGAAAAGCTTTGTGGTTGCAGCCGCCATTGGTACATAATTTTGGCGGGGAAGAAATTGATTGCAACCCTCCACGCACTGTACACCACGTGCATTGGTAGATATCCATGGTGGCTTCGTTTTGAAAGAGCATAGTGGGCTGCAAGGGTACTTATCATGAGGGGATGATGGTAGAAGGAGACAGACAAGCGGTGTTGTTTGGTCATCCACAATTGTCGCTGATGCCAACTTCCGGCACGCCCAACCCAATCGGGAAGGACTTCCCCAAAAGGCTCAGGGGTGGATGCGAAATGTATCGAGTGCCTCCTGTCAAAGCACGGGCCGCCTTTTCTCAGGATTGCCACAGAAGCCTAGCCTGAGCGTTCAACATCTGTCTCCCTTCAAATCCACGAACAACCAACCAACCCGAAATTGATCCCATCATCCACTAAGATAGTTCAAACTCCCGCTGATTGCCCAATCCTGATTACATACAACCTCCCCTCTCCTCTCCATACCATGCAACACCAACCTTGTCGCAACCAATCCGCTGCATGTTCCTATCATAGGCTCGCTAGTGAACCCATCTTTACCGTAACCCCACATTTTGGGGTATACTTATAAGCTAGACTCGTAACCAGTCTGCCTATGGGATACCAACTACTGTGGCGTGGCATTGTTGCCGAAACGCCGCAGAACCCCTTCCAAATAGGGAAATTTGATGTGGCAGTGTGTTTCGGCCAACTTTGATGGCCGCGCAACAAGAACTTTTGGGTGGGCCTTTTTCTTTCTTGATATGATTATCACCTCCTGGGTCACCACACCACGGGCACCACCCACCCTCCTTCGCCACATTAATGCCATGCACCACTGCTCTATGCATATTTCAGTCTGGCAGTGAACGTGCCTTATTGCAACCCCGGATATGCCTGCTAGCTCTCTTCCAATATGTCCTCCTTGCCTCAATGGCTATTTACTTCCTCGCACCTGTCATTCTCTTTTTCAATTAATTTTTTTTCTGAGTGCCCGTTCTGCTAACGCCCAAAGCATACACGCCCTCGAGGATTTCCCTGGACATGTGCCCTCATCCAGATAAGGTAGGTGTCAGTCACTCCCCACCAACGGTCACGTGGTATGTCACATGTGACGTGACACGGCAAAAATTCAGAACTAGAAACACAAAGTGGCCAGAATTCACCTGATTTTGATGTTTCAGAGGTCAAAAAAATGTCAGGTTTTTTTCAAGGTACAAATGTAGGTCAAAGATGTCAGTCCTCGGGGGAGTGCTGGGGCAGCATTGCGGACGCGTTCAGGGGCAGGGTGCACATCGGGGGCGTCGAGGAGGTGGGTGGTAGGAGGACGAAAAAGAGAGCGGTCGGTACAAACAATCCACGACAAAGTTGCAGATCATTCCATGGTCGGCTAAAATGTGTCGGGGTTTCCGTCTTAGGCAATTCCGCAAGATCAACATCAGACACATTCTAAATGTTCCTAAGCGGGACCGTGCCGTGTAATCTTCCTTCCTTCCTTCCCTCCTTCCTAAAAACATCCAACACATTGTGTCGATCTTCAAAGTGTTTTGGTGTGTCGAGGATGTTACATCCTCCGGGCCAACAGAGTGCGCACACGGGATATACTTAGTGCGAGGCATTGAGTCGTCGACCAGCGTCAGTAAGGGAACATGTGCAGTGCGCAATGAGGGTGCAATAGGGAATTACAGATACATTGAGATGAAAGCATACACTTGAAGCAGTGCCCCATACATGCGTTTGGGGCGCTGAGCACGCTGTTGGGTAGCAGTCAATGCAGGTGCAGCAGGGGAGAGCTGCGGGGGGCTAGCGGAAACCGGGTGCATTTGGACAGGGCGGCTGCAGGTGGCGGCATGGGCAGGGATGGTGGTGCAGGCAAAGTTGCGTGTTGGGGTGGTAGCGCGAGGGGCATGGCCATGGGTGGCGCACCGTACGAACATTGCTGGGACAGTTTCGTGATACAATTATAGCCAGCAGGGGTGGCGGTGGCAGTGGGCAGCGGCGGTCGGTGGTGGTGGCAGTGGTCATGCCCCGGGAAAATCAGGACTGTGGGCCGCAGCAGACAGGGGCCAGGGGAAGTGACAAAACTTCGCAATGGACATATGCGTACGTTGGTACAGTGTCGAATACAGCATGCATTCTGCTGGGTGATAGCATGACAACGGGAGCATGCCTTTCCACTGATAGGGATGGAACGGTAAGGGGATGGCAGAGACAAGTGCATCACAACATATGCGGCAGGCAGCGGTTGAAGCTACCTAGTTTTTGGTCCTGCATGACACGCGGAAGATGGAGACAGTAGAGGCGAATCTGGAAGGCTAAGAGGGCGGATGAGACCAGGACCTGCAGTACAAATACTAGCAGGAATTTACTTGGTGTCAGAAAGGCCCTACAGTCAAGGGCGATGAGGATGGAAGAAAAGACTCCGACAGAGTAAAAAGTTACTTGTTCAACAGTTTTCGGAAGGCTAGAAAGCTCGAGGGGAACCCATAAGTATTAGGACAACGAAGGCATTTATTCAATGTAATAGTAGTGCGGCGATGGCGAGGGTGGATGGTGAGGATGTGACGAGGGTGCACTTGATAGATTTCGCATCCGCCCCTATGCCTTTTTGGGAAGTCCTTCCCGATTGGGATGGACCGGCTGAAAGCAGCCATCAGCGGCAACCCAAGTGGGAAGCATCAAACAAACAAGACCAACATTTCACACCTGTCTCCCTCTCCCTTCATCATGTCAATCGCGATACCCTCCCTGGCCGCCACAATGCTCTTTAGAAACGAAGCCTCAATGGATATCAACACTACCCAAGTTCTCTGCCCTGAACCAGGGTGCAACAGATATCTCCCGCCGCCCAAACTGTGTACCAATGGTGGCCGAAACCACAATTGCTTCTTCACCATGGTGCGTAAACACGCATTTCTTAACCTCGCCCTTTACTAACTAACCTTCTCCAGGGAAGTCCTCTGCAAATTTGGGCACCCGGCATCATTCCCGCTGCTCAGCCCCATCTCCTACATGCCCCAGCTCCTGCTCCCCCAGCTATCTCAAACCTGCCTGCCCGTCGTCGAAACACCTGTCAGCAAACGTCAAGAACCGCATGCACCCACTGCCGCAACAACACTGAATGCACCACTGCCATCCTTTGCGTATCCTCTATTCCCTGATCACCGTGCTGGACAGACAATACTTTACGCACCTACAAACCCTAACTACATCTCTCCGCAACCCTACCCAGCTATCCCTTCTTATTCCCCTTACCTTCCTCTTTATGCGTGCCACCACTAGGAGTTTTTGTACGCCTTGATATAACTTTGTAGAATTTGAAATCAAAGCGGCTTCTCGGCTGAAACTCACTGCCGGTTTTCGGCCGGTCCATCCCAATCGGGAAGGACTTCCCAAAAAGGCATAGGGGCGGATACGAAATTTTTGCAACTACGAGCACTGCCGCCACTGTCGAGGAACATTGATGAGTCACCGCCGCTGTCACTTACCTCAACCGATCAAGTTGGCATCAACCAATCCTCAGGGGGTCCAGCCTTCTTTCAGTGTTGGAAGCGAGTTGGAGTCCAGCTGGAGATAATACATCCATGTAGGAGTAAATATCGGCGATGGAGGTGGGAGGAGAGGCGTCGGCGGCAACCTAATCGAGTTAGTACGGAAGTTTACGTATTTGACAGGACTTCTTCTGCTGTCACTCACACCCTCTTAGGGGGTTTTACGCATACAAGAGAACGGGCCGTAGAGGCCTTTTACGTAACTTGGAGTAGGCCCCTGAGCTGCTAAGTATGGCACGGACACTGCAGTCACACAAGATTCCCGCAGTATCCCGTAGCTCCAGTAGGTGGGGTAGAGTACCAATTAGCCAAAGCGGTAATGTCAATGAAGAGATGCAACCATCAAAAAATAAAAGATGAGTTCTGTCATGAGGCACCATCAACGTCAGGCTACGCACCGCAACACCCGGACTTATTCTTGGATCGGTAATAGTATAAAGGATGCCACTGTTCTTTTGTCTTCGGTATCCCGTTAGCGCCTGGCACTCGATCTTTATGTCTTTGCCGATTTGGGCCGCGATTCTAGGCCTGGTATGCATGGCACAATTGCATACACGATTTCGTGACCAACCCTTTCTTTCTTCGTGACTAGATAAACCATGGTTTTTTCAACAGATATGAACCCTCAGATGCGAACATCCCATTGCTTTTGCTCGCCGCCCAGCCCGTATCTCTTCTCGTATTCATCGGGGGGCCGTTTTCGTTCATTCGACTTGTGTGGACCTACTTGGTGTTTCTGGGCTCTTTGAGTCTTTCAATTGTTGCGTACCGCCTCTCTCCTTTCCATCCCCTAGCACAATATCCCGGACCCGCTATTGGCAAAGCCACGAAATTATGGGGGTTTTGGAAGGCATTTCAGGGCTACAAGCATCTGTACCACAAGAAACTACATGACAAGTATGGGCCCTACGTGCGGATAGGTCAGTGGCCGAGTATTTTCAGGATGGTGGATCTTGATACTGGCTCTTTCACAGGCCCCAACGAGTTGTCAGTGATTGATACTGTCGCTGTTGGTCAGATTTTAAGCCACGGTGGCCTTGAAAAGGGACGCTGTCAGTGAAATTCATTTATATCCGGTCTGATCTCATATCTCGGTAGATTATGAGAACGGGAGAGACAGCTCCACGGAGCCCTCCCTCGTGAGTTCGATTGGAGAGACTCATGCGGCAAAGCGTCGCGTATGGAACCGCGCGATGACTGCTTCGGCCCTTCGTGAATACGAGCCGCTAGTTGCAAAACGCACTAGCCAACTAGTCTCATGCCTGAAAGACCATAAAACTGTTGACATCGTTTGCTGGTTTGACCTGTTTTCGTAAGTAGGACTCCTCTTCATTCTCGATCCTATCCTATTCTATCCTATCCCGTCACCCACATGCTAACGGGTGATAGACTTGACGTAACGGGCGATCTGGCGTCAGAAATGCATTCTGTCCCACAAGATTGACTCTCTGACTTGTTGGAATGGTTTAGGTTCGGTGGAGCATTTGAAATGATGCGGGATGGCCAGGATGCGGACGGACTAGGGGCGCGAATCAAGGGGTTCATGATGTATGCAACACCTCCCTCAGCGTATATGCTGTCTAATAAGAGGATAGGGTGTCTGACTTATGCGGCCAAATCCCGTGGATAATAAATACCATCCAACTATTCCCGCAGGTTCAACGGACCATTCAAGAATTTAACAAATTCAGACAAGGCTTGGCCATTCAGCGGATGAGAAATGGCGCGATCGGCGCAAAAGATTTGTGGTACTATCTGGTGAGCTTGTCTTGTCCTATACCAATTGCCGGAAACGACCCCAGTCAAACTCCACACCCAGGCTGACGAGGTTGGTCTTGAAAAACAAAGACCAACACTCGAGAGTTCGGCTGCGGAAGGCATCCTTGCTGTTATTGCAGCATCAGATACAACAGCGATTACGTTGAGCAGCCTCGTCTGGTCTCTTCTCTCATATCCCGAGCACTATCGGCGTGTTCGGCAGGAGGTCGATAGTGTGTTCCGTGAAGAAGATGATCCCTTTGATGTTACGAAGCATCAGGAGTTGCACTTCTTATCTGCATGCATGTCAGTGTTTTTATTTCTTTTAATTTACTCCCAAATTTACCTTGAACCAGCAATGAGGCTTTGCGTCTTCATCCGCCATTGCCTTCCAAGGGTGGTACCAGGCAAGTGCGCCTCGACCAACCTGGAAGAAGCTTCGCAGGAAGGTAGCGTACTGCCGACAATTTTGGAATCGCTCAAATAATCCGACTAGATATTTTCCTCCGGGCACGAGTGTATCCACACCCACGTACTCCCTCCACCGCAACCCTGAGTACTTCTCGCTCCCAGACCAGTTCATCCCCGACAGATGGCTTCCCGATTCGAAGCTCGAGAAGCACGATATGTCTGCGTTTATTCCGTTTTCATTGGGTCCCGCGAACTGTGTCGGCCAGAAGTTTGCAAAGTACGAGCTGCTAACGGTGGCGAGTTTCCTGTTCAAGTCTTTCGATTTGAAGTTCGCGGATGGATTCGATTTTGGGGCGTGGCCGATGAGTATGCAGGACCATTTTATCGTTACGCGCGGTCCCTTGCTCGTAAATCTGGCCCCGCGCCATTGAAATTTGAAACGCACATGCCATTGGCGCATCGTGACGGCTCGTCCAAGCCTAAACGGATGTTACTTTTGCAATGTGATGCATCATATTATCATCCTCCCCCTCCGAGTAAGCTCTCAAATGATTCGTTGGCTCGAACTCAAGGAAAGGTATGACACGACACGACCTGTTATCAAAACCGACATCTCGTGGCCTCGGGCATCTCGGGCTTCGGCCCACGGCAGCATCATTTGCGGGTGTTTCCGGAGTGGCGGTGTATATCTCCTGCAAACTTGCTTCTCAATCCCGCCAGAGATTCTCTGGCGGGATTCCCTGTTCACTGAAGCGCTGGCAGGCTGCGATACTAACTCGTAGGTTCGTGGTCTGGACTCGACTCACTCCTGTAGCAAGTTACTACTTACGACTCGGAGCGCTTGAGCGTACATGATGATAAGGATGCTGCTATATCGCTCCTGAGGTACTTAGACTCGAGCCAGCGCAACACCGGTGCTAGGTTTTAATGACAGTCAATCAAGCCTCACGGCGAAGCCACCGTCAGGTCTGATCGACTGTCATCAACCCACCTCCGTGAAGCTAACTGGTTTCGAGTCTACTCACTCCGGATATAGGGCTTTTTCTCAGGCGACTAGTTAACGCTTCACCCGACTGGCCAACATTTTTCTATCAGTATTCATCTTTCAGCTCGCTTGAAGCTTGGCCTTTACTTTGGATTCTCTCGACTTTTGTGGGTGCTCGACGTCACCTACCCTACCCGAAAATAGAAACAGATCAGAATATGTGATACCATCATATCACGTATTCTGACATGAATGATTCCAAGCTTTCTTCTTACCCTCCACTAATACCCTCCACAAACTCCTCACCAAAGACTTTGTACGATGAGCTCCATGCCGTGGATATGCCGAATGCCATCATCGGGTCCCGCCCCGTTCTGTCCCGATATTCCCGAGCTCCGCTGTCACTGTTGACAGCATGATGCCCTACAATGCGAATATTAATGTTAACACCACTGCGCCCCCGCCCCCGCCCCCGCCTCAGCCATGCCCCCGCCCTCCGCCCTTTTTCATTGATCCTGCCTCCTACCAAGGCTACTCCGCTGTCACTGTTGGCAGTATGATGCACTACATTGTTTTCACTGCCAACGTTAACACCACTGCGCCCCGCCCCCGCCCCCGCCCCCGCCTTTGCCGCGCCCCCACCCTCCGCCCTATTTCATTCATCCTGTCTCACACATCTCCTGCCTCCTACCAATGTTACTCCTCTGCCCTCAACACATCTTCCGACCTCCCCCCCGACACTCACACAAACTTTGTGTTGTTGATACTGTGCGCCCACTGCCAGCGTCGGCCTTGGCAATGCTGTGCGCTCATGTCCCACATTCTGATCCGTTTCTATTTTCGGGTAGGGTGGGTGCCGCTCCGCCGTCTTGTCGTCTCTATGAATTAGCCGATTCACATCCTGACACACAGTCTGTCAAAGAACCCTTGGCAATTGCTCGGCTCACACATTTTCGGCATTCCAACGGCAGTGTTGCATCTTCGCACCTGCTCCCCTCTTCCACCCGCGCTTCCTACTGCCTGCAGAGGGTGCGGGAAAGGGCAGGTGGCGCGGACCGGAGGTAGGAAGGCATACAGTCACGGCAAAATTACTTGCAGGTTAGGCTCGGTTAAGATCGCTGTGCTGCAATTCCTCATGTCAGTCACAACGTTCTCGTGGCAGTCAGGGTCGCTTTCACGCCGGCATTCGTTGGAGGAAAATTATTTTTGCTGGATCAAATACAAGACAGTCTGGGTGGTTCTACCTACAAATTATTACATTTCATTGGCCATTTGCGTTGTAGTAAACAGAAGATTGAGCAGCGGATGAGTTCCGATAGGAAATGAATGACATGACAGGCATTGACAGGCAGTGAGAAATTGCGGCACGGCGATCTTGACCGAGCTTAACCGACGTCTGCCCAAAAGCGGTCTTGCGAGTGATTTCGCCGTGACGGTATGCCTTGCTACCTCCTGTCCGCACCACCTGCCCTTTCCCGCACCCTCTGTAGCGTATTTCTCGGCATTTCACCACATGCATTTGGCCCCATTACTCCTGTGCATGTGTTTGGTATTCGCGGAAATCATATAAACGATGATAGCTTACAGTCTTGTTCCATCTTCCTCTTCCTCGTTCAAATTCCTCCACTTCCTTCTCCTGTACCCTTAGCTCAGTGTGTAAGATATTCTCTGATACATTTTCCTTGCATTACCATGCCTGATCTGCTGGAACAATTCAGTCTATATCTCTTTCTTCCTGCGACTACGATGAAAAAGCGTAAAGGCCTCTCGGCTGGCCATAAGGTCTCATATGGATCGAGTCTCTCCTCGAAGAGCATTCCTATCAATCGCACTGGTGCTCAGATACAACAAAAGCGACAGAAGTTCAACGAACAGTTAGCCAGTGCGCTATCGATTTTGCAATTCTTAGCATTTACTTAATTTCAATAGCAATGGCCTACACTCAGCGCCAGGAACTTCTCGGGAATGGCCTCTATGACATTGAGATGTCAAATGCGCCCGAATATTACAATGCTGCTGAGAGCGACCAAGACGACTGGCAGCATATCAACAGCGATGAGGAAGATGCTCTGCAACAGCCACCTCCGGGGGAAGAAGGTGAATATCACAGCCATGCTGGGAAGGAAGCGATCTTCCATGAAATCTATGAAAAATGCAAACCGGGGTTAGTCGGATTCCCCCTTTCGACGTAATGTCTGCTAATCAATCAAAGTCGGGGTGATTCGCGTAGGCGCTCGATGCGCGTCCAGCAGATGGTGGATGCTTGGAGGAGCTCCATACCCTCAATGGCTGAAGCATACCTGACACTGAAGATGAGTGGACCATTAGATTCTGACAATAATCCCAATGCCTGGGCAGTTCAAGTTGTTGGTTTTGATGGTATGTGGTGATATATCAATGAGAGTACCTTAACTGAATTTTTTAGAATGCACCACCCATTTCTTTGTCCACTCCGACAATGTTCAGTCCAGTAATGCAACTCTTATTCTACATGGATACATCGGTGCTAGTCCACAAAAAATTAGCCGTGCCTTCCCCATTCGTCTATTTGAGATCTACCGGCAGATCCATCGTGTTTGCCCTCGGTACACAATTGAGACACTGGCTACCACACTCACCAATCTTCATGAGGTACGATGTTCAATCTGGCTTCATTCTCTTTTGGCTTATGTCTCTCCAGGGCCCTCGTCTTAAAAGCTTAAGCGAACAACTCAGCAATGCATATGACGCGTACCTGGAGATCCTGCATCAAGTTGATGGCCGGGTTGATGCAGCACTCGGGCGTGATGGGAAATGGCACGCGAACAATGTGTGCGCACCCTGTCTGTATACAACTACGGCAGAACCTCCCCTCAAGTTCTCATTCCTTGCCTGCATGGACGGCAACAACTCCCTCAAACTTATTGACAGCACCTTTCGTGCGGGGACGGTTCGCCCTGATGACCGAGCCTCAGCATCATTTCGCCGCTTAACAACAGAACAGGTGGATGTTTTTAAAGATGAGGTCATGAATTCTCAGAAGGTTAGTCAATTGCTTCGGTTCGAGTTCCAGTCTGAGGTTTTCAGAATCCTCGGTCCAAGAAAAAAAGATCGGCTCAACCCTCGCAACCGACGTCAACACCAATTGGTGCGCTCCATCATACTTCTTGCTGTCAATTGCAACTGTTCATCTACTGAGATATAACTAGGCAACCATGACATCCCGCAGAACGATGATGACGGCGACGTCGCCTGGCTCAACGTACTTGAAGTTGGGGAAGAAAGTGTTGAAGAACTCGGTAAAGCCATCAACACCTGCGTTGAGAGGTGGAAGGCTGCTGGTCCGGAGGCCCGCAAGAAGATGTTCGCTCTTTTCGCAATCTCGGGTATATTTTTGGCAGTGTGTCGGCATGGTCATGTTCTGGTGATGTGCGACATGATTCGGAGCGGCGAATTGTAAGTGATCTTTTTCCCTTTTCGGTGGTGATTTTCCGATTGGATGTCTCGGTTAGGATGAAATATCCGCTCGCCGCTGTTAATTATTTGCTGGACACATATGGCGCGGATCTCGGACTTGGCTATGACATTATGTGTGCTTTCTGGAAAACCCTCTCTCGCAGCTCGCTAGGTGCCAAAGTCACCGGAATGCGTCTTCGGGGTGTTGTTCCCGCCTTCCACGGACATGCCCACAACCGCACCTGTCAGCTCGGTTGGCATCCTCTCTTCGTTGACGGTGTTGGGCTGGAAGATTTTGAGGAATGTGAACGCACCTTCGCTAAATCCAACCATCTGGCAACCTGTACCCGCTTCGCAACACCTTTTCATCGGCAGCAGCAAATCGACGAACACTTCTATTTCCACGATCAAGACAAGCATGCGGCAACCGGTGATCTTATCCAACATCAGATGTGTACATCATCACTGATGGACATGCGTTCAGGTAGTGCTGTGTAATAAACTCTTTGTTAAATAACAGACAGTTTTTAACACTGTTATTAACACATTAAATACATTTCTCACATCAGGGCTCCCAAGACGCATGTAATTAATGTGTTAAAAATGGGGCCTGACAAGCTGTCAGCTTTTGCCTTTGGGCCCATGAGCATGTTGTGAGAGCTTGAAAATGTATTGTGCACCATGCCCCAGGGCAGGTAGATCCCGGAGGTAGTTTTCGCACCAAATCCCAGCTGAAATTATCAAGGAATCCGGGGGGAAAAATTTGCTATAAGCGTGATTACGTCATGTTAAAAACCCGGTTATTAACGTGCCTCTGTTAAATAACGAGCGGGGTGTTTGATTCTCACGTTTTTCACACTGCCAAATTTGATTCCTACACAGCGCTACGTTCAGTCAGGACGTTTCATCTTCAGCAATTATCGGCAAGCGCTAGAGAAAATTAGTCTCGACTCTGGCAAACTTTGTTTGATTGAGGAATCTCTCGGAACGACGGCTGAGGACTATGAACAGTATTACCATGCAGAAGTCAAATACTTCGAAGATCTGCGTTCAGGGCCTGAACATTTTGAACAAACTGCGGAATACATGGATATGCTTCTCAAACTCCATATTTTCAAGTAAGTGCTCAGCCGTGTACCCACTTTGAACATTGTTTGGATTTTACTTGATGGTTTAGAGAGCAATCAGATCGAGCCAAGGTTGACTACAACAACATCAATGAATATCTCCGGCGAGGCTATACAGATAGGCAGATAACGACTATCAAGACAAGGTATCGCACTACTTTCACCAAATTCCAGGCTGCGGAGGAAGCTCTCTGCATTTTTGAGGACGAGTACGGAATTGAAACACGGTGGACAACTGACTCAAAGGAGTATAATGATGCTCTCGTCCTCATGGGAGAACGTAAGTATCGGTCGGCTTTAACCGAACTTGAACGGTTGGTAGTCGCACGGCTGTTTGAGCTCACAAAACTCGGCATGGGAGGTGTTGGTGCGTTTATTTCTCGCTGTTTAACCAGTCGACTCAGCGGATTTCAGGGTATAAACTCCGCGAGAAAATCTCAAAGGCGCTCAAGACACGTGCTGAGGCCATTCGGCGTGCACTCAAAGCTTATAACGAGGCTGCTGCTGCTCTCCCCATGGCACGCGAACAGCTTTCGTGGGCGGATGTCATGAACAAGACGTCGTTGGCGGAGTTTGACCTCCTCCGTGACACCCGGGATGATGTACGCCAGCAGCCATGGGCTCAGCCAGCTCGACGCGAGGCAATGGTGTTGTACTTTGGAATCAAACGTGCCAAGGAAGAGATTCGCCGGTTGAATGTCGAAATATGCCGACTTATCACATTTATGCTTGACCAGCACGTCGACTACTATCACGCCATTGCTTCCCATCTCATCATTGATCCCACGCTGGCCACGGAACTCGCCTCTCGTTTGCGCCACTCGTCTCGAATCAGCGCTTCTATCTGTCGACAACTTGTGAAGACCGGTAGGCTTGTGGGATTTTCTGGTAGTTTCTTCCCCGGTGTCCGAGTTGGAAGGGATCCAGAGCGTGGTACAGATGTTCCCTCACCAGCCTGGCTGGGCCGCATTCTTGGGATCCAACAAACCCATGTGATTTATGAGGAGGCGGATGAAGGTGAAGATGGAGCTTCAGACGACGAGAATTTGGTTATACGGGAGTTGGATGTTGACGAGGACAGTGTGGGAGAGCTCATGAACCATCTTAGTACATTTGACGACTCATAGTCTATGCTCTGTGCGGGGAACTCAAAGAATTGCAAAGATTTTCGGAATTACTTTGGAAGAGCCTCCCATTAGTTCGTCCTTGACTTCAACTTCAACTGCAAATGCTCTGGAGAGATTGGTGGAGCGTTTAGGAATGTATCACATTTTTTGAAATCAATTCCATTTGATTCGTATTTCGGTCTACAGATGAAATAAGAAGCCAATATAATGTGAAAGAAAGTCAATACTGTACCATATGGTCGGCCATCGTTTATTGGGAGTTGGTCTATTGCGAATTCTGGTCGCGAACTGACGAGCGGGTAGCGGGCCGGTCAGCGCTTCACGGGCGCTTAAAGGGTTCTCAACACACATAGCACAAGGACTACGGCTAGGAAAATTCCAAGAATATCCCAGAAAGCTTCCATAGGATGTAACTTTATCAATTAAAAACAGTTATACCCAAACTCAAGTCATCAAGAATATATGGACATTGATTAAACTTGTGTGAAATGTTCATTACAGTTTACAACATTCAACTACCCCACCTTTCGAGCGTATTCGGTCAACAATCATTCCAGAAGGTTAAGTACCCCAGATCTTTCGATAATATCGGGTTCATATGACCTCGTTACTCACTCCAAGCACTACTAGTATGATATCTGAGCCTTCCATGCCCCGAAAATCATCAAAAGAGGCGTTTTTGAGTGAAAGATAAACCTTTTCTAATCATCCCAAAATTGCAATGGGCATGTAGGCATTATTATAGCGTTTGTAAATCTGAATTTCCAGGCCATAAATTCATCCCATTGCAACGAAATAAGCCTGGTTATCAGACTACAGAAAAGCCTGAATCATCGTACAGGACTTTGATCCACCCCCAATTCATTTTTTTTAGGGTTCCTCTGTATAGGATATACTCTTATTCAAAGAATGTTGAATGAAATATGGCTAAGATGGAAAAGGAATCATTATTTCAGCTGCAGGTAGCAATTGAGTGAAATCTCGATCAGAAAAAACGATCAAGTGCTACTTTCTTTTCCTAAAAATCCTTGTGCACATAAGGCTTGTTATCTGAAAGAGTAATGCAGAGATAGCTTACTTACGCGTCCGCAATTCGCAACATCGTCGAGTTTTCAGCGGGATCATTCCAAATTGGGTACGTTGATCACGTCAATCAGTGGTCGTACCGCTCATTCCCAGCCATCTCACACAGAGGAGTCTCTTCAAGCCTAGTCCCCACATAATCTAGCACGCTGCTTGCACTGCAATATTCAAACTCTACCCTTGCCTGCCCCATTCCTAGTGCATAGCGCAGAGGTCTAGGATTGAATGAAAAAGGTGTGTTATGACTTTCTTTGACCGTATTTCGCTTCCTTACCCGGTAAAATGTATTGTACATATGCACTCGTATCCAACATATCTTTGCGAGTTTTGAAGCAGATTTCGGCATTGTGGTTGGCATTGTCGCCGACGACGTCAAAGACGTCTTATGGTATTTGATTGCGGCGTCAAGAGCAAGCGGCACATCATGGCATGTCACAGGCTGATGTACTTTACACTATAACTCGCATCACTGACCGTGATCTAAATTTGGATACACTCCGAATCGCATCAACAGCAGTGATCCTGCTATCTCCTTGCTCCCACCACGATGGCGACAACAGCTGTGCTCGTCGCCTTGGGTTATGCACCTCCGACTCCGACTCTTTCGCACACACCCCAACGCCTATGTGACCTGAAGTTTGTCAACCCCGCCACTGTATTTGGGATCGCACAACTGGCGGCACAACTGTCATTCTACATGCTGATGGCACAGTTGCGCCCCAAACTAGGGTAGTACCGGAATGCCTTCGGGCGTCTGTCTACATCCCACCCAGCTTCATTGCCCAGCACCCAGATACTCATCCAGCCATTGCCCACCTTGCTCAGCATTTTATTGAGCATTTTGGTACCCGTACAGTTTCACGATGGACAGAACTAGCACGGCTGCGCTGGTCCCTAGATCAACCTGGGCGCGGAACCCGCAACCCTCCCAACCCGCCTCTCATTCCCCAGCCTAAAAACCGACGCCGTGCAAAATACCTCTTCTTCGGGCGTCCAGTGGGCTCACTTGAGCATCTCCCTCTTCTTACAGCCCGCCCTGCCATGGCTCTTGCTCTCATCGACATCTCAGATCTCGACGAATCAGACGACGACCAAGATCTTGGAACCAATGCCTCGCGTTCCAGAACCGGGGGATCCGGTCTCACAGCACATAATCGACTACATGGAGCTTCGAGTAAGTCTTTCATTTCGGTACGCCACCCACCTAACCGATGCTCCTCTAGCGACCCTTTCGCCAATATCATTTCCCTCCACTCAGCCTGGCCATTCGAGTAGAGCGGCAGGATCCTGCATTACAGCACGCAATCGATCGCATGGAGCTTCAGGTAAGTCTTCCATTTCGGTATGTCACCTTCCCTAACCGACGCTCCTCCAGCAACCCTTTTGCCAACATCATCTACCTCCAGTTCGCCTCAGCCTAGCCGTGCGGGCCGTATCTCAGCGCCTCCGCCTTACTCACCCGCCGATATTTCGCATGCGCCCACGGCACGAGATCTTGAAGCAGCAGTCACACTCCTCAATCTTGCACAACATCGAGCAGTTATTCGACTTGTTGTGCAGAATTTTCCGCTGTCGGTGTGGCAGGAAAAGCTGGTTGAATCGGGGGTTCCCGAGGAGGCTGCTCACGTTCTGTGCGAAGTACTTGCTGGGGAGGCGGAGTAAATTAGGGCCTAGGGATAATTGTTAAATTTTCCGTGACTTCCGGTTACAACCTCCGCACTGCTTACGCAAACCAATATATTCCCGCAAGGTACGACATCTGGCTCATTGAATATTAAATTGAAACCATTCAGTACTACCAATCAGGCGCCTAATAAAAGGTGTGACAACTGACTAGTTTCAGGGACTGCTGCTCCAAATTAATATATCCTCGCAAGGTGCGACACCCGAGTCTTCGGAGACAAATAATAAGTTGACCAATGTTTAGTAGTAGTACGCACTGGCCCGAATGATTACATCTTCTCGGAAGATGTGATGCCCGTCGTGTTTCGGAGATGAGCAAAACAGTTGACAAATTTTCAGTAGCATGCACCTCCCTGTACAGATGTATCCGCGGTGGTGTGACATCTGATCCATCTGAATCTGAAAAAAAACAGAGTTCATTCGTTTTTCAGTTCCCCTCTTGCCCTCAATTACTGTGCACCATGCCAAACGCTTTTTTCACCCTCGCCAGCGCCAGCCACGCACCATTCCGCTCCGCCATCCCCCGCCCCAAACCCGCTCCTATCCCTAGTGACCAACAGAAAGCCAACCGCCAGGCACGCGCTGACAAGCAAGCTGAAATCGACACCGAAATATCGCAGCTCTTCGACCACATCAAGGCAACTGCAGACCAACTTGCGGAGAGGTTTGACATGAAGGCACGGTACTTCCTTGACATCATCTTTCAAGGCGGCGCACACATGATTAAACACCAAGAGACGGTCAATCCGTACAATGCGTGGAAGCACAAGAAGGCTCTCGAGAACCAGGACAGTGCGTATGCACATTTTCTGTATCTTCTTTTTTCTACTAATCCTTACTGCAGAAGGGATCGCACAGCGCGCTGACAAGTTGCATGAAGCGCACTTTGCAGAGTACCAAGAACTCACGGAGCAAGAGAAGGAGGACATGTGTGACTGGTTCTCTCAGGAGCGAGCGCAGAACATAGTGCTGCGTCGGGATACCCCGCGAGGTCGGATCCAGGATTTCTCCAATACTGTCCGAAATTTGAAGATGATTGTTTGTGCCATTTCCTATTTTCACCCCATCTGTCATTTTGACTAACTAACTGTACCGTAGATAAATGGTGCATGCCAACGTATCGGCGCAGACAGTTTCTTTTGTCTCTTCCGCAACAACTCCGACTTCTTTGTCAGCCCAGAGTGGCATTTTTCGCGGAAGGAGCTCGAGGATTACATGCCTGTGGCAACGCGCAAGGCTTGGGATACAGGTGAGGTCGGCCTGAAGCTTGAAGCTTTTGCCATTGCTGGTTGCGATACTACAAGTACGTCCTGCTTATCCATTCGTCGCAATTTCTTCTGATGCATTCAAGATCTGTATCGCACGGCAAAGCAGAAGGCTGACGCCATGAAGGGAGATATTCGTGCACTGGTGAAGAAGAGCCTCGGTGCGCGATTTTTTTGTTTTTATTTCTTACTTTATCAACATCACGACGCTAGTGGAAGTTAGTGGGATTACGGACGCCGAAATGGCTTACTCCTGGTACGAGGAGGACGTCGTACAGAAATACGGTGTTGTGATGGAAGGCTGGGTCGCCCTTCCGTTTGCGAATCCCAGCCAATTCTCCACTTCGCTCCCCAATCTCCGCACCCTCCTCGATGCGCTCAAGACCGGCGCGTGCGCGTTCCGGAAGCTCTCGCTTGTTGAAGCTGCCGAGCGGAAGAAGAAATGGGACGCTGATGTTGCCGTGGGAATAGTCCTTGCCAAGTCCCGCTCTGAGCGCAAGGACAAGGGCGTTTCTCGCAAGCGGACGAGTACAGATGCGCAGCTCGATGCTGACGGGCCCTTCGGATCCGACAAATCACCAGCTCCTGCATTGAAGCGCACTCGCAAGGAGAAAGCACCCACACGTAAGAAAACTTCAGCGTCGGCGAAGACACTTGCGAAGAATGCCACCGCCGATGGCGTGCAGGATGATGATACGACATGCAAAGCTAACAGGCGCCTCCGAAGCCGGACGAAAAGTCGCGTCACTATTGAGGACAGTGATGATGAAAATGCGGGATCTTCTGTATGAGCTCTTGTAGAGGCTTCAGGTCGTAATACCAGTTTTCTTCATTTCTTATTCCTGTTGCGTAAAATATGACACGTTGGGAAGAAATGTGAGATTATTAGTGATGTGACAACAAGGTTGAAGAATGTGATAGCCAAGTAATTGCCAAGAGCGTTTTCAATTTTGACAGACGGCGACTTTGGATGACATCGGCTAGCTTATGGTGATTGATATTGGGCGCACAGTATCGACAGCACAAAATTTGAGTGAGTGTCGCGGGGAGGTCGGAGGATGTGACGGCAGCAGAGTAGCGCTGGCAGGAGACGGGAGGAGCGGGATGCTAGCCGAGTAATTCGCAAGAGCATTTTTGACAGACGGTGAGTTGGGATGACATCGGCTAATTTATTGTAATGGCCCAGCTACCCGAAAATAGGAACAGATCAGAATTTGTGATATTGATGCCATTGTATCACATATTCTGATATCGGTGGGCGGCGTTGCCAAGGCCGATGCGGACAGTGGGCGCACAGCATTAACAACAGGAAATTTGAGTAAGTGTCGGGAGGAGGTCGGAGTATGTGTTGAGGGCAGCAGAGTAGTGCTGCCAGGATGAATGAGGAAGGGCTGAAGGCGGGGGCGAGGCGAGGGCGGGGTGGGGGCGGGGGCGAGGGCGGGGCAGAGTGGTAGCGCGCATCATCCTGTCAACAATGACAGCAGAGCTCGGGACGAGAAGAGTCGGGACAGAACGGGGAGGGACCCGATGATGGCTTTCGGCATATGCCACGGCACTGAGCGCGTCTTACCAAGTCATTGGGGAAGAGGTTGGGGAGGGTATTAGCGGAGGGTAAGACGAAAGCTCGAATTCATTCACGTCAGAATACGTGATATGATAGTATCACACATTCTGATCCGTATCTATTTTCGGGTAGGGTAGGTGTCGACGTTTGACGCCACATCCCTGCATCAAAAATGGAAAATAATTCTACCTAGAAACTGGGGACCGTAAGCGACTCGTGGGGGCTTGGGTGGGAATCTCAGTCTTGTTTTCTATAAACTTATAGGAGACACACGTCACCTACGCGCGTCCTCCATTATCACCATTATCTACCCGAGCTGATGCTTACTGGACGCCTTCCATTTTGTTCGCGCCTGCCGTATATCTTTCTCTAATCCGCCTCCGCTTCCAATGGTCTCGGCGACCGCAGTGGCCGACCCGAAATAGGCTATGACCCTTTCCCAAGCTGTTGTCCGACACGTCATGAGTTTGCGCCCTTAAATGCTCAGCACCTCCAATCCTCTGAACTCCAGTCAAATTGTTACCATGGCAGGCCTCCTCTCCCCGACAAATTGGATCTCTGGTGGCGCTGCCTCGCTCCATAAAGGCGTCATGGATGCGGGGTCTGCAATTATCCCTAAAAGCGCGTCAGACATCGCCCAAGGCGCCTTAGATATCGCTCAAGGCGCCTTGGACATCGCTCAGGGCGCATTGGCTCCAAAGTCTACGGCTGGCATACCCGTGGACGCAGATTCCGCAGCCAGTCGCCGCCCCACGGACACCGGGTCCGCAATTAGCGCTGGGTCTACAATCGGCACTGGATCCGCAATACGCCAAGATGTAACGGATGCAGAGTCCGCACTCAGTACTAGGGGCACAGGCATCGATCAAGGGGCCTTAGTTGTGGGTTCCCTGATTGGCCAAGGCAGCGCAGCGTCTGCGGTCGGGAGTGATATCCTTCCAGGCCCCGTTGACGCAAGGTCCACATCTGGCCAAGGCGGAACAGTTGCAGGTTCTGCTCTCGGTGCAAGCGCGCCGGATATCACTGAAGGCGCCGCTCACAAAGAGCCAGCAATTGGGCATGGCGGATCATATGTATGGTCCGCAATCGGCCATGGCGTAACGCACGCAGGATCTGCTGTCGTTGGGGGCGTGTCGGGCATAACTCAAGGTGCCGTTGACGTGGGCAAGGCCGCTGGGAAAGGTGTGGAGGATTTGGTGGGAGGCGTGGGCAAGGGTATTTCTGACAGGGCGGGCGCGGTTTTGAAAGGCGTCGGAGATGCAGGGAAGGCAGTGGCTGATGTAGGGCAGGCAGCAGGAAAGGGCCTCAGCGACATAGGTCAGGCGGGATTGGCAGCCGGGAAGGGGGCGATGGGGAACGGTTTGTCGAGCGGGTTGGAGATCGTTGCTCATCTCTCGAAGGACGCCCTCGATCTGGAGCGAAACGTTGTGAGTGGTGTCACCTCGCTCGGTGGAACCGCGGTTGGGGGGGTCATCACGGTTAGTACGCTTCACATTCGAAGCTTGATTAGGCGCGAGCGAACAATTCACCTTTATGCCAGGCCGTTACGACTACAACAGGCGTGGTCTTCGACCCCGTCGGGACCGCGCTCAAATCACTGGATGGTCTGGAGACCCTGAGTAGTGGGTTGGACAAGATCAACGGCCTCTCAACTAAGGCACTACGGGGTATTCGCGAGATGACGGAGAAAGCACTCAGCTTGAAGCTTGCGAATGGTAGAGTACGCCTTTCTTGACTTTCGTCCATTCCATTTCCTCTTTTCTTTCCGCTCGTACGCTCTGTTAATATTGCACTCAGACACCGACCTTCTTCGACCCAGATGCGAACGGCATTGTGAATGTGTGTCGGCATATATGATAAAACCCTCCCTCATCTTAAGCAAAACAGGTGGGAGACACCCGACGTGGCTTTGCACTTCTGGGTCTCCCAAACCGCATCGCGAGATCTTGGCCTATGCGCTGCATTCAACATTCACGTTGGTTTCCCTCAGCTTGCTGCTCCCATATTCATTCACACGTTATGCTTAAATAATTGACTGGGTCATTAGGTACTCCACCGCCGGCGCCTGGTTCCCGCAAACGTCGACACTGCCAATCAAGATCGACAACATGTCGAAGACGTGCTGGGGGCACAAGTGGGGGAAATATGAGCGCCTGGATTGGATCGGGAGCACCGCGGTAGAGATGGCGAGCACTTTTTTCTCCAAATTGAATCATTGAGGCTGAGAAAGGCCTAGTTCTTTAGCCTAGGCAAACCGCCATCGTGGACCGAATATTTTGTCCAGTGGCTGTACGTATGCAAGCTTATAATTTGAGGGCGCCGTAATCACAATATTTTCTCGATCTCGCAGCAAAGCCTCGCCCGTAGTCCCCGTAGTAGCACTACTCATCTTCGAGTGGGGCACCACGTGGCCATTTGTCATCCCGCCGCTCGCTGAGATGGCGGCTCCCATTGTGTCCCAACTTAGTCGCATCATGCATGTGCGTCCGTTGCTTCAATGCGGCCTCTTGAGAACTGACTGGCATCTCTCCAGACCGTAATCTTTCCCACACTCTCCATGAGTCGCGAGCGTGCGCGTCAACTGACCCAGGGAGGAGCAGGGCGAGCTGCCTGAAATCCGGCGAGGATGGACTGACACAATGAATCACAAAGGCGCTCGAAGTTGGTGGCCCACAGTTCTATATTACTTCGCCTGAGGTCATGAGCCATCGGATCATTACCGAATCGGATTTCATTATTTCTGTCTCATGGTGATGCCCATACTAAGGTTGAACGGAGATTTTCGAAACTATGCAAATGGATAGGAGGTAGGTATGCAGAGCTCTTAGACTTGGGGGCTTGAGTAGTGGTGTATTTCGTCCTCAAGCTCAAGCTCACTCACTATGCCGGACTTTATTAGGCTTGAGACAGTACTGGACATCGCCGATTGCATGAGGTGGTTCAAAGACTGAATTGTTCAATTTTTTTATATTCCGCTGGTAATACTGTACAATTTCGATCAATTCGACACTAATCCTGAAATTTTTGTATAATTCAAATCCAAAATAGTTCGGATAAATTGAGAAGAAATTATTGCCGCAATAAAATAAAATAGGCCTGACATGTGACTGCCGAATTGAATGAAATTGTACAGTACTATGAAGCTTTTCTGATACACGCAGTTAAAATGGGGCTCTATCAAATGTGTGACAAATTTTCAGTTCAAACCAATCTATCGTGCGCATATGCAGGCCTGCGCCCATGAAATTTGCATTCTTTTCATTGGAATTGCCTATTTTGGTCTCTGGCGGTGAGTCGCGATCGCGACTCGCTGATCACATCAGACATGTTTCAAATTTGTTCCCGGCCCAGACTTGGTAGAATAGGGTAGAATTCAGTTATGTTCGTCGAAGTAAACATTGCTTTCTCGGACAATAGCCTCCGGCGGCACTCACCTATTTCAGGACGCCTCCCAAAATGCCTGCAATGAAGATATGGGATCCATTCTCCGGGTCGCGATCACGAAGAACTCCTACTGACCTATATTCGGTAGTTCCCCTGCTACTTCTATCGTCTCCAGTCCTCGCTTCTCCTGGCTGTAATAAACTCCAAAGGGAGATCCGGGAAATAGGGTTGAAAAGCTTTTTTCGGCCCAAGCTCATTCCCAGGAAGGCCTTTCCCACCCTTAGGGTTGGGCCGATCTCTCCGCGTCCAGCCGCCGCTACTTCCCACCACCGCCTTGAACTTGAATATGTTTTGTATGCCAGTGCCTGGCTACATAAAGGGGGAGCTTGCCTAATTCTGAGTTTCCAGTTACCATTAATCTGTGAATACAAACTGGCTAAGGTCCATTCCATAAGTATCTATATCCTCATCCATCATCTGCATAGACTCTGTCACATTTGGCTGCTGCAACCGACGCAAATTGAACGATGTTCGGAATGCAATTCCCACCAATTTTTTGACACGGGATATGGCAACAAAAGAGAGTCCAGATGAAAAATGTTTTTCCCCCAAGTTGATCACGGCTCTCATTAAAGTCGGACCCTGGCTCTTGTGTATTGTGATTGCCCATGGTGGTGTGAGTGGTAGTCGAGTCCTTGTGCGGGGTTTCTCGGCCTTGTCCTCCCATCACATGCACAATTAAAGGGGGGCCTATGAAAAAGGGTTAGAAATTGCACTGGATGAAGGTAAGTAGAAATAATAACCTGAATAACTACCATGATCACATTCAAAAAAAACCACAGCTGGAAGGTTCATCTGCGGGTTGGATCCTGGAAGGAACCAATTTTCTTGACAGCTCCTTGTGTGCCGTTGATGAGCTCTTTACAAGAGGAGGCTCAGTGATGAGTGACATGAGAAGACAATGTAGTTTACCTTTTGATGTCTAGACATTGCACGTTATCATCGCTCTGGCTTCCTCAGCCAACGAAACCTCTTTAGCTGTGCACTTCTCATATCAATCAATAAGTAAGAGCTGTTCAACTTGCCCAGTTGAAAAGTTGAGCATCCCAGATGTCGAGTCTGGATCAATGCACAGACTGCATGGTGGCTGCCAAACCGTGGTGAGTGCCCAGTACCGAAACCGTGGATGGCGTGCAAATCTACCATCCTTGAACCACATGAGCTGTGGAGCCCATTCCATCATTGTAACCTTGATATTTCGAGAGGCTGAAAAATCAGCCTTGCCAGTCGGGAACAACGACGGGAAAGCATCAATGGCAATTTACCGCCCCACATGCTCATTCAGAGGGGTTCCATGAACCGCGGGCATGGTCAGAATGACTGAGGTATCATGATCAAAGGCAGCAGCATGAAGCTGGCTAGGCAGTTTGGCCCCTGGGATATTCCGAAACAATTGTTGTGGTTGTATTTGAAGATCAACCTCAATTTCATGTTCCAAGTATTTCATTGAAAGAATTTGATGCTGCAAGACAGTGCGCAGAAGGCCGAACTTATAGACACCAGCTTAACACTCTTTTTGAAGTTGAAAGTTTTCTGCAAGGCAGGTGGAGGTGAAAAATTTGGTGTAGTCAAAAGTTAAGTTCTGGCCCCGCGTTGTGAGAGAGGTTCAGACAAAAATGCTTCTGTTGGCAGCAGCAAACCAAGGCCGCACAGGTGGACTTCACACAGTGTAGGCAATTCTAGCAGATCAACACAGGGGCAACTTCAAGACCTTTGGAACTGTGAAATTTGCTCAGAAGGGAGTTTGCAAGCAAGAGGTAATTTGCGAGGCAAACCAGTGAGGTAAACTACAACAAGTACTCTAGTTTTTATAGGTAAAGAATATCAAATAGATAGGTGTGAGTCAAAAGGTAATTGGTATTGTAACTAGGTGAGTTGTGTTGAAACTAGGGCAACGGTGAAATACAATATGAAATAAGTTGAAACATAAGGAAGCAAACATGAGGTTAGGAACTCGACCACGTGGTCAAGCTTGTATTTCCAACAGGAACCTTCTCACAGCTGTGAACAGATGTCAGGCTCGTAGAACAAGCCTGAGAGCGCGAAAAGAAAAAAGAGTGACACTTGACAGGTTACGGCAACCACCGGTTTTCAAGCTCCGACCGGATTCTGGCGGACCCACACTTCATCTTGGAATTTACCTCCAGTCTTCAGGCTTGATCCTTTTGATATCCCCCATTTCAAATTCTTCCAAAATCCTGCTGGTTCAACTGAAATACTGTCGACATTTACATTCCGAGTGGCTTTCAGCTACTTTTCCCATGGCGACACCATCAAATTGATGGTGGGAAAAGTGGCTTTTTGATGGTGTTGCCGTGGGAAAACAAGCCATTTGCACCGCCCCTTGCTTTTCGCCTGCTACATGACAGAATAGGGAGCAAGCTCCCCCAATAATGCTTTTTTCCATCACATTTTTACTTGACACTCTGTGGCTCTCATATCATTGCACTTCCACTTGTTACAACCCCAACCGCTGTACTATATGTCCTTTCAATACAATACAACTACTGTACCATCGCAATTTACCAGATGTAACCTGCATGCCGAAACCAACCCTCTGCCATTTCAGCTGTGATACAGGCTGTCGACTCAAGCAATGCAGCGATAGGGTCTTCTGCTTCGTGTATAGCCTGTCCATGGCAGCGGAGATATGCTTTCCCTATCACGATCAATTAGCGGGCATACCATGTGATACAAAGAGACATCACACGTTGAGAATGACTCAGCAATGGGGTTGAAGCCGGGTGAGTACAGCAGGAGAAAGAGTATCATGATCTCTGGAGAAAATAGAGAGGTTGTGCAAAAGCCGCATGGGCTGCATGCGACTTTTGTGCATTGTGCAAAGCCACACAATGAACCGAGGGTTTTATGACTGTATATATATTCATTTTGATGAAATACTAGTAAATTAGGTGCTATACTGTACATTGAACCACTTACCAATCATGATGTGCATCATTTTGATGTCATTATTTGGCTTCTCCACAGCCGCTGTGCGGCTATGGCTGTAATGCTGCCAAAAAAGGGCCATTTCCCACACTCGCTCCACCCACCTGATGCCGGATCAATACCAACAGCTTCGAACTCCATTCCAGTCCCGGAGAAGTTGTCGGGGTCGCGAATGCAGCCATGAAAATCATCCCTCAAAGCCTCGTTCCTCTCCTTTGCAATCTTCTGCAACATCTTGTGTGAGTCCTGCCCATACCAGTGTAGCTTGTAGTGCAGAGATCGAGATGGCAACATGATGGATGGCGAGATACCATTGGAGCTCATCAAGCATGAAGCATTGTGAAAGAATATCTCCTTGGCTGCACTGAGAATCACCAGACTGATGAGGTGGTCGCGACCACGGAGGTAAGACGGCGGTTTTGTAACAGTCCCAAACTCATTGAAGATGGCATGCCATCGGTAAAGGCTGTGTGGAGAGATGTGGAAGGCAAAACAGATGTCCACGGTTGTCCATCTGGTGTCCCAGAGCACTAGAGCATGCTCTTTGAGGTCAGGGCTTATGCGGCGATTGACCATGCTAGACGTAAGAGACAGAAAAGGCAATTTCCTTTTTGGGAAGCACCCAAAAAAAATCGGTGTTTGCCATTATTTTCAGGAAGCCCTGTAACAACCCTTGATCTGGGAAGAGCCTTAGGGAATTTCCTTTCAAAAACACCCACCTCAGTATGCGCGCTGTCCATTATTGAATGACTTCAAGCACCGCTGTTTACTGGATGCCTTCCATTTTGCTGAGTTTGCCGTACTTCTGCCCCTTCTTTCGCCCCTTAGGTCATCTCCGCTTCCAACGGTTTGGGTGAACGACGCACAGAAGCCGTGACCCCAAAGTGAGCTTGTAGCCTTAAATGCTCAGCACAATTCTCTGCACCCCGTTACCATGACAGGCTCCCTTCTCTCAACAACAATTTGCATCTCTGACAGTGCTGCCTCACTCTGGAAAGGTGTTAGAGATGCAGCGTCAGACCTGGCCCAAGGGGAATCACAATTGCCCACAGGGTGATACATCCAGAGAAGAGGACAAGCAGGAAGAGTTTCTCGGGCGGGTTTCAGATCGCTGCTCAACTCTCAAAGGACACACTGGATCTGGACAGAAATTTTGTGGTTGGTGTCATCTTGCTGGGCGGAACTGGGATTGAAGGAGTCATCACTGTAAGTTCGCATACGAGGCCTGATAGTATGAGGGGATGACCATTGCTTTCAACGTCAGGCTGTTACGACTACTGCCACAGACCGGGTCTTCGATCCAGTCATGAACAAGCTGAAGTCCATTGAGGGCTTGGAGAGCCTCGGCGAGGGTAAGGACAAGATTAACGGTCTCTCGACTATGGCACTCTGAAACATCTGCGAGGCAACGAAGAAAGCAATCAATTTTGTTGAAGATTAAGGGGGGAGGGTGGAATTAGAATGAGAGGTAAAATATGATTGCAATAGCACTGTTGGTGAGAAGGCTGCTTTAGAGCAATCAGATGCTCTAGCAGGATTGTACTGCTAGCTTATATACTACAGAATGTATCTAGATATTCTACATGTCTGTTTGAACTGCGGAAAGTTACCAATCAATTACTAATGATGTCCGACAGTTGCAAAATTTTCGCCCCTATGCCTTTTTGGGAAGTCCTTCCCAATTAGGTTGGACCGGCCGAACACCGGCAGTGGATTCCAGCCGAGAAGCCGCCTCGATTTGAAATTGTACCCAATTGTCACGAGGGTATGTATACGTGAATCCATTGATTGTGGATATAGGATGGTTTGAAGAAGATATAAGGTACATACAAATACAACAAAGGTGTCGTAGTCCCTGGGGAATAGTCTGGGGTGAAAGGGAGAGAGCAGCGCAATGTGAGCTTGGGAGCAGCAGCAGTGTTATGCATGGGCTGCTGTCCAGGGGAGAGGAGCTGGTGATGGTGGTGCAGCACGAACTGTCCGGGATCACGATGTACATGCAGCGGGGAGGCATAGTTTGATGACACAATGCTCATTGACGACTTCGACTTCATCCACGTCGTCCTCGTGGCATTGGGGACAAGCCTTCTTGGGAGCCCAATACTCAGCAGGGAGCTGCATGCCAGGTGCGCGAGTACAACAGGACCAAAGTGACGACGGCACGGGCGGGAGGTGGCGAGGGCGATGGAGAGTGTCCCAGAGTGATCCATGGTGCGAGCTCAAAGTTGTGTGTCTCTTGAGACGCCATGGGCGATGTGGGCAAGGGAGTGAGTGCAGCAGGCCAAGCGACCCACTGCTGCTCGTAGGCGCTTGGGCAGCGGGTAGCAGCTTCGAGATGGCAAAACGGGGCAGCGATCTCGCGCGCTATGTCATCCACACCTGCAGTGAGAATCTCGCAACAGCATCGCGGTTTCGTGGGAGGCATTGGCAGAGGGGAGCAGACAGTTGCACTCAGGACATTATGAATCTTTGACACAATAAGCAAGAGGGATTGAGCTTGGCAGTGGTTCAAAGTGGTCTTGCGAAGGGGATTGACACCAGACATGGACAAAGCTGGGGGGGGCCAAAATTTGTAGAGCACGGGATGCAAGTTGCCTGACAAGGACAGTTAGTAAAGGGCAAGATTAGGAAATGTGTGCTTGCGCACAGTAGTAAAGTAGCAGTCGTGGTTGCGGCTGCATGTGGGTTAGCAATCTTGGCACGAGGGGGTACAAATTGCAATGCTGTTCAGGGCAGGGAACTTGTCAGCCATTGATGTCCCATTATGACTTCGTTGGGGAAAGAGCATGGTGGCCAGGGAGAGTATCGCAAGTGACGATGGTGGAAGGAGAGAGAGAGGGCGTGAAAAGTTGGTCTTGTTTGCCAGCACAGTTACCACTAAAGTTGCTGCTGATGGCTACTTTCAGCCAGTCCAACCCAATCGGGAAGGACTTCCCAAAAAGGCATAGGGGTAGATGCGAAATTTACCGAGTGATGTCCGATGGCCGAAGCTGTATTACTAATTCCAACAGATTTCAAGCGGTGGGCACATTTTTCCTGTTCATTGTTCACCTCGCCTTCGCTGACCAGAGTTATTTCTCCGCCTAGGCACCAACCTTCTTTGACCCAGACGCAACCAGCATTGTGAATGTGTGTCCGAATCAGCTCATGCTTTCTGCACTCAACACCCATTCATACCCAGGTGGCGGACACTCAGCGTGGCTTTTCCCATCTGGGGCTTACTATGAGTGCCACCAAGATGGCGGCCTATACTGTGCACTCAACCTTCACGTTAGTTTTCCTGAAGCTCATTTTTTAGATATCCTGCTCAAATAATTGATGCTATCAGGTACTCCACAGCCGGTGCCTGGGTCCTGCAAACACCGATGATGCCAATCCAAATTGACAACATGTCAAAGACGCACTGGGGGTGCAAATGGGGAGACTATGAGCACCTGAATTAGACAGGATGCGCAAAGCCACATGCGGCTGCACAATGCCGCGTGCGGAGTTGCTCTCTTTTGCATTCAGGTGCTCACAGAAGTGTTCATATCAGCGCCTAGAATGCCGCAGCAGAGCGCAAAAAAAAGCCGCACAGAAAGTTGTTGTGCACCGTGCGGCTTTTGCGCATCCTATCTATTGGGTCAGGAACATAGATGTCGAGATGGCGAGTAAATTTTTTCGCATCTTGATCAAACCATCGAGGCTGAAGCTGAGGGTGGTTTAGTTCTTCGGCTTGGGCAAGCGGCAGTCGTGGGCCAACTACTTTGTGGATTGGCAGTAGGTTTCCCCGCCCATGAATTCGGGTACTGCCAGGGGAACCACCTGTCCGTCCGTCCGTCCGTCCGTCCGTCCGGCTCCGGCCCATCGCACTGCCCAACTTCCTCGTCTGATCCTTCATCCAGCCTCGTCCATCTGTCCAGCCTCGCCCGACCGTCCGGCCTCACCTGACCATCCGGCTTTCAGTCCTGCGCCCCAGCCTACGCCTTCATCCGGAACGTCATCCTCCGTCCCTCCGGACTCCGTCCCCCTCCGTTCCCCTTCGTCCGGTCGCTCTCACTGGCACGTGCTATGCGATCAAGCTCGAGACCACTGCCGATCACTCCGGACACGTGCTACTGGCTAGTACCTATAAAAACCTCGCCTAGCATGGGAATCCTCATCCTTTCTTCTCTTCGGATTCTCCCGCTAGGTGCGTATTCGAGAAACCTGTATTTAGTACTGTCAATTGAGTTACTTCGGATTCTCCCGCTAGTCTCCCGCGCTCCCGCACCGAGCTGAGGTTGCCCTTACAGCAGAAGAAAGGATCTAAGGGATCAACCGGTCAAGATTGCGAAGTTCGGTGTAGACTCGGACTCGGACCGCTACGCTAGTGCTCCGGCCTCCCCCACTTCCAATCTCGACCCCTCCTCCTTGATGGACGCCTCGACGCCCGGAAACGGGTCTGCGCCACCCGAGCTCCCGGATGTTTACATCCCGGACCCAGCTGCCGACCCCGAATCCCAGCTGACAGCGGTCGAAAGCTCTCTCGCGAACATCGAAACCCTACTCCTCCGTGTTTTACACAACAGCCAAAATCCACCCGCGACTGCCCCTATCCCTGCCGCTCCGGCTCCGGCAGTGGGTCCAGACTTCACCACCCTCACCCCCGCAGCAAAATCGGTTCTCCGACCGAACCCTCTGGCCGTTTTCGACGGCGACCGGACTCAAGGACGGATGTTCCTCCACTCCATCCTCACATACCTCCGACTGGTTCCGGAAACTTTCATGGTCCATGGACAGGTCGTTGAGGAAAAACTCGTGCAGTACAACATGTCCTTTATGGCGCGAGACGCGGCCGGACGATGGGCCGAATGACAGTCCGCAATCGTTCCGTTCCCATTCCCGTCCTGGGCGGAATTCGAGTCCGAGTTCCGGCTCCGGTTTGTAGAGGAAAACGAGCAAGACCAAGCTCTCCTCCGGCTGGAGACCCATAACTACTACCAGGGCTCCCGCGATGTCTACCGGTACACGGACGACTTCGAGGAACTCGCCGCCACAGCCGGATACACGGACCCACTCATCCGCGTCACCAAGTACTGAGCAGGGCTTGACCCGCGGATTAACGCGGCGATCACCACGTCTGGGACCGCTCCAGCGCTGCTGGACTACGCCGGATGGCGAATCTACTCCAACATCCGATCTGTGGCACCTCATAGGTGCATCATCGTTACTCCAATATTTGTCCGAGAAACACACTGATGTTTTACCGTTGTCTGCCAGTACTCTTTTCATAATTTACTGTCAGCTGATTCACAAATTATTTCGACCCCGGCCTTGCTGTGTGATATTTCTGGTCCTGCGTTTCACCTTGATATTCCAATCATGTGCATTTATACCGTCTTGAGTGGATGACAGCTACCTTGGATGTGGAAAATCAATAAGCATTTCCAGACAATTTTCAACATTCAACTCTAGAAAGTGATCGGAGCGAAGTGCAGGCGCATCTTGTGTAACATGAACCCACATCTACATGTACATAGCTCCCTACAATCAAGTACACATAAATTGAAACTGCAAAGGGGTTGTAAGGGCAACCTCAGCTCGGCGCGGAGCGCGGGAGACTAGCGGGAGAATCCGAAGCAAACTCAATTCAAGGTACTAAATACAGAGTTCTAGAATACGCACCTAGCGGGAGAATCCGAAGAGAAGAAAGGATAAGGATTCCCACGCTAGGCGAGGTTTTTATAGGTACTAGCCAGTAGCACGTGTCCGGAGGGATCGGCAGTGGTCTCGAGCTTGATCGCACAGCATGTGCCAGTGAGAGCGACCGGACGGAGGGGAACGGAGTCCGGAGAGACGGGAGGTGACGTTCCGGGTGGAGGCGCAGGTTGAGGTGCGGGTCCGGAGGCCGGACAGTCGGGCGAGGCCGGACAGTCGGGCGAGGCCGGACGAAGGATCGGACGAGGCAGTGGGGCAGTGCGATGGGCGGGAGCCGGACGGACGGACGGACGGACGGACGGACGGACGGGCGGTTCCCCTGACATCACCCCCCCCTTGGAATGCGGCGTCCCGACGCATGAATCGGACCTGGGCGTCGCGCCTCCGGAACGAGAGCAAGTCGAAAGCGGCCGAGGCGATCCGGCGCGGGGCGTTAGGGTAGCGGCGGTAGTAGGCATCAATGGCGTCTCGGGCGAAGACGTCGGAGTGCTTTACCCATTTATTGTGTTCCGGGCCGTAGCCTTTCCACCGCACCATGTACCAGAGGCTGCCATAACGGACCTTCGCTTCTAGGATCTCCTCGACCTCCCATTGAACGTCGTCGTCCGTCTGAAGGACGGGTGGGGGTTCGTCGTTCCGGGGGCGTCCGGGGAACGGGTCCGGTTCCGCGAGCTGGAGTTTCACCACTGGGAAGACCGGGTGGAGCTGGGAGTACCGGGGGGGAAGCTCGAGTTTGTACGCACCCTTTCCGACAACCTTCACGACTTTGAAGGGGCCGAGGCGTTTGTCCGCGAATTTGACGGACGGACGGGTCGTCCGGATGTCGGAGGCGTCCAGCCAGACTCGGTCGCCTACTTTGATCTCTGGGGCGGGCGTGCGTCGGCGATCGTAGTACAGCTTGAACTCGTCCTTGGCTTTAACGAGCGCGGCTTTGGCTTCCGAGACTCCGGACGCGATCCGGTCGCGGAACTCGTTCGCGGACTCCACGTTCGAGCGCAGTCCGTTGGGCTCAAACCCCATCCGGGGGAGCCTTCCGGTGTCCGTCATAAACGGGACTTGCTGCGTCGAGGAGTGGACGTGGTTGTTGTACGCGAACTCCGCGGCCGGGAGGAGCTCGTCCCAGTCGTCTTGTTTGTAGTTCGTGAAGATCCGGACGAACTGCTCGAGTTCCTGATTGACGCGCTCGGTCTGGCCGTCGGTCTGCGGGTGGTAGGCGGTGGAGGTCGCTGGTTCTATCCCGATGAGGCGCCACAGTTCCGTAGTGAATTCCGCGACAAACTGCGGCCCACGGTCGGAGATATATTTCCGGGGGGTTCCGTGGTGCCTCCAGACATTCCGGTAGTAGAGCCGAGCGGCTCCGACCGCGCCAAGGCCGGTGTGGCACTCGTTGAAATGGGCCCGCTTACCCAGGACGTCGACCACGACCATAACGGCGTTGAAGCCGTGCGCGTCCGGGAGCTCGACGATGAAGTCCACCGAGACAGTGTCCCAGCGTTCTTCCGGAATCTCGGTCGGGTGGAGCTCTCCGTGGGGTAGCTTCCGGAGTGCCTTCGTCCGGTTGCACGGGTCGCAAGTTCGGACATATTGGCCGACGTGACGGGACAGCTGGGGCCACCAGTAATTCCGGGAGATGAGCTCGAGGGTTTTGAAGCGTCCGGCGTGTCCGGCGACCCGGGTGTCGTGGTGCAGGGCGATGATCCGGCGCCGGAGGTCCTTATTCCGCGGTACGACGATCTTATCGCGGTAGTAAAGGAGCCCTTCTGCGACACGCCACTCGGACGACCGGGGGGGGCGGACATTCCGGTTCTTGAGGAGCTCTCGCGCGACAAGCGCGACGGGGTCCTCAAGGTCCGGTTCACCCGTGAAGGCCTCCCGGACGTCACGAAGGAGGGGGACCTCAGGTCCGGCTACCACGACGCCTTCTAGCACCCGGACATGGAACAAGTCCGGGCGAAGAAGGGTAACATCTGTGTTGTCCGAGCCTACCCCATGGTCCGGGCGACGGGACAGCGCGTCCGGACGGCCCATGAGGCGTCCAGGCTGGTGGTGGAGCGCGAAGTCAAACCGGGACAGGTACAGGGACCACCGCGCCTGCCTCCGGTTCAAGTTCTGTGCCTTCCGGAAGTACTCCAAGTTTTTGTGGTCCGTCCAGATCTCGACCGGATGCTGCGTACCTTCGAGGAAGTGTCGCCACTCCTCTAGGGCCCGGATGATCGCAAGCATCTCCTTGTCGTGGATCTCGTAGTTGCGCTGGACGTCACTCAGACTCTTGGAGTAAAACGCGACCGGATGCCACTTCCCGTTCGCGTCCGGCTGAGACAGGACGGCTCCGGTGGCGTAGTTGGAGCTGTCCGCCTCGACCCGGTACGGACGCGACTCGTCGGGTAGGACCAAGACGGGCTCCGCGGTCACCGCATCCTTGAGGGCTTGGAAGGCGGCGGCCGCGGCAGCGGTCCAGGTCCAAGCGACGCTCTTCTTTGTGAGGTCGAAGAGGGGCCGCGCTATGTCCGAGAACGCCCGGATGAACCTCCGGTAGAAGTTCGTGAAGCCAAGGAACTGCTGCACGTCCTTCTTGTTCTCCGGAGCAGGCCAGGCGGCGACTCCGGCGACCTTGACCGGGTCCATCTCAACGTGGTTGTGCGAGATGATGACGCCGAGGTATTCGATCGACGCCTTCTCGAACTCGCACTTCTCCGGCCGGAGGTAAAGCTTGTGCGCCCGGAGCCGCCGGAGGACTTCTCGGACGATCTCTTGGTGGCGCGCGAGATTGGAGTGAGTGATGAGGATGTCGTCAAGGTATACCATGACATCTCCGGACAGGATGAGGTCTTGGAAGATGTTGTTCACCATCGTCTGGAACGTGGCCGGAGAGTTGGTGAGGCCGAAGTACATCACCAGGGGCTCGAAGAGCCCTCGGTTGGTACAGAACGCGGCCTTCCACTCGTCGCCTCCTCGGATCCGGACGTTGTTGAAGCCCCACCGGACGTCGAGTTTCGTGCAGAACCGGGCTCCCTTGAGGCGGTTGATGAGGTCGTTAATCAGCGGGAGTGGATACCGGTTCTTTACGGTCATCGCGTTGAGCGCCCGGTAGTCCTGGACGAACCGGAGGCTTCCGTCCTTCTTTTTGATGAAGAAGACTGGAGACGCCATCGGGGATTTGGACGGACGGATCCGGCCGGTGCTCAGCCCGTCCTCGATGAACGCGTCAAGTTCCTTCTGCTCAAGGGGGGAGATTGGGTAGACCTTGCAGTTGGCCGGTTTCGCGTCTGGGACGAGTTCGATGGCGTGGTCCCACGTCCGACGCTCCGGCAACGCGTCGAACGACTCCTTATCGAAAACGTCGGAGAAATCCTCTGCCCAAGCCGGAACCGAGGTCTCAGGCGGGGCCGAGTTCCGGGCGTAGGCCTCCGCGAGCCGTTGAGAGACGGTGCTACCCGCGCGGATCTCTTCGGTCGGAGCGAACGCGGTGTAGAGGATCCGGTCGCCTTCCTCGAGCTCGTCATCGTCATCGTCGTCGTCGTCCGGGTCCGGAGTGAGGTCCGGAAAGTCGTCTCCGTCGACGTCCGGATCGTACCCGTCGTCTCCGCACCACTCCTCCGAGTCAATGGCACAGATAGACGGGACGGGACCTTCGCGGAGCTGCCGGAGGATCGCGGCGGAAATCTTCGCGTTGCGACGGACGGCGCGAAGCTCCTCTCGGCAAGTGCTGCAGCTGGTCGGGCAGCGGGTCATCCGGACTTCCTTGGTCTCCCAGTCGATCTCCGGGTTGTGCTTCTGAAGCCAGGAGTAACCGAGGATGACGTGCTGCTTCCCGAGCCGCGTTACGGCGAGTTGGATGCGTTCGGAGTGTCCCTTGTAGTTGACGACCATATCAACTACGCCGGAAATGCCTCCGGATGCATTGGGCGTGCCGTCGACGTTGAGGACCGGAATAGGCTGGGAGAGCTTCCGGACGGGAAGGTTACGGGAGATCACGTACTCCGAGTCGATGAAGTCTCCGGTCGCTCCGCAGTCGACCAGACCCTTCACGGACATCGTAGCCGCGGTCTCTACCGATTGCATCTCCAACGGAATGTGTAGGGAGTTCCGGCCCTCGACGGAGTCAATAACATACCGCTGGGGCAGTTTGCGCTCCCACCTAGGGCGGCGGACGCGGGGAATGGAAGGGGTTTTTGCCTCCGGGGCGGGAATAGGGGGCTCCGGCTTGGTGGCGGAAGCCGGAACAGGGGGTGCGCCTTTCGTTTCAACTGCTGATTTATTGGGTATATCTTTGTACAAGCAGGAGTAACGATTGGGGGACGCGACCGAGGGCGCACCGCTCACTCGGCCAGGTCCGGAAAACCCTCCGGCTCCGCGTCTCCGGCGTCCGGCTCGGTCGGAAGCCCAGCGGTGGTAGAGAGGCGTGCGAAGAGTTCTCCGAGGAGGTCGTCACCGAGTTGACGGACGACCTCGTCCAGGACGTCTGCGTGCCGGACGTCCGAGGGAGTCGGGCAGTCTCGGGCGAGGTGTCCGGCCGCACTGCAATGGAAGCAAGTGCGCGGCGTGAAGCGTGCGCGGGTCCGGTCGACTTCCATCGGGATGCCGGGCGGAAGGGTGGGCGTCGGCGCGGCTTTGGGAGCAGGCGTGAAGGAGGGGACTGGGAGGAACGTCCCAGTGCGGGGGCGTGCGGCCGGAGCCGGGGCGCGAGTCGGAGGTGCTCCTGCTCGGACACGGGCGAGGGCGTCGTACTGGCGGAAGGCGCGGAGACGCCATCCGGCGTAGTCTAGTAGCGCCGGAGCGGTCCCGGACGTGGTGATCGCCGCGTTAATCCGCGGGTCGAGCCCTGCTCGGTACTTGGTGACGCGGACGAGCGGATCTGTGTACCCGGCCGTGGCGGCGAGTTCCTCGAAGTCGTCCGTGTACCGGTAAACGTCACGGGAGCCCTGGTAGTAGCTATGGGTCTCCAGCCGGAGGAGAGCTTGGTCTTGCTCGTTTTCCTCTACGAACCGGAGCCGGAACTCGGACTCGAATTCCGCCCAGGACGGGAATGGGAACGGAACGATTGCGGACTGTCGCTCGGCCCATCGTCCGGCCGCGTCTCGCGCCATAAAGGACATGGCGTACCGCACGAGTTTTTCCTCAACGACCTGTCCGTGGACCATGAAGGCTTCCGGAACCAGTCGGAGGTATGTGAGGACGGAGTGGAGGAACATTCGTCCTTGAGTCCGGTCGCCATCGAAAACGGCCGGGGGGTTTGGTCGGAGAACCGATTTTGCTGCGGGGGTGAGGGTGGTGAAGTCTGGACCCACCGCCGGAGCCGGAACGGCAGGGACGGGGGCAGTCGCGGGTGGATTTTGGCTGTTGTGTAAAACGCGGAGGAGTAGGGCTTCGATGTTCGCGAGAGAGCCTTCTACCGCGGTCAGCCGGGATTCGGGGTCGGCAGCCGGGTCCGGGATGTAAACATCCGGGAGCTCGGGTGGCGCGGACCCGTTTCCGGGCGTCGGGGCGTCCATCAAGGAGGAGGGGTCGAGATTGGAAGTGGGGGAGGCCGGAGTGCTAGCGTAGCGGTCCGAGTCCGAGTCTACACCGAACTTCGCAATCTTGACCGGTTGATCCCTTAGATCCTTTCTTCTGCTGTAAGGGCAACCTCAGCTCGGCGCGGAGCGCGGGAGACTAGCGGGAGAATCCGAAGTAACTCAATTGACAGTACTAAATACAGGTTTCTCGAATACGCACCTAGCGGGAGAATCCGAAGAGAAGAAAGGATAAGGATTCCCACGCTAGGCGAGGTTTTTATAGGTACTAGCCAGTAGCACGTGTCCGGAGGGATCGGCAGTGGTCTCGAGCTTGATCGCACAGCATGTGCCAGTGAGAGCGACCGGACGGAGGGGGACGGAGGGGAACGGAGTCCGGAGAGACGGGAGGTGACGTTCCGGGTGGAGGCGCAGGTTGAGGTGCGGGTCCGGAGGCCGGACGAAGGATCGGATGAGGCAGTGGGGCAGTGCGATGGGCGGGAGCCGGACGGACGGACGGACAGACGGACGGACGGGCGGTTCCCCTGACAGGGGTAAACACTAAGTATATGGACATTAGAGAGCTTGCGCAAAAGCCGCATGAGCCGCATACGGCTTTTTGGCATTGTGCAAAGCCACAAAAAGAATTAGGGTTCTCGATGTATCCCAAGAAATAATTGAATGACAACCAACCAGAAGTCACTAAAGGAACGCTTGCAGGAGACGAAGCATGCTAAACACCCCCTATACCCTGTCCTGGACCCAAATAAGTATTTGGCCAACAAAATTTGGTGCACTCATTGATGTCCCGGAAATCAAGCTTCCTATCCTTAATCGTCAGAAGTATTCTGGTTTTCACAATGAAATACAGGAATAGAGAACTGGGTGCTATTGAGCACAAAAAATCTAAATGAAAGGTCAAGAAAGTCTGCGGCTTTGCGCAATGCCAAAAAGCCGTATGCAGCTCATGCGGCTTTTGCGCAAGCTCTCTATTAGATTTCCTCAGTCCCAAAAACATTAGTACTAGATAATCCTGAGGAAATAAACGGCTCATTGTGTGTATAATTCAGGTGATGCGGTGGTTAGGAACAATACGAAAAGTGCTGCTCGCGCGGTTGTGCTAGATAAGCGGAGAAATCAGCGGCAACTTTAATCGCCGGCTACGTCAATAAATATGGTCGGCATGCAATGACATCAGGAAAAACCCCCATTCCCAATTGTGGAAAATTTTCACAAAATTTCTGACACTCTTGGAACCGAAAGAATGTTCAAATTTTGACGAGAATGTCCAACAAATGTCAACATTTTGCCGACATTCTGTTCAAAGGTATTTGAAACCGGCCTACGATCTCCTGTTCATGTAACAGATGCATCTGGACCAATGGAGCGCGCTTCAACCTGAGCAAAAGACTCAAACAACTGTTCATTGCATTCATGGATCGCACAGATTTGTTCCAAGTCATTCAAAGTCCGCCCAAAGCCGATCTGTCAAAATACAGAACAAACATTGATCGGAGATCAAACTCTGTTCAATGTTATGTTATGTTTCGTGACGAGTCGTTACATTGACATTGACAAGCAAAATTCTGCCTTTTTCTTTCCCCCACATCGTCTTTTCCTCGCTAACTGCAAGTTGCTCATTTCCTCAGTTTATATTGTAGTCTTGGGATACGCCAGTGAGTCATGCCATCCATTTCCTGGCTGTCCTTTTTTACTCGTCAAATGCGACACGGGGCATGGGTGGGGAGGCGCAGTCGCATTATCGGAGCAGTACGAGTGGGGCGGCGCATGGAGGGGGGAGTTCGAGTTCGGGCGGGTATGGGGGGGGAGGAGGCAATGCACAGCCCACGTACCTGTCCTCCGCGTCACAAGCCGCCGTCGCAGCCGCTACGTGCGCTACCGCTGCCTCTTAGCCGCAGCTCGCAGCCCTACCGCCATCTCTCGGTCCTTCCTCCGCCGCACAGGCGTCAGGCCAACTCGCACCCGTGCCTGCGAGTTTTGCGCGTCCAGGCAGCAGTAGCAAGGTGTAAACCTACCCAAGCAGCGTGGGGGTCTCGTTCCCGCTGCTGCAGCCGCAGCACGTGTCGTCGGAGTCGCCCGCTTCATCCTCGAGCTACGGCCCACCGTCCGCGTCCTCGAGCTACACACCCTCACCTGCCCAATTTCCCAGCCTCGGCCACACCAATTTTACCCACGCGGATTACACCCGGTGCGCATGGTCGCTGTTTCTATCCCTCTGTTCCTCACATGCTTACCTCCTGTTTCCCTAGGACATCGGGGTCGTCGACCCCATAGTCGGTACGTGACCTGCTGTCTTCATATTCCGAGGCTCACTTGTTCTTTCAGCAGATGGACCCGAGGTTCCGTAAACAAGGTGTAAGTTGTTTCTGGTACGATTTTTGAGGTTGTTTATCATCCTCAGGAGACTATGGATCTTGACCAGCCCTGCATAACGGACACTATACTCTACATTAATTACATACCATGTCCTATTATATCTTGTCATTAAGTACACGAATTAATTCATTGCTTTCTCCGTAAACTGTGCGATCACAATCCAGTACATTTGAAGGAACAAGTTGCCAAATGCGACACATTGAAAGTTATTACGTAGAAATTGTCCAATAATTGGTAAGAATATTTAGGGACCAGTTGATTTTCACATTTTTGTACAACCGAATAATTTTTGACAATTCATATGAAATGTCAACAACTTGCGACAACTCCTACTTTTTATTACCAAATGCTGATGGGGGATTTTCCTGATGGATGCCGCGGAATTCTCCGCTTATTTGGTCATGTGGATGGGCGCCTAATTTCCCTCTTGCTTCTCACCATCACACTGTACAAGTGCTCCTCGCAGGTACGTCAGCAGTGGGCCGGTAGGGACACGGATGTAAAATTCTCTTTTTACTTTAGTCAATGCTGTCTGTACGCGACACGCGCCCTCTGCCAAATGGCAAAAAGACGCCGACTTAACCCAACTGCAACATCGCAGCCAATCCAGCTCGCAGAGGCCGCACTGACCCCCAAGACCGTATCGGTAATCTGTGCCTCGTGCCACTGTGCGGCGACCATCCACCCCATTTGCTTCTGCACTCGGTCCACCCACTCGCCTCTTTCATCGCGCTAACACTCACTTTTCATTCAAGATGCAGCGTGCCGACGTGCATCGTGTGATCTCGCACCTGTAATGCCCGTGCCCCAATTATGACCTTCTTTCTTTTCTATAGGTTTACCAGCTGCCAACATATGATTCCCTTCCTACACTTTGCCGTTTATTCATTCGACCTGGCGTGGTGTGTGTTTTTCAGATGTGTCTATCCCTGATCGAAGAGGGAGAGCCTGACAGAAAGAGAGCGAATTCCGTTCTGTACATTCCTTCCTGAGTCCCCCCACTGCCATTCTGATTCGTTCCGGTTCTCTATTGTCACGCGGAGGTGCATATGGTTCTTTTCCCGATGGTAAATTATCCCCCTACTGGTATGTTCGTAATGTCTCAGGTATGTGGAGATGGTAAAGTGTGAGGCAAACCAATACTCATTTCATCTCGTGGAATTTAGAAAGTGACTAGGTGTACCAGTGCCTGTATGGTTAGTACTTCAACATTTGGCAGTCTGTTTACGCATCTGTCGGGTGTCCGCCGTTCCGGAAATGTATATGTTGGTGTGCGGTCCCGTGCATATCAGCCTAAAACTGATACTCGTGCCTTCAGAGCCCGCACCAAGACGATGGGCGATGTTGGTCAAGGACCCAAGTTCGTAATGGTGAGACTGATGCCGTGGGTCATCGATTTATCGTTTCGTCCCCTGATATCTCAAAAATGGATCGTAAACAGGAACAAGATACGGCATGACCCGGAATTCGTCAAGGTTGTCATGAAACTCGGGGAGAAGGATATGTTTGAACGGTGGGAGGTTGTGCTCTGCGATGAAACGATGACTGTGTTGGATACATAGTACCGGAAGGTTCAGGGATAACGCTATACATACCTAGGAGCGAGTAGAGCGTATTACAGATACTCCTGCCTGTGTTGGATAAATAGTACCAGACGGTTCAGAAATCACGCTATACATACCTAAGAGCGAGCAAAGCGTATTATAGATACTCCTGCCCGTCTTCGAGAGCAACTCCTCTCGCGGCTGCGGCTCGCCTTCTGCGGCGTCGAGCTCGCCCCACTTGTCAAATACCCCACCTGTGACCCCAGAGTAGCACGCCGGGCCTCCTTCCGCATCTCCGCATTCTTTTTACCGACCGCTGCTGGTGCAAACATACTGAAATTTTCAGAATATGTTTTGGTGGAAACAGAAATTAAAAAATTCAGCAAGTTTTTCATCAATAAATTTTCAAGCAGTGTTAGTTTTCAATCAATTATTTTCACGTTCGAATTTTCGGTCACGGGTCACAGCGCCGGAGAATTGAAGGAAATACTACAGTACATAGCATTACACAGGTTGTCCGATCCACCCTATCTGAGCTGCTTGCTGAATCACAGGGAACCACGCATTCGCCATCTTCACATACCCCGCATCATCGGGATGAACACCATCGGCGAGGTCGGAAGCCAACACTGATGCCATGCTTGCCAGCAGGATATGCTGCCCCGCCGCAGTGCGCGCGTTGATCAGCTGTGTAATTGCTTGGTTATACGTGTCCACAGAGACCTGACCGGCACTGAGAGGTGTCAGCGTGGCGACGATCACTGCAGCGTCGGGACACGCGGCGAAAATAGAATCGATGAGGGTCGAGAGTCTGCTGGGCGCCGTCGAAATGCTCCCGCCGAACACATCATTCGTTCCCGCCATGAGAAGGACAACCTGAGTATGAAATACGCTGAGGCGTTCGTCGCTGTAGATTGGGGGACTCACGTTCGGGCGTGCAGGCAGTGCTAGCGGATTAGTGGAAAATTTTTGGATCTGCACAATCGTAGCCCCGGAATGCCCTTCGTTGTCGTTGTCCACCATCGTCCCCGCCTTGAGGGAGCCAATGAAGTCAACAGTGTTCCCGGGCTGCAATAGGTTGTGTAGAGCAGATCGGTAGCCGTTGCCGTCGGTGCTTTCCAGCCCAAAAGTGATAGAGTCTCCCAGAGGAAGAAGACGAATATTGAGACCTATTGTCGAGGTGGATCCAGGGGCCGAAGACGTCACGGTGGTTGTTGTGGATGTTGTAGTTGTAGTTGTCGCCGTTCCCGGGAGACACTGAATGAACCATCAATCAATTCTCGAGCCCAAGCTCCAAGAGTTAACGGCAGACCTGAGAGTAATAGGCGTTGAGGACGGTACAGGTGGTTCCTAGTTGTCTTCAGCAGTGGATTTGTTAGCAAATAAATCAAATGTGCCTGAGACGCAGGTGGTCACTGCAGAAAAATGAATCTGGGCACTCGTTCAGGAGGAGCTGACTTACCTCCAGTCCAACCTATACCGCCGCCTGAAATTCCAGCCACCGTTAGGAGAATATCCATACCTGAAGCTATTGACCTGCATACATTGTCCCCATTCCTGAACTTGCGCAAAAGCTACACCACTGGCCACGGAAAGGGCTACGAGAGCACTGAACAGCATGTTCGCTTCGTCTGGGGATCAGGCACTCTGGAAGGTTATATGCTGTGCGCCTGAAGTTCGGTAAATCGGGCGGAGGAAGCAAGAGACGACTGAATACCCGATGGCCAAAGTCGAACGAACAAACTGAATCGGAACCAAGAACCCCGGGAGAATTACCAGAATCCTGCCGCCAATGTATTCGGAGAAGCAAGTGAAGTTCGGCATTTGAACAGATCGGCCTTGGCAGTTGCTTGGCACTGCCTTTCACAACAGTCTAAGTGGAATCTGAATAAAGATTTCATGACGCTGGAAAGACATTTCTTTCCCCCGGCACGGAAGAAACTAGAGCCCCTATCTGGATGCGTAAGCTGGAATGCGAAGTCTCCGCACATTTACCGCCAGAATTTGTTGACAGAAATTCCCCGTCCGCCACACGTCTCGTGTAATGCTCGGCCAAGGACAAAGATTCCTGATCACGTTATGATAATGTTCTTTACAGTTGTTCCAGAAAATAATGAGACTCGTAAACGAGCGAGGTAGCGAGCTATTTCCAAATTGGGATGGTTTTCCTCCGATCACTTCCCAAAACGGAACCATCCCAATTTGGAAATAGCTCGCTACCTTGCTCGTTTACACCTCTTGAAGAACTGCAGGTTTCGACTTCAAGGTGCCGCGTCGGCCGCAAGCGATCATTCGATCACTAGTTGAACGGTCCGCCGGACCCGCGGTCCCGGACTCTCCTCTTCTCTGGCCATATCCCTACAACTTCGGAGTGCCGCCGACAACATGTCTGAACTTGCACAACGACACCTGAACCCCCCATCTCGCCATTATATGTCTTTCAAATAGAGAAGATAGGTCCAAGTATGCGGTGTGTCCAAATTGGGACAATTCCATTTCGGGAAACGATCGGGACAAAAAAAACTGGTGAGTGTCATTATTTTCCGGAACATCTGTAAGGAGGACGCAACATCTGTATCCACAGCTCGCAAAGTTCTGCATTTCTGAATCTTTAACCAAACCTGCAGGAAAAATAAATATAGGGGTGTGTTGAGGATTGTTCAAGGATGATACAAATGATTCAACATGAGATTCAGTGCACAGATTTGAGGTGTTTGAGACTCAAGGGGATGGTCCAGGTTACAGTGAAATTCAAGGTATGAAGATTGCAGGCAACTACTTTGAATCGCAATGTGTTTTCGTAGCTGACCCCTTTGATCGCAGCCTCGAGCACATCAGCAAAGGGCTCCTCCTCGTGCGCGTAGATCATATGATTTATGGGGTCGATTTTCGCGTTCTTACGCCGTTTTTTGCCGGCCTTGAGGGGAGGAGGTAATGTCTGAAGGCTAATAATGTATTGGACACCTTTTCCGTCGTTGTATTCGGATTCTGGATGGGAAGAAATATGATTTAGGCGCAATGCAATGATCATGATCCTGGTCCATATACCAGGGTTGTCATCACGATTGCCGTAGTACTGGGAATCCTGGAGCAACATATCATCATCATATTCTTCTGAAATGTTGAACGAGGCAACTGGGAGTAAGATATGAGCGAAAACGCGTTCAGAGGACGGGAAAGAGGTCACACGTTATGTCACAGTGATGTCACCACCGTCATCCGCTCAAAACTTTTCTTTTTTTTTTTGACAGGTGCCATTAGTTTTGCAAATTGCAATAATAAAAGTGCATGTTGACCGCCATAAGTTGCATTATTCAAATGCTCCAAAAGAAAGAAAAAGAGAAGAAAAAAAGAGATGTCGAATAGCTCAAACAGGTCACGCGTCACACCCCATGTCGATTTGAACGACACATTCCAGCAGTTGGGCTAGAGCTCCTGCAATATCTTCTACGCCTCGTGTGTCTCTCTCAAGCACTGAAATTTTGAGCCTTGCAGGCATGCTCTTTTTCAAACGGCGAAATTGCCTATTTGGGTGTCTGGCGGTGAGTTTCTTCATGGCAGCAAATTGTTTGCTCTCCAAACAAATGGACCCAATGCACATGGTGATGTTTTATTGAAATATCTCTTGGCTCTCCGTCTCGACCGGATCCGGAGAGAAAATCCTCACGTGCATAAGGTCAGTTTCTGAACATACAACATTATCTTGAACAACTCGGCAAGCGAGATGGCTGAAATCGACAGAGATAATTGACAGGTTTGATTTATATAGTTTTAAGACTCCTTCTCTTCCGTTCTTTCTGATTTACCTAATATCTAACACTCGCCCAGGCCCATGTGGCTGTACTACGCGGAGATGAGACCTCTGGTTGAATGAATCTTGGGGTGGGCTTTCCGTGGGGCCACTTTCAACAGTATTATTTAGGCCAACATACCCCAACGTGAAGGTTGGAATAATGTTCTGAAAATTATTAAGCAGAATGTGACGTCAGGAACGGTCTGAAATAACCAGCAACTGTTGTGCGATGCCGTATCCAATCACTACGTTCAACCCCCACCTGGACAGAGTTTTAACACAGGTCACTACGCAGAGCTAGACACAGGTCTCTGTGGAGGTGCCTAGACAGACCCTGTGTAGCTCTGGCCAGCTCTGGTCAGCTCTGGTCAGCTCTGGCTAGCTCTGTGGAGCTGTGTGTAGTTCAGTCCAGCTTAGGGTAGCTCTGTGCAGTCAGCTGCACAGAGCAAATATGAGTTGAATATTGGGACTGCCACACAAAATATCGACCGAAGTGCCTCATTTAGAAAGGCAGGAGCACAATCACATCATGGATCAGTGTCCGAGTGTCAAGGCAAGATTTTATCTCTCTCAATGGGTCTCATCTTTAGCATGTAAATCTTGGGTATTAGTGATACAATGAACCCAGTGCAGTAGTTTATTTGGAATTACTTTGAGGATCTCATGAACACATACTAATGAGCTGTCAATGCTAATCAGACGTCATAAAGTATTACCTGAACACGATCTTTGGTGACGGCAATCGAGTTCTGCCAGTCGCCAATCCATAGGAAATGAACCTAAGGTCCGTCTAACTCGCTCCAGGTGCCTACACTGACCTATTCACACCTCAACTCACCTAGCCTCAGCTGAACAGAGTTTGTCTAGGTGCTCAAAGGTGCCTGAACACAGCCTGAACACAGCCAGACATGGCACCTGAAGAGCTGGACAGAGCTAGACAAAGCTGGGCAGAGAAGTCTGTGTAGCCACCTACAAAGGGTCTTTCTGGTCGACTAGGCAGACCTCCACAAAGCTGGCCAGACCTTGCCATACTCTGGATCAGCTGGCCAAAACTCTGTCCAGGTGGGGGTTGAATGTAGTGAATATCAAATATCTCTGTCGTGGAGACAGTAATAAGCAGGAATATGGCAGCAGCGCAATAGATTGCGCCAGACTCAAGTCTGCAACACAGAAATCAATACAAAGGCATGTATCGATCTTACGGATACGTACATGAGTCCTATAGCCCTGCCATAACGACTACGATATGGAATGTGGAGGCCTACATGCGATGACTGATGCCATATCCACATTATTCTTCCAGCTTGATGAACATAGTTTCAGCAGATGTCAACAATCGAGGAGGCTTCAGTTCATTCACCTGTGAGAGCAGTGAGAACACCGTTAGTCATGGCCGCAAACCCAACTGAAATTCGTGCAGGTGTAGTGCTGGTGGATTTTGCACCCAAAATCACCACAACTGTAAAGGAACATGCTATACATGTGTTCAAAATCGTGAGAGGACCACTCACTCAAGGTGGTTAGCCCGAGGAGTGCAGGCAGAATGAGTACCTTGCGTCGGTAACCCCATATCACATAGCATCGATACATCTTACATTCGTGGTCAGTATACTGTCCACTCGGATTGGAGACGACTCAACAAAAAATGTATCTGTCACGGTACTGGTCAAGTTAGTCCAGAGTCCAAACCAATGGAGTTTCTGAATTGACCTATTTATCATTAACAGGACAAACTGGGTGAACTCGAGTGTCTTCAAAGACTGTGGTTCATTCAATAATTGTCCATGAACAAGTTGCTGGACAAAACGAGCAGTTATCGCGGTTTCGGCAACATTGACGGCTATCTGTGTCGTTCCCACAACGGCCATCGCACAACTTGCGGCTATGAGAATTTTTGTATCCCGGCGACGCGAGAAGATGTGAATGGAAAGGAGGAAGAGGTTGATGTAGATGCCTATGTTGCGATCTTATGAAGAGCCCAGCATGCATGAGACAAGACATAGCGGACCGTAAAGCAGTAAAGAAGCCTGCGTTCTCTGATTAGAAATGCAGACGGTTCAATGACTCAATGACCATGACACCCACTCCAGCTTTTGTTAGAACCTCTATTAAAGAAATCCACGAAGAATCGAACTGTCCGGACTCAACAACGTATTGCATCTTGGCTTGGGAGGGGTGAAGAATGAAAGGACAGCCGACCGCAAACACTCTAACACATCGTATAAATGGGATGCTTCCTTGGAAACCATCTCGAACTTGGCAAGTGAGAAACATCAAGACAACATCCTGCATCTTTGTTGCGTTCCCGAAGGCACCTGGAATCTCCACACCCCGGAAATTCAAGTTCCCCCAAGTTAGCGTCGTCGGCTCAGAGTCGTGTGGTGCCCACGGCCAAGGACATGAACAGATACCAAAATCCTCGTTCTAAAAATTCCAACGGTATTGAGCAGATCAGGCGCAAAGCAAGGTCTCTAGATCTGCATCTGAGCGACGAGGTAGCAACCAACAACTTCTTTAAGGAAAGATGCTGACGGAACTCAGGGGACTAACTCGGGAAAGTCGAAAGAACGGCAAAGCAAAAAAGCAAATGAAAGCCAAGATCAGATTGCTGGACTGAGGCGCTGCAGGAATCGCTGACCGTCTCCCCCAGCCTGCACGGGATGACTAGCCTCGTCACCCCGCACGCGAAGGAAATCGGCCCACAGTACTCACGGTCCGGACTCCTCCTCCGCTAGACCACTCCCGACGAACTCGGGACACCGTCAGTTCGGATATTCGTTGAGGTACGCCACTCGGAATGCATCAGCGTCCACCTATACGTCGCATCCTATATGCGCAAGCATCCTCGCTATCGGTGAACATGGCCACGACACTGCATCACATTCGAGCCACCGTGTCGCGAAGATCTGACCGTCTCCCGAGCCGCCCAAGATTGTGTCGGTGAGCGTCGAGCGGAGAAAATCGACGCTGTCCCATATTCGAGCCAGCACGCTCTGACCGCCTGCGCATGCCGACAACCACGAGCGACCACCGCAGATCCCACAGGAGCGCGGCAACGAAAAGAAAGGAATCCTCGCCAACTGGAAGCACGGCGAGTCGAGTCGAACCGCACCTCCATGCGGGCCCACAGAGCCATCTCCGCCGCGCGCCACGCCGTGGTCGGATGCTAGGAACCCGGTAGTTAGCTTACTAGTAAGTAGTAACTGGGCGGGCCGCGGAATGGCTTTCAGGAAAGAAAGGGGGTAAATGGGGTCACCTGGTACTAGTAGCACAACACGCAGGATGCGTTGTGCACCATCCATTTCGCTCATGAGGTCGATTGCTAGGAAAAGAAAAGAGAGTATACGCGAACGAGATTGACCTCTTCGGCGGCTGTGCGCACATACGACAGTAGTGTGCTCGGCAATGGCCCGTGCCGTCTCGAATCAGTGGTCTCGAATATCGATTCGACCGGCCGCTGCCAGTGTATTGGACGACAATGTTGTGGGCCTGCCTAACGTTTTTACCTTGAGATTTGTGGCTGAGAGCGGCACCCTCCACTGCGATGCTGGAGGCAGATAAGATGGACATAGACATGCAATAAGTATCAGAGAGGAAGCGGACAAGAAGGGAAGGCTGCATAGCCACATGATTGTCATCCTCATCAATTGATCCGGCGTTCGTCAGCCTTCGCACCACCACGCCCACCACCGTTTGCTTGCCGTTTGCCACCTCACAACGTCACAACAGCGACAAGGACAAAAATGGCCACGCTAGGAAAAGCCCTCATTACCCTCGTCGCATTGATTACCAGCACCGGCTGCTTCGTAGCCGACTGGAACGAAAGCCATATTTACAATCCTACCTGGCCGCCCCATGCCAAATTCCACAATGGTCAAACAATGACCATGGGCGCGCTTCTCGGGGTCGCAACGCTGTGGTACCTTTATGCTCCACTGAAGCTCCCTATTCCGACTGTCTCGGAGAAGGGCAGCAATGGAATCTGGGCCACAGTGCGACGGGACGCGGAGCTTGCGAACCTCCGGACGGCGGTTCTGCTGGGTGCACTGTATTGGGTGACTCAGGCGAGCGGATACTTGTACCCAGGGAGTGCAGGGTTCGATGCTGTGCCGGGCATCGACGGACAAGGCCAGGATAACTTGGTGCAGGCGAAGTTGGACATGGTGTTGTTGACAATCTTGGGTTTGGGGTGGTGGTTGGAGAGGAGGAGGATCATAGGCATAGCGTGATCATCGAATTGGGCGGTGAGTTGTGTCGGCCTTTATTAGAACTGTCTGACGTACATTAGCTTAGGACTGAATGGTGGGCCTCATCCAACAAGAAATCAGTTCCCGAATACCGGATCGCGGACCCAGTATCACGGATCTTCTGCCTTCATATTCAATTTACCTTTCCACTCCTTGACGTACTTCCCCAAGCATACAATACACAATTCGCGCGACTTGAAACCTTTGCTCTGCCCTTAACGTGAAAGTAACCGCCGTTTGGCAGCGCAAAGCAGTCGGTGCTGCTGACATGAAGAACCCGAATGGAATGCCTGCTGTGCATTCTCTTTCGTACTGCCCATTCTCAGCGGATGCGCCCGGCGTCACGGTTTCTCTTCATGAACGCCCCATGGGTTGGGCGATGCTGGGGTACGCTGGTTTTCGCTCTGAAGTTTTAGTTCATAATGGCACGCACGACTCTTAACTCTGAAACTTTGTCTGCGAACACTCAATTCGAAATAGGTCAAGCTGATTTGTTCAAAGAACCTGCGACGTTATTAATCTCTGTGAACTCCACAATCAAGACCCTCAGCCTTCTAGTCGTTTCGCATGTCCACTGGTACTGTGACATCCGCACAACGCACACACCAAATCGTGAGCACTCGGAAGGCCGCCGTGGCCCTGCATGGCCCCGCCGACCTTGGAGCTAAATTTCATTCGACTGGGTCGGACGACCGCACGGTGAGACCTTCCTTTTAGATTCTTGCTCTCCCACATTCACACTCGCCGACCGTTAGCACGGCTAACCCTTTGGCTTGATCGAAATTCTTCACTCCGCGCCAGCACGATTGCGCAGACATTATTTTACCTCAATTTTGCCCACCGGAAACCTTTCATTTCCATCCTCATGTACGACGTCGAGGTGTGCGCCTGCAAAATTTTGATAAAGGTGCATACTGACACTTAGATGCGGCGGCTTCCTGTTCCTTGTGGCCGGCTGATGCTGACTCTGAAGGCAGCCTTTTGCTTTACCTTTCTCTCTCTCAACGACGGGTCCGTGTTGCTGTTGCATTCACTGATTCTGGATATCAGCGCTCGAGTCTGACATTAATTCTCTGCCCTCTCCTACGTTTAGAGCCTCAGCAGCGCAGGATACATTCAACCAAGCATGTAGGCATTCAGCCGCCCGGATCCTCATTGGGTGCGCCTTCTTGATGAATTTTTGCGCTAATATGTTCAAGTGACGTTTGGACAACGTAAGTACAGCGCTTTCAGTTTAGTTCGGCCGATCATTTCATCGCATACGATTTTGTCCGCGGAGATGCACCCCGGGGCATGCTAGAACGTGGTTTCAATTTTTCAACGCACCGTCAGTCTCGCCGTCTGGCCAATTCTTCAACCAATTCGACGTCGCAACGGTAGAAATAGCCAAATTTGTCATCTGTGGACCACTGGCTTAGTGTGCTTTCCTTTCTATGAGATTGATATCAGACTGGACAAGAAATTCTGAGTCGCCGCTGTCACTTGGCTTCGGCGTAATCATCTTCCAAGACCTTCTAACGCCTCGCCGTATGTCAAGCGAGGTCATGCGGAGGACGAGTGTTTCGAATTTCTCTCAAGTCAGCCCCAGTAAATTTCTATTAACCCACGGAATTCTGAGAACTTGAAAAACCCTTTGACTTGGTTCATGCTTGACCGCCGTCACCGACTTGAAAACCTTGTACTCGATTATCATCTCCGATCCCACCGGAACGTCGATGACGGTACAATATAAATAAGTACGAGAATCACAGAACCAACGGCGATTAACGGAGTCTGCCGTCAGCGCCAGAAAATCCTAGAAATACGGTGTCTCAAAGTCTGCTCTTTGATCCCACCCTCGAAACGATGCCCCACCGACCAACCACCGCAGAGTTCCGTGTCGACAGCATTGTTGCAGGCTTGACACCCACGATCTCACTTCTCAAAGAACTCACCAGCGCCTTCGACACACCGTTTGTGCCGGCCATCTCCACCACTATTGTATCTTTACTCGGCGGAATTCAGGTATGGAACGCATTAAGAAATTTTACTCCTCTGACATCATACTATTTCAGACCGTCAAGAAAAACAAAGAGGATTGCTTTCGATTGCTCGAAGATATTCATGTCATCCTCTACGCCATTGTTGATCTCCACATAAAATCAGAGACGCCGGGAAGCCTTCCTCCAACGATGTTGCACTATGTAGGAAAATTCACAGAGTAATCTTCTGCCGATCTCATTGTCCAAGTGATGAACTCAGAGATGCCAACAGGACTCTCCACAAGATACACACTTTCGTGGAAGCTCAGCAGGAGGGACTCAAGATGAAGACCTTATTCCGCAACAGCGAAATGAATTCATTGTTCAAAGAGTGTCAGCAAGGACTACAAGATGCTCTCACGTTCTTCAAGGTGTGCAGACCGTGCTTGTTGATTCGAACTCGAGGGAACTTATTGTCCGGAAATCAGGTTCAGTCTGGCGCCGATATCCTTGGCAACGTCACCGAGATGCAGACAAAAGCCGATACAATGCACGAGGAACTGCTTGAGTTGATCGCTGGACTTTCAGATGGGACGAACTCAGACAGGATGTCCTCCGTATGTTTCTTGATGCATGATGCTCTTGATATTCAATCGTGGTTAGATTTACCGCAACCTCAATGATTCGGAATTCAGGTGTGTACACAAACTGTCAGGAAATGCAGCGACGTAACGAGACGTTCCGAAGCTCCAAATCATTCGCCATGTTACCATCGCATCCCAAGATACTTCACGGCCGTGACTCGGAACTCGATCAAATTTTGCAGATGTTTCAGCAGGAATCACCCCAGATCGCTATTCTCGGTCCTGGTGGTATCGGAAAAACAAGTCTTGCTAGGGCTGCGCTGCATCACCCAGATGTTGCCAGCAAATACGAACACAGGCTTTTTGTGTCTTGCGAAGCTGCTACCACTGCAATTGATGTTGCAGCGTCTATTGCAGCCTTTCTAGATTTAAACCCAGCTAGAGATCTCACGCAACCCGTCATACGGTCATTGTCGGCGAAATCGGCCTCGCTGTTGATCCTGGACAATTTAGAATCAGCCTGGGAGCCGCTTGCGTCTCGCGGCGGGATTGAAGAACTCTTGTCTCTCTTGACAGATATCCCGGGCCTAGCATTAATGGTAATCATCTTGGTTGTGGATTAAACGAGCCTGATCAATTGACAGGTCACCATGCGGGGAGCTGAACTTCCTGCCAAAGTTCGCTGGACACGTCCATTTCTGCAGCCCTTGAAGCCCTTGTCAGATGATGCAGCTCGACAGACCTTCATTGACATTGCAGATGATGGTTATCAAGAAATGGACGAGCTCCTGAAATTTACAGGGAATATGCCACTGGCAGTGGATCTCATGGCTCATTTGGTTGTCTATGATGGAGCAACCAGTGTTCTAGCAAGATGGGAAACTGAGAGAACTTCTGTTCTCTCCGAAGGCTTTGACAGGCGATCCAACTTGGATGCATCTATCACTATGTCACTTTTGAGTCCTAGGCTCAGCTCCTCACCTGGAGCGATGGATTTGTTACGCCTCTTGTCTATCCTCCCAGATGGTCTCTCAAACACCGAGCTTTTTCAAAGCAACCTTCCTATCCAGGACATTCTAGCATGCAGAGCAGTACTTCTTGGTACCTCGCTTGCATATACTGATGAACATAAACGGCTCAAATCACTTGTCCCTATCCGAGAACATGTCCAGCTTTTCCACTCTGTGCAGCCATCCCTGGTTCGGCCACTTCAGCATTACTTTGGCATCCTTTTGGATTTGTACCAGAATTACTTTGGAACTCTTCAGACAGCGGACACAGTTAAACAGATCACCCTCAATCTGGGCAATCTCCATCAGATACTCTTGCAGGGCCTGAAACCTGAAAATCCCGATCTTGCAGACACTGTCACATGTGCATTGTCACTGAACATGTTCAGCCGGAAGACAGGGCGGGGGCGGCATGTGCTTATGGATCACATGAAGCCTGTTCTGCACCTCTGTGGTCCACGGTTGGAAATAATGTTTGCTACCGAACTGTTCAGGTCACAGGGTCTACTCGCCATTGATGACCCAGAACTACTTGTTACTCAAGTTGAATCTCAGTTCATTGATTTCATAGATCCAGTCCTAGAGGGTATGTCTTGTCCTTGCCGCTATTGACTGGCTGTTTACTTGCATCCGCTCAATAGCTCAATTTTACTGCATCCTCGGATGTTATTATGCAAACACGAACAATCCCAAAGCTGATCAAGCGATGGAGCGCACTGTCAAGTTGGTTGACTCTGCCGAGCAGATTGCCGCACACGCCGAGATACTGTCAACAGTTGCGGTTTTCTATTGGAGATTTGGAGAATACCTTGCTGGAAAGGCATTTGCACGCCGGGCCCAAAAAGTTGCTCGAATGACTTCCAATTTATATGAGGAAGCACACGCAATGCGGGTTGAAGGTGGCTGCAACATTTTCCTCGGTGATTACAAAAGCAGCGTCTTGATTCTCAGGAGAGCAAGGGACCTTCTCGAACTTTGTGGCGCATCCGAAAGCATACTCTACTATCGAATCAGGGACCTTGAGGCAGATATCCATGTGCGCAAATCAGAGTACGAGTCAGCCAGAGCAATCCAAATATCCATCGCCGAGAAGCTCACTGCCGAGAACAATCCCATCGACCATGCCTATTCCCTGCTTACTATCGGCGAAATCGATGTTGCCATTGGCGCACGCAATGCCTGCGAGAACCTCGAAAAAGCGAAAAGCTTGTTTGCAACTCTCAATTTTCACATGGGGGCTTTAACGTGCGAAACCGTTATCGTCGAGGACGCACTCAGGAACCAAGTGGTCACGACGGAGCTGAAGGCCACGATGGAAAAATGTCTCAGTCGCTCCTGGACCGATGATCCTCAACTTACGTTCTTTGCGTTGGAACGAATGGGTGATTCTTCTCGTTGGCCCTCCACGGACTTCGAATGGGCCTCCACTTACACAGTGGTCTATTTGGCTTTTTCGATCAAGAAAAAAGAAAAGTTGGCACTTCACAAGGCTCTTCGCGCTCTAGGCGATGTATTTATTGGCAATCACGATGAAGGAACAGCCGAAAGCCTCTTCATCGCCGCCCTGGAAGGGTTTATCGACATGGATGTACATCGCAGCAGAGCGGACTGCATGATTCGTCTTGGAGATTTAACTAAGAACCGGGGTGATTCAGCGGGTGCGAAGGAATTTTGGAGCACGGCAAGGCCACTATTTGAACGGTCTTTGCAGACACAAGGTGTTGCAAAAATTGACAGCAGGCTTGCTGCTCTCGAACAAGAGACAGCGTAGAGTAATGCCCTAGTAAATTTGGTTCTTTTTAGTCTGTATTCACTCTTGCATGCCATACCATATCATTCCGACCATTCTATAATTTCGATCATCACTCGCTGAGATAAGTAGCCGACGAGTTTCTTTCAAGCATGACAAATTTTGAAAACAGAAAAATAGTGGGATTCGGGGGCCACAAACATATCATTCAAAGGTAGTTAATGACGTTTACTCTTCTTGTAATGCGGTGGGTTGATTTGAACAAAATAATCATGGCCACGTCTATCTGAATGGTTTCAGAGAAGGAATGATCAGTCGAGTTACACGAGAAAAATACACAATATCTCACTGGCTAGGCTCTGCAGCCCACCTCTGCATGGAGCTGTTGTCATCGCAGGTATAAATTTGGAGGGCATTACCGTCAGTCATGTTTCCGTCGGGGATATCGACGCACTTGTTCGTTCCGCTCCACTGGAGCGTAGATTGCACAAAGATCCATTCCTGGTTTTTGTTTCCTTCAACACAGGTAGCGATCTGGAGCCTGGTTCCGTCCGCATCGAGACCGTCCTTTACGTCGATACACTGCCCGAAATGTATCAGTACTCAGAAAGATGCAGCGGTTTTCGCGAGTGCGCACCTAAGCACCTTGTCTCCGAATATTTTAATCGGCTGGGGGCCCGCATTCTCGGTGAACGACAGATTACAGGCTTGATTCGGAAGACTCCCTGCCGTGTTGCAGTTTTGGATGGTGAGGGGTGTATCCTCAGTATTATTGGCCACGGTGAAGCAGACTCGAACATCATCAGAGACTAACGAGCACAATCAGTACCATACACTAACACCACAAACGAAACGTGCAGGCGCGACTCAAGCTCTCGGGGCCAGAGAGAAAGGGCTGCACTCAGGGTAGCCCCAGATACAACGTTAATTACTCTTTTCAGGCCGAAAACACTCAACTTCGAATACCATGTCTTGAAAAAAGTCTCGGTGCGGCAATCCTTTGTAAAGGTAAACCTTCGAACCACCGGTTTTACTAGAAGGTACAGTTCACAGGCATTGACCAGATAAATGGGCGTCCCTGTCTCTTGTAAACAGCAAGGATTTGTGGGGACCAAGGTGGGTCCGAGGCCCTCGCGTAGCCAAACACGAGCCACCCTTCTATTTCTGAATCCAACAACGGAGGGGGCCAGAGGAAGAAAACCGCCTACATGGTTGACCTGGGTTTGTTTCCTCCCGCGGATCCCGGCAGGAGTTGACAACGGGCGGCACTTTGAAACTCTTTGAGGGCTAGATCCGACATTAGGCTTCTTCGACATGGGAAGATACTCATAGATATTCAACGCCTTTGTGTTAACTTACTATCTGAAGAGAGTGCTTCAGATTTTCAAAAACGAGACATTGAATGAAATTTGTGTAATGCTCTATTTGTTCCATGTTACGCGGCGTGTCGGATCATGTGATGGCACTCAGTTGATCCCAAACCATCACGACGTCTTGGAATACTTAATCGTGAACTATTGCCAGCTCTCCTTCTCAGCGACATCACTTTGGACAGTGAAAGCAAAGCAATCACTGCGTATGCCTAGCGTGCGGTTCTTCGAGATCTGGAATCGATCTAACTTTCAGTCGTCGCGGTTCGTCGCGGCACTGGTTCGCCCACGGACTCGGAGTCGCTTGCAGATGGACGCCGCCCTCGACGAGACCTTGATCTCTGTGAAAAACCTTCCGTGTCTCATTGGGACTACTCGCGTGTTGATCACAGAAACCTTACCTTGCAATTCTATTTGTGTTGCTGTCAAAAACCTATCATACTCTACAAACTCTGAGCCTATGCCGAAAATTCAACCCGGAACTCACAATCATGAAGAATAGGGGCAGTCAGAGTAGACACTTAATGCGTGCTTAATCAACGTGCTTCACATGTGCTTCAGGATTTTATTTATCGTGGGAATAAGCACGAAAATCGTTAAGCAGATTAAATGTGTTGAAGCGCCTCTGGAGGCGCTTCAACATGCTTAAAAGGTGCTTCAACTGGAATTTTCTGGGGATTTTCTATGACTCTCAGCGCGTTGGGGTGGCAAATTTATGTGCCTTTGATCCTAAATTAATTTGCTTGAGCACATCTGAAGCACGTCAATTAAGCATGCATTAAGCGTCTACTCTGACTGCCCCTAATACGGACAAAGTCGACGTCGACTGTGTCGACCGCATTCGCTCGAGAAAGTATGCGCGATACTGACGTCATGGTTGCTATTCTGACCGTGCGGCGTTCGGCCAATTTCTGGAGACCCACATTATACTGTGTTTGGCGCAGTAACTCTGTGCTCCAAACTGCTACGTCACTTCCTCGTTTACCTTTAAATGCCCAGCTCTTCAGGCTCCGTGCAATTTCGTTTGCTGCAATGACTTCCATCCTTTCGAACGCGGGAAACTCCCTCTCTGATGGCGCTGCCTCCCTCGGTAAAGGCGTGAAGGATACTGGATCCACAATCGGTCAAGGTGTGACGGACGCGGGGTCTGCTGTCGGGAAGAGCGCGTCGGACATCGGTCAAGGCACCTTTGACGCGGGCAAGACCGCTGGTAAGGGCGTGGGGGACTTTGCGGGGAGCGCGGGTAAGGGGATATCTGATGGTGGGAGTGCGGCGTTCAAGGGCGTGGGCGACGCGGGGCAGACAGTGGGCAAGGGCATTGGCGACGCAGGGCAGACCGCAGGCAAGGGCCTCAGCGACGCGGGTCAGGCTGGGTGGCAAGCAGGCACGAGCGCGGTCGGGAAGGGATTTTCGAGCGGGTTCGAGATCGCCGCCAGTCTCTCGAAGGACGCACTGGATCTGCAGCGAAATGTTGCGGGCGGTGTCACAACGCTCGCGGGAACTGCTATTGACGGCGTCATCACTGTATGGTTTGCGTCTGCAAACCATTGCAGCGCTGATCTATTTATTTCTTTTCGGCAGACCGTTACGACGACAACAGGCATGGTCTTTGATCCGGTCGCGAACGGGCTAAAGTCAATCGAGGGGTTGGAGGGCCTCGGCGAGGGTATCGATAACATCAATGGCCTCTCGACTACCGCGCTGAGGAGTGTCGGCGAGACGACGAAGAAGGCAATTAGCCTTGCTGGTCGAGTATGACACTGCTTGTTTCCAATTTCTTCGCGAGGTATTTATCTCCACAGGCACCCACCTTCTTCGACTCAGATGCAGACGGCATCGTTAACGTGCGTCGGCCCCCAGTGGTGGAAATTTGTTCGAACTAACTTCTCGTTGTTACACTCATGTAGCTGGCGGACACCCAGCGCGGATTTGCGCTCCTGGGCCTCAAAGAGAACTACGCAAAGATTGCAGCCTACGCGCTACACTCGACGTTCACGTCAGTTCATTATTTATTTGCATTGCTGCTCCCGCCGAAAACTGAATCGCCGTTGAACAGGTACTCCACTGCCGATGCCTGGCTCACGATCCCGAGCACGTCGACGATGCCCGTCAAGATCGATAACATCTCGAACACGCGCTGGGGGCGCAACTGGGGGAATTACGAGCGCGTCGATTGGGTCAGCGACGCTGACGTGGAGACTGTGAGTACCGTTCCGAATTCAACTCGAATAAACAAATTGACATCGACCGCGGGTCATCAGTTCTTCGGCATACGCGAGCGCCAGTCATGGACCGAATATTGGACGGATATGTACTTTTCAAGCCTGATTAGAGATTTCTGTAGTGTTGATTTTCTGCCATAGCAAGTCCTACTTCGGGACAGCACTGCTCATCTTTGAGTGGGGTACCACGTGGCCGTTCGCCGTCCCGCAACTTGCTGAGTTGGAGCCCGCGAGCCCAATGGTGGCGCAGCTTGGGCTCATTATGCGCGTGAGTTTTCCTCGTTTCTTTCGATCCGTACGTTTGGAGGCCTTTCTTTCTGTTCCCTCCTTGTATTACTCGTATTTCGTGGGCCGCCTTTGCACAGAGACTGACGTCTCCGCAGACCGTGATCTTGCCTACGATCCTCAAGAGCCGCGAGCATGCGCGGAAGCTCAGTGGTGACGCCGGACAAGCAGAGGAGAAACCCGACCCCCCCACTGGCAGTGCGAAGGCCGAAGAGAAGAAGTGAGTGGAGATTGGCGGAGGTTGAGCGATAAATGTGGACAAACGATGATTATGTATCAGTATGCAAAAGACCGATGGCTAGCATTTCTTCAGTGTTGGTACACATGTATCCTGAGCTATATGTATGTAATAACAAGCGCTCGCCGGCGCCTCCCGCTTTTGATTTGGTTGATGTTAGCCGCAGACAGCGTAATTTCACAGAGCTAGATTCATCGTTCACCGCACGTACGCCGGATGATTGGCCCCAAGCAGTCTAATGTAACTTCCTCCAAGGGGAAATCGAGATCAAAATATTGGATGTAGGGAGGGGGAGCGGGGGTCCAAGATGTGCTGAAAAAACTTTTAGTGTATATTTTCTAGAGCCTCCAAATAGCCAATAGAGCTGCGGGAAAGTGCCATTGAAGGATCAAAGAGACACCACGACGTCCACAAAGGGTCCCGGATGGTATTTCCATACATATACTAGTACATCGTGATCGTCACTAGTATATCAGTTCTGTAACAGAGACTACAACTTTGGTATTCTCTGGGTCAAGTTGGAACACGACGGCTCGAGGCGGACAGCCGGCCCAGTGCTAGAAATGAGAAACTCCTATATCCATTTTTTGAATCCCTTAACTTCCTTTAATGTTTGTGGCTTGGTCTTACCGGTTTTTTTTTGTTTGTGGCTGAGACCCGTGAATTTATGGGAATGGATGTCTGACACGACATCGATTCGATCACTCAGAGATTCACTCTGGGGCTCTATAGCTTCCGAATTTTCGTGGACTGTGCGTGGTCGGCACAGCAGGTCACTGCAAGTCCTGGAATTGCTCTTGGTCCGTGTCGTGTTGAATCAGCAAGCCCAGTGAACTGCAAGAGACCGCGTGCGAATCACGAGGCAGCGAACATCAGAAAAAACATCCTTTGGTAAATTTGCCCCAATTTTCTTTGAGCGTCCCATAATTCGATCTTGTTGTTCTCTGGCAAGCATTGGCTTCACTCAGTTCAAGTTCAAGCGTGGCAGGCGTTTCCTCGTTTGGTGGTTTCAAAAGTCCAACATTAATTCAACACCCGCCAGTGTTGGCAATTAAGGCTTATGGACCCACCTGGCCAGCCATTAAGGGTTATTAAGCCTTAAGGCTTAATTTAAGGGCAGCCCTTAACACCTTAATTCCCTTTTTGGGAAGTATTCCCACGCTGTGTTTACAACTATCAAGTCTCGTATAGGCTCAATACCGTGAAATATAATGTTCTGGTATGTATTCACCTATCTTTTGAATCCCCGCTACATTATATCGGTCTGTGCAAGAAGAATTAAATAATCCGGGACAATTTTTGTTCAACGGTGTGGCCCGTCTCGAGGCCATCACCTAATTAAGTATTTTGCATGAATTGAATGCTTGAATGGTGTCAGGGGAACCGCCCGTCCGTCCGTCCATCCGTCCGTCCGTCCGGCTCCGGCCCATCGCACTGCCCCGCTTCCTCGTCCGATCCTTCGTCCGGCCTCCGGACTCGTACCCCGGCCTGCGCCTCCATCCGGAACGTCACCTCCCGTCCCTCCGGACTCTGTTCCCTTCCGTCCGTCCGGCCGCTCTCACTGGCACGTGCTGTGTGATCAAGCTCGAGACCTCTGCCGATCCCTCCGGACACGTGCTACTGGCTAGTACTTAAAAACCCTCGCCTAGCGTGAGAATCCTCATCCTTTCTTCTCTTCGGATTCTCCCGCTAGGTGCGTATTCTAGAAGCCTGTATTTAGTACCATTCAATTGAGTTGCTTCGGATTCTCCCGCTAGTCTCCCGCGCTCTGCGCCGAGCTGAGGTTGCCCTTACAGCAGAAGAAAGGATCTAAGGGATCAACTGGTCAAGATTGCGAAGTTCGGTGTAGACTCGGACTCGGACCGCTACGCTAGCGCTCCGGCCTCCCCGACTTCCAACCTCGACCCCTCCTCCTTGATGGACGCTCCGACGCCCGGAAGCGGGTCCGCGCCACCCGAGCTCCCGGATGTTTACATCCCGAAACCGGCTGCCGACCCCGAATCCCGGCTGACCGCGGTCGAAGGCTCTCTTGCAAACATTGAAGCCCTACTCCTCCGCGTTTTACACAACAACCAAAATCCACCCGCGACTGCCCCCGTCCCTGCCGCTCCGGCTCCGGCGGTGGGTCCAGACTTTACCACCCTCACCCCCGCAGCAAAATCGGTTCTCCGACCGAACCCCCCGGCCGTCTTCGACGGCGACCGGACCCAAGGACGGATGTTCCTCCACTCCGTCCTCACATACCTCCGACTGGTTCCGGAAGCCTTCATGGTCCACGGACAGCTCGTCGAGGAAAAACTCGTGCGGTACGCCATGTCCTTTATGGCGCGAGACGCGGCCGGACGATGGGCCGAACGACAGTCCGCAATCGTTCCGTTCCCATTCCCGTCCTGGGCGGAATTCGAGTCCGAGTTCCGGCTCCGGTTCGTCGAGGAAAACGAGCAAGACCAAGCTCTCCTCCGGCTGGAGACCCACAGCTACTACCAGGGCTCCCGCGACGTTTACCGGTACACGGACGACTTCGAGGAACTCACCGCCACGGCCGGGTACACGGATCCGCTCGTCCGCGTCACCAAGTACCGAGCGGGGCTCGACCCGAGGATCAACGCAGCGATCACCACGTCCGGAACCGCTCCGGCGCTGCTAGACTACGCCGGATGGCGTCTCCGCGCCTTCCGTCAGTACGACGCCCTCGCCCGCGTCCGAGCGGGAGCACCTCCGACTCGGGCCCCGGCTCCGGCCGCACGCCCTCGCACTGGGACGTTCCTCCCAGTCCCCTCCTTCACGCCTGCTCCCAAGGCCGCGCCGGCGCCCGCCCTTCCGCCTGGCATTCCGATGGAAGTTGACCGGACCCGCGCGCGCTTCGCACCGCGCGCTTGCTTCCGCTGCGGTGCGTCCGGACACCTCGCCCGAGACTGCCCGACTCCCTCGGACGTCCGGCACGCAGACGTCCTGGACGAGGTCGTCCGTCAACTCGGAGACGACCTCCTCGGAGAGCTCTTCGCGCGCCTCTCTACTACCGCCGGACTTCCGACCGAGCCGGACGCCGGAGACGCGGAGCCGGAGGGTTTTCCGGACGCGGTCGAGTGAGCGGTGCGCCCTCGGTCGCGTCCCCTAATCGTTACTCCTGCCTGTACAAAGATATACCCAATAAATCAGCAGTTGAAACGAAAGACGCACCCCCTGCTCCGGCTTCCGCCCCCCGGCTGGAGCCCCCTATTCCCGCCCCGGAGGCAAAAACCTCTTCCATTCCCCGCGTCCACCGTCCGAGATGGGAACGCAAACTGCCCCGGCAGTACGTTATTGATTCCGTGGAGGGCCGGAACTCCCTGCACATTCCGTTGGAGATGCAGTCGGTAGAAACCGCGGCTAAGGTGTCCGTGAAAGGTCTGGTCGACTGCGGAGCGACCGGAGACTTCATTGACTCGGAGTACGTGATCTCCCGCAACCTTCCCGTCCGGAAGCTCTCCCAGCCTATCCCGGTCCTCAACGTCGACGGCACACCCAATGCATCCGGAGGCATTACGGGTGTAGTCGATATGGTCGTCAACTACAAGGGTCACTCGGAACGCATCCAACTCGCCGTGACGCGGCTCGGGAAGCAGCACGTCATCCTCGGTTACTCCTGGCTTCAGAAACACAACCCGGAGATCGACTGGGAAACCAAGGAAGTCCGGATGACCCGCTGCCCGACCAGCTGCAGCACCTGCCGAGACGAGCTTCGCGCCGTCCGTCGCAGCGCGAAGATCTCCGCCGCGATCCTCCGACAGCTCCGCGAAGGTCCCGTCCCGTCTATCTGTGCCATTGACTCGGAGGAGTGGTGCGGAGACGACGGGTACGATCCGGATGGCGACGGAGACGACTGTCCGGACCTCACTCCGGACCCGGACGAAGACGACGATGACGAGCTAGAGGAAGGCGACCGGATCCTCTACACCGCGTTCGCTCCGGCCGAGGAAATCCGCGCCGGGAGCACCGTCTCCCAACGGCTCGCGGAGGCCTTCGCCCGGAACTCGGCCCCGCCTGGGACCTCGGTTCCGACCTGGGTCGAGGATTTCTCCGACGTCTTTGACAAGGAGTCGTTCGACGCGTTACCGGAGCGCCGGACGTGGGACCACGCCATCGAACTCGTCCCGGACGCAAAGCCGGCCAACTGCAAGGTCTACCCGATCTCCCCCCTCGAGCAGAAGGAACTCGACGCGTTCATCGAGGATGGGCTGAGCACCGGCCGGATCCGTCCGTCCAAGTCCCCGATGGCGTCTCCGGTCTTCTTCATCAAGAAGAAGGACGGGAGCCTCCGGTTCGTCCAGGACTACCGAGCGCTCAACGCGATGACCGTGAAGAACCGATACCCGCTCCCGCTGATTAACGACCTCATTAACCGCCTAAAGGGAGCCCGGTTCTTCACAAAACTCGACGTCCGGTGGGGCTTCAACAACGTCCGGATCCGGGGAGGCGACGAGTGGAAGGCCGCGTTCCGTACCAACCGAGGACTCTTCGAGCCCCTGGTGATGTACTTCGGCCTCACCAACTCCCCGGCCACGTTCCAGACGATGATGAACGACATCTTCCAAGACCTCATCCTGTCCGGAGACGTCATGGTATACCTTGACGACATCCTCATCGCTCACTCCGATCTCGCGCGCCACCGAGAGATCGTCCGAGAAGTCCTCCGGCGGCTCCGGGCGCACAAGCTTTACCTCCGGCCGGAGAAGTGCGAGTTCGAGAAGTCGTCGATCGAGTACCTCGGCGTCATCATCTCGCACAACCACGTCGAGATGGACCCGGTCAAGGTCGCCGGAGTCGCCGCCTGGCCTGCTCCGGAGAACCGGAAGGACGTGCAGCAGTTCCTCGGCTTCACGAACTTCTACCGGAGATTCATCCGGGCTTTCTCGGACATCGCGCGGCCCCTCTTCGACCTCACAAAGAAGAGCGTCGCTTGGACCTGGACCGCTGCCGCGGCTGCCGCCTTCCAAGCCCTCAAGGATGCGGTAACCGCGGAGCCCGTCTTGGTCCTGCCCGACGAGTCGCGTCCATACCGGGTCGAGGCGGACAGCTCCGACTACGCCACCGGAGCCGTCCTGTCTCAGCCGGACGCGAACGGGAAGTGGCATCCGGTCGCGTTTTACTCCAAAAGTCTGAGTGACGTCCAGCGCAACTACGAGATCCACGACAAGGAGATGCTTGCGATCATCCGGGCCTTAGAGGAGTGGCGACACTTCCTCGAAGGTACGCAGCACCCGGTCGAGATCTGGACGGACCACAAAAACTTGGAGTACTTCCGGAAGGCGCAGAACTTGAACCGGAGGCAGGCGCGGTGGTCCCTGTACCTGTCCCGGTTTGACTTCGCGCTCCACCACCAGCCCGGACGCCTCATGGGCCGTCCGGACGCGCTGTCCCGCCGTCCGGACCAGGAGTGGGCTCGGACAACACGGACGTTACCCTTCTTCGCCCGGACTTGTTCCACGTCCGCGCACTGGAAGGTGTCGTGGTGGCCGGACCCGAGGTCCCCCTCCTTCGTGACGTCCGGGAGGCCTTCACGGGTGAGCCGGACCTTGAGGACCCCGTCGCGCTCGTCGCGCGAGAACTCCTCAAGAACCGGAACGTCCGCCCCCCCGGTCGTCCGAGTGGCGTGTCGCAGAAGGGCTCCTTTACTACCGCGGTAAGGTCGTCGTACCGCGGAATAAGGACCTCCGGCGCCGAATCATCGCCCTGCACCACGACACCCGGGTCGCCGGACACGCCGGACGCTTCAAAACCCTCGAGCTCATCTCCCGGAATTACTGGTGGCCCCAGCTGTCCCGTCACGTCGGCCAATACGTCCGGACCTGCGATCCGTGCAATCGGACGAAGGCGCTTCGGAAGCTGCCCCACGGAGAGCTCCACCCGACCGAAATCCCGGAAGAACGTTGGGACACCGTCTCGGTGGACTTCATCGTCGAGCTCCCAGACGCGCACGGGTTCGACGCGGTCATGGTCGTAGTCCTGGGTAAGCGGGCCCATTTCAACGAGTGCCACACCGGCCTTGGCGCGGTCGGAGCCGCTCGGCTCTACTACCGGAACGTCTGGAGGCACCACGGAACCCCCCGGAAATACATCTCCGACCGGGGACCGCAGTTCGTCGCGGAGTTCACCACGGAACTGTGGCGCCTCATCGGGATAGAACCAGCGACCTCCACCGCCTACCACCCGCAGACCGATGGCCAGACCGAACGCGTCAATCAGGAACTCGAGCAGTTCGTCCGGATCTTCACGAACTACAAACAAGACGACTGGGACGAGCTCCTCCCGGCCGCGGAGTTCGCGTACAACAACCACGTCCACTCCTCGACGCAGCAAGTCCCGTTCATGACGGACACCGGAAGGCTCCCCCGGATGGGATTTGAGCCCAACGGACTGCGCTCGAACATGGAATCCGCGAACGAGTTCCGCGACCGGATCGCGTCCGGAGTCTCGGAAGCCAAAGCCGCGCTCGTTAAGGCCAAAGACGAGTTCAAGCTGTACTACGATCGCCGACGCACGCCCGCCCCGGAGATCAAAGTAGGCGACCGAGTCTGGCTAGACGCCTCCGACATCCGGACGACCCGTCCGTCCGTCAAATTCGCGGACAAACGCCTCGGCCCCTTCAAGGTCGTGAAGGTCGTCGGAAAGGGTGCGTACAAGCTCGAGCTCCCCCCCCGGTACTCCCAGCTCCACCCGGTCTTTCCGGTGGTGAAACTCCAGCTCGCGGAACCGGACCCGTTCCCCGGACGCCCCCGGAACGACGAACCCCCACCCGTCCTTCAGACGGACGACGACGTTCAATGGGAGGTCGAGGAGATCCTAGAAGCGAAGGTCCGTTATGGCAGCCTCTGGTACATGGTGCGGTGGAAAGGCTACGGCCCGGAACACAATAAATGGGTAAAGCACTCCGACGTCTTCGCTCGAGACGCCATCGATGCCTACTATCGCTGCTACCCCAACGCCCCGCGCCGGATCGCCTCGGCCGCTTTCGACTCGCTCTCGTTCCGGAGGCGCGACGCCCAAGTCCGATTCATGCGTCGGGACGCCGCATTCCAAGGGGGGGGTGATGTCAGGGGAACCGCCCGTCCGTCCGTCCATCCGTCCGTCCGTCCGGCTCCGGCCCATCGCACTGCCCCGCTTCCTCGTCCGATCCTTCGTCCGGCCTCCGGACTCGTACCCCGGCCTGCGCCTCCATCCGGAACGTCACCTCCCGTCCCTCCGGACTCTGTTCCCTTCCGTCCGTCCGGCCGCTCTCACTGGCACGTGCTGTGTGATCAAGCTCGAGACCTCTCACCGGGGGCAATGGACAACGCACTTGGAATGCGAGTGCGTTACACGCACTCACCACACATTCAAGGGGACAGGACAACAAAGGCCACAAGGGCCTTTGTCGTCTTGTCCCCTCAAATGTGTGTGGAGTGCGTGTAACGCACTCGCACTCCGAGTGCGTCGTCCTTTGCCCCCGGTGTCTGCCGATCCCTCCGGACACGTGCTACTGGCTAGTACTTAAAAACCCTCGCCTAGCGTGAGAATCCTCATCCTTTCTTCTCTTCGGATTCTCCCGCTAGGTGCGTATTCTAGAAGCCTGTATTTAGTACCATTCAATTGAGTTGCTTCGGATTCTCCCGCTAGTCTCCCGCGCTCTGCGCCGAGCTGAGGTTGCCCTTACAAATGGTGCCGGATGCTCGGTGACCTCGGTGATTATTGCATCCTTGCAATATACATCAGAAATTTAATTGGTGGCACGGAGACCACTGCCGAGGTGCCCGGCATTTGCCGGCCCCAACTTTAAGCCTTTAACCTTTGGAGGCTTCGCCATTAAGGCTTATGATAAGGCCTTAATAAGCCTTAACCTTATTAAGGCCTTAACCCTTAGGGCCAACACTGACACCCGCACGAGGCATTTAACCGCCCGAAGGCATATGGCGTGCGCCTACCAACCGTGAGCTTTCTTGATGAGCCTGAGGCTATGCAGGTGACCCCCGTTCGATTCGGGGTCGGGCGATGAGCTGGTAATTTGATGGGTTTTTTTTTCGTCCGCCCGCCTTTCTTTTGGCAATTCTTCCATATCCCCGGTTCCTCGAAACCACGACGCCGGATATGTCCAATCTATTGTGAGGCATTGAAGGATTCACTGCATTCCGGGGCCGAATCGACCGACCCTACCGAGCTTTGCCGATGTTAGCCGAGGTCTTCCGAGCCGCCTCGGTAAGGTCTGCCGAGGGGTGCTCGACCGAGCTTTGCAGAGCTCTACCGATTCCCCCTCTGCCGAGCTGGTCCTATTTCATAAACTTGTATTTAATATCCTTCTGTGTGTTCGATAGTGTCCGTAGACTCTGTATCTTACATCACATGCTGTAAGTTAATTGATTAGCGAATGTTTAAAGCCGATATCTGTACCCGAGCTGCCCCGCCAAGCTACCACGTGCTAGATCATCAACGTCACCATTCTCGTAACTGAGGCTCGTGGCAACCGCCAAGAGGCTCTCACAGTGGAATTCGCCACCTACCGGCCCCTCAACGCGCCAAAAACAGCTTCAACAGCTGAGTTAGCCAGCTCAACGGAGGTCGGCAGCCTCTGCCGAAAGAGCCTCGACCGACCTGTGCCGACCCGCCTCGGTCGAGCCTCTGCCGATATGGCCCCGGAATCCAGTGATTCTGTCCGGCTGTTTTTTCGAGCATTGGCTTCCACTCAGTTCAAACTCAAGCTCAAGCGTGGCAGCCGTTTATTTCGTTTGGCGACCCAAGTCAAGTCCAACACCCGCATAATGTATTCACGTACATGGGGCGCGCCTGCGAATCGTAGTCCTGTCTTTGGCTTGTATACGCAGCCGTTGGATTCGGGGTCGGGCGGATGTAGGAGGCAGGAGTAAATGTCGATTTTTCTTGGCGCAGACAACGAACGAGGAGCTAGTGCGCGGACTAATTCATACAGAAGGGAAACCAAGAAAACAATCAAGATGGGGAATGATCTGGGTGAGTACAACGCGGGATATTAATTTCAGGGAAGGAAGCGTCGACAGGACGCCTACACGGGACCCCCACCGCCGGCGCGATCGATCGCGGAGTTGCGGAAGGAGCTCTTGTCCTGCATCGAGTCTGTGTGTGCGCGTTAGTGAGAATAAAAATAGGAGAGTGGGTGGAAGGAAAGGAAACAACAAGGAAAAGACGAAACGCGTCCATGAGGATTAATATACTACTTAAAGAAGGCAAGGTGCGAGGGGAAAAGGAGGACACACCGTTATTGCTCTTATACTCCATGATCGTGCTCGCCGGGATCCCCAGCACCTCCCTCAGGGTGTCGCGTATCTTTTCGCGCACGCGCAGCGTATCCGGCCGGTCGACGCGGTTCCATAGTGAGATGATATCCTCACTCTGCCGCACGCTGATCGTGCAGCCGCAGATCTCGGGCGCGTCGGGATGTTCGTCGTCGTCGCCGTCCGCGACGGGATCCTCATCACTGAGACCGAGCGAGAATGCATCCCCTACCACCGCACACACCAGCGCCTCCCACACACGGTCTGCCACGCCCTTCCGCAGGCGTATAATCCACTTTCCGCCCTTGATGTTGAGCGGGTCCTCCCACACGGGGCGCGCGACCGCAGCGTGGAACAGAAGATAGTCGGTGGTGGGCGTGAGGAGGGAGGGCGGCGTGAGGTGCGTGGCGAGGGCCCAGAAGGACTCGACGGAGGAGAACGCGGCGACGCGCTTGATGCCCTCCTCGTAGGAGAGGATCTTGTTCCCTGGCGTGCGTTGTTGGCGGAAGTAGAACACCCATCTGCAGCGGCAAATGATTTATTTATTCCAGCTCGGGAACAAAAAAAAAGGAAACACGAAGCACGCACGTATTCCTCAGCGGATGCACGCTCGGGAGCAGAGCCCCATATCCGTCCTCTACCTCCTGGTCTCCCACTCCCCCTGATACCTTGCGGCCCTCCCCAGCGTCGACGAGTACGCTGGTAGAAAAATGTTTCGAGGTTGACCGCGCACGGCCGGGAACGGAATTGGTGGAATTGAGTGGTGGATTATTCGGAGTCTGCTGCAGAGCAGGAGTTGAGGAAGAGGCGGCGGTAGATGTGGAAGCTGATGAGATTGCGAGGAAGCGAGACTGAGACGAGTGGTTGGAGAAGTAGGTGTTGCTCATACAACGATCGTCACCGTAGAGGGAAAGGGTACTGGTGTTTGTCCTTGTGGGAACTGGAAGATGTGATCCCGGATAGTGTAGCCGGCGGCCCGGTCGGCATGTTGCGCACGTTGGCCAAGGGCGTTTTTACCTCTGCTCCTTGAAATTCCGCAACGCACAGGACAAGTGTGTCTCCACGACAACAGCCGTTTCAATCCAATTTCAAAATCTCGATGTGCAGGTCAAGTTTGCCTCGAGACTGAAGTTCAACTTCGACGTCTGACCTGGTTGTCCAAGGACTTTAGCATCTCCATACCTCGGAAGGTACATACTGCATAGGGACTCACCGTCCGGAAGCACAGGGCTTGCACCTGCGATTAATACGACGATACCTCACATTAAATGCTGGAGGGCCCCGTTCGATTCGGCGCCGGGTGACTGGCCGGATGACATGGCTTCTCATAAATTCATCTTCAACCTTGGGTGCGACGATCGCTCAATACTTCTTAGCTGGTGGTTTAAATTCAGCCACAGTCCATCAAAGTTCAACGTTCAGCGGCAGTCAGCTAAATTTTGGACAGTACATCATAAGGATGGCAAGAATTGGACCAAGGGTTGGGGCCTTCTCGTCCCATCAATGGCGTCAATTCCGGCGTCATTTGTGAGCGCGTCACACTCGTGGCTTAATTTCTCCACAACCTTATGAAGCCAGAGGTGTTTTGTGGACAATATACTCTACCATTTTTCAATCTGGTTGAGGGAACTTCACAAGTCTACATGACACATCTGAAATGGGAAAACTTAATGTTCGTCGAGGGTGGATCAGTTGTACCCTTTTTCCGCAATAATATATATCTATACACAGTGCCACCGAGGACGCTATTTATTTACTACGGGTGAAAGCCGTTGAGTTGGAAACGTTCATTTCCGTAACCGAACCAAGGTCTACTGTGTGAACAGGGTTCCCGATACTGCGACTAGCAATATTGGAATTTCGTCGAAACGTCATTGGGCCCGGCCCAATGCTATGACGTTGAGTACTGTCTTGGATCCACTGGCACTTTCCCAGGCCAATTCGGACAAGAATAAAGGTGGGTGCTATATTCTGCAGTTCACATCAGCAACATGTGGTATACTCATGGTCAAGACAGCACTAACGACTATTTGCGACCAAACGTCAGTGGTTACCCCAAAGAATATGTATACCTTGTGTACGTTTTAGGGTCAGGCGTGTAATGACGTTATTACTGAGACTCACAGATTCTGGTCCGGAATTGGGAAATTGGTAGATGATGGATTGCGCGACGACCCATACTATTATCGCAAGGCAATAAAGTGAACCGGACTCGAGTCTGTGGAGTTGTGTGAGACTTCCCATGTGGTCTGGTTAGGAAGACGTACATCATAGCAATCGCAGTATCACGTCCTGGGTAGAAAGACCGGCCGCTGCCTTCGCTGCGTGCCTCGCGTTTTATATACCAGATTCGCCCCGCTAAAGAATTCAACTAGGGCCTTCAGCAGCAAAAATCACCGTACCGGTTAAGCACATCAAAAGCACACTCGTCGCGACTGCTGTAAGGTAAGGCGTCAAGAAGAGGATTTTCGGGAGCGATTCGCTGCCAGTCGCGGTGAACGCCCCAACCACTGCCGGAAAATAACTTAATTGAAGGAACGAGGGAACTGAACCTACTCACCAACTGTTGCAAGCATGCCAAGTGCTGGCCCAATAAGAACCCATTTTCTTAATCCCCAGACAAAATAACAACGGTATGACTTGGAGGGATTGTTTTGAGTTGAAACAAGGAGAATAGCGACCAGGTGCACGTACGAAAAGCACATCAGTGACTAAACTAATGGTCTTGATCAATAAAGCACCGAATGAAATAGGAGGGGGATGCGCTCACTTGTTGGCTACCATCAAAATTGCGTCGACGATGAAGAAAATATTGTATAACTGGAGTAGATGCGGTAGATCGGAGGAGCCTTGCACCTGCGCCTTATTCACCTTCACGGCGATTCCAACGAGAAAGACGGAAACGATAACATCGCAAGTTCCGAGGAGGAACATGATCGACGAGGTAACGAGGAAAAACCGGCGTCCAGCGGGGTTTTGACGGATGACGGTATACATGGAGAATGTGAATAGGACAATGTATAGTGCTAAGAATTCCCGTGAAGTCACTAGCTTAACTCGGGGGGGTCGATAGCCACGTACATATAATAACAGCATGCTCTGGCATCCACATCGAATGTCAGTACTTTATCCTTCTTTGAGATACCGCTGGCTTACGAAGGTAGCCGAGACCTGATACAACATTTGATTCCAGTTAGCTTGGAATTCTGAAGAATCCAACTTGACGCAATCCATGGTGGGGTGTGGAAGGAGGGTAAGAGATTCAATGAGCTAGCACATACTTATATCTCGGCCGACTTCCCACCCAGAACTATCTACCCAGCGTGACAACATGCCGACCCGAGAATACGTGGTCCATCATGTAACGAAAGATCGATGTTGGAGCCATCTCACGGCTAGATCAAGGCCAAGCACCTGTGAAGTACAGCAATGCAATTTAGTTCGCATGCCAGTGGAAGCTTAAAGCTATCATCAAAAGTTCAACTCCACTGCTCAGCGCGAGGGACCAGGCGTAAACGGGACGCGGGTCAGTTAACAGGGTTTCCCATGATCTCCGGGAATGCAGGAGCATATTTACTTTGAAAGTGGGCGGTGATAATCTCCAAAATTAACGAGGACGAACGGAACGGACTGGAAAAGTCGCGGCAGACCAGGGGGTTTAAAGGGGGCGAAGAGTCGGGTCGTCAGGCGTCTTCCGGGAACTTGGGCCACCGTTAGTTAGTCTCCCTAGCCCTGATCAAACTAAATATTGACATTAGTTTTTTTTAAACGATTTGGAGTGTGAAAACCAACCTAATTAAACTGCTTCTTTTCCGTAAAACAAGATCTGATTCAACGACGGCATGCCGAGTTTTTCGGCTTGCATACACGGCTGAAGATCAGGTCAAATAGAAGACCCGGGTATCTTGTCTCCCAACCGGCAGCAAAGGGTATCTTCTCTGATTAACCCAGGCATTCCGGTGTAACCTTCGCTGTCATGGGAATTTCGAAACGTAGTGCACTGGCAGGGAATGGCTACATTTTGAGACTCTGGTGTGTCCAGTGCCCCCGTCTGTCCGCCGGCACCAAAGCGCTTGGGCTACCGACTAGAGGAGAGATCGCAATGTTTGCACCGGACTCTACCACCACAATAAAATTCTGGGACACCGTTCGTGGCCCCAGTGCCCCCAGTTCGTCTGACATACAACCAACAGATTCCCAAGAGACAGAATAGATTATTTACCGACCTCCGAAACCCAGCGCCAAAAGTGAGGTCTTCCATTCAGTTGTGGAGCTCTCGGAAAATCCAAATCAGATGCCGTGATCGGTGTTCGTGGATTCTTGACTGAGGCCGACGATGACCGCACAAGTGAAGTAGAGCGGTAACCGGTCAAGATGAAGTAGCAAGCATTGTGGAGCGAAATCAGCTGTCGTATTCGAATAGTACAATACATAAGGGAGGGCGATCGTACAGTGAGTGGTGCAACGCCTGACAGGATCATCGGCAGAACTTAGGAATGTTATTTAGGGCCCATCAACACGGCAGGTAAGAATCCCGAGAAATTCGGTGGATATCAAGAGACAAAAGTCCTCAGCAGTCGAGGAGATTTGCAGCTGGACAAAAAATGTATAATCCGACCAACTCACTAGGTGTCACCCGTCACCTACAGTGTTCATTTTGTGAGTTCTGCCCAAGTGCTCATCAATTTTGGGTTTTTTACTCGCCGATGTTACGTCGAATTATTTATCCGTGATGACCAGCGCCTCCCAGGCTCCCACACCCGGTCCGCCACGCCTTTCCGCAGCCGCATAATCCAGTGTTCGCCTTTCAAGCTTTAAATCAAGTTTGACCAGCCTTTAAGGCCTGAAAAAGGGTAAGGTCTTAAATTAAGGGCCCATTTAAGGCCTTTGAATATTCTTCCCCACAGGTAGTACCCTCAGCCAGAGTGGTAGTCCACCACCATATTTGTTTTCCATACCAAACCTCATCGCCGATGACTATGCATCAACCATTTGCAAGCATTCCACTGCTTCTCAGCTGCAAACAGAAAAGAACGCCAAACTTGAACCAAACATGGGATTATTCACATGAGGATTCAAGGCCTTAAAAAGGCCTCAAAGTCCACGTGAAAAATTTCAAGGTCTTAATTAAGCCCTTATTTAAGGCCTTAGCCCTGGATCCATTTGTAGCGAGGGTCCCACATTACGTACTGATCTGTAGTGTTCTATAGCGCTACATAGTTACCGGCTATGTAGCGCTACAGAACACTACAGATCAGTACGTAACATGGGACCCTCGCTACAAATGGACCCAGCTTTTGTTGATGAAACACTGGCATAATCCACTTTCTGCCCTTGGGAGTGAGGTGGGAGGGCGGTGTGAGGTACGTGGCGATGGCCCAGAAGGATTCGGCGGAGGAAAAGGCTAGGCTCTCGCAGACAGACGCTTCAACAAGGTGATCTCGTACCTCGATTTGTTGGGAAAAGGCACGCGCTTGATGCCCTCGTAGGAGAGAATCTTGTTCCCTGGGGTGCGTAGCTTGTTGGCGGAAGTAGAATATCCAGCTGCGCGGCCAATGATTTATTTATTCCATCTTGCGAACAAAAAAAGAAGGAGGAAACACAAAGCACGCACATATTCCTCGGCGGACGCTCGGGAGCAGTGCCCTATATCCGTCCTCTATCTCCTAGTCTCCGAGTCCGCCTGATATCTTGTGGCCCTTGCCAGCGTGGATGATTACGCTCGTAGAAAAATGTTTTGACGTCGACCGCGCACGGCCGGGAATGGAATTGGTGGGCAAGAATCGGGGAATTACATGCGGAGTCTACTGCGGAGCTGGAGTAGAGAAAGAGGCGGGCCGGTGGACGCGGAAGCTGATGAGATTGCGAGGACGCGAGACGGAGACGAGTGGTTGGAGAAGTAGGTGGCTCATACAGGGAAGCGTCCTGGTGTTTGTACATGTAGTGTTCGAAGTTGTGATGGCGGGCAGCTCATCGCCGGCGGCCCGGTCGACATGTTGAAGATACTTACCCACGTTTATAGCGCTCTTTCTCTCCTCCATCGCCAAATTCTAGGAACATGCAGGACAAGTGGGGCGATTTTGACATTTTCTTGTATTGTGAGGCGATAAACGATATTATCTTGCTTGACTAGTAAGTATCTCGGGAGCATCCGGCAGTCCCTTGGCTTTAGCACCAGCACCACCAAACCAGGCCTGCAGGTCTGCCAGCTCGCGGCAGCTGGAATACATTTTCCTGATGGAATTTAGAAGGTTTCAGCAGACACTCAATTTTATGAAGTCGGAGACTCTCTAAACTGTCGCGAGCCCGACAGCTGTGCATTTGGCAGATCAACCAAAGATCTGTCAGATGATCCTGGCAGAGGCATCAAGAACCCCCCTGTCAAGTACGATTGTTGCTCCCACGTCTTCCACATCGCGTTTTATGAGCAGGTCGCACGGTCACCGCCAAGTCACCGCCCACCTTCCTCTTCTTTCTCTCGCCTCAGCTGGCGCCATCGCGAGCACTCCGGTGGGATGTCGGAGCCCGAGCCCGTGAACATCATAATCGATGATGCCCCGCTCTTTGATCAGTCCGGGTTCAGTGGGGACTCAAGCAAGTACACTGTCATAAGTGTTATGTCGGATAGCTTGGTGGATGGGATACCCAGCGGGTACAACAGGACGCACTCAGTAACGGGATTTGGTGATTTTGGGTTGGCAGGCATTCTGTTCAGTTATGAAGGCGCGTCGCGGGCAGTTTTTCATCCTCTCAAACTGACAGGCAGAGATTAGGAACATCCTTCTCGCTTTATGGGATCTCTTCCCCGGCCATGCTGAATAAAACATATGCAATTGCCGCCTCGCCCTTCGACTCTATCGACATCTCCAAGCCAGCGACCTATAAAGTCATCTGGAAAGGCATTCTGGTGTTATAGACAGCCCGTGTCTGTATAGATCCGCCATGTCTGACACAGACGAATAGACCGCCATAGAGGTCTATAGACATAAGCTAGAAGCGATAGACAGTCGCTAAAGATCGTCCACGCGGCACCGGACTTGATCGGAATTCAATGTTTGATTCTCTCCATTCGGACGCTGATTTGTCGGACTGGCTACATCTCAAATGTCTTGTTGACAAAATTAGTTCTTCTTTTGGACTCTGTTTGGTCGCAACTTGCAAATTTACACAAGTCTTTTGCCGAGGGAGACCGCATGAGACGAGTTGTCGGCTAACGCAATGGTATAAAGGGTGCGTAGCACATCATCTTCCTTTCAAATTCTTCGCCACACTTCCCTTCTCTAACCTCCCCATGAAAATGCCCCCTTGCACCTCAACTCGGAGACCGTCATCACAAATAAGCATACAAGGCCTGTCTCTCCTTGCAAATTATTATCAACGCCCCTCGTCCTCATCGTAGGTCTCGTCTTCTGAACTCATTCTTCGATTTTGAGCCTTGCCTCCCTTCCGTTGTTTGACTCTGCTACAATCTAAGTAGTGTATATTGTATATGTATTGTATGACGTTGCTTCAGAATTTATCATCTTCACTCGTGACTCTACCTCTCTGCTACCCTCGCGGTGTTCGACCTATATCGAGACTCAGAATAACAATCTTTTTTGATGGTTTCACGCTTCAAGCGGCTTGTAAGCGAGTATGATGGTTGCGCATGGATTGTCTATCCGCGTCTATGTGTCTACTGCACTATCGACCTATTGGTCTATGAGTGTCTACTACAGAAGGAGCATGTCTACCGGTGTCTAAGATAGACAGGGGGAAGTCTATTTGTCTATTTCTTCTATATGGTCTACCACAGACCATTATAGACCTGGGTCATTTTCCAGATGGTGTTCACCTATCCGCTCCCCTCGTACGGCGGCCTTATCTATACCACCAACTCCGGTGTGCCGCTTCCAAACGCTACCCAAATGACCGTTGGTATTACCGGTTCGAACGGCCTCGCGATCGACTACGCTGTTGTCACCGTGGGCGAGTCAACGGACCTGCGGGGGCAGCAGATCATCGTGGATGACACGAGCAACGAGATTAGGTGGTCGGGGTCGTGGACGGCGCGGAACAACTTCACGTTGGAAGTGCCGTGCCTCTCCTTGCTTGTGTTCGAGACACCACAGTTTACGGCGAGCGTGTCGCCACACGGAAATACGACACATGCGAGCGGCGCGCCGGGTGATGCGTTTGGGTTTGAGTTTGCGGGTGTGTCTAAATATTTTCTGCTGACTGCACGAGTCGACTGAATTCGGGACCAGGCACATCAATATTAATCTCTGGCGTCATCCCCGGTGACGACTCCTCCCCCTCCGCACCCGCAGAATGGTTCCTCACCATGAACTTCACACTCGACGGCAACCCCATGATGCAGAACTTCACCCGCGATCCGACCTATATCACCAAGCCGCACTTCGTGTATTTCAACGTCTCCTTCCTTGAGCCTGGGAACTACACCCTCGTCGGCACGGTCATCGCCGCCAGCTCGGGGGCGGCGGCGCTCATCGATTATTTGACATACACGCCGAGCTTCCTGACGGCGGCGGATAAGCCGCAGTTTGAACCGGTTCAGCTGGGTGCAGGTACGCAGAGCACTTCGAGTCCCAGTGGGAGCGGCAGCACGGAGACAGGTGCGCCGCAGGAAACGGGCCGCCAAGCGCGAAAGGATACGGGGGCGATTGCAGGGGGTGTCCTCGGGGGTTCGTGGTTCTCGTTCTCCTTCTGGGGGGTTCCATGTTATGGCGGAGGAGAAAAACGAGCAGACGACGAATATTGAAAGAAGATCTGGCACGGGATGGTGTGTCTCATCAATTCACCTTATTTGTCTGACTAGCACGACTAAATTACAGCAGTTATCCAACTAGTCACATTTCCGGTGTCAAGCCTTACAGGGGCTACAAATCCAACAGGAAAATCAACCGCTGCCCCCGACACCCCTCATGCACCCCCTCATCACAGTGGTCGACGCAGACGAGCGGCCCCGCACTCACAGCAGAGAGCAATCCACGGCTGTCCCCGCTTCGAGGCAACCCGTTCAATAACACATTGGCAGTCAGTACGGCGGGCTCTGAGAGCCAGGGAGCCGCCTCTCCAACAAGCGCGGAAACGGAAGGAATTGAGCGGCCGCTCGAGCAACGAGTGCATGATCTGCAGTTGCAGGTGGATGAAATGCGAGAGCAGCCTGTACGGCTGTCTCCGCTTCGACGCAACCAGCTCAATGACATAGTCGGTAAAACGGGCTGTGAGGATCAGAGCGCCGCCTCTCCAACGAGCGCGGGAAGGGCAGGAAGTCAGCGGCTGCTCGAGCAACAATTGCGGGATCTGCAGGTGCAGGTAGATCAGATGCGGATGCATCTCGTCCCGCCAGCGTATACGAACAGGGAGCCGGAGCCGTAGTCTCGATGAATGAACATTCTTTCGCTTCCAAGTATGGGCAATATAGTGTATAAAAATAGTGGTTTTGTTAGCAGATTTTTGGTCTACATATTCGAGAAATAGGTAGCGACGTTCATACAAACGATCGTCATGGGAGAAGGTGAAGGTCTGATATTTGTACATCATGATGTAGGGTCCGAAAGGAGCGATGGCGGGTAGCACATTTGCATAACGGTTTTTATTTCTGTTCCCTGGTCAAATTGCGGAACGCGCTGTGTGTTTTGCCAACACAGTCACCGTTTCAATCCAATGACTTGAAGCTGCACGTCAAGTTCACATCAAGACTCGAGTTCAACCTTGACATGCGCCTTTCAAGCTTCAGCATCTACCTACCGCGGAAGGTACACAGGTTCAACCTGGAAGCACACGACGTGCACCTACGATTACTACGGGTTTTTCCATCACATCGAATGCTGAAGGACCCCGGGCCCGGGTGACTGGCCGGATGATGTTTAGAATTTCTTCCGCCTATTTCAACTTATGGGTAAGAGCCATAGCTTCTCATAAATTCATCTTCAACCTTAGGTACGACGATTTTTCAAGTGACTGCATCCCTGAATAAAGCCACCAGGTGGCTCCCGGTGGCCGCCGCAACGTCTTCTATTGGATAGGATCTTGTTTGATTCAACCCTGATAGACATCACATTTTTGCCACGAATGAGCTGCCATTGAACAACTCTTCCGACAAATGTGCTGCTTGGCGTCTTTGAAGCGTAGCCTCGTTAAAGATGAGAAGGTCTGAGGCGAGTCGAATTCGATTTCGGTATAAAATCCAGTCCGTGTCACCTCTCACATTGGAGCTCAAGTTGGATAATCTTTGGGTGAAACCAGGGGGATAGCATGAGGGAATTTGGACTCATATCTTGCGTTGTGTAGTACGTGTTTCGCTACTCAATAAAAATTGTGGCAAATAGACGGGACGTTTAGTCCCAGTCAAAATACTCGACAGAGAAATCCTTAACGCTCCTCGCCGCACCCAGAAACTCATATCTCCCTTCAGAATCACTCCCTCTTCCTAATCCAGATCTTACCTCGTGGATCAGGCAATTTGAACAACCCAGAACGAATGTCTGGGGTTCTGACTCCCTCCGTCTGAGGTTTGATATCATAGTTCAGCACGAAATGAGCCAGAATCGTCTTGAGTTGTGTAGTGGCAAAAAACCTGTCATGAACCAATTTCCATTTAGGAATACGGTCTCATTGGTTGAAAGACGTGCCGTCCGGGACATGCATGGCGCCCATGGCCGAAGGCAAGAAATTCGTCAGATGTAGAGACCATGTGGTAATTGAAGGCGCTGTGTTCGTCCCTGCTGCGCTCATCGTGCAAGCGAGCAAAGCGGAAGCCATCGAATTTGGAGGCAAGGGTGTATTTATCTGTCAGGATATCAGTTCTGAATGGGTTGCGGTTGATCAAGCGCATATGCACCTTCATCATAGTGTATCGCCATGCCACTCACGCTGAGATACGAATCATGCGGGACCATAGTACCATCAGTGAATGTGAAGCCCTCAGGCGCCACAACCTCTAATGATAATGCGACCAGGCTCATTACAAGATACTTGACGGTCCACGAACGGTATACGCACTGCGTGCTAGGGCGACTGGGCATAACACAACGTTCAGATGGGAGAAAAATATAAATGATTCTTGAGAAACGCACGAGGCTCAACTATATGCATCCGCTGCGATTCACGAAGGAAGCTGTCGACCTTGTGCATCTTCCCGATCGCGGCTTTTGTCCACCCGTCCTCGGAAATCACACGTTGTACCTCCTCGCGCATGGGGTCGATATGTTCCGGGTAGGCGGCCAGATCATAGAGTGCTGAAGTCAGAGTCTAAACGTATCAGGTTGGGTAGTTTTTGAAGCAGGAAAAAGTGCGTACAGCAGATGCCGGGAGAAGCGCAGGGAAGTTTATTAAGAGAACGCGCGAAACCAAGGCGGACGTTGTACGTTCTTCCCCCTCTGCGAATTCCAAGAGCCAAGAAATGAGATCGTTCTAAGGTTCATTCATCAACGACGATAAAGGGGAAAGTGCACATCATACTGGTCGGTCTGGCCAGTCGCTGCCATACTGTTTCTCATTCTCCATTCGCTCGTCAATGATTGGTCCCATCAACTTGAGCGCGCGGCGGAGGGCTCTCTTGCGCGTCGAAATAATGGGGGCAATGATACTATGAGTTTGATTTGATCAGCGGACAGAGTTTACGCGCATTAAACTTACGGTCTGAGAAGGGTAGGAATGAGGTCAATCACACGACCGGTTGCAAAGATTGTCAAGGGATATTCGATGTTGAGCTGAATGTATTCTGGATTTCTGCCTGATAAAATATGTATGGGAATATTTGCTTCGAAAGAATGAATCAGGCTTACAGAGTGGGAGGCCAACGAAAACACGGTTGCTACTACGGTTTATGAGCTGCAAGGCGGTGGACATGGCGTTGACAGATTTCCAACCTGCAATGAAAGGGTCAGTAAATCCGAGGAATAGCATGCGTAGAAAGTAAGTACCCTTGTCGTGCAACCCCAAAATATGGTCAAAGCAGTGAACAATCTCATCCTGGAGCTGCGGGAAGAAACGATCCAGGTTGCGTGTAAGGCCGCCACGGATCGTCGATACATGGTACGGATTTTTTACTGCCTGTGGGCTAACGGTGTAGCCGATGTGGAAAATCTATGGATCATATTACCACCATTACCTTCAACACATCGCGAATATCAACGCACATCCTCAAGGGCCGCTTGAATGTTGAGAAGATTATCTGGTGCCATAGCAAGCTCCTGGACCCGCTTCCGCCCATTGACAACGTAGTGCCAGCGAAAGAGCATCGGGATGCGAAATACACCATCGGGGTGCTTATGGTATCCCTCGCTGAGGACCTCGATGCCATAAAAGACAAAATACAGCGCCGCGCCGTAAGACGAGATAAGGCTCATGAATGAGCCCCAAAAAGCCGGCATAATGCTCTACATGTACGTCAGCATTGTAGGAGTGCGTGGCCGGTTCATTTCGCGCACCTTGGGGGCATACCGTAGCCAGAGGATGGATACAGTTGCGGCGAGTGCCCCGTACAGGAAAGGCGGTGTTTCAACGGGGGCGTGCATACTGGCAAAGGGAGCTTCAGACCTACGCACATTCTTTGCGTCCTTAAGTACGGCAGCAGCACGGGCAATATACCACCGAGCGGTATTGAGCTAAGTGCGATTCCCTAAATCCAGTCTGAACGTCTAAATAAATGAAAAGTCCGGTTCCTGCTATCGGCGATCAGTTTATAAAGCATTAAAAACGAGCGAAGCCTTTCGAGACAATACTAGCACGTAAATCAACCCCAATTACGCGGATCGACCGTTAATCTCCTGGTCAGAGGAGCGACTGGGCGGATCGACGCGACGTGGGTGCCTTAGCGTCAGAGGCATTACTCGAATGCTTCACCTCACCCGCCAGATAGGCGGGATACACAAGGGGAAATCGGGATTCGAAAAATGGATATAGGGTCGAAAAGTTTTTTTCGACCCCAAGCTGACCCCCCCCCCCTCCCCCTCCTTCCATAGAGGAAGGAGTTTCCCACCCCTAGCGCCGGGCCGGCTGCCCGTCTCGTGCCGCTGCCTTTCAACTTGCTTACTACGACTTTCTTGGACCTCAATGACATTTTCCCATGGCTTTCAGCAATATTTGAACTCATCTCAATTGCGAGAGTTCCAAAAACTTTGACCTCAGCACCAACTCCGCACCCAACCATATTTGGCTGAACTCTGACATGAACAACGGAGTACCAAGTTGAGAGCTCAAATACCATCTGATACCCTTTCTAGACATCAAGGTGCATCTTTGACAACCAAATAACACCTCCCTGAGGCTCTAATGGCTGTTTGGAAGCTCTGAATAACATACACTAAAAGTTTTTTTCAGGCCACCCCGGACCCCCCCTCCCCACGTACACTATTTTAATCCCGATTTCCCCTTGGGGATACAGACCAAATAAATTTATTGCATACTTTGGCAGTAAAGAAGGAAGAACGAATGCATGCCTCTGAATTTTTTCGAAACCCCGACACACGCCGCTCGGGACCCTGTTCAATACTTCCTGGGAGACGAATCACACACCGTGATACGACATATCCTACATCTCCCGTCCCATCCCAGCCCAAGTGGTTGAGGGGTCTTCTCGTCGATGAGAGCCACCGTACGGAAATTCGACAAATTAACACAGATGTGCATTAGGTTCACTGTTCCCGTTCTGCACATTCTAATAATGACTGATGGGAAACCGTTGCAGCTCTCAATGTTTCCAACCAGTGCAGCTCGCAAGATCGCGCGTCCTTCAGTATTAACGCAAATTTTAGTTTCCCGCTCCTCAGGTAGTGACGACCGAGCAGATCTCCGTGCAATAGTGTTTTGTGTTCAAGCTAGATCACGGTATATTGCATCCTGATTTGCCCGTCGCAGTCGCTGGGCTTCACGCCGAAGAGTACCATGCTATTGGACTTCCGCGGCGGATGTAGACACAGACGCGCCGTCCACAAGCTAATTTATTTGAATGAATACCGAAAGGATTGCGATCCAAGATCACCCACTGCGAAAGATTGGAAGCAGAAATGACTGTCAGAGGTGCAGAGATGAGTCGGGAGCGAACCCAGTTCCAGGAGTGGACCAACGGAAATGGGGGGAAAAGAGGATGGAGGAGTCGTGCCCTGGATCTAATTTCGGCGGATGAGCGCAGATAGGCTACTCAACTGACTACTCAGCTGACAGGATGCGTCATCTGTGGATTTTGTGGGTTGCCGGGAATTCACAGCCAGCAGTCAAACGGCTGCGATGATTGCTCGCGCAACGACACTTTTGGGGGCCACAGAATTCGAAACTCAAAGCAGGTCGGATGGCCTACCAAAATTCAAGATTATTGTGAAAGCTTTTTGAAGGAAAGAGGATGTCAAGGGAGTGAGTAAAGGAGCGGAGATTGAAATTGAAAGCAGAGTTTAAAGAGCTTCGGACAGACGGACGGACACGCTAATTTTATAAAGAGGGTAAAAAGCGGCTGTGGCACGCTCCGCGTTCCTCCATTCCTGCTATCGGCGATCAGTTTATGAAGCGTTGAAAACGAGCCAAGCCTTCCGAGACAATAAAAGCAGCTGTCGCACCCTCCGTGTTCATTCAGCGAAAGATGTGAAAAAAAAAATCAAGGTTATGTTCACAAATAAGGAGCGTAAAGGATTCGATTTCGGACAGACACTCGTCAGAAGAATAAAGACATGTCCTGTGTAAAGACTCAATTCAAGCAGAAGGGCATTTACACATACAGGGCGGAGGTGGGAAGAAACTGTTATTCCTCGTTCTTCATGAAGTTTAACTGAGAGATGGCCGCATTATTGACCAATGTGAAGCTGAAGCGGCAGGAATAAAATTACCGCCCAATTCACGGCGGGTTGCGGTGTGTTATTTCATTGGATCGTCTGTTCTTGGAACCGCGCACCCAGTCAATACCGTATCCGCTGCGTAGCATTATCGGGGAAACCTATATACCACTTCAATGCAGTTCTGGTCCTATGACACGAGGGTGCCGCAAAAACTTGCCCGACTTGGTGCTTACATTTATATTCGTTTGAACCACAACCTAATCAACGAGTTTACCAAAGGCGAGCGGTAGCGGTGTTTGTCCTTATAAAAACACTACAAGATGCCGACGGAACACGCGCTCATCCCAGAGGGGGTACACCGCAAGACGCCGGCTGCTGGGGACTGGCCGCCCGTATAATGGCGGGACATCCAGTCAAGACCCTGTGGGACCTGGTTAGAGTTCTCCCCTCCCAAGTAAAAGTCCCCAGATTCCACCAATCACTATGTTCAACCCCCACCTGGACAGAGTTTTAACACAGGTCACTACGCAGAGCTAGACACAGGTCTCTGTGGAGGTGCCTAGACAGACCCTGTGTAGCTCTGGCCAGCTCTGGCTAGCTCTGGCTAGCTCTGTGTAGCTGTGTGTAGTTCAGTCCAGCTCAGGGTAGCTCTGTATAGTCAACTGCACAGAGCAAATATCAGTTGAATATTGGGACTGACACACAAAATATCAACCGAAGTGCCTCGTTTAGAAAGGCAGGAGCACAATCACATCACGGATCAGTGTCCGAGTTTCAAGGCAAGATTTTATCTCTCTCTCGACGGGTCTCACCTTTAGCATGTAAATCTTGGGCATTAGTGATACAATGAACCCGGTGCAGTAGTTTATTTGGAATTACTTTGAGGATCTCACGAACACATACTAATGAGCTGTCGATGCTCATCAGACGTCATAAAGTATTACCTGAACATGATCTTCGGTGACAGTAATCAAATTCTGCCGGTTGCCAATACACAGGAAATGAACCTAAGGTCTGTCTAACTCACTCCAGGTGCCTACACTGACCTATGCACACCTCAACTCACCTAGCCTCAGCTAAACAGAGTTTGTCTAGGTGCTCAAAGGTGCCAGAACACAGCCAGAACACAGCCATACATGGCACCTGAAGAGCTGGACAGAGCTAGACAAAGCTGGGCATAGTAGTCTGTGTAGCCAGCTACAAAGGGTCTTTCTGGTCAACTAGGCAGACCTCCACAAAGCTGGCCAGACCTTGCCATACTCTGGATCAGCTGGCCAAAACTCTGTCCAGGTGGGGGTTGAATGTAGTGAATACCCAAACAATAGTATCTCATAGACAGACTCTTTATATGAACACTTTTACCTGGCCTTGCTACCCAAACAGCTGTCGCAAGTCGTCCAATTGCAGAGTGCAGGTGAGATAGGCCATTGAAACTCACAAAGAGTTGAGTGCGGTCCTCACCGGAGATTGCACCAAAATTGGGGTAGCGTCGAAGATCTTCCCTACATTGAATGCGAGCTTTGGAGCAATAATTTTTTTGAGCATAAAGGTATTGGGAAAAGAGTCAAATGTATTGGGGAAAGTTTGAATGTTTGACTTTCCATAAACATTCAATAATGTTTTCGAATATTCACCCTCTAACTGCCAAATCGCCACACTGACAAGGAACCCATTGGCCTCAGATCCCGCTTAGAATTTCTTCAACCCTCTTTCAAACCTCGAATATATTATGATCTGAAGAGGGTTATCCTCGCGTTGAATAGATCATTTTGGACGAATGTGTACCGCAATCCAGCATCCACGTCGCCTCCTTACGCCGTGGGTCATGGCAGACGTAGCGCTTGTCTCACGAAATCGCTCCCAGCTTGCCTCCCTCTTCAACGATGGCTTTGCTGTGCCTCAAGTTGAATTGAATAGCTTAATTTGCATCTGAGATGAAAAGTTCCCAGACTAACCCAACCTTCGACCTTCATTGCTCTTCTGAATGGCAAAGTAATGGTTTCAAACACATTGTCGCATCACCAGAAATTCAGGAATTCGGATTGGTTCCCTCCTCTATCAGCGGCTCCTCGTCATCCTGCGCGTCTGCGGCGTGTTGAAAAGAGATGAAGGCACGTGATGGTCTGGCATCCCAAACCAAATAATCGTTGGACACTGTATGATATTCTCATAGGAACCGGAGAGGATTAAATTACTCGGATTCCACTGGATGATTTCACGGTTAGGACCCCTCCAACAAGCTCGGAATCGAAAAATTCCTCATGAGCATGCGACGGATAAACCACTTCCTGGTCGATGAGGCGAATTTTCCATCCTCCTTATCTACCCATCCCGAGCCCGCCACTGCGACGTTCTCGACGTCGTCCCGTTTTCATCAACTATAGACAACACCCATGGCCTCAAGGGGGATTCAAGAATAAATTTTTGTATATGGGGTGGGGTGGGGGGGGGGGGGGGGCTCCCCAGAGAGGCTTAAAAAAACTTTTTGACATACCTTTCAAACAGAGTTCAAATATGTTTGGAAACAATTTTTAATCATATCCGAGGCTCCAGGAGCTTCAGGAGGGAGTTTCCACCCGCAGCCGCAACAAAATCACGGACATTGATGGGAATTTTCTAATTTGGCCCTCGATCACGATGGCCAAGGGGCACTCGGGATTCTAATAACAGATAGGGGGTCGAAAAGATTTTTAAGGACCTCGGCCAGACCTCCCCCCCCCTCCCCCCCTATATAGGGAAGGAGTTTCCCACGGGTAACGCCGGACCGCCTCCCCGGGTCATGTGCCCATGCATCGCCACCTGATGGCCGCTCTCAAGCCGCTGCCTGCCCGAATAGGCCACCGCGAAGTACATTCTGCCTACAGGTCTTTGGGTGTATACTAACCATAAGGCATTTTATTGGAACTGGAAAGCAACTCAAATATATCTTTTGGACAACTTTTGGTGCCTATTTAACTGCCTCTAAATTACAAAAATATTTTTGGTGGTCTACCAAGGGTAGTGGGACCTTGTAGACACTCAAGGTGACCCTATACATGTCTCTCAGGCCTTCCCATAGCTTCAGATGAGTTTAAAACATCGTTTTAGCTTAGTTTGAAATCTACTACAAAAAGATTTTTAAGGCCTTGGTCAGGACCCCCCCCCCCCCCCACCCCCTGTCCGGCATTCGAATCCCGAGTGCCCCTTGACGATGGCGCAAATCAGATCAATCGCCATCAATCGCGTGAATTTTGGTTTGGACACTTGCTTGACACCGAGAATGCAGGTCGATACCGATCCTGTACTAGAAAAATGTCTGCCATATATCAACTGAATTGTGTGATTGACAGAGCAGAGAAGCAGACTGAGGGAAGGTGAGATAGTTGTTGAGTGCACTCCGGTCCACTAGACACATTGGGTGCATGTTTCGCCCTCTCTTTTTCCTGGGACTGGAACAGTCTCCAGGTCTGGCAACTCGGACCCAGAATATGCTCCCACTCCAGCCAAAAAAGCGAGGGTAAAAAAGGATAAGGCACCTGTTGAGCCCCGAAAGCCATCCAGCAGATCCACCAGGGTCCTTAACCCAGGGAAACCGGATAAAGCGAAGGGGTATCGCACTTCTGAAGCCGTACAAGCTGAAAAGGATGCGAAGGCAGCTGCGGACGAGGAGCGCGACCGTGAGCGACGGATGCATTTGGAGAAAATTGTGGCTATCGATTCAGCGACCGACCAGGCCGCCGCAGACGATGCTGCGAACGAGATTCTGACACTGGACGATATTCCTGAGGAGGTCGACGAATCGGGCGATGTCACCATGACATTTGCAGAGTCAGACTTCGAGCGCGTAGAGGACGACGACGCCCATCGTTCAGCAGGCGAATTCGCTGAGGTCCCAAAGGTATCACATTCTGTTGTATGCTGGCGACTGGTCTGACTGCTTCCCAGCTCAAAGTTGCGACCAAACGGAAGAAGAAGGCAGAGAAAGGGGAAATTCGAGCCGCTATAGAAGATCTAGTGAAGGGAAAAGGAAAGCGGGAGGGAACCAAGAAGGCTGCCGTCAAGAAAACGTTACAAAATAGGTGCCGTGCGCTTTATTCCCGCTTTGACGTGTGACTGATAAATCCCTGTTAATACCGGCAGCGATGCTGCTGCCGCATCCAAGAAGGCGGGCCTCTCTAAGTCATACCTTGCGCGCTCAAAGGGTCCTCAAGGCGCGGACTCACCAAGCAAGCTAGAGATTGGAGGATTGACCGACGACGATGCTATTTCGGCTCGACCCCAATTTGGTAAAGGTAGTACCACTGGCCAACGTACCAACAACGTAAGTCCTACCTCTCGCGGCCTCGCGACACTGAAGGACACTGACCCTGCTTTTAGATTGTTGACGACGAGGACAGCTCGGATGCAGATGAAACTCCGAGTAGAGGACCTGTCCCAGCAGCAAAGCCAGTCCCCAAGCGTCGCGAGCCTGCGGCTGTTAAAGCTGAGCCCAAAATTCCGGCGCTGACCTTTGTCGCAGACAACAAGACCCCCAGGATGAGCAAGAGGAAGGGTGTCAAGACTGAGCCCTCGTCTGGTCCATTTACCCCGGATGTTGCTGCTGGACTGCCAGCGTTCATCAAGCCAACGTGGGAGAGCGATGTCCTGCCGGCCGCTTACCGTGCCCTCGACTGTGAGTCAGATCCGTTGTCTTTCGCGGCCCAAGGCGCCACCAAGGCCACCGAGGTCGCCGCTGTCAAGGAGATCCAAGCCATCGTGGACAAAGCGGTCCCCGGGAATTCATTCCGGGTAACTTGGGGTGACGCAATCTGTGGCACGGTACGCTTTTTTCGTTTGTTGCGGGCTCGCATTGACATTCTTCTTTTATTATTGAAGCTCGTTGGCCAGCTCCGCGAGCATCGATCCCGTATCGTCCAGTCTGGGGTAGACGTTGTGGACGCGTTGTACAAGACGAAAGAATACCTCGACCAGCCCACCACGATCCGCGGACATGTCAAGTACGCGCTTCGGCACGATGGGCCGGCATTCTTCAAGGTGCCTACACCCGAAAACTGTCCACCGAATCCGAAATTGGACGGCTACATTGTGCATACCTCCAGTTTGTTCTCCGAGATCTTTCTTATGACATTTTTTATTGGCAGGCACCGAAAGGATATCTGGAATCAGACCTCATAATCCGGGCCGTCTCTCCCTTCCTCAAAAAGCACAACTTTACAATCCCCGATCAGCGCCCTGATGGTTCGTATGATTTCAGTGGGATGCCGAAGGGTTTATTTAGCTTGGTGGCTGCGCCGGGGGTACGTCGGGGCACATCAAGTGTTAATGTTTGCTGATGACTCTCGAAGGTCGAACGCGGTTTGAGGCTCTACAAAGCTACCGGTATCCGCGAGTCTCCCCCGAAGTTCACGAAAGCTGCCGGCGGGACAGCTGTCGCCGGTTACATGATCAGCATCAACCGCTTCACCGTGAGCCGATGGACCAGCTTGTTCGCCGCAGCTGGTAATACACTCGTCCCAAGTGCAGCTGAAGTGGAGGACCAAGACACGCTCGACGGCCTTTGGGAGTATGCGTATGTTCCGAGCAGCCCTTCATAATGGTATTTTATTTCGATTTTTCTTGTCCTGTCGCCTGCCAATAGGGTGTTTCACACATTCCGATTTCAGCCCCAACTTGGCCCCGATTTTGACCCCAACTTGGCCCCAACTTGACCAAGTTGGGGTCGAAGTTGGGACTCAAGTTGGGAGTGATGTGTGAACGCCCATCAGCCCGAGATCGACTTGAGTTGGCATCAAGTTGGCATTTTCGCGTATCCAAGGTGCGTTAAGCGAAGTTGGGGCACAAAATCGGGTGCCAAGTTGGGGGTCAAGTTGGATGTCAAATTGTGGGGTTAGGCACGATTTGACATCCAACTTCGAAATCGGCCCAATTTCAGGTTCCAACTTCGTGTCGAGTTGGGATCCAAGTTGGGGCTCAAATCGGTCTCAAGTTGGGATTTGTGAAACACCCTAATGCTAATTATCTTTGTACAAGTAGGATCGCGCCAATAAGCTGTAGAATCTGCCCACCGTGACGCGCCGCTAGACTGCTTCAAACCCCCAAAATGTAGTCTCATTAAATATGATTCTCGAAATATATCGCGTTGTCGTATTGTTTGCCATTGTCACGTTGTTTGAGGAATTTCGGACTCGCGTTATGCAAAATCTATTAAAAGTTGTCAGAGTTGTTGCGTTATTGCGTTTCGCAGGCCGTTGTGGCGTTTTTTGGCATTTTCACGTGTTGTACAACGCCACAACAAATTTGTCAAAAGTCTGATGTCTACACTGGGTTGGAAATTGGAATGCCGTTTCAGACAAACCCAGTCCCAGGGATGCCCGGAGGGCCCTTTGAATTTAAATATGCTTGAATGAGGGAGGAATCATTGTGCTTGTTTCCCAAGCTATGACTGAAGCTTATACACAAATTAGCATTGTTGTGCCGACGCCAAGCAAGCCGGCTAGATCGGTCCGGCACAGGGAATGTTCTTCCTCATAAGGTAATTTCCCACGGGAGGGAGGGGGGGGGGGGGGTCCTGAATCTTGGTTTCGAGTGGATATACGTTTTTTGAAAGTTGATTACCCCTTGCATGGCCTGACGTGAGATCCGTTCTTTCTACTCACCTGCCCACTGGCAGTCTCTTCGGTCCGTCTCTATCTCCGTGAAATCGCCTGTCGCCGCACGTCCCTAATCATCCTTGCCCAAACCGAGTTGAAAACAACCCACTGCCCAGCAATCCCCCAACGGCGAGGACGGAACTCGAGTGATGGTACGCCATTCCCTCATTTTTTTCCACGCAAGGACGAATTCATGGTGACGCAAGCCATATCTAGACAACTCTCCAGCTGCCCCAAAGAATCCACACACGTCAACGGCTCCCAAGATACCCGGTCAGACTTTTGACACATTTCTCCCATAATTCAGGGCAATTCGCGGCATCGCGCACCTCCTTTTAGGGCTGTCAAATCAAGGGGGCCTAATGGCCAAGCTCGGTATAGTAGACAAGAAATTGGCGCAAAATGTCCAAATTCCATTTTTCACCGACTCGGCAACTTTCCCTGTGCAACAGCGCAAGTTATGAGTGGAACGGGGTGACCGTCGAATATCCATCAATTACGGCAAACCAGGGTGAAGTATGGCACCTTGGGATGTGTCGCACTCATCGTCAACGGGCGGCTGTTGACATGAGAATGTGTCGCACATTCGTCCATCTGCCTCCATTAAATCCATCTGCCTGCCCTCAAAGTAAATCTGGACCCGCCATCTCGTCAATCCTCATACTCTGGGATACAATCTTGCAAATATAATTAATTTCGACCTACAAAAAATGTGCGTCCAATGGCCAAATTGTCCAGGAATCTCAATGTTCGCCCATAACGGACAGCTACGGTACAGATGCGGGTCAATATTACCCATCCTGTTAGTGTAGCACCTCATTTATCAAGAAATAACTTATCAAGTTATGATTGGCTACCTGTTAGCATAGTCTATAAGATACTCAAGACTGGGATTAAATACTCTGAAGGAATGGACGTACACCTCAGTTATTTCTGATAACTGAGGTCTGTTTGAATGTCGTAAACCAATAAACTGACGGGATGAATGAAAGCATAAATGAATGTGAAGTAAAGAATATAGTGATGCCGCTAACACAAAGGAGTTACGGGCATACTCCTTATGCCCGTGGGCGTAAGACGGACAGTTTCATGATCCTACTTTTGCCGGATTACCATATGCAGTAATATTCTTGTAAGCGATGATTAAGTTCAGTTCGACTGAACAATTGAGGTGAAGGGTGACACCCTGTGAACCTTTGGTCGTAATACTATACAGCGATATGATGGGTCTATCGCAGGTCTATCGTAGGCGACGGTCGTAATTTTCGGTCACGCTGCTCCACCACCTTCACGACGTTGCGACCGTTGCGTGCTCCTACTTATAAGTTATACCTCGCCTTTCACCCACCTGGTATCTCACGAAAAAGATGTGCTGTGGCCGACGGTCGAAACGCCAGAAAGAGGCAGTTCGTCGCTCTCCTTCGCCGCCAAGTGCTTTCAACGCCAGTTCTTCGTCGCCGAGAGCCTTCAACTCCGGTGCTTCGTCGCCACCGTCGCCGAGAGCCTTCAACTCAGGTGCTTCGTCGCCACCGTCGCCGAGAGCCTTCAACTCCGGTGCTTCGTCGCCACCGTCGACCTCAGATCGTACCGGAGGAGCCTTCGACGCCATCGCTCTCGACCTCGGAGCGGCAACGCGAGCCTTCATCTCTGGTGCTTCGTCACCGGCACTGACCACAAATCGTACAAGCGGAGCCAACAACGCCATCGCTCTTGGCCTCGACGCAGCAACGAGAGCTTTCACCTCTGGTGCTTCGTCGCCGTCGCCGACCACACATCATACAAGCGGGGCCTTCGACGCCATCGCTCTCGGCCTCGGAGCAGCTACGAGAGCCTTCAACTCCAGTGCTTCGTCGCTGTCGCCGACCATAGATCGTGACACCATCGCTGTCGGCCTCGGAGCGAGTCTCGGAGCGGCAACGAGAGCCTTCGCCTCCGGTGCTTCGTCGCCGCCGTCGACCAGAGATCGTGAAACCATCGCTGTCGGCCTCGGAGCCGCAATTCATCTCATCAGCGACTACTACCAAGTAAGGGAGCCGGACGCCGCGCCGTCTTCAAATAATGCTCAAGAGCGTAACTCCGGCTCCCAGGGCACGGTGCTAGCAAGCGCTGTCAACTCTAGTTCTTCGTCGCCGAGAGCTATCACCTCCAGTGCTCCGTCGCCGTTGCCCACCCTAAATCGTACTGTAGAAGTACGATGAGTAAATAACCTCAGTCACACCCAGAATATGGTAAGAGACTCATGTATTACCTGTAGAAGTACGATGAGTAAATAACTACAGGTGGATAAGTAAGTAAGTATGCTGTAAGATATGATGAAAATACGCACCCTCAGTCACACCCAGAATGTGGTAAGAGACTGAGGAGCGATGAGTGGATCCGCACCATTTATATGGTGCGGATACGATCGACGTCAAATAAATATGTAAATAGAAACGAGAGAGACCGTCCGCATCGGGAAGCGAAACGCCCAAGTCCGTAAATGGAAAGCTCACGTGTCAACACTCCCCCTGGCGTTGAGCCTTCTCCTCCAATCCAGCCCCATCTGCGCAACAATTCGCTCGTGCGCGACCCGCGGAAGCACTTTCGTTAAGATATCCGCAATGTTCTCCTTCCCCGGGATAGACGAAACCGCGATTTCACCCTCCTTGACGCCCTCGCGGATGTAGTGATATCGAATGTCGAGGTGCTTTGACAACCCGTGAGCCTTCGTCGTCTCGGTAAGGCTGATAGAGCCCAGGTTGTCACCGCGTAACTGCATCGGGAGCTCTTGCGGCAGGAATACCTCGGACAACCAGCTCTTCATCCACATCGCCTGTTGTGCGCCCCGCGCCAACGAGATGTATTCGGCCTCGGTTGTCGACATGGCTACGATGGGCTGCCGCTTGGCAGACCAACACACCGGAGCTCCGCCCATGAAGAAAATGTACCCGGAGGTTGATCGCCGCGTGTCTATGCAACCAGCCCAATCTGCGTTGGTGAAACCTTCAGGTTTCAAACCACGACCTCCGGGTGCATTTGGGATGTCGCACGGAAAATAACGAACGCCGTAGTCGAGCGTGCCCTTGATGTACCGCAGGACGCCGAGCAGTAATCCCCAGTGATCGGGGTTCGGGTTAGACTGGACGTGACCGAGTGCAGAGCAGGAATAAGCAATATCCGGGCGGGTTCCACCGCTCCCCCAGACGAGCGTACCGAGGATAGGCCGGAAAGGTTTGTCGAGCATGAATGCCGCGTCTTCCGGGGATAACGGGGAGGTCTGAGCGCGGATCTGATAGCCGGGTGGGAACGGAGTTGACAGCGGAGGAAGATCGCTATAGCCGAAGTGCGCCAACACTTTTTCAAAGTATTGCGTCTGGCTCAACGCGATGGACCCGTCCTCGAGCTTTTCAACGGTTAGTCCCAGCAACAACGCGACATCAACCTCTTTCAAATCCCACTTCGCTGCAAACTCCTCCACGACCCGTCTGCTCTCCTCCTCGGATGACGACGCGCCCAGGACATCGTCGGTGTGTGTAGAAGTGACGGTGTAGTTGGACCCTCGGTGTCGTGTGCGGATGCAGGGGTCGGCCATGCTCTCCTTGTAGCCAAGGTCAGTGTATCCAGCTGCTAGGGTTTTATACCAGATGTGACTGGCCTGCACCAGACCATAGAGCGGGCGTCGAAGTAAACACACTTTCCCTTCCTCCCCCTGCTTCGCAAACCCGCGCGGTTGCTTCATATATACCGGCCGGTCCATCACCCCGTTCAAATACGCGCCGGAGAAATCCCACTGGCGCACTCGAAGTTGTTTGACGGCTGCAACTGCGAAGCACATCCTCACGGACTCCATCCTCGCCACCATCGCCCATTTCACCTCAAAATCTTTCCCCTCTATCATCTCATCACCCCGCGCAACATATCTCCCCTTGTACTTCACCACACGCCCATCTCCGTCGATTTTGAGATCGTACACCCACATGCCGTCAATGGCGCGCTCGCCTGGAGGTAAGTCGACCAGCTCCCATACGCCGCGCGTTTCTAGCTGCTCAATCTCCGCCCGCATAGCTGGCAACCACTTCTCTGGTTCGCGCATCGCCTCAGCATACGACCTCGGAATTGCACCCTTGACAGCACTCGCAAATGCGTACGGAGACCGGAGAAGCACATCGTCAAATGTCTCCCAACCGACGTCCACCGCGTTCACCGTGGGGTGCGGATCGTCATTCGCCCAATCCTCATTTGCACGCGCAGCCTCCTCCTCACGTTGGTCACTCAACTCGGACTCCAAGAGCTGGCGCGTCGGTTTCGGGATACGATTTGAGCGTCGCGGTCCATCCGGGACAACGGGGTCAGGATCTGGCGCAGGCGCGCACGCGGGTGCGGGTGCAGGAGTATCGGGAGCAACACGTTGAGCTGGTACGCCTTCCGGTTCGAAGATGGTGTGGTCCTGAGGGAGCGCGTGCTCTTCCGGCATGTCGAGACGTGTGCGGTGAGGGATGCCCTCCTCGAAAATCACGTCCCGAACCTGGAACACTCGAGCGCGCGCGGTGTCGTACACACGATACCCTCGCCGGCCCATGTATCCCACCATCTTTCCCTTCCATGCCTGATCGCCCAACTTCCCCGCTTTACCATCCAGATCCTTTACCCAACATGCACTCCCCCACGTGCGCAGATGCGAAATGTTGGGCTTGATGAGATTCCCGTTCGCGTCCTTCTTGCGAAACCACGCGACCCACGGAATTACGTCGGGATGACGAGACGATGGGATAAACCCATGCACGTAGCAATGCGCCGCAGCTGCCTCAGCCCAAAACCGCGCGTCGAGACCAGACTCAATGAGTTGGGTTCGCGTCCCCTCGATCACTGTACGATTTCCGCGCTCGACGTGTCCATGTGCGGCCGACGAGGCCTTCGGAACCTTCTCCACGGATACGCCTCGCTTCTTACAGAAACCCAAGAACAGCTCGTTGTCGAACTCGCGTCCCAGGTCGATACGCACCACCTTGAGCCGCTTCCCCGTCTGCACTTCAGCCTCCATCACCCACGACTCGAACGCGGCCAAGGTCGTCTCCGTGCGCTTGTTGTTCAAGAACAGCGGCCATTTCGTTGTGGTACCACCATCCGACACCAACATCATGTAGATCGCCCCCGACCAGCTCGCTGTCCTCGCTTTCCCCCACAAATCCAGATGCACGCGTTCCAGCGGTTCCGTCTCGTGGATAACCACGTCGTCAAATGGCATTCGGGTCTGTTTCCCGAAAATACAATCCTCGCAAAGCCCGTGTAGGTCTCGCCCTACAATTTCGAGGCCGTCCACGAGTGACTTGTGTGCCATGCGTTCAATTACACGCACATCGCTATGTCCAAAACGGCGATGCCATGTCTCCAGGTCCACGGGTTGACTCCGGTTGCGTCCCGCAATCCCCGCCACGATCTCTCCTCCGTCCACGCCGTCCACCATGTCAACCTGGTACAGATTACGCATACCGTCGGCTCGCGCGAGCGTCCCGTCAAGTATTTTGGTTCCGTCTCGGTTAAGGACGCTTAGCCGACCGCTTCCCCATACCCCGCGAAATCCTCGCCTATCAAGGCTTGGCAAGGAAATCAAGTTCATCGCGAACTGGGGTGTGTGCAACGCATTCAGCACCACATTGTGGATGGTGCTGTCTTCTAGCTGCACGCGAAACATCGCCTTTCCCCTCCCGGCCACATTAAACCCGTCGCCCGTTGCCGTTCGGCCAACCGCAGTGTCCGCTTCGTAAGTCATAAACCTCTTACGATTCTTAACACAGACGTCTGACGCCGCGCTATCCAGGAACGTTGGAACACCCGGTGCGCCGTGTATAGCGCCGGAGGCCATGTATATTTCGGGTGGGAATACAACGGGTATGGTACGACTAACACGTTCATTCAGAAGGGCAAAACTTGGCCCTCGACGTCTGAATCTGTCGAACGTGTTATCGACCGTGACCATCGAAGGCGAAAATGGCGACGCACCGTCATCGTAATAGGTGGCGCAGGCGTAGATGGACATGGGCGACATGAATCCAGCAGCGGCCGCAGTGGGAGGTGCAGTAGCGGGTGGCGCGGTGGCAGGCGGCGCAGTGGGAGGTGTATATGCTGCAGCCGCGGCAGTCGCAGCAGCTCTCGCGGCAGCCCTCCGTTCCCTCACTTCCTGGACTTTGTGAGGGCGAGGCGCCATGTTCTGCGGTGGGACCCAGCGACGTGGTCCCTCTCCCTCCTTCCCTCCTCCGCGCGCCCAACAATAATCGCGCGAGTGCCCGGAGACGCGACAATTTTCGCACACGTTACTGTTGTTAACGCTGAGGGCATCGGGCACTCCGCCTGCATCCCCGGCGAGCTGAGGTTTGTACACGAGGTCCCAATAAGCCATGAGCTCGTTGCTGACTTCGTGCGCGAAGATCTTTGCCTGCAGTGTCATGATGGAAGAGGTGAACTCGGGATGGGGAAGCGACCCAAGGATGACCGATATCATAACGGGATCAGGGCACGACGCGCCGATGAGCAAGGCCTCGCCGCGTAGGACGGTCAATTTGTCGAGGTGAGCGGGTAGTCCACTGCCGTTCACAAGCTTAATGCTCCGCAGCTTCTCCATAGCCTGGGCTTTGAGCGCTTCCGAAGTGCGTGCAAACTTCACTGTAAGTTTAGCCCACATCTCGCGGCTGGTGTCCGTCGGCAGCAATCCGTGGGAGCTGGGCAACACGACGTTCTGGTAGATAATGGCACCAGCCTGCCCATCGCGAAGGTCCCATTCCTCAGCTGAGGGATGGAGCGAATTGACAGGGGTCGGGAGAGCTGGGATGGCAGCTGGAGGGGACGGACGGCGAATCGTACCGGTAGGATATCCAGCAATGCCACGGCCGCGAAAGAGGCTCACGATGAGCGGGTTCCAGACAGCCCAGTTCGACGCGGAAAGCTTCTGATCCTGCTGGAGCAACGGAGTGGAGGGCGGCAACGCCGACATCAGGGGCACGGGATAGGGGTAACGTCGAAGACGGTGGAGGTGAGTCTCGTTCTGGGTGACTGCTCGTCAAGGCACCGTATGCAATTCTCTGACTGCGAATCTGTAGAAGTACGATGAGTAAATAACCTCAGTCACACCCAGAATGTGGTAAGAGACTCATGTATTACCTGTAGAAGTACGATGAGTAAATAACTACAGGTGGATAAGTAAGTAAGTATGCTGTAAGATATGATGAAAATACGCACCCTCAGTCACACCCAGAATGTGGTAAGAGACTGAGGAGCGATGAGTGGATCCGCACCATTTATATGGTGCGGATACGATCGACGTCAAATAAATATGTAAATAGAAACGAGAGAGACCGTCCGCATCGGGAAGCGAAACGCCCAAGTCCGTAAATGGAAAGCTCACGCGTCAACACGTACAAGCGGAGTCATCGCTGTGCAGTCTTCCAACAATGCTCATGAAGAGCACAACTCTGGCTCCCAGGGCACGGTGGCGATCCGCCGCTCTCCTTCGCCACCAGCTGCTTTCATCGCCAGTGCTTCGTCGCCGAGATCCTCCATCTCAAGTGCTTCATACCACACCATCCCCAGCACTAGAACCAATTCGCAGGTCTCTATTCAACCACTATCTGGTGACGTCCCGGAGGCGACCCGCCGCTCTCCTTCTCCGCCTAACACTTTCAACGCCAGTTCTTCGTCGCCGAGACCCATCACCTCCGGTGCTTCGTCACCGTCGCCGACCTCCAATCGTACCAGCGGAGTCATCCCTGCGCAGTCTTCCAATAATGCTCATAAAGAGCGCAACTCCGGCTTTCAAAGTCATTCTCCTTCGCAGGAAAACACTTCCACCGGCAGTTCTTCCTCGCCGGGACCATCAACCTCCAGCGCTTCGTCGCCATCGCCGACCACAGAACTTACAAGCGGAACCATCGCGGGCGCAATCGCCGTCAGCGTTGGAACGGCGCTGTATCTTTACTACAACTCTCGACGTACACGTCGCCCTGGGGACATGTAGACTCGTAACCAGTCTGCCTACGATGAGCAAAAATTGTGGCGAGCACTTTGCCGTACGTTTTGCCCTTCGTAGTTAGACTGGTAACGAGTCTAGGGGACATGGCGTGAAGAAGTAATCACTTGAAGATTAAGGTACTGCATAAAATAACGAGTCCCTTGAGCCAGAGTGTAGAATATACACCACGACTTGCTGTAAACTCAATCGTGCTTACGAGACATGTCATGTATAAATTCTCTGACTCTAAAGGGAATTCTTTCTCTTGATATCTTCGGGGGTCAATTCTCAACAGCCACGTTGCCTGGACTGTAGCGAGGCTACCAAGACATCATGAACTTTATCTTGGATAACTTGCTGTCATTCTCGCTACCGGTGACAAATTTAGTTGCTGGTCCAATTTCATCAGACAACGAAGGTGACGGCCAGTCCAACTATTTCATAAATTCATTCCACTGGATTACTTACTGCAACTGCGCTCGCTCATGCAGAATCCGCTACCAATCTGCGGTTGAAGCGTAAACAGCAGGCATCGTATGTTCAACGTTTACTCCCTCAAAGCACGTGGTGTCTGTGTTCACTGAGGGATTTAACTCAATGCGTTGAATGCTGAAGGCTTCCGTTCGATTCGAAGCTGGATTATGTGCCATTTGGTATACGGTTTTCCCCTGCGCTTACCATCCTTTCTTTCCCTGAAGACTCGAGTCAAATCTGCGGCATCGAAAACTGGCCCATCGCATCCCTGAAGGTAAATCTTAAGTTCGCCCGTACACTATCTTTTGGCGCGCTCGAGCTGGCTTCAAACTTTCTGAAAGTAAATGGTGTGCAGCAGCATCATGTTTGCCATCCACCAGACTGTTTAATATGTTATCGAACTCCGGTCGATTCAGAGCTGGGCGATGTCGTCCATGGGCAATCTTCTGAGACCGAGTGCGTGTCAATCATCAAGCTCAGAGTTGGTGATTTCATACGCAGGGTAGACCTCCTGGGCGAAGCGCAACTCAAAATTGCTGCGCTGAAATAGCAGTTCAAGTTCAACCCAGCTACAATTGAAGTGAACTGTGTTATCAAATGATTCCAATCGCGATTCAACTCGACGATACTCCATTCCGGATATTCAACATTCATACACTGCGTTCCGTGGGCCGATCGACACACGTGTGCGGACACGTGCCGACCCGGTGCAGACGTGGGTCGGCATCAAGTCCGCACTGTGCCGACCTGGTGCCGACCCACGTCCACACCGGGTCGGCACGTGTCCGCACACGTGTGTCGATCAGCCCACGGAACGCAGTGATACTAAGCACGATACACGGGGCTCTCAGTTCAATTCGGAGCCGGGGGATTCTCTTTGCCGCCTGGCCGTTTTTGCCTTTCCGTTGTTTTACATGCCTTCCATGGTATATGGTCCTGGCAAAAGTGAGGCAATATCCGCGGGATGTCCTGGCTCCCGGTTCGATTCGGTGGGGTGATAGACGAAGGCCAGATGCATTTTGCTCTGGATTGAACTATGGATGGTGCGGCTTTCCCACTGGATAAATTTTGCTGGACCGAGGCATAGGAGACGAATTGAGGAGCACATCATTGGAGATTGCCTATTTGAGACTTCGGCGGTGAGTCACTCATCACGTAAAAGCTGTCAAATTGTTTGCGCGTGATTCCGGTGATCGTCTCTTTTTCGCGGCCACCGCCACAACCAATCCTTGCACGCCAGCGATGTCCAACACTCTCGCGTCGCCGCCTCCAATGATAAGAACTCGTCCTCGCCAAGGCGTTTCGGCCAGATCCAATCCGATTCTGCCTGCAGGAAGGAATTCCAATGTTTCGAAACGACTACACCGAGAACACGGAGTCTGTAGACAGACGGAAACGCCTTTTGGCTCAGCATTGAACACACCAGCGGACGAGTACACTTTGTCATTCGACTCCATCGACGCAAAGCTACTGGTAGTACCGCACGTCCGTGAAGCTCTGGAGCGCCTCGAAGGTCATGGTCGTCGCATGCTTGAGCCTGCGAATTCGCCTCGCCACGTGTCGTTATCTCGCCAGTTCTCCAGGGCGATGGAGGATGCCAGCAAAAGCGTGAGTAGCGCAGTCTTCATTTGGCGTTTTGGTGCTCATCTTTGTAGCATTGCCAACACAAGAGTACGAAGTTGAATCACCTCAGGTGTTTAATCATGAGGACTCTGCCCCGCCCGCTGCGCCGCACTCCTCCCCGAACTTGAGCTTTCCTTCGTCTCCAGAACTGCCCGCGCCGATCGAGCGACTTATTCAGACTCCCGAGCCCACTCTCTCAGGCATCTACACCACATCGTCCCTGCAGCCCATATCACGAATGGGGAGCTTGTTGCTGCCGCGCTAGAACGCTAATTGAAGAAATTATGAGACGCGCCCCCCACTGCTGCGCCGCGACTCCAACTCGATATTTTTGCCCGCCATGAAGCCGGCTGCTTTCGAGGCTGAGGGCGAGGACAACTCCACATACGACCTGGAATTCATCCCGCGCGCCCACTCGACGCCGCGACACCGTAAGGTGAGTGCCGCCGCCGATAAACTTTGAGCGTGGAAATCGACTAATTGCTGCGCACCACAGAACGCCAGCCTGTTTACGCGTCTGAACGACAGCATCACGGCGTTCAGCCGGCTCAAGGGCGCGGCAACCACTGAAGTCGACATCAACGAAGTGTACCACCGAAGTGCTGGCTAAACCGTCCAATTCCTACACCTGCGCCGATGACAGCGATTTCGACCTTGAGGACCGTGACGCAGTTTTGATCCCGCAGCTCTCGCTCCTCTTCCCATTGCAGCTCGTCCTGTTCCCCGTCTGGTGCGTCCTCGTTGGCGGTGCGATCCTGCTCTGCCCCACGTATCTTCACGCGATCGCGTTCCCTGCCTCCGCACTGCGCGTGAACACCGCTACCAACACCAATAGCGTGAGCACCCTCTTGTCCCGCTTGTACACACACCTATCCCAGCTCCGCACGCTCCTCTTGCACCTCCTCCCTTCGCCGCCCCGCTGTCGCCGATTCGCGCATTCGTGCATTGGGCGGCCGTCGCGCATCTGCATGTGGTAATTTTCGGTGCGGCGCTGGGTGCGCTGGCGTGGTTGCATCCACCATCAGGTGTGCTTGTGGCGGCGGCTGTTGGGGTGAGGGCATGGGGAGATTTTGAGCCTGGGCTTGCGTTTGAGTCGGTGAAGTCCAGACTCCAGTTCTCGGAAGAAGGAGGGAACGGAGGAAAGCGAAGGAGAGGGCGGGGAGGGAGACGCGAGGCAGGAGATGCAGCTCGAGTTGGGCAGGGACGTGCGGCAGATATTGTACCAGGCGCTGCTCGCCTCCGCGTCGGGGCCGGAGCGTGGGTTCGGGATCAGGGACGGGGATACGGTGCGGAGGGACGGTGAGCGGTGGTTTTTGGTAAGGATGCGCACGGGCAAGTCGAAGGAGGAAAGGGAGAGGGAGAGGAGGGAGCTGTTGAAGGCGGCGGGGGTGGAGAGCGAGGATGAAGACGATTGACCATGTTGCGGAGTGGGGTTTATGTAAAGGACGACCTTTCTTTTTCGCGGTGTATGCATGGATTCTTGAATCCTGTAAAGTGTAGAACTGTAGATTGTAGACTATAGTGTGCTTGACAAGTAGGTAGATCATTAGATATGTAGCACATTTGGCACTGTACCCACAGAAACCATGTTGTATCGGATGAGGTTAAACATTGAACCCTGGCTGTATTTCTGGTTTCATCCCTGGCGCCCATTTCTGTAACCAGATGAGGAGGGAGGGCCCGTATTAAGATACAACTGCAAGAAAGTAGTGATTAATCAGGAGCCGGATTGATGGTCTTAAAAGCGCCTCCTTGGTCTCAAAACGAATCCATAGAACGACGCCAAAAAGACCAATAAGCAGTCGTGGCCACGGAGTCCCGCAGTCTATGCTGGAATATTGTTTGGGTCCGAGCGAGAGTCAGGATTTATACTGTTCCAAACAAGGGGAGATCGGGATTAAAAAATCGGATATAGGGAGGGGCGGGGAGGGGGGATATGCAGTGGGCTGAAAAAACCTTTTAGTACATATTTTTTAGGGCTTTCAAAAGAGCTTAAAGTGTCTTGGACAATATTTGAGCTCTGAACCCGAATATCCCTTGATCCGAGTCAAATTCAACTATAGCGCAGTAGCTAGAAATTTCAAGCTGGTGTAGGTCGGATGGGTCAGTTTATCGAAGCTTGGGTAATGTCGAGGAAGATGGCAGGAAGTAAGTTATAAACGCCGTCCGCGCTTGAGCCCCTCAGCCTTCAACAGTCCAAACAGTCCAGCGATGAAAGCAATATGATCCCCCGCTTCGCTGTACTCACGCATCGCGCACAGTAGCTCAGAGCACGCGATGTAGTAATAAACTTACGGTACCAGAATTTCCGCAACTCCGAGTCGGCGATGGGGAACTGAACAATTCCTGGATGGAGGACAACATGAGTAGCTTTGTATTCAATTTCCGTCCCGCTCGATAATTCAACTCTTTGGGTCGGACTCTTCAATCTCTCTCTTTCCGGTCCCAATATCGCAACTTCACCTGTAGTTCCCCAATATCCCCTAGTATTAGTGCTGGAGATATATGGGTGCTCCCCCACTAAGTAGTGCCAGTAATCACTGCGTTCCGACCCCTTCTAGACTTGCCTGTGGCTAGCTAACCTACACAAAGCTACACAGATGCTAGACATAGGTCTCTGTCTAGGCAACTAGACATGGTCAGTCTAGCTGTGTTTGGGTCAGTCTACCTGTGTTTGGGTCATTCTAGGTCTATCTTGGTCTATCTAGCTCTGTGTGGCTCAGTTTGGGTCAGGCTAACTGAGTGTAATGACTGAGACAAAATGACTCGGACTAGCCACTCGCAACGACCTATACTGAGCCCCACTTATCTAGACAGATCTGTTTTGGGGACCTGCACAGAGGCTAGCCAGAGGCTACACAGAGGCTACACAGAGGCTACACAGAGCTAGACAAAATCTCTGTCTAGTGAGCTAGAAAGGGCCTGTCTAGGGGCTATCCCCACCCAGACATGGGCTACACAGATCAACACAGATCCACACAGATCCAGGCAAAGTTGAGTCTAGGGGGGGTCGGAACGCAGTGAATGTGTTATTCAGCAGCACGGCTGAATCACGCTCAAATAGCTGCTAAGTATTACCCTTTTGGGTAATACCTTACATACCTCTTAGATAGCGATCGCAAGGCAGTAGATAGCGTACGCGGGCTATTAATACTTTTTGCCGTTCATGCCGTGGGCCGTGGAGATCTTTCCGCGCCATCAACGTGCGCCATCAAATCCTGATGGCGCACTGTCAAAGCCATCGGCGCACGCCATCAAATCCTGATGGCGCGCTGTCAAAGCCACCGGCGCACGCCATGAAGCCCACCTCTACGGCCCAGTTATAGTTAGATACCGTGAAATCTGAAGTCGCCCAAGTTAGATATTCCCGCAGGGAATCCATGACAAAATGGGGGCATATAAGCGGGTCAGATTTGCTCGCGTCCACTTCAAAATGGAACTTCCCACAAGCTCTGTCTTCAAATGCACCATCGAAAGCCTGGCGGCCCAATGTATTCAATTCTGAGAGACGTACGTGAAGAGGGGTAGAAGATATCAGCCACGGATATAGAACTCCGCAAGCAACGTAGGCCGACGGCACACATACTGCGACATTAACGAGTTGTTAATGCTGCTGCCCGCCGTTCTCTCCCCATCGCGCCCATCTCTCACGGTGTTCGTGACCAGGTGCCGAGTACTGCTGAATGTTGGGTGTTGACGATGCGGAATCGACGCCAAGATTAGACAAATGGAAGAAAGACACGGACCGTTAGTTTAGCCATCATGGGGACACCGGTCTGTATCCAGAAGAAAGTAGTGACGAACGCATTTATGATTTTGCGGCCACGTGCCGCTTGGGGGGCCGCCGGAACCCGAGCAAGAAACAGTCCGCTGCACCAGCCTGAAGTGGAGCCATATTGCCGCCATTTTTAAAGCAATGGCACATAAAACAAAGCAAAGAAACAAAAATACATACCTTGCATCCAACTTTGCTCTGTCATTGTCACTCTATACTCAGATTTGTGTTGAACTGTATGTGCCCCAGGCAGCAGCTTAGAAACCAGAGACCAGAATATCTCTTATGCCGAGACAGACGGTGGCCAGGAGCGATGATGCGGGAACTTGACAGTACTCCGAGTCAGTCTCGATTCTCCTGGCCATCAAAATCTCAGCACGGTTCGAACAACCCGTCCCAGTGGGCTGGTTGGGAAGAGTATCAAGCACAAAAACCCACTGAGATTATCTTAGTCGTATCAGGCCTGTTGAGGGTCATATTGGACGAATCAGCCTCCACACGTTGAGGGCGGGAAGACGAGAAGACGAGCGGCATAGCCACTGATTGACGTGATTCCCATCTGGGAAGTGGCCGAAGTGTGAATTGTGAGCGTATAAAGAGGGCTTCACCGCACTATAGTGCCAAGGATGAACATGTATCTATGTCAGTATTTTTGGAGAAGTGAATGAAACCTGTACCTTTCTTGATCATGAAGATTTTGTTGAATTAGCTGTCTGAAAACATATGAGTTGGGGTAAGGCCGCTAGCAGCAGGTGCCGAACCTCCTTTTTGACACCTTTCATCGTTGAGCTTGGTTCGCAGTGCATTATCTGACGGTATATATTGAAATCTCTTCTGTACGATAATATAGACAATTTCCGTGTAATATAGACAAGTTGTGTGTAATATAGCGTATAAAGCACGAAAGAGAAAAACGGTAGAAAAAACGGTAGTACGAAGGATACCCTATAAGTCCTCTACGTACGATTCAATTTCTTTGACTTGTTCGACATTCGTTTAAGAGCGGCTGTGTAAGGGCAACCTCGAGGTCTAGCCGAGCTTAGAGTCTAGCGAGGGAGAATCCGAAGGTCATCAATACAGAACTAGTAATACAAGGAGGTAATTAATATACGCACCTAGCGAGGGAGAATCCGAAGAGAAGAAAGACTAAGGATTCCCACGCTAGGTGCGGACTAAAATAGAACTAGCCATTCACACGTGATCGGAGTGATTGGCAATGATCCCGGGCTTGGTCACACAGGATGTGCCAACGAGGGCGTGACTGGCATGACTTGGGGGTTCCCCTGACATCACCCCCCCCTTGGACTGCGGCGCCTCGACGCAGAGACCGAATGTTGACTGAGCGGAATGGAATCGAGTCAAAGGTGGAAGCAGCGATGTGTCGTGGGGCATTAGGATAGCGTCGGTAGTAGTCGGCGACAGCCTCGTCGGCAAACATATCTGAATGCTTGACCCACTTGTTATCCTTCTCGCCATAGCCCTTCCACTTGACGAAGTACCAGAGCTTGCCGTAACGATGCTTCGCCTCGAGGATCTCTTCAACCTCCCACTGCACATCGCCTGGGTCATCCAAGACTGGCGGAGGCTCGTCATTCCGCGGTCGACCAGCAAAGGAATCGGGCTCGACGAGCTCGAGCTTGACCACTGGGAAGACAGGGTGGAGCTGAGAGTACCGTGGCGGTAACTCGAGCTTGTATGCACCACGGCCGACCACCTTGACAACCTTGAACGGGCCAAGACGGCGGTGCGAGAACTTCCGGGATGGGCGGGTCGTCCGGATATCCGACGCGTCAAGCCAGACCTGGTCTCCTACCTTGATCTCCGGCGCTGCGACACGGCGGCGATCATAGTAGCGCTTGTACTCGTCCTTCGCCTTGACGAGCGCGGCTTGAGCCTCGGCGACCCCCTCGGCAATCCGGTCACGGAATTCGTTCACGTTCTCCAGACGCGAGCGCACACCGCTCGGCTCGAACCCCATCCGAGGGAGCCGACCAGTGTCAGTCATGAAGGGGACCTGCTGGGTGGAGGAGTGAACGTGGTTGTTGTATGCGAATTCAGCGGCGGGCAGGAGCTCGTCCCAGTCGTCTTGCTTGTAGTTTGTGAAGATACGTACAAACTGTTCAAGCTCCTGGTTGACACGCTCGGTCTGGCCATCAGTCTGCGGGTGGTAGGCTGTCGAGGTCGCGGGCTCGATGCCAATGAGTCGCCACAGCTCACGGGTGAACTCCGCAACGAACTGGGGTCCTCGGTCGGAGATGTACTTACGGGGTGTGCCGTGATGCTTCCACACATTCCGGTAGTACAGCCGTGCAGCGCCCACTGCACCGAGGTCGGTGTGGCACTCGTTGAAGTGGGCACGCTTACCGAGGACGTCACAGACCACCATGACCGCGTCGTAACCATGGGCGTCTGGAAGCTCGACGATGAAGTCTACCGAGACAGTGTCCCAGCGTTCAGCCAGGACCTCTGTCGGGTGGAGTTCACCATGAGGGAGCTTCCGGAGGGCCTTGGTGCGGCAGCACAAGTCACAAGTCGCCACGTACCGGCCGACATGTCGGGACATCTGGGGCCACCAGTAGTTCCGGGAGATCAACTCCAATGTCTTGAACCGGCCGGCGTGGCCGGCGACTCGTGTGTCATGGTGCTGCTGCATGACACGCCGCCGAAGGTCTTTGTCGCGGGGGACAACAATCTTTCCTCGAAAGTGAAGGAGACCATCGACGATATACCACTCAGCTGAGCGAGACGAGCGGGCGCCACGGACCTTGAGGAGCTCACGGGCAACAACAGCCACGGGGTCCTCGAAGTCGGGCTCGCCAGCGAGGGCTTCGCGGACATCGCGGAGGAGGGAGACCTCGGGGCCAGCGACAGCAACACCCTCCATGGCACGGACGTGGAACAAGTCCGGGCGTAGGAGGGTGACATCCTGGTTGTCTGCTGAGACGCCGTGGTCAGGACGGCGGGACAGGGCATCTGGGCGACCCATCAGACGGCCGGGCTGGTGGTGCAGTGTGAAGTCAAATCGGGACAAGTACAGGGACCATCGTGCCTGCCGTCGATTGAGGTTCTGCGCCTTCCTGAAGTACTCCAAGTTCTTGTGGTCAGTCCAGATCTCGACAGGATGCTGCGTGCCTTCGAGGAAATGCCGCCATTCCTCGAGGGCTCGGACGATCGCGAGCATTTCCTTGTCGTGGATCTCGTAGTTACGTTGGACGTCATTCAAGCTCTTGGAGTAGAAGGCTACTGGATGCCACTTGCCATCGTCACCAAGCTGGGATAGGACTGCCCCGGTGGCATAGTCAGAGCTGTCCGCCTCCAGTCGCCAATGGCGAGATTCGTCTGGAAGGACCAGGACGGGCTCCGCAGTCACCGCATCCTTGAGGGCTTGGAATGCGGCGGCTGCGGCAGCGGTCCAGGCCCAGGCGACGCCCTTCTTGGTGAGGTCGAAGAGAGGGCGGGCGACATCTGAGAACCCCTTGATGAAGCGTCGGTAGAAGTTTGTGAAGCCAAGGAACTGCTGCACGTCCTTCTTGTTGGTCGGTGACGGCCAAGCCGCGACACCAGCGACCTTCACTGGGTCCATCTCGACATGGTTGTGGGAGATGATGACCCCGAGGTACTCGATCGATGACCTCTCGAACTCGCACTTCTCTGGCCGGAGGTACAACCGATGCTCTCGCAACCGTTGGAGCACCTCGCGGACAACCTCACGGTGACGTGTGAGGTCGGAGTGCGCGATGAGGATGTCGTCGAGGTAGACCATGACATCCCCAGACAGGATGAGGTCTTGGAAGATATCGTTCATCATGGTCTGGAACGTCGCTGGCGAGTTGGTAAGGCCGAAGTACATTACCAGTGGCTCGAAGAGTCCCCGATTAGTACGGAAGGCAGCCTTCCACTCGTCGCCCTCGCGGATCCGAACGTTGTTGAAGCCCCAGCGGACATCAAGTTTCGTGAAGAACCGGGCTCCCTTCAACCGGTTAATGAGGTCGTTGATCAAAGGGAGGGGGTACCGGTTCTTTACGGTCATTGCGTTCAGTGCCCGGTAGTCCTGGACAAACCGAAGTCCACCGTCCTTCTTCTTGACAAAGAAGACCGGCGACGCCATTGGGGACTTCGACGGCCGGATCCTGCCAGTGGCCAACCCCTCTTCGATGAAGGCGTCAAGCTCCTTCTGTTCGAGGGGGGAGATGGGGTAGACCTTGCAGTTGGCAGGCTTGGCATCAGGAACGAGCTCGATAGCGTGGTCCCAGGATCGACGGTCCGGCAAGGAGTCGAAGGCATCCTTGTCGAAGATGTCTGCGAAGTCAGCGACCCACGATGGCACCGAGTCTGTCGTAGGGGCTGAGTTCCGAGCAAAGGCCTCCGTGAGCCGTTGGGAGACGGTGCTGCCAGCACGGATCTCTTCCGACGGCGGGGAGAACACGGTATAGAAGAGGCGGTCGCCGTCCTCTAGGTCTTCGTCGTCTTCGCAGTCGGGGTCTGGGCTGAGCCCGGGACACTCATCGTCATCGTCCAGGTCGTCATCGTCGTCGTCGCCCGTGGAAGGCAGGGGACCTTCGCGAAGCTGCCGTAGGATCGCGGTGGAGACTCTCGCGATGCGGTGTTGAGCACGAAGCTCATCACGGCAGGTGCTACAGCTAGTAGGGCAGCGGCTCATCTTGACTTCACCGGTGTCCCAGTCAACCTCGGGGTTATGCTTCCGAAGCCAGGTGTAGCCAAGGATGAGGTGCTGCTTGCCAAGACGAGTGACGGCGAGCTGGACCCGTTCCGAGTGGCCCTTGTACCTCAGGACGACATCAGCGACCTCGCGGATAGCGCCAGCCTCATTTGGTGAGCCATCGACATTGAAGACTGGGATCGGTTGGGAGAGTCGACGAGTGGGGATCTGGCGCGAAATAACGTACTCTGAGTCGATGAACTCAGAGGTTGCACCACAGTCAAGGAGGCCCTTCAGTGACAGCTTGACTGCGCTGTCGACCGACTCAATCTCCAGGGGCAGGTGGAGGGAGTTCCCGCCAGGAGTGGCCTGGATGGTATACCGCTTGGGGAGCCGGCGTTCCCAAGCAGGTCGACGTCCACGAGGTAAGCAGAGCTTCGCCGGCGAAGGGGTGGGCTGGTCAACGGCCGGGTCAGGTGTGACCGGCTGGTCAACAGCCAAGTCAGGTGTGTCTTTCGTGTCAGCTGCAGAATCCGATACATTGGCATTCTCTTCATACAAACAGGAGAAACGATTTAAGGACGCGAACGAGGGCACACCAGTCACTCGCCGCGAAGGGGAAAATCCACTGGTGGGACCTCGTTGACCTGTGGCTCACACTGGGGGCAAGCTGTGAATTACAGGCCCTGTAAACTCAATGTAAATGTGAGGGAAACTTCAAGTTTTCTCAGTAAATACCCATCATTTACAGTGCTTGTAAATTGGGAGTAAATTTAGCATTTCATCTGGAATTGCACCCAATTTACATGCCCTGTAAACGATTAATAATCCTGGGAATTAACCTAAAAATACCCATCATTTACACCATGTGTAAATGTGTGATTTACATGCAGTGTAAACGGTGAGCAAATCCAGATACCAAACAACCCATTTATAGCTACACCTTCCATAATAAGAAATTCAGAATTGCCAGAAGGGGTTGTTCTATTGTCATGTGAGTCTAGGATTCCTAGGATTGATCAGGATTTCTGGGATGCTGGCTTTGGGGGGATGATTATGCCAGAGCACTTCCAAGCTTACAAGGGTAGCAGCTACATCTCTTCCTTCTTGAGTTTCAGTCTGCTCTCTTTCTCTGTATCTGAATTTTGGCTTCATGCATTCTTATTGCATGTCTACCACTCAAAACAATGAGAGCATTTCTATTAGGTGGCTATCTTCACCTGCACTTTGTCAGAATATTGCAAGGTTTCCCCACTTGAGCTCTTGATGAAGGCTTTCTGTTTCTGTTTCTGTTTCTGTTTCACTCCTTGTTGGTCTTAAAATGAGTCAGAATGTGGGATTCTGGTTGGAACATCAGTTAAACATTGCAAATTCCACTTCTTTGACTCACCGCTGTTCATATATGTAGCATTCCTGTGCACCATGTCATTCTCATGTTGCTCTCCTTTCATTTTTTTTGATAGAAATGTGACCAGATTGCCCCAGAGTTCACAGTAGGTGACATCCCCATTATCTTGACATTCATTGGTCATCTGCATCTTGTTAAATAATTAAAGCAGTCAATGAAGATGCCATAAAACTTTGTTAGAGTCTCTATGCTGTTCTGCCAGGTTGGGATTGTGGTTGATTTCCCTGATTGAGAAGGTGGCCAACAAGAAAGAGCTGCCTGCCAGGTGGGTGGAATGAGCAGGACTTTCTCTGGGAAAGCCAGTATAGTATGAGTATAGTGGACTCAATTGGATGGCATCTTGAAGCTCTGCTAGTCATCTCATCTTTCTGCACAATCCAATGGGTGTCAACCCATGGACTCTCAAAAAGATGAGGGGATAGCTAAAGAGATGGGTCAAAGTTAACAATGTTTTGGGTTTGATGTAGTTGATGGGTGGCTGTGAGACGCGTTCCAGAACGCGTCTCACAGCCACCAATTGTACTTTTGTAGCTGTCAAAAGTGTATGTAACCATCTTGGGCTGTTCTGTGTTCAATCCTCACAATATGCATCTTTTTTTAATGCTTCAATGACACAATATACCAATGAGATTTCTGTCAGGAGAAGAATTTGCTTTGTTAATTTCCTATAGACAGAAAATTTCTACTGTTTGTTGGGTCTCGGAGTTGAACACAGCAAGGCCTGATCAATTCAAGTGTGACAGCGATCCTGATCACTAAGAATCCTGGTCTCATGTGACGATATAATAACCCCTTCTGACAACTCTTAATTTCCTATTGAGGAAGGTGTAGCTATAAATAGGTTGTTTGGTATCTACATTTGCTCACCGTTTACAGTGCATGTAAATCACACATTTACACATGGTGTACATGATAGGTATTTTTAGGGTAATTCCCAGGATTATCAATCATTTACAGGGCATGTAAATTGGGGGCAATTCCAGATGAAACTCTAAATTTACTCCTAATTTACAGGCACTGTAAATGATGGGTATTTACTGGGAAAACTTAAAGTTTCCCTTACATTTACATTGAGTTTGCAAGGCCTGTAGTTCACAGCTTGCCCCCAGTGTCAGCAGGGAGGTCATCGGAGGTCCGGAGTCGGGCGACCAGCTCGTCGAGGAGGTCATCACCGAGTTGGCGGATGACCTCGTCGATGACATCGGTGGAGCGGACATCGGCGGGGGCAGTACAATCCCGAGCGAGATGACCGGCAGCCCCGCACCGATAACACGTGCGAGGGAGAGAGGTGCGTGCCCGGGCTCGGTCGACATCCATGGGGACTGCCGGGGGGAGCGGCGGAGGGGCGACCCTCGGAGGCTGGGCAGGCCTCGGGGCAGGGGGAACCGCAGGGAGGACACCACCACGAGGGCGAGCTACGGGCGACGGCACTGGGGCACGACCTTGACCTGAGATCGTGCGGCCTTGGGTCAGACTTTCGTACTGACGGTAGGCCCGGCTGCGCCAGCCAGTGTAGTCACGCAGGGATGGGGGGTTCGCAGAGGTGGTGATGGCCACGTTGACCTGCGGGTCCAGGCCAGAGCGGTACTTCGTAACCTTGACCAGGTCGTCGAGGATACCGGCAATGTCGAAGAGGTCCTCGAAGTCGTCGGTGTAGGCCCAGACATCACGGGTGCCCATGTAGTACCCGCGAGACTCGAGCTTGAGGAGAGCGTGGTCCTGCTCGTTCTCCTCGACGAATCGGAGTCGGAACTCGTCGACAAAGCTGGCCCAAGTCGGAAAGGGGAAGGGGAGCTTCTCCGACTGGCGCTCTGCCCATTTCTGGGCCGAGTCCTTCGCCATATAGGACAGGGCGAAGCGTACGGCTTTCTCCTCAGAGGTAACCCCGTTGACAAGGAAGGCCTCGGGGAGGAGCCGAGTGTAGGTCTTGACGGCATGGAGGAACGCCCGACCTTGACGTTGGTCGCCGTCGAAGACGAACGGAGGGTTCGGTCGTAAGACCGATTTTGAAGCCGGTTGGGTGTCGGCAAACAGGGCTGGACCACCGGCCGGAGGTGTACCACCAGGGGTCGGGGCAGCGGTAGAGTTGGCGCTAGAGAGTTTTTCTACCAGATTGGTGAGGCGAGCCAGCGTGACCTCGACGTCAGCAAGTCGACGGGCGGCCTGGTCAGCAGTGTGAACGCCGGTGACCTGGGCAGCAGTCTCGTCGGGCATGGCAGTGTCGGCAGCAGCAGGGGAGGAGGGGGCAAGATTGGACCTTGGGGAGGCTGGAGCACTGGCGAAGTGGTCCGAGTCTGAGTCTACGCCAAAGGTCCCAATCTTGACCAGTTAATCCCGTAGAGTCTTTCTTCTGCTGTAAGGGCAACCTCGAGGTCTAGCCGAGCTTAGAGTCTAGCGAGGGAGAATCCGAAGGTCATCAATACAGAACTAGTAATACAAGGAGGTAATTAATATACGCACCTAGCGAGGGAGAATCCGAAGAGAAGAAAGACTAAGGATTCCCACGCTAGGTGCGGACTAAAATAGAACTAGCCATTCACACGTGATCGGAGTGATTGGCAATGATCCCGGGCTTGGTCACACAGGATGTGCCAACGAGGGCGTGACTGGCATGACTTGGGGGTTCCCCTGACAGGCTGCTGCGTTTTGCAGTTTCTTCTGGCGTGCAGCTTTGCGGAGGACTGCTACTTCGCGATCAACGTCTGCTGTAAAAGTTGGTTCCCATTAGTCTATAGGCACAAGAGCTGCCGTGCATACGTACCATCGGTGATCTTCCTATCCAATGTCCACGACCGGCTGAGGAGTTTCTTAGCCGCAGCCTTGAACGCGACCGCTTTCTTGATGAGGCTACGCTTATCTTTTCTGAATCCTTTGGGCGTGCCTCCGAGTGCTTCCCAAGTAGACATCATGAAGCGCTGGTCTCTATCGTTTAGCGATGGATCCCATCTGCAGAGAGAGATAACCCTGAATAAAATATCAGCGGTGAATACATCAAGGACAGATAAAAGTCGAATCATAATAAGAAAGGAGGTAGGACTTACCAGCCCTTTCCCCTGCGAATGGCTTTTGCGTGACCACAAAAATCCATGGGACCGACTGTGTAGAGCTTGGTGGTTTCTTTCACCATGCGAAGGCCCTTCTTCTTACGAAGAGGGTCTTCGCAAGGAAGGAGCACCGACGCCAAGGGAGGTCGATAGCACATGCTCAGCGAAGTAGTGATCTTCGGTAGCCGGAGAGGGGTCCAAGTGTGGAATACGGGTTTGACGGTGCTCTTGTACAGGATCGTTGGCAGCTTCTTTATAGTGGCGGAATCCTTTACAAGCGAGAGAGGCTCTTCAGTATAATGATCTATAAACAGACAGGGTTAGTTCTGGAGATAGTATTATACAAAGTCAGAATATCACGCACCTTCCGTATATGTGTCAGCTATGTCGTTACGATCTTCCTCCTCTTCACTGTCAGTCAGCATAGAAAGAGCTCCGAAGAGAACGTCATCGAGGTCCGGTCCACGCTCGGCATCTTGCTCAAAAATGTCATCCATATCCACGTCCATCTCCATCTCGTCCCCAGCGTTGGTGTCGATATCGAGATCCTGGAAAGGCGGATCTTCCTGCATCCCGGTTTCCGATTGAGCGTCCGTATCCGTATCTGATTGAGTATCCGTATCCGAATCGGATAGATTAGCATCGGTGAAAGTACCATCCGACGCATCGAGAGGACCAGGGAGTATCGATGTATTTGCACGGCGAGTGGAAAGCTTTACAGGGAAAAAAGGGAGGGCAAAGTATTCGACCACGGGATTAAGCTTGTGGGATCCACCGCGTGCGGAGGCGAGCATCTGCGATTCGGTGGATGACATGTCGACAATTGGCTTGAACGCCAGTCTTTGCAGCAGAGAAAGAGTGGATGGAAGTTTGGACTCATATCTTGTGCGCATTTCAGGGGTCGTTGCGGAAACCGCCTCGGATGCCAGGAGATCATCCCAGTTGGGAACAATTGCGGGTCCCATATGTCCAGGTAATAGCAAAGCGCCTGCCAGATCGGCCAAATCAAAAGGCCATGGTGCATGCTGCATGTGCTTGTCATCGTCCATTTCATGAGATAACAGACTGAGGCGCTGTGGAACAACGTTGGATACGCATATGGGACAGAACGGTGCTTCAGCTCACGTTGTACTCCACCACCTTCTTTTTTTTCCGTTCGCTCATGGAGCACTGAATCTGTTTATGAACAGACAGCATGCGGTTGTATCTGCGGACGGATTTGAAGGCTCGTACTATAAACAGAAAACTACTCACCTGAGCACCGCAGTTTGCGTTGTTATTAACAGGAAGGAAGAATGTACGTCTGCTGCGTCAGTGCCACAGAGTGTGTTCAAGGCCAGGCACTGGCTGAGAATTTCTCTGGGAAATCAGATGCAGCCAAAATCAGCGCGCGTAGAGTAATCAATCGACAACTTACGATGTTTGGCAATATCGCACAAAGGTGAATAAGAAAAAACTCTCCAATACAGCGCAGAGTTTCTGCGGATCTTTTCTCACTTCGCCCCACAGAGTATGTAGCGGAAGACCTGCAGACGTAGGGTGGGTCAGCAGGGTGAGACAAATCCGACGGTGCGACAGACCTGACATCCAAGAGAGCTCATCGGATGTGTATCGTCCAACACCACGCATTGGGTGCTGTCCTGGCATGGAAATGACGTAGGAGAGAGGGCGAGTGTCCCATCGAGGATGCATATCCTGGTCTTTTAACCAGTGCACCACGTACTTGCACCAGCCCCAGTAATCGAAGAGAACATCTAGACCTTCGTCAATATCAATTGTGCCAAGTAAGAGAGGCACTTACCAGGTACGCGTGCTGAACGTGCAAGTTCTATGTCTGCTCAAGAATACCAGTACACGTAGCACAGGTTGTCGTTAGAAAGGAATGCCAACGTGTAGGTCTTCATCTGGAATGCTATCACGACTTTGAAGCCCCTGCTGTCAGCAGGTACGTGTGTGACGTCTTCCCAGTTGCAGTTGATAAATATTTGAGGGGACGTATGCAGGAGGGGCTCGACCTGTAAGGGGTACCTAGTCAGAGTCGAATCAGGCGTAGTTTAAAAGACGATGGATCACCTCGACGCAACCAGATCCCAGATCCAAGATGAGAGACCGAGAATCTTGTAGGATGCCTTTCAATTCGAGACCGCATTCTGAAATGGAGCCACCGTTGGCCAAAAAAGGGAAAAGGTACACCGGATAGAGGTATAAGGAATGGTCGATATCGTGCTTAGTGTATTCGGATGGTTTGAGCTGTCTGCGCTTAATGCCCAACGAAGCCAGATGAGCCGACGCGCCAGCAACAGATGGGGCAGAGCGTTGCGCACGCGGCGTAGTCGTAAAGTTGTAAGAGGTGAGCCGTGCGTTCGTCGCCATCTTGTCCCCGGGCTGGCGACTGAGTACGGGAGAAGCCCGTGTCGAACCTGCAACCGCCAACGACAAGGGAGCGAACGGCCCAAGCACGTCCCCATGGACCATGTGGTGCATAGATCTGCACAAAGGTTAAGCTGCAAATTTGAAGGAAATGCGAGGGTTAAGTACTTCGGAGAAGGAAACGCAAGGGCAGAAGAGCCCAGGATGTCAATGGAGTCTTCCCAGACGTTGTCTGGGGCGACAGGTATGCGATTGGGAGGCCGGCGGTCTGGATGGGATCCCCTCCAGGAAGGAGGTGAGTAACCCGTCATTTTCGTGACCAATCGAGTATTCGACGGTAGGTCAATAACCAAGTTCCCTGCATTCTCGCGGCAGAACCACGGTAAGGGCACTGGCAACATCAAGAGTGGACCATCAGGAGTGGACCGAGGTCAACAGGTTCACAGACACTTACAGAGGTCGGGCACATGAAGAATGCCGGGTTCAAGAGCGACGATAGCGGAACAGAAATCAGACCATTGGCAGTGGTTTTTGGATATCTGGGACCTGATAGCATCGGGGAGAGTTGCCCAGACCTGAACCACGGATTTGTCAGGGAAAGGATACACAATGGGCGTGTCACAGTACCTTGCGTATTAGAAGGCCATGCGTATCGGGCACGGCATCTGCCAGTCGGCCAAGGCGTGTGGCCCACAGCTTGTGATAACCGTTTGGAAGCATGTCAACGCTGAGGGTGGTTCCGTAAGACAGCAGTCTCTGCTCCCTGGCCTTCATCTCAGTCAAGTCGCTGTCTCGGACGTCGGAAAATAAAGCCTGGATCTGCAGATCATCGGGCGGCAGATTAGGGCTTAGTCAATGAAGCGTTGAATCCAATATTTGAAGACGTTAATTTCTGCAATTTCAGGCATATCAAACGAGAAGGGAGGTATACACAGCAGAATTTTCGCGATCACAGAGATAAGACGTAATATCACAGCCACTGAATTTCCTTTCATGCCTTCCTTTGATCCCAACCAGACCAAAATTATACTCCCGTTGGCGGCGTTTGGGCACATAGGCTACTTCCCGGTCTGCCCTCCCGGACTGCAATTCGTTATCAACGCTGGGCGATGCAGGGATAGAAAGGTGGACATATACGGTAACACCTATGTCCGTCGAATCGGACCCGGGTCTCAGCCTAGCGAGGCGATCAATGTCGACAGTTTGGACGGCAAGAGCACTGACGGGCCTTCCGGTATGTCCTGAATCAAGCGACGTCGCTCCATAAACGACTATGATTATACAGTGCCCACACAATCATCGTCTAGGGTTGGTTCTGCGGTTCAGCACAACGTAGGCCCGGACACGGCCTCCACTCCAGTCTCCAAGACCTCTTCATCGTGCCGACGAATTGACGATCATTTTAGCACCGAGCTAAGCGCCAAATGTGCGTACCAACTTGCGATTACGGTATTCCAGCTAAATCAACCGAAATCACACAGCTGGGGAACGCGATGTACCTCCGGGATATGAAGCTATAGCCTGTCCCATCTGTATGAGCATTATGTTGCACCCGGTGCTGTGAGTGGAGACAATTCAGATCCAGATTTAAAACCGTATAAAAAACAACAAAAACAGCATATCTTGCCGCGGACGCTCACACACATTCTGCTATGAATGTCTGAGGCAGCACTTGTTGCGCTCACATAGTTGCCCTACCTGTCGCGAGCCAGTTGTGGATCGGCCCATCCGAAACGACCAGTTGGAGGCTGCGATATCGGTGATGCTCCCTGAGATGCCAGATCGGAGTAGCGTCGATTGGAAGAACGCATGGAATGGTATAAAGTTCAGGTGTTGAAACGTCAGCCTGAATACCAGCTTTATTTCTTGCATACAGCCAGCACTAGGATAGCTGGTGCACATTATTCTGTATATATCATATTGGATTTTCTTGGATTCTAGTTCGAGGTCTTTCCATTTGCAAGTCAGATGCTCGAGACCAATATTTACATTAAGTTTGCAAAACATTTGGAGAACTGCGTGCTTATCCCATGCTTATAATAGGTTCTTAAAGTCAGTACACATCGATCAGCTTAGTACGAAGGACTAACTTGGACATGGAGAACAGGGGCGGGGGGCGTTTGTAAAAATTATGGCAAAAATCAAGGTCAACAAGGAGAGGAATGACATATGTATAGGAGCGGCCACATCGACCGGCAGACACGTATTTAAATTGTTATTGAAATTTACTTTGCGATGGTTTCTACTTGGTCGTTTCCGATATATTTTGGTTATTCTTTCGTATATTCAGCCATATTTTGGACATAATGAAAGATATGCGTTTAGCCACCATATTTACAATTTATCGCAAGCTGATTGAATCAAAGACAAAAGACTTGAATATGCATGTACAATTGTTCACACTATGGAAGACAAAATCACATCAACATTTCCAAGAAAATTGGCGGCAAACAACGTCAAGCCCGCAAAGATTTTGTAGCTAAGGTCAAGCAAGTGCCCCAGATGCGCCCGAAGGACCACCAGATGCGCCCGAAGGACCTGCTCCTGGAGCAGAACCAGATGCGCCTGAAGGACCTGTTCCCGAAGCAAGCAGACGTCAGTGCCACAGGTCCAGCTGCAGAAGCAGACATACCAGCTGTTTTCCCTCCAGACCCAGAAGTTTTTTTCGCGGGGCGTTCGTCGTCAGAGTCTTCCAAATCGAGGAGTGCGACCTTGCGCTTGATAACCATTTTGCTGGGGCTTGCCAAAGCGTCTTCTTCACGCTATGAGAGTCGTAAGCCCAGTGGTAGAAGAAAGTGGAAAGAGGTGGCGACCAACCCTGCCAAGGACAGTTATTGTGAGCAGCCTATATTCCCAACTCAAGTCCTTCTTGTTGCCAATTTGTTTCCCGCCCCAAGAGAAAGCCTAACAGATATCGAGGAGGAACTTCAGCACAACTGAGTCAGACGGAAGGAACTCAACTCACGATAGGAGTCATTGTCATGAGCATGACGAGGCCGGCTCCAAGTCGATGCAGTTGATGAAAAGACATCGGGTGGTACGTCTTAGCGTTGGCGTTGTAAATGAGCACCTCTGGAACACGATTGAAGCGCAGATCAGCGTCCGCAAGAGGAGCAAGGAGGTTATAAGTGTCATCGTATTCCGAAGCCCTACCCTCCTGAGGATTTCATCAGTTAGTAACTAGTAGGCAGCCCAAAGAACGACGCACATCTTGGGTAGCGGCATTGGCACAGAAAACAGGACGGCGCGCTGACAAGAACATAGATGTTGACGGGCCATTGCTGCCTTTTTTCTTCTCGAGATCGTCGCGTCCTTGAGCGAAAGACTGTATGAAATGGTTTTTAAATTTATTTTGGAAAGGACGTAAACGAAGTCACTCACAGCCCACCTAGCGTCAAGGCGTTCGTGGATATCGACAGAAGTGTCCCAAGCCACTGGGCGACCAGAAACTGCGTATTCTGCGGTTCGGGGATTCAGGAATTGCTTGGTCCACCTAAATAGAGGACAAAATATAAGTAAGCGTTAAAAAAGCGCATGGAAGAGAGTGAGGAAAAGAATTGAGGGAAAAACTGACATTTGCACGTTCCAGAAGAGTTGTAAATCGGTGGGGCTCCGAGTTGTCTTCAGCCAGCAAGAGTCGCTGTCGGTACCGCCGCGTCCAGGCTGCGGCTGGACTTCAATGCCTTTCGGGCACTTATCATTCGTTTTCCAGGCAACTTGACCATAGTTTCCTCCGGGCCCCACGTTGAATGCCCAAGACGAGCGAGGGTACACCAGGGCAACATATTCGAGCGGTTTAACACTGCAGTAAGGCTGAGTGAGCACGCAAGAATAAAGACGAAAGTGGAAGGCCTACTCGGATGGTTTGACTCTGCACAAAGGCGTATGTGAGCCAAAAAATAAAAAAATAAAAATAAAACAGAGTGAACAAAAGCGGCTGAAGATGACATACTCGAGGTGAAGGGACCATGTTTTGTTCGAGGAAAAAACGACGGTGCATCGGCTGAGGATGCTCGCAAAGGACTCGTCTGTGATGAGTCTATCCGAAGTCCCGAGGGTGGTGCTCTTGCGCGCAAATTCTTGGATTTTGGACAAGGAGAGCGTACGGAGCATGGAGGAGGCCTCGGATGGCGTAAGAAGTACCTCGACAGGCGTAGTTGGGGCAGATGCAGGCGAAGGCATAGTAAAGGCACGAAATTGCAGCGTTCAAAGGGCAGGACACAGGCGACGGTGCGGTGCGACACCCACAAAAAAAGCACTTTATAAAAGGGTTCGGGTCGGATAAGATGAGATCTATTACTGAGATCTATTACCGGTCTTTTCGTGAAGAAGAGTCAGATTGACAAGAAGGGCAGACAGTATGCAGCGGGAGTGGCGTGAAATCGGGGAATCTGCGGGAATGTGAAGGGTGCGGGACCTGGAGCTAGTACCAAAGTTAAAAAAACGCTAGAAGACCCCAAGAGCGCGCACAAAATGAATAAAAAAGGAAAGGAAAAAGAAGAACGCCCCCCCCCAAAAAAAAGGGAGACCCGAATCGTCAAGTCCGAATCCCGAAACAATAACGCGAATTAAAAAGAGGTAAAGAGACGTGAGAAGATATACTCGGCATGTACTGTACCGATGTCCCTTAGAAGGCGAGTAGAGGCAGCAACAGGGATGTGGCGGAGGGTTCAAAGGTTCCTGAACAGACAGCACCGTTCCTGAAGCACCGAAGAAGCCTAGTATGCCCAAAATGGGAAGCAGAAACGAAATTCGGCGTAACAAGTCAATAATCTGTAGCTAATACTTAGCCCACAAACAAAGATTAAGGGCATGTACTGTACCGATGTCCCGTAGAAGGCGAGTACAGGCAGCAACAGGGATGTGGCGGAGGGTTCAAAGGTTCCTGAACAGACAGCACCGTTCCTGAACAGAGAGCACCGAAGAAGCCTAGTATGCCCAAAATGGGAAGCGGAAACGAAATTTGGCGTAACATGTCAATAGTTTGTAGCTAATAGCCCACAAACAAAGATTAAGGCCACAAACAAATAGACAGAATAATAAAATAGTTAGAATACAACACATGAATCGAAAGCTTCAAAATCAAGCTTAAAACACATGATGACTCGGAACAAACACAAAGATCAAGGACGAAACAACAACGTTCAGATATATGGACGCAGTGTACACAAGAAAATATGGCATTTTCGGACTTTTGATCTACACAAGAAATGACGCGTGCAACAAGTGGTCGTTCGGATAGAGGACAGAGAGAGAGAGGAGAGATACAAGATGCAAACACAGCAACCATCTTACTTTATTTCACAAGGTCAGATCGAGGATAACAATTTCAGACAGGACGAGACACGTCCATCCTCCGCACCATAACAATCACATCCTCCCAAAAACCCTGATGCCTGCTTTGCCACAAGTCCATAGTACGAGCTGAACACTCGGAGAATAGGAGGAGGCTGGGCCCGCGGCCGTTGCGAGAGAAAAGGTCTCCAAGCTCCACTTGAGCTCCCATAATGAACCAGCGCTGAGGAACGCGCAGTTCAGTCAGAGCAGGGGCGTCGAAGAAAGACCACACGGTGCTCAGGACCCATGCAGGCATGTAACCGGTCTCAGTTGGCGGACACGACGAAGACAAATGAAGTTCCCTGAGGGATGGATGGCGGAAGGGCGAAAGCGCAGGAGATGGCGCAACAACTATGTCTTCGAGCGCAGTGCGCAGACGAATCAAGCCAGGAAAGGATGAAAGTATAAACAGGAATGTACTGAGCGTAGCTTCGGCAGGACCAGGGTCCCGGTCAGCAAATAACTCCAAGGTCGAGATTTGATGTGCGAAGGGAGGATGGAGTACTTGGAGGTCGAAAAGAAAGTAAATGAACGAGGTGGATATGCGCGTGACGCGAGGAGCGACAAGGACAAGGCCTTGAATGAGACCTGAAGGGTCGCCGTAGAGCTGGAAACTGATGTCGTTTAGGAAAGGCCAAGAATCTGTGAACCAAGTTAGTAACAAGCAAAGGAAGGGCTAGAGGAGGGAGAAACAGACGTACGATTGAAGAGGGGCACAATGATATGGCGACTGCCTACAATTTCGAGGGATCTGGTACGCGGCGCAGCCATAGTGCACAATCCGTCAATCTCGTTCAGCACATCTTGAACGCAGATGTGGGCGGGATCCCAACCAAACGAACCAAGATCGACGCAAATGCGCAGATCCAGCAAGGCGGAGCGAGCAAGCCGCATGGACAGGCGACATTCATGTGCCATGCGGCGGAGAGTGCGCATCTCGTTGTCGCTCCCAATCCAGAGGTCGCATGCAAATTCAATATGGCGGTGGCATGCAGCGGACGAGTCGACGAAGGTTCGCCACACAGTACAGACGTTCCTGAGCACCAGGGCAGCAGACGGTTGACTTGCTACGGTGGTCTCGACGACTCGGAGCAAGAGATCGAGAGGCAGAGCCTCGGTGGAACTTGGTAGTGCCATGTTGCACTCGAGCGAAGGCAGAGAGGAGGACGAGACAGGCAAGGAAGACGAAGCAGTCAATAAAGCTCAGAAGAGGAACACGAGACGCTCAGAAGGAAAATGAGACTAGGACGCCAATGCAGACGACAAATGGAGCAGATGGAGCAGACAACAAGAAGCTCCAAGTTTGGAACCGGGGATCATGGAACAAGCTAGCAAGGCAGCCGAAAAGCAATGTCAGTCAAGGGCGACCGAAAAGCCCCCAAAAAAGCATTTGGGGCTTGGAATCGGTCAAACCGATACAGCTCGGATGTGACGTCTAAGGCGAGTTGGAATCGGTGAAATCGATACAGCTCGGATGTGACAGCTAAGGCGAGTTGCCATTCGAGAAGGCGATATGTTTGAGAAGATAATGCAACAGATTCAAGACAGATGTAAGTCCATATAATAATATACAATTCTATGTATAAGTGCAGCGGCGTCAAGACTGTAAATGCGAAAAAAATGAACAAGTAGTGCAACGACGTCAAGATAGTAAACGCGAAAAAAAGTAAAAAAGCGCATGTATATGGTTTTCAGTTTTCAGCAAGAGGGGTGTGCCAAACACGGTCAGGTCGCACTTTTTTCAGTTGTGCATCAGAGATGAGCTGCGTTCTAACGCAGACGTGTGGCCAGGCTGCCTGATGCCTCTGCCGCCAGACATCAACCCAGACGCGCCGACATTCCACAAAGGTAATGACGGTGGGGGACTGCCCGTTCCTCTCAAAGAACTGGTTGAGGTCATGAATGGCCCCCATCGTAAACCATCATTGTGGAACTGTGAGCTCCTGAAGAGCAGGAGCCACGAAATGTGACCAAAGAGTGCTGTTGATCCATTCGTCTTGTAAACCTGAATCTGCCCGTGGCCGCGAAGACGATAACACGAGAGATTTCAGAAAAGGAAGGCCAAAGGGGACAGAATAGATGGGGAGAGGGACATCTATGTCGTCGAGGGCAATAGCAAGATACTGCAAGTGAGGAAAGGAGGTCGCAACTTGCATGAAAAACGCGAGGGGGGTTTCTGCAAAGGGCGGCATTCTGGTAGAAAACAGATCCAGATAAGTGATGGCTGCTCGAGCAACTCGAGGGAACATCGATATGATGGCAGGGGTCATGTAGTCCGAGTGAATACGAGACAGCACAGGGGCAGTCAAGACCACGGGGGGCTGATAGGCATGCTCGATTGCCACGGAGGGATCCTCGTCGACCAGTATCTTCAGCTCTTCAAGCAGAGGCCAGGGCCCTGGAGCAGATTGGGTCAGGGTAGGACGACAAAGAAGACGAAGAAGAGAACTCACAATGGAACAGAGCCTCTAACACATGGCCCGTACCTCGAACATCGATAGACCTGGTTCGCGATGACGCGTCCGAACACATGGCATACAATTCCTCGTTCATCAAAGTGCGGAAAAAAAAATGGGACGAATTCCAACCGGATGGGCCTAGGACGACGGCCACCCTGAGGTCGAGAAGAAGGGACGGATGACGGCTCAGGTGGAAGCGGACGCGCTTTCCTGTCGTTCGGAGGGACAAGATGTCGTCAACACCGCCGTTCCAGTAGACACAGGAGAAATCGACGCCACGATTGCAGGTAGGGTCGACGTCAATTACAGCACGCCAGTCTCTGCACACTGCTCTCAACACTTGGAGAAGGGAGGGATTTCCAGCTAGAGCCAGCTGGAAGATGGCAATCTTGGCTTCGACAGACAATGTAACGAAAAGATCGGAGGAAACCATCGAGGGCTGTATAGTCGTGTTAGCTCCGGCAAGAAGCAAGATGGGATAGAGAGAGTCACAGGTTTTTGGGCGAGAGGGGTAGCGGTTTGGGGCCAGAAGGGTAGCATACAATGAGAAGGAAACGAAGGTCTAGAGAAGGAAAGGGAGACAAGGGGGAAAGCGCTACAGAAGAGCAAGTAGGGTGATAGAGGCGACACGCCACGATTGAATTCCACACGATCGAATTGGAGCACACAAGAATAAGCACACAAATAAGCGAGCACTTGAATTAGAGGACATGCTTCAGTACGCCACCAAAGTCCAGTACGCCACCGAAGTGCACCAAAGGGGAGTGGCGCAAATTTGGCGTGCAAATCCAACGTCAAGCAGGGACGAGGGGATAAATCGCAGCAGCAAGACAACAAATTGCAGCAGCAAGGCAACCGAGATCCAGTGCCCAAAGTTAATGTCACCGAGAGGTTATGGTCAGAAAGTGTAACCGTTGGTAAGAGTCCAACCTTTTTCGTGTATAAACGTTTATACACGGTTTTTAAAACGTTTATAACCGTTTTCGTGTACAGTTCGGCTCAAACGGTTTTTAAAACCTTTTTAAACGGTTTAAACGGTTAAACAAATCTGTTCCGCTGACTCATGAAATTTCACAATTTCTATCAGCTACAAATCCCTTGCCGATTTCTCATGCTACCTCAAATCATCCAATGAGGAGATCCTGGCCACGGTGTGCCGGAACCAACCCAGAATGACGGATTCATTCCAGATATAGTAATTGTTGGCGTGATCAATGCTCGGGATCGATCTTGTTGTGCCGCTTGCTGCTCAACAATCACCAAAACTATTGTGCAGTCTCCCTCATGTATTCTTTGACTTAAATTGCCACACAACATCATCAAGCAAATGTGCAATGACTGCAACGGCAATCAAAATTAAACCGACGACTTATATCCGGCTGGTTTGTTTCCGCCGCAACCCAACCTGAATGCGCAGCACTGGGCGTAATTAAACTGGAATGGACAGTGAATGAACTATGATTCTGGTATAGTCTATTTTTTTCGCTCCCAATCATCTAATTGATAGCACTTTTGCACCCTCCTGCAGAAAACCTTGTATAAACTGTTTTAAACTGTTTTAAACGGTTTTGTAACCGTTTTCGTTTATTGTACGGATTTCCGTACACGAAAAATAAAAGGTTGGAGCCTTAACCGTTGGGTAGACGGGTTCTCAAGAGAAGTAGAGGCAGAGATCGCGGCGAGGAGAGGAATCACGGTAGCTTGCCATGTAGAAGCAAACATGTAGAAATTCAAATGTGATTGACAAATCCGAAAATCGTTAAATCCGAAAATTAAATCCGAAAATCCGATGGTCGTATTCACTCTAACGAGAAGTCGAGGCAAATTACAAGCATAGAGCGTTGAGCGGGCTGCCGATGGCAAAAAAAGCGATTTAAAATCCATTCAGAGCATAGGATGTGCCCAATTTTTTTTCAAAATTTATTAAACCCCCCCCCCCCCCCCCGACCTATATACTAAAAACACTGAGCGACCGACCGCACCCAAGAAACAGTAAAAGCACGTGATGAGCTAACGTGATGTTGGTGTTGTTGCATCTCCCTCCTCTAAGTCTTTGACCCAACGTCTACTATGAGCTTTACCTTTCGCTTCATCCCGTATGAACCCTCGTCTGGAAGCTCAGCAAGAAGAACAGCACAACAGCCGCACATGGTGGAAGCAACAATGGAGGACGCAGTAGAGATGAGGGGCTTCGGGGAAGCGGGGGTGAGAAGAGAAGGTTCCGTGAGCCGGGGGTGCGAGCCAACGGACGATTTGATGGATGTAGAGCAGGCAAGTGCGAGGAGCTAAAGAGCGCAGGACATTAACTCGTGTCAACAGACCAGTGGATTCTTTCGTACGTTCGGGGCCACAGGGCCAGTGGACTACGGCACAACACCGTATGTGGGGCAACCCATTCGACTGTACGATGACGGCTCAACGTCAATGACACAGCAGGCAAGTTCCTGATCAATGCTGCACGATTTTACATTGACGGTGCATTTGCAGCCAGTGAAGGTAGCGTCGACGAGCCACAATGCCCAGAGCAATACCAATATGAATAGCGATGACCATGTTTATGCGAATACCAATCCAAACACCATTGATACTTATGACGCAACCACTGTTCCCAATATGCCCGGCATTGACCACACCTTAGAACGAACTTCAGAGAATCAGATTTCCCAGGTCGCACCACAACAGGGTCGAGAGGCGCTTTACAAGGCTTCTAACTTTGTGGACGCCACTCCCACACAGAAGACGCAGGTAATACGGGGTCTCATAGCCGCTAACCACCTAACGCTGGACAAACTTCGCACAACAGTTACGCTGCACGAAGGCATGACAGCTCAGGACCGTATGACAGAAAACAAAAGGAACAAAACGGCGGCTCAACTTAAAAAAGAATTTTTAGAGCACAGTTGTACAGAAGCGTGTTTATTGACCACAGATCTAGCTAAGGCATCTAAGCTGGACGTACCACCGCTGCCACAGCAGACATTTTTGGCGGCTGCAGGAACACTAAAACTCAGGCTCGGGTTGACTGTTCGAGCAGGAGGGAAGCGCAAGAGAGTTAGTACGGACAACTCGACCGATCCCAAAGCCAAGCGAACCAAGACTACCGACACCAACAGTACCAATGAGACTACGACCGACAACAACAGTACAGATGACGCACGCACCGGGACACGCGAAGAGCCTTTCCAGATTCTAACAGACAAAGAGAAGGCAAGTATCATGGAGGAATTTATTGAAGCAACGTCCAACAGCGCATTACAAACATTGAGGTGCTCGTTTTGTGGATCTAGACAGAGAAGAGAAAACACTTTCTCAATCCCTTGCACTCACCTGGACACGACTCTGCTAGACAACGCCGTAAAGGTGCTGAGAGAAATCTGCTCACAGCCTGCTATACAAGCTGTAGACCAGTCGACCATATCGGAAGGCCACTACACTCTGTGCACTATGACGTTCAAACCGCACTTTTAATATTTCCCAACAAACATCACTTTTTCCCAATACATATAGAAAAATATCCACTTTCCCCCAATACACATGCCACTTTTTTGAATCAAGTATGAGAAGGGATTTTCAGTCTCTTCTCCCAACATTCATTCAAGGAAATCACAATTTCTGAACAAACACGTCATTGATCCAAAAATTCCCAATACACATTCAAGGTTGAAAAATTTCCCAACACATTCGGAGTCAAATTTTTATTTATTGCTTAGATGGAAGCCTATACCCAAGTACATGCGTGGAGTAAGTACAGTTCCACTCAGAAGTCCGTAGTTACAACGAACGAACACAAAGAAAACAAATGATGCCGCCTCCAAAAGGAGTAATTGCTCGCTAGAGGAAGGCACAAGCTTGGCACCACCATCGCTGTCACGGATTAGCAGTGATCCACTCCCTGAAGCAACCCTGAAGTCTGGCGTAGCAAATGATGCCGTGTCTTTCCAGAGGGAACTCGCCCACCAGACCCGACGGATTATTCTATTCAGAAACCCCGATTCTAAGGGAAACCCCGTCTTTTCGGGCAGCCCCTCGCAAAATCTATTGAGAAACCCCAATGTTGCCGGACACTCGGATCAACGTTCATAATCATTTGTGATGCGGCATATGCCGGGCAAGCTCGCTAGTACTTATTTGCTGCTTGATGCAACGCTATGGGACGCTCGATAGATCTATTTGAGAGTCTGATTCAAAATTCCAGATGCTCATATCTGTCGGAAGTTGGTGTTTCTTGTCTGTCTGCCTTGAATGGTCCCAAAGGTCATTTTTTTTTACTTGGCTTCATCGCACTTCGGGTACAGAGGTACAGCTCGAAAACGGGGTGCATGGTATCCCATTGCCACAATATTGCAGAACTGAATCACATTAGGTCGGAAGAGCATATAAAAACTTGTGATAGCAGGCCTGAGGGAAACAGCCGTGCGAAGTCCCTTTTGCAATGCCAGTGGATGATAGTGGGTCGGATTTGATGTGTTGTGAATGCTACTTCTCAGGTTTGAAATTTTGAGTGGCTCCAACCCTCAAATAGTACGAAAATTTGCGCCTTATACACAAAATGATAGGATTGAAGGGCGGCTTATAAGAAGTCATGTGATCATGTTGCATCGACGGCATCGGCAGTCTTTTCGGAGTCCGAAAAGAATTCGGCCAGCCACTGATGAGAAACCCTCGAGAATCCGGGTTTCCAAATAACATTATTTTCCAGAGAGGGGGTTCCAAGGGGCTTCTCTTGGAATCGGGGTTCCTCAATAGAATAATCCAGACCCGACACGTCGGGGCCATCATCGTCTAAGAAATCCCACCTGCTTCCGAGCCACGGCATTGAAACCCATTCAAAGTCAACCACAAATATTAAATTGAGTGCAAGTAAGTAAAGTATCAAACGAGGGTCTGTGTTGCTATTAAATGACTGTGTATCAAGAATGGTATTGTGAACGAGGATGTAACCTTTATTGTATGACGCAACGAACTCCTCCAGCAGCTTCGCAACATCTATATCAGCGAACTCTGTGACATGTGCCAGGATTTGACAGTGACGTGGATCTGGGGGAAGCAGTTGCTGACGCAGGAGGAGGATTTGATTGGAAAAGCCATTGCAGCCTTGCACGAGTTGCAAGTGAACGAACCGCTTCCGGTTGTCGTCAGCAACACTCGTGTTGTTTTGACATCTGACCTTTGATTCAGATAAATAGTCCATTTGCTATTAGCCTACGCAGTTTTTATAATCCACAGAATTCCTTCGGTCTTGACTCTCGGCTCAGCTCGACCGCAGTTGATGATAAGTCCGTGGCGATGGTGATGCCAAGCTTGTGCCGTCCTCTAGCGAGTAATTACTCCTTTTGGAGGCGGCATCATTTGTTTTCTTTGTGTTCGTTCGTTGTAACTACGGACTTCTGAGTGGATCTGTACTTACTCCATGTATGTACTTGGGTATAGGCTTCCATCTAAGCAATAAATAAAAATTTGACTCCGAATGTGTTGGGAATTTTTTCAACCTTGAATGTGTATTAGGAATTTTTGGATCAATGACGTGTTTGTTCAGAAATTATGATTTCCTTGAATGAATGTTGGGAGAAGAGACTGAAAATCCCTTCTCATACTTGACTCAAAAAAGTGGCATGTGTATTGGGGGAAAGTGGATATTTTTCTATATGTATTGGGAAAAAGTGATGTTTGTTGGGAAATATTAAAAGTGCAGTTTGAACGTCATAGTGCACCGCATGCAAACGAGAAGTCAAATCGAACAAATTCACAAGTCTGCCTTTGCGAAGTTATGCAAATGGACTGTGGACGGGAATATGTCCGAAAGAACTAGAAGGGCTGACTTACCTGGAAGAGCAATGCATAGCAAGGGCAAGAACAACACGCTGCATGTTCAAGCTGGAACTAGGCGAGACCGGGCAGTATGCGTCCCGCGGCAACGTATGTATTTTTGTTCAGGATCCAGGTCCCCTGTTAAACATCTTGCCTCCGCCTCTATCCGACGTGTTTGACGAAATATGTGTAGTGCTTGTAGGGAGTAAGGACACACCGATTACAACCAGCATGCTTGAACGTACGCCCTTGTTAATAAGAAGACAGCGCATAATAGACGCGCTCATTTGGCTAAAAGACAACAACCCTCTATATGCAGACCTCGACGTCGCAGACATACGGAGAAATGCAGCAACATATCCCGAACATGGAGTTCCTATTCCAGAAGAAATAATCTTTCGCGCGCCTTCGTCCTCCGAAGGTGCGAGTTACACGACCCAGGCCAACGACGAAGCACTTTGCGACAAAAGCAGATTGCCCATGCAGACTCGCACTGTGATAGACGCGGAATCCGTAGACTCGACTTTTCAGCAGAGCAAGCTGGATGCGTTACAAGTACTGAACGAGAGCAAGTCAAGCTATGACAAACGCAGAAAAGCAGCTTCAGAACTCGTAAGGCAGCACAATCAGGCTTTTATAAAGTTTCCTTCGGGCTCCCGCCCTCAGGGAACAAGAAATAATCCGCTGCTGTTCGGTCAGTTGTGGCCAACATTGTTCCCTTATGGAGTGGGTATGATGGAAAATCAAGAGATAGCCAAGTCGGGAGAGGCACCTTTCAGAAGTATAGCTCTAAGAACTCACGTGGCGCACCTGCTGGAAAGCGGGAGCGACCGCAGGTTCCAAACACACACAGCATTCATTTTCGTGATGGGCAACATTATCCAGCGCCGAAAAGCAGCGATAGGGGCGAAACTATCAGTGAAGAGATCCTGGTTTCCGCGAGTTCACGAATTGTTTCAACAGATTGACAGGGAAACTATAGCAACATACCAAGACAAACTTAAGAAGAATGTGTTCGCAAGAGCTGAAACAGCCGGAGAAAAAGACGCAGCAGAACTCTTGAGGTACGTGAACTATGTGTCTGACCAGATTCCAGGATCCATAGGGGAGGTCCAGTCCAGGCGGCAAGAAATGTTTTCTGTAGCGAATTGCGAAGGAATTCCGCACATATTTTGCACCATAAATACGGCGAACACAAAAAATCCAATTGCCCAGGTCCTAGCAGGGAGAGAGATCGACCTCGACAAGGTGTTCCATGACCTGAAGGTAGGATCAGAAGCGACCGAGCGAGCGCAGTTTATAGCGTTCAATCCTGTAGCAGGAGCAGAGTTTTTTCATGTGACGATCCAGATCCTGATAGAGATATTGCTTGGAACAGGGAGGCTGAACGGCATCGGCGTATTTGGCAAAGTAAGAGTATATTATGGAGTAGTTGAAGCTCAAGGAAGGGGGAGCTTACATCTTCATATTCTCATGTGGCTGGAGCACGGGCTTTCGCCCATGGAGATCAAAGAAAAATTAAAAGATCCTGAATTCATGGATAAGGTATTTAGATGGTACGAAGACGCAATATCACATGACATACCTGAAGGAACCGCTGCATACGAGAAAGCCAATCACCTCTACAAGAGCGAGCCTGTCATGAGCAGGCCGACCAAGGGCATGTCTGGCCAGTTGTTGTCTCAAGATATAAGAAATGTCATGGAAAACACCTCGCAGGTGCACACTCACAGTGACACATGCTTTAAGTATCTGCCGAAAACGCTGAAAAATCTCAAAGACAACGACAAAGACTGCCGATTCCAGCTCCCGAGAGAGGTAGTAAAAGAGACGCACCTAGACGATGAAGGAACAATAGTTTTGAAATGTAACAACGGGGCGGTCAATGGGTACAACCGTACCATAGTTGCTGCAGTGAGGTGTAATATGGACGTAAAGCTAATTGGTTCGGGAACTATGGCCATGGCAATGTTCTCACACGTAGGAAACTACGTTATCAAAACCTCCCTAGACACAGCATTTATGTTTTCGGCACTCTGTGCAGGCATAAATGCAGTCTCAGATTCGCCCCCCATGACAGAAGAAGGGCAAATAGATAGTAAAGAACGAAGCAGATTATTAATGGTAAAAACAGTGAACCAGCTAATAGGAAAGCGAGAGCTATCAGCACAGCAAATGGCTTCAGAATTAATGGATTGGCCCACCAAGTACACGAATCGCAAATATCCCAAATTCTTCTGGACTCGCATGCTTCGCGAGCTTTCGCCGGCTACATTCAAGATGCGAGAGCAGGCTGACAGAGAGGAAGCACAAACAGCCAGAGAGGCTACAGACGGCGAGGAGCAGGAAACATCGTTAGAAGCAACGTTCGACGAGGACGAGGACACAATAATGCTTAACGAATATGCGCTGCTGAGCGACCTTGAAAATTCCACAGACGTCCAGGATGAGAAACAAAAGAGCAATTTGTTCTACGACGTGTTTTGCAGGCCAGATACGCTGAAGGAGCTGTGTGCATGGGAAATATTTTCAAAATACGAGAAGAGACCTTTGCCAAAATCGAAAAAAAGCTACAAGGAATTCAAGAGGTTCGCACCGTCGCATCCTCAGTATGCCACGCACTGCTTGAAGAAGCTGACAGACACTGAGGAAGAAAGAATTCCAGTGCTGGTGGGAATACCCATACCCAGAGCTGACGAAGAGGACAATACAAGCCACAAAATGGCGATGCTGGCGTTGTTCAAACCGTGGACCCAAAATGCGAAGACACCACTGAAAGAGGACAGAGATACTTAGGAGAAGGCATACGAAGACATGATGGCGACGACTTCAGCAAGGCATAGCAAAATTATGGACAACATGCAGTTGGTGTACAAGTCAAGGGATGCAAAGCATGATTTCTCAGCCACGAGAAGAAAGCGTGGTGCGGAGCTAGCCAAGAGCGTCCCAACCGAGCAGGACGTGATGGTGGAAGGGGAGGGATACGACCCTGTATGGGAGAGCGCTATGCAGACACGGTACGACGACGAGCAAGTAGACGGAGAGTACGAAACAGACAGCATAGAATCTATCCTGGTAGGGAGAGCGACCAATGGAGCAGGCTTCTACGACACAGCGCTGCAGGTAGCAAGGATAGAAAGCAATGCGAAGCCAGCTGGTGAAGACGATGCGATGTCGGCTGCTACTGCCCATAAAAATCTAGCGAAAAGGAGGAAGGAGGTGTTGGACGCAAGATTTGAGAGAGCCACAACCGAAAACCAAGTGCAGCGCCGGCGTGCAGAAAATGACACAGTTGAGAGACCAACCATTACATCAGTAGAGAAGGAGGAGGAACACGCAGCCGAAATGCTCAAAAAATTTCCGATGGAATCAGAAGATGCCAACGAAGAGTTCACGAACATGAGAAGCTGGCAAAAAGTGGCGGTGCTGCTAGTAAAAAAACATGGATTGAATGAAAAACAGACGTTGGCGTTCTTGCTATTGGCAGACCAAGTAGGGAAACAGAGGGACGACCCAACAATTAGACCAATGAGGCTGCTGGTAACAGGGCCTGGCGGAACTGGCAAATCCAGGATATTCGAGGCCTGGACCGAATTTCACGAATTGATAGGGGTGCCAGACAAACTCAGGTTGACCGGACCTACGGGAGTTGTTGCGAGCGATATAGGAGGGTCGACGACACACTCGGAGGTGTCACTATGCGTAAAGCGGGACACAATGAAGTCAGACTCACCAAATGGGAGGAAAATCCGGCAGGCACTGGAACACAGATTGGCAGGAGTTGAATCACTTGTAGTAGACGAAATATATTTCCTGGGAGCACGAGACGTGAGCGTGCTCAGCGAATACTGCTCAATAGCAAAAGGCGTCACAGAACATCCATTCGGGGGGCTTAACATGATCAGTTGCGGGGACCCTTGCCAACTCCCTCCACCCAAGGCAGAAACCGTGTTCAACAGAGCAATTGTAAACTGTTTCAAAGAGAACCAGCTGAATGCTGGAAACGAGGGCACACAATATCTGATAAAAGGAGTGCAAGCATGGCGCCAAATAGATCATGTAGTTGTATTAGACGAGATCATGAGGCCGAAAGGAGACGAAGTCCTGATAGGAATACTAGGTCGACTTCGCAAAGGGGTTTGCACACAAGCAGACAAGGACATCCTAGATACCTATGTGCTATCAGATTCAAGATGCGCAAGTGAAACGACGGAACTCACCAACATTAAGAAATGGACGGAGCGAGAAGGTTGCCCCTTGATAACATATAGGAACGAACCAAGAGATATGCATAACATGGAAATGGCGAGGGCATTCGGACGAGCCACGGGCCAAGAAGTGGCCGTGTACCACGCAATAGATACATGCGGAGACGGTAAAGGAAAGAAAAGACGGGAGCTCAAAGGAATCGCAGCGGAGGCAGCGTGGAGGGTGCCGATAAAACAAGCGAAGGACCTTCCAGGAAGGGTTCCGTATATGACCGGAATGCCAGTATTTTGCACCGACAATATAGCGACCGAACTAGGTCTGTCAAAAGGAAGTATAGGAACCATTGCGTCAATAAAATACGTAGAGCGCAGGGGGAAAAGATACGCCATTTCGGCTGAAGTCGACTTTCCCGGGTTCAAAGGCGAAGATGCAGACCATCCCGGCAGAGTTCTGTTAAGCACGCACAGTGAGACGTTCAAATTCAAACTTCCGAACTCGGACACAGCATATACAGCAAGGAGGACACAACTACCGCTGAATCCGGCGTTCGCATTTACGTCGCACAACTCGCAAGGGCGCACGCTGGAAAGGGCATGCATTGATCTAGCGAGCAGTGCGTCGATCCAAAGCGCGTATGTAATGCTGTCGAGAGTGAAGTCACTGAAAGGATTGTGCATTCTGAGACCGTTCCGTTTAAGCACAATACAGAACCACATTTCAGAAGAGCTGAGGCAAGAGCTGTCCAGGACAGAGCAGCAAGAACGACACACAATACGCGCGGCTCGGACATGACTGGATTGGTACTACTCAGTGTTCCCATCAAAGATGTTCGCAGAAAACGACAGATCTTGACAGCTCAAACGGAAAGAAGACGAGAGATCGAAGACGAGCAAAGGGAGGGTGAGGCAGAGAGCAAAGAGAAAAGAAACCGGGTAACAGCACAGCAGAATAAGAGTGCAAGCCAGAAAAGCGACAGACAGACAGAAAGGCGACAGAAGAGAGAGGGCGAGCAGTACAGAAAAGAGTGGAAGCGGCAACAAAAGAGCTGGCGACCAACAGGACACGGATTCAACTGATCCAGCTGATTGGTGGAGACAGGGGGCAGAGGAGGAAGAACAGAGGAAAGGAACGGCAGTAAATACATTAGCACTGCATCTTTCCATATATGGGCAACGAAAGAGCAAGGAAAATGCATCTCGAGCTCGAGCACCGCATATTACCACATATAGACGAGAACAAAGGAAAGGAACAGCAGTAAACACGTTAGCACAGCACATTTCCATATATAGGCAACGAAAGAGCAAGGAAACTGTTGTCGAGCTCGAGCACAGCATATTACCATATATAGGCAACGAAAGAGCAAGGAAAATGCTTCTCGAGCTTGCAGTGGCGGTGGCTATGTCACCCAGATCAGAACCCCATTGGCTAGCGACACACAGCCAGAACATCGCCTTTTAAGGCAAGGGACCAGTTACAAAAAAAAAAAAGGATAGAACCAAACCTAAAGGTTCGGCAATAATGTTTACCTTGCCATCGGGACATTGTCCTCTTCAGTTTTGGAATAAAAGTACTTTACAGCCACTCAGGGTCGTCTGAAAAAATAATGTGTGAAGAAAACTCGGGAGGGATGGTAGGTGAGCGCGAAGTACAATCAGCATCAAAGTTGCGAATGGATTCCAGATCTCAAATCAGTTCGCGACCCAAATTCCGGACAAAGTAAATCATACCTCGGAATCCCAATCCTCAAAAATTCCCAAAATATTACACTGGGAAGACGAGGCTTGAAGGAACCTAGAATTAAATCGTCAGTCCCAGAGTCAAAGATCATGTATTTTAATTTCAAAATTTGTGGTCAAAAAAACAAAAGTGTATGAAATATGGTGTCCATACACCTCGCAAAAATTGAGCCCGAACGCAACAGCCAAAGTGCAAGAACGGGACTCAGAAAATCGGTTCGCGATGGAATCAGTTCGCGATCAATTTCCTACGCCGCTTAAAGTGGGACTTCTTTCTGTCTCTGCATCATGAGTCCATGGGTACCACACTCCCACTTGGTGTTGTTATGTTTTCCCTCTTCCCAGATCGTCATTCGATCCATCAATTCCACATAATTCTGTTGATATTCTCGGGGTGTTCTGTCACCTCCACGGCAGACTCACTAACCTTGCTTCGGACTTATGTCTACGGCCACGGTACAAAAAACCGCGGGCCATCTGAACTACACCCTTGATGGTGCCATTTCCTATCCAAATATACCGAAGCCCACAAGCATCGCATGCAACGGTATGTTACAACTTGGCGCAACGCGGCCCAGGTGATTGTCGTATCGCCACCTCCGCTGCCCCCTTGGGAATCAGCGAAAGGCAGCGATCCAGATACGGGAGAGCATTTTATGCTCTGCACAGCAGAGTTCACGCACATCTACTCTGAATGCGTGGGGGTTTCTTTAACTCATCCTCTTGTGACTGCACAATCTTGGGTACCACTGCACTTGCAGAGGGACTCCAAGTATCGTTACCTTGATTGCATGCATCACACTAATAGCCGGTATTGAATGGGAACCCATGAGCAATTTAAATTTCGGGCTGTATGCCAAAATTACGCAACATAGCTCCCAAATTGCAGAAGTTCGGCCCTTTGATATGTAAGTTGAATTTTGCTTTGTACCGCGTCACATCTAGTCTACGCATATGCACTAATTTTGAATTTACAGCCCAAATTGGGGTGGGAACACGCAAGTTTGGCAGGCGCGGCGGGCGAATTGATTCATGGCATTGATGGTAAAGCCATTCTCGTGCCGTCTTTGGCGCCATCCCGCACGCTCCTCTCCGATGGCTCTTGATAGTAAGGTGCCGTTCTGGCCATCTGATCGATAGCAAGGTATTATATGTGTTAGATATCACAGTAGTGACATTACTATCTGACAACTGAATAGCAATATTTCGCGGACAATTCAGCTGCCCGCCCTCAGGGTGACAGTGCTTTGCTCAAAAGCCCTGCCCTCAGTGGGGATACCACACATCTATCCCTCACTAAGAACAGGGGTTAAGTAGGCCGTAGAGGTGGGCTTCATGGCGTGCGCCGATGGCTTTGACAGCGCGCCATCAGGATTTGATGGTGCACGTCGATGGCGCGGAACGATCTCCACGGCCCACGGCATGAACGGCAAAAAGTATTAATAGCCCGCGTACGCTATCTACTGCCTTGCCATCGCTATCTAAGAGGTATGTAAGGTATTACCCGAAAGGGTAATACTTAACAGCTATTTGAGCGTGATTCAGCCGTGCTGTTGAATCACACATTACTGGCACTACTTAGTGGGGGAGCACCCGTATATCTCCAGCACTAATACTAGGAGATATTGGGGAACTACAGGTGCGCAACTTGGTTTCACTGGGGTACCTCGACCAGAATAGGCACCCTCACTGATCAAGTTTGCCGACAACACGGTGACAGGTCGAGGAAGCGCGGGAGGCGGGTAGCTGGCTTCCTCTCATCCGATTGGTTGGCCAGGGTATATACATGGCTAAGTGAGCCGAATAAGTGATCCCCATCATATCATGCTCCTCGCATCCACCGAGATAACGCTTCTTCACCTACCCAACGAGCTTTTGGCAAAGATCGGGGGCAACGTATGATATACTTCTCAGAGTACTCGTTGTCTTACTCACACGTAAATCAGCTCCTATGGTTTCAGCTACGAAGCATGCGCTTGTCCTGCAAGACCCTCTGCGATGCCATGGATCCGAGCTTCCACGAATGTTTCATACTCAACGGCAGCGCCGTCGTACGAAAGCTACCAGAGAGCCTCCACCTCTTTGAAGATATCGCCAACGGTCGGAGCAAATGGCCTCGGTATGCAAAGCAGGTGGTGGTTCGCACAGGACCAAAGGCGCTCGAGATGCAGATGGAGCGCTCATCATCGATGGGAGAGCTTGAACGCACCGCGCTGCTCAAAATGGCCCTCAGGTCCATGAAAAACGTTTGCACAGTATCGTGCGTCATCACTTTGTCGCGCATGAGATCTCAACTGACTTTTGCAGATGGTCAGTTTCGCATAACGACGTTCCGTGGATTTGCGAGGCCATCCAGCATGCTCTCCCGGGAATTCCCCTCCTCGAAAAGCTGAACATCTCCATCTCCATACAATCCAGTAAGGCTGAAGTGCACATTTCGGAGATATCTGGCTTGAAACATCTCAAAATCGATGACTGGGGTCAGCGGTGTCCGCTCGGCCCTCAGGTTTTAGAGGTTGTAGCCCGGAGCCCGGAGCTGACCTCGCTTCAGCTGCCTAGGCACAAGAGCTATTCAGCGATCTGGCCAATTTTCAATTCACCCACCGGCAGGAGTGTCCGCCTGACCCAGCTCCGCACTCACACAGTTACCGAAGAACTGTTGGCATATCTCGTGACCTATTCCGGCCTGGAGACATTGGCACTCGATGGTGTCGATGCAGGGAGTACCCAGGCTTCGAATGAGCTTGCTGACTCTTTTTTCAACATTGCACTCCCGCGCCATGCAGAATCTCTGGTTGAACTCGCCTTTACAGCAGGCTATGAGAGCAGCTGGAGTTTTGGAACACACAATGTTCATTCGATTCTCGGCTTGCACAGATTGCAGAAGCTGCATGTGTCCGTCAACTGGGCGGATATATTCGAGCCTCGGAACCGGACTCAGGGGGAATGGAATCCAAAAATTACGGGCAACGTTGTCGTGCGTTTCATTTGTTTGTTTGTTTGTTTTTTTCCAAAATTAAATTGACATAGCACCTGCTGCTGGACACTGCGCCCCACCTCCCGACTCTCGCAACTGTCTCAATCTCTCACGCCGCCGACGAGAGCAATCGCGGCGCCCGGTGCGGGAACCCCAGGCAAGCTCACAATAAGCTCATGAGCCAAGGAATACAATCCTCTGTCGAAACATTCCGTACAGAAGTCCCCTCCGCTCTCCAAGTATGGGCGCCGGGGGGGATTCGCCAGCAAGTCGGCATCTCCCACGAGCAGGTGGGCGAGGAGTCGACAGGTTCGCATCGCCAGATATTTGCGTATCGATGTCCCCCACCTCAGGTTTATCCAATTCCGATTGGGTTCTAAAGGCCGATGGAGCACTACGGATTCTGCCTTAATAGGTCTATGTTCATTTTTTTGTATACATACTGCGGACTCATTTCTACCCCAAATCGATGCGGTCCTAATATTAAGGCACAGAATTCAATGTAGGCTTCTTCTATGAAAAACGAGAAAGCGCAACGGGCAAGAGCGAACATATACTAAGCACGGGTCAGAGAATTGGTCAAATAAGCGTACTTGAGTGTACTGTTCACAAGAGATGGATAGTTGAGAGGGCCAACCACAGTCAAACAGCAGAAGCCATGGGTTGCATGCCCACTAAATCCCCAGGCGTAAATGGCACTTTTATGCAAAAAACAGTTCTAGTTGAGAAGGTTCATCCATTGCATAAAACCCTCTCATTAGAATATTTATAACGGATCCTGTAACTACTGTAAGCAGGGAACTCTCAACGGCACCAAGATGTGTTAGCAGATGAATTACCTGTAACCACTGTAAAGAGGAAGCTGGTAATATATGAGTATGATAATCTATACCTCTCAACGGCACCAAGATGTGATGGCAGATGAGAGACATGCGCGTCATGTACTAGTCATATGGTCCACTGTCACGTCACAGTCACCTGACCGCTGCAGCGCCTGAAACCAACATGCCCATTGTTGTGTTCTTCTTTTGAGTGCCCCACCGGTCAGATGGATTTATGTTCGCTTGATAAGGGAGCATGAATCGTGCATGCACATTTGTTGCATATTCCACGCAATGCATCCAAGGTGGGTCACTACTTATGCCCACTGCTTTTGGCCTACTTCCCAATGCAACGGTGATGTTCCTCCATCCTGGTGGATGGAGATGTGTCAAGCAGATTCAGGAGGAGGGCTGTGTTGTTGTCTTGGGTGAGTTTTGCTTCTTTTAGTCATCTGGGTTCTACAGCGTGACGGGAGAGTCGGACCGGGTGCCGCATGAGCTCGGCTTGGATGGCTATTGGAGGCGAGGGATGATGGTTTATGTAAAAGCCTGTATTACACTGGGATACTTCCTCAAACTGGTGTTCCTAAGCGGGACCATGCTGTGTAATCCTACCTACCTACCTACCTACCCTAGTAAACATTAGTTAGCTATACACAAGGACATCATTGGAAATTGCCTACTACCGATCAGGTACCTTTGCAAAAGGGAGTACCTGTGTAAAAAATTGATCTGGCGACCTCAATTTCTCCTCAATTGCCTTGGAATAAATTCTGGGGTTGCATACCTGATGCATACGCTGTGCCTGCTATTTTTCCAGAGGCCAGGAAGAATTGAGCATGGGGAAAAATCGAAGGTTAGGTTTGGACAGATTTCATCAGAAATGATGGCCTGCCAATTTGGCTGGCCATCATTTTGCAAATATGCAATTTTTGATGTTTTGTATCGGCAGCTTCATGGCTCCGTTCGCAGCTCACAAATAAATCTGAAAATATTCAGACATTGAATTCATATGTCTGGCTTGCTTCCCTTGAAATTTCCAAGAATTCTGAGCCGAAACACCTTCACAGCAACTTCATCAAAAATATTTTGCAAAGGTACCCGATTGATTACGGTAGGCGAGAGCTACGCGGTTCGATTTAAATTGAACTACATGGTTCGGACCAATTCCGTAGCTCCCTCCAACTGCCCGACGGGCCGGAACTACGCAGTTCGGCTATCGGTACTTCCTCTCCATGCACCTTTTTCGCTCAACTCTGGGTAGGAAGGCCAACCACGAGAAACTGTCAAATTTTCATAAACTGCTTACTACACTACAACCACGTTGTTGAGGATGAGCCACCCTAATATTTGAAGAACGCGCCAGGTTATTAAGTAGTGATCAGGATGGGAAAGTAGATTCTACAAAATAATTAAACGAGACACAGCACACTTGATCTCTGAGTACCGTTTTTGGAAGTGTCCAATCTAACATGTGCACATAGTTCAACCCAGATTCTTCAGATGTCTGAGCAAGATTTGAGGTGACTTTAAAAATCAGTGCTGTGATATTGGATTAATCTGTTATAATAGGGCAGAGAAGATCTGACTCACAGTTCTGGCAGCTCCAAGTTCCTCAATGTTTTCCACAGTGCACGCACGGAGTAGGAAGCAAGGGAGCGACGCACAACCAGTGTGCTAAGCAGGGGACTCCTCGCATCTGATGGTGACTTGATCGCGGTGAGATGCGCTCGAATTATTGCCGAACCTTTAGGTTTGGTTCTAGCAGTATTTTTTTTGTATCTGCCTGCTTGCCTTAATAGGCGATGTTCAGGCTAGCCAATGGGGTGTTCACCGCCACCGCCACTTGATGCTCCAGATGTGTTTACCTTGCTCTTTCAAAGTCCATATATGGTAATCACTGCCACCGCTGAAACGTGTGCCGGCGGTCTATGGGTGAAATCCACTATAATGCAAATCCGACGGGCTGAATGCAATGAAGAAGTGTGCTCTAGTTCAGGATTCACAAATCCTGAAACCAACACAAATCCCTAAAACAACAACCAACCAAACTCCACTAGTGATTCCGGATGCAATCCCAGAGAGTGCGACCGAGTACGGGTCTTTGTGTACCGATAGAAGATACACGGGAACAGTTGTTTAATATTTGCGGATCGCAGCAAGCAAATCCAGGATCGTCCGCGGACAATGGTTCAATTTATAGTTTTGCAACTCTGGGTCACCCACTCTAACCTCGTAAGACAGGAGCAGTGAACCAATTTGACACGCAACACGCAACAAATCCGGAACACACGTAGGACACACACAAGTAACACGCAGAACACGCAGGACACGTACACGTACACGCAGGATCACGTAGAACACACACACACGTACACGCAGAACTCGCAAGGGATTATCCCGAAAAACTGATAGATTGATAGTAACTCGAAAATACAAGCACGCCCCCAAGGACAGCCTCGATGAATCAAGCCGGTGGTTCCGCCCTTCTGTACTCGCTGGAGCAGACCGCTAGTCTCTCCGCTTTACGTTTCCGGGTAGGAGTCCGTGCCTTCTCCCTACAAGCTGCCCACCTTATATACTGTACATCTAAAAATAACTCTACAAACATAATACATTAATCATCGGTGTAACCATGTCCGTGACTCGAGAATATGAAATAACGATCGCCAAGCTTGCTGACTGATTATTTTAGATCCTGAAAATGTTAGTTCTGGATTAGTCCCTCCAGACATTGTGGTTGAATTGGATAGCCCTTCAAAATGCCTCTTTGTAGACACCCTGAACTTGTGTGCAGCCCAAGAGCTACCCTAGACCGTCTACCCGTCGAGGTGGAACATGGTTGAGCAGGCTCCCTATTTGTCTGATTTATTTCTGACGCGATCGGGGCCTTGACTTGGCACCCGAGCGGTCCTAGTATTCTGGATTTCTTGGGCGCACTACTTGTGTCCCTCAAAGGATTCTTGGAAATCCGGAACCTTGGGTCTTTTGCCTACAATTAGACACCCTGGTCCCCTTCATAGCTCAAGTAAGGACCTTCTTCCTAAATTGGGTTCGAACTCGGTTGCCATATTAAGCCGATCGATATTTGATGGGTGTATGACACCACATCCGGATCCGGCTCGTTCCGGTCTGAAAGGTTCTGGGTCATCACGTGATCGAGCGCGTCGCCTCATTGGTACAAGCATGGACAAATAATGTTGAAACCCATTCAAGATGCACCTGCTTTGAGTTCCACAAATAGGCACAGAATGGATATTTTATTCCCCAATGTTCGTTTGGACTATCCGCAACCTCCTGCCCATAGTACGACAGTAGGATCCAGAACCAGCGGCATATTAGTCGGAGGCACCCAGTATGTGTGTTTTCTGGATACTCATCCGCAACTGGTTCCGGATTTGGTTTCTAGCCTGTAGTTCCAGGTCTACTGACTTGGGACTCGTCATAGACCCAGATGTGCGCGTATCCGCAACGGAAATCCAGAAAACGTTAATTTTCAGGTGTTGGCGAATTCACGGCTTATCACCGCCACTTGAGGCTCCAGATGCATTTTCCTTGCTCTTACCATGTCCATATATGGTAATCACTGCCACCGCCTCTGCGCACGCATGTTCTTTGCTCTTGTGTTGTCCATATATGGAAATATGCTGTGCTTTTTCTATCATGTCTGCTTCCTTCGTCCCGATAGTTCGCATCCTGGCTTCCGGGTGCGTGTTCGCTCTGCAGCCTCGGCTACCTCTGAATCCAAACTTCCATCCACTCTTTCTCTGCTTCAACGACTGGCATTCAAGCCAGTCGTCGACATGACGTCCAGTGAATCACAGATGCTCGCGTCCGCATGCGGTGGATCCCACAAACTTTAATCCTGTTGTTGAATACTTTGCTCTCCCATTTTTCCCTGCAAAGCCGGCCAATACATCGACTCTCCCTGATCCCCTCGATACGTCGCTGTGGGACAGTACTTTGACCGACGCTCATCTAACAGATGCGGATACCGAAACAGAATCTGAGACGGGGATGCAGGATCCACTTTTCTGGGACGGTGATATCGACCCCAACGCTTTGGACTGCATGGATATGGATGACTTTTTTGAGCAAGACATCCCGACTGTCGAATTTGCACCGGACCTCAACGACCTTTTTGTCGGACCACTTCCTATGCTGACTGACAGCGAACACAATGAAGCTCCTAACGACATAACTGACACGAATACAAAAAGTATGTGATGACGCGGTATAATACTATCTCCAATGCTAACGCAATCCGTCGATAGGTCATTATACCGAAGAGCCTCTCTCGCTTGTAAAGGATTCCGCCACAATAAAGAAGCTGCCAATCCTATACAAGAGCACCCAAACCCATATTCCACACTTTGACCCCTCTCTTGCTGCCAAATATTACTGCGTCGCCGAGCGTGTATTACCGACCTCCCTCTGCATCAGTGCTCCTTCCTTGCGACGACCCTCTTCATAAGAAGAAGATCCTTCGGACAGTAAAGGAGACTACCAAGCTCTACACCGTCGGTCCCATGGATTTTTGTGGTCACGCGAAAGCCGTTCGCAGGGGAGGGGCTGGTAAGTCATCCCTGCTTTTTTTAGTCAACTTTGCCCCCCAATTGGCTTATCTGTCCTCGCTTTATTCACCGCTAACCTTTTATTCAGGGTTATATCTCTCTGCAGATGGGATCCATCGCTGAACGACAAAGACCAGCGCTTCATCATGTCTACTTGGGAAGCACTCGGAGGCTCGCCCAAAGGATTCAGAAAAGACGAGTGTAGCCTCATCAAGAAGGCGGTGGCTTTCAAGGCTGCTGCTAAGAAACTCCTCAGCCGTTCGTGGACATTGGATAGGAAGATCACCGAGGGTATGTATTCATGGCGCCTGTTGTGCCTGAAGACTAATATGAACCAAATGTTACAGCTGACGTCGATCGCGAAGTGGCTATCCAGAAAGCAGCCCTTCGGGAAGCCACTGGCCAGAAGATTCTGCAAAAGGCTGCAGCCGCGCTTAAACGAAAGTCAAAGAAGCCAAAGAAATCGAATCATACTTAGAGGGGAGGCCATAAACCGCACCAATATAGTATCCTTCTTATACTGCCGTTCTCATGCATGTTCTCTTCTCACATACTACCGTTCTCACTCATACATTTTCTCCTCTCTTTCGTGTCTTTCTTCGTCGGGCATCTTATATAATGTTCCAGCAACACACCCTACAGAATAATTCGTCTCAGGAGACACTTCTACATATGCTGTCAAATAATCTATACAGTCGAGTCGCTCCTGTGGAATCACCTCATATGGAATATCCCCAATATGTAATCGCTTTTGGGCCCATCCCGCATCGGGACAGGGCAATATTCCACTTTCCGTAATATGGCATATGGAATATGCTCTGGAGCTGATATTCCATTACGGCGGTGCCCGAAAAAGGAAATTCTACAACACTTTGGAGAGCCATAACTATTTTAGTTGGTGGCATAGGGTCCTAATTTCTCATTGTGTGCACAAACAACTACTTCTTGCCTTCACTCTCTTCTCATGGCAATTAAAATTGACGAGCTTCTCAATCTGTTGATTGAACAAGAAGATTTCGACTCCGAATTCCTCCATTTCGCTGATGGAGATGCTGTTGAACGCCAGATCCTAGAATATCTTCGAAAGGAGGTCAATGAAGGTGAAGAGGACGAGGAAGAGCCCCCAGAGCCTGGATTCAACTTCAACAAGAAAGACGCAATGGCAGCAGTTGATCTTCTTCAAAAATCGTCCAACATCGACCTAATTTGAAAGTGGCTTTACCACTGGGTGGCTATTTGCACAAAGTCCGTGGAGCGATGGTACAGGAGGTGGAGGAGTCGAAGATTCAAACTAATGTAACATTGTACTTTGGATAGAAATTTTTCCGCATAAAAGATGATTTTTATTCGAATTTTTTATTCATTTATTCCGTCTGGAATAACCGTCATGTGGAATAGCGCTGGGGCCTGTCCCGACGGTATTCCAGATGAGCGACTCGACTGTACTGTGAACCAACCAATGAGCAGTGATGACGAACGATCTCAAAATGAGGTTCGGCACCTGCTACTTGCGGCCTTACCCCCCCTCATCTTTCTCAACGCGTATTTCACGCCAAATTGCAACAGATCTGATTTGGGCACATATTTTGATGGCGGTGACACGTTATACCTGGTGATTCGGTTGAGAACTCATTCAGATGTAGTAAATTCAATATCCCATAACCAGAGCCATTAAAACTGAATTCACACAGTCCATACTAAAGGGATTACTTATTCCTTCTACGAGTAATCCATAATTACATCTCAGTCACCCCTCCCAAAATTTCAGCCTGACTGATGGAGATTTGGATGAGTGAGTGGTACATGATTGGCCTTTTCGAGCATACCCAAACACTGAAATCCTGTTACAAGGAATTTTACTGATCCTTCTCTATCAATAATAAGTGTGTGTGAATCAGTAGAGCAGATTCATATATAATTCGGCTTGCTCCATGCAGAACTGGGTGAAATGCAGCCATTCTTTGGCAGGGATCAAAACCAGCCAAAAACGAAATTTAATTCGTGCCTTCAGCACTGTTGGTGGCCATAATTGCGCTGGGTTAAACTTGAAACAAGAGAGTGTGATGGTCCAAAAGGTCTTATACAAAATGTATTAAAATCATGTGTGTGCGTGATTTAGCAAAGAGTGAACTACGGTAGGCGAGAGCTACGCGGTTCGATTTAAATCGAACTACGTGAACCCCGTAGCTCTCGCCAACCGCCGGACATGCCGGAACTACGCGGTTCGGCTCTCGGCAGCGCCAAGTTGTCTTCCGTGCTCAACAATGCTCATCGCCGCTGTCGTCTTGAATTGACCGATTTTGTGATTTTGACCAGGCCTCAAGCAGCAAGATCCTAACTTGAACACAATAACATATGTTTACCGTATTTATGTTCTGTTGAATCTGTTCACTGGTGGATGGGGTGAGGGCGTGGGTGGGTTTCGAGGATGCCTCACTAAGTCACTTATGTAAACTCACTTAGCCTGCCAAAGTTCACTTAGGCGCACTTATGGCAGGGCAAGTGAATTTCACAAGTTAAGTTTGATGATCTGATGGCATAAGTGACTTTCCGTGATGGCACTTGGCGCACCAAGTGAACTTAAGTTCCTTTAAGTTTCTTTAAGTTCCTTCAAGTTCCTTCAAGGTCTTTTAAGTTCTACTTAATAAATGGCATATAAAGTCAAGCCACATATAAATTGTTCACTGCCAGCCTTCGGAACATAAGGCACGAGCACCTTTCTTCCGTTTTGGGAACTTTATGATGCTAAATTTCTTTTCCCTCTAGCACCTTCAATTCTGTTCCGATCTCCTCGGAACCGGATGCGTTCGACTTCGGGGCTCCTCATCCAATGTATAGGTGATTCAACATATTTTTCCAACACATTCCCCTTCTTTTGCGCAAAGGCATCAATGTTTCAGTTGTTTACCCTCCCAGAACCAGCCAAGTGCTCGGGAAGATCCAATACCTTGTCAGAATAGTCTAGCCTCGTATAGTACTGCACTGGATAGTTCAAATCTGAATGATATCACTATAAACACTGAAATGAGTGTAGTAAAGGTGGATCACAGCAGTATTGAGAGTAAGATTGTTGACTCTACGTCAAGAGGATGGGCCACCCCTAGAAGCTAATATTTCGACTGAACAATCGTTTCAATAGTGATTACTGCACTGTCAACTTAGTGTTCGGCCAACAGAATCAGGCACCGAAATCCGCATGAGAGTCAGAATCACACATCAATGTACTCTCTGGCCTATACTGGCCTTTCTAGCAGTCTCAAAATTTGTGCGGCTCCCAAAGGTGAGGTTTAGCAATACAAAAATATTTAGGAACGTCAAAGGCGCGCCGAAGGTGCTCAATACGCGTGAACAACGGGTCCGAAAGCGCGATCAATTCGATGTGACCCAAGGTGACTTGACTTCATTGCGCTTTCGGACGCGTCGTTTACACCTCTCGAGGACGTTCTTCGCGCAATTGAGGTTCCCAGATGTTCTTCCATTGCCAAATCCAATTTTGGAGAGCCCCAATAAGTTTCAGAATGCTAGAAAGGCGAGTATAGGCAATAAAGTACATTGATTTGTGATTGCAACTCTGAAGTGGATTTCTGGGCATCGTTCCGTTGATCCAATCCGGTATTAGAAAAACTGAGTGAAATGGCCAATAATAACGATCGAAGAGAGTGTTCGCTCAAAATATTAGGTTCTGAGTGTGCCTCATCCTCTTGAGCTAGGGTCAGTAACTCTGGTTCCAAATGTTGCTGTGGTCGACCTTCACTACGCTCATTTCAGTGTTTATAGTAGCATTATTCAGACTTAAACTATCCAGTGCAGTATTATATGCGGGCTAGACTATTCTTACAAGGTATTGGACCTTCCCGAGCACTTGACTGGTTCTGGGAATGTAAACAACTGAAACATTGAGGCTTTTGCGCAACAGAAGGAAAATGTGTCAGAAACATATTTTGAATCACCTATACACTGGATTCAGAGCCCCGAAGTCGAACGCGCCCGGTTTCGAGGCAATTGGAACAGAATTGAAGGTACTAGAGGGAAAGGAAACTCAGCATCACAAAAGTGCCTATATTTAGGCACAGCCAAGTGCGCGTAAGCGAAGTGAGCTAAGTGTGGGAAAAGATCAGTAAAGTGCGACCGCTTAAAATTGGGTGATAAGTGAACTTACAAAGTGAGGAAATAAGTTCCTTTTTGCGGACTCGGTTTCGAGCCCACAAAAAGCACTTCTAAGGAAAGCACAACAAGCAGTCGTGGCCCCGAAGGCTGATCGCCCTTGATTGGTAGGCAAATGTGCCTCTGCGAGTAGAACTGGCTCCACAAAACGAGTCCCGAGAGAGCACAAGACGCATTGCATTTTCGTAGAACGGAGTGGAGGTTCGGTTCCTTTTGGTTGCTTGGAAAAAACCAACGGCATTTTCTTTCCTGTGTTTTTTATCCTTGTTGCCTCGGAGGTGAATCCTTGTTTGATGCAGCGTTGTTGAGTCAAGGAAAGGGAATCCCCATTTGCAAAGTACGTCCGTAACCTGTCCTATAACCCTACTAAGGTTATTGTGTAACAGGAGTCCAAAGGGAGGTTTAATCTAGCATACGAGTAGTGCGAGTGGACGTCGGAGCTTCGATTCCTCTCGGGTGCATGGGGAGCATTGAAAGGTTTTGTTTTTGTTCCGGTGTTTCCGCTGGTTCATTCTTTATGTTACGTTTAGTGACATAGATCTCAAGAAAAATTTGAACAAGCCGAGTCGTAAGATTGGAGGATTCTCATATGACTAAATCTCCCCGAGCCTGGCCAGTGGAAGCCAGAGACACAAGTCTCCTCTGTGAATGCAGGTCGGGGCCCATCGGATCGAACCCACGAACGCAAATCAACAGGAAACACAATATAGGGGAAGTCAAAGTTGAGAATCGACGTCGATTCTGATATCGATTCAGTTGTCGATTCAAATCCGATTTACAGAAGAGAACCACGCAAGAATCGACTTCCAATTTAGACCCACCCCGATTCGGCGCGCATCCTAGAAGTAGATTCTCTTTCGATTCTCCCCTTGATTGTTTTTTTTCCAATTTCCTTAGTCCAATCCAGTCTCTTGCATGCACATTTTTTCTATGGTATCTGCGTTTTCTCTCCTTGTAAGGCTTTCCATTGTCCAATCATCACACGGCCGGAATTTTGTAATTAGGAGGTGGAGTTGCAAGAGCACTGCAACTCAGATGAAGAGCCTGGGTTCCGAAGCACCGCGGAGATGTTTGGTACTAGACGGTGGGTGGGAGGATCAAGAAAACGAATGGTTTTGTTGACAAATAGAGGGGAAGGTGAGCAGCTTTAGGTGCAAATTCTGAAATCGATTCAGGATGGATTCTGGTTGTGTTTCGACTCCGGGATCGAAATATGGATTCTGGACCGATTCGGGAAAACATCTAATAAGTAGTCGTGGCCGTGGATGCTACTGTTTAATGTTGCAAGCGGGAGGTTCGATTCTTGGCGACTGCGTTATTTTGTTGGCGTATTTTTTTGCTTCAGCATTGTTAATCGGTCGTGGGCCGTGGAGACCGCCCACTCTCGATGCGCATCCACGTCTCCTATATAAATTGAGCAGGAATCGGAGGTTTGATTCCTTCCGGATGCATGTTCTTTTCTTTTGTTGGGCACGGAGAGGTGAAAGTAATATCGAGGGAATCAGTGGAAGTGCCTGGATGCTATGTTCAACAGTTGAATTATGACATAAATATTTTTCAAAGCAACGGCTTGAGTGGTCCATGGTAAAGTTTACTAGCCATGGGCTGGCAGCCGCTGTAGAGCGCCTGCTATCTGTCAGGCTAAGAAGCAGTGGCGAAAAGCCTTGGCTGTCTCACGTCTGTCGCCTGATCTCCGTTGGCATCTTCTGGTCGGTGGACATTGTCACATGTCGTGTACATGTGCGAGCTGGACACTAGGGCGGGATTGAGTTTCTATTTTTGCTGACCTGCAGTGGTCGATTCTCAAACCCTCAGTCACGTTATGCGTCTCCCGTCGGTGTATCTTTCGTCTTTCGTCGAAAGACCGTGATTCCGCTGGGATGATTCCGTAAGATGAGGCAGCAGGGAAGCGAAATAAGCAGTCGTGGGCCATGGTGGCCCCCCGGAATCGATCAGCTTCCCTTGTCGCAGTTGGAGGGGGACTCGGAGGTTCCATTCCTCTTGGCTGCATGTGTAGGGAAAAAGGAGGTAGTTTGTTACGCTGGCGTTGAGTTCTTTTGTCGTTTTGTTGAGCAGAGGGAGGGTCGATTTTGAACTAGGTTCAACAGTTAGGTAAACCAAGTAGGAGGTTCAACATTATTGAAGCCCACCTCTTCGGAGCCAAGACACGGACGCGAAGGGAGTTGGTATCCAGACCCTGATCCGAATGGAATCCATAAATCGATGCCGCAACCAAGGCTAATAAGCAGTCGTGGGCCAGGGATGGCTACCCGCTGTCGATAGGACGCTCAGATTGTAACGATGCGAGCGGGAGCCGCAGGTTCGATTCCTGCCGACTGCTTGAGGGGTTGCCTTGAGGAAATGCTTTTTTTTGTTCCAGTTTTTGCCCTGGCGCCCAGTCCAAGTTTCGTTTTGGTAGATGCGTAGGATGCGGATGCGGAATTTGGCAAAGGGGAGGCGATAAAGGGTTCAACAATTGACAATCGAACCAACTACGAGTTGAATTTTAATTTTTCGAGGCGGCAGCTCGAGTGGGTCATTCGCCAAACCCAGCTAAGTAGTCGCAACGCACGAGTGTCCCTGTCTACTTCAATATCTCAAGACACTAAGCTAGCAAAAAGAAAACCCCCCGCAAGTCTCACGTCTGTCTGCCCATATTCGACGTTTCAATGGCATCTTCTGAGACCGCTGCTAAGTAGTGCATGCCATGTACACGTCGGCATGGGGGGCTATATGGACTCCGAAGCGTGATGTCTCGTCAAGGTCGCTGTTCGCTGACAGTGGTCGACTGTCAGGCACGTCGCCTGTCTCGAGCCCGTCTATGGGCACACCTTGCTGACTCAACCTAGGTGATTCCATAAGACGAGGCAGCACGGAAGGCCCGTAAGCAGTCATGGCCGTGGCGGCCGGCCGGACCGATAAGAAATCCGGTAACGCGACAAAGTTGGAACGGGACTCGGAGGTTCGATTCCTCCCGACTGTATGCACGCGGGCAAAGAGTTTTTTCTTTCAAGCTGGCTGGGTAGGGTGACAGCAGTTACCTACTTTGGATGTCGATTTTAGTGGAAGGTGAGAGTTCTCGCTTGTTCGTAGACCTCGCTGAATCTCGCAAGTCAAAACAGAACCCTGGGGGTGGCAATTACGGCAGATCATGGAACGCTTATTACGCGCTTACGGAGAGGCATGACGAGAGATATTTTCGGACTGGGCCAAGACTGGGCCGGTAGAAAGATGACGGTTAAAAATGGACAAAGAGGGTTATTTTTAAGCGTTCGCGTACGAATGCGCAGTTCGGCCGTCCCTGAAGTTCTAAAAATCAACTTGAACATACTCACGGCGCGACTGTCGTGTGAACTACGGCGAAGATGGTGCCTCAACGGCAGTCCGACCCCAAGACGGCCGCGGCATCAACACAGGCATCGTATTTTGACTGTTAAAGGGCACTGGTTAGGAGTCAGACGCAAATTAACCGTTCTTTAAGCAAATGGCTCCTCGGCTGTGCCATTTCCCCATATATTTGTGCTCTTTCCTTCCTCCTGTGTGGATCCTCTGTCTTTAACTCTTTTCACACCAACTTTTTCTGTGTATTTTCTCACTGCGGCCCGTCTCGTGGTCAACCGTCGTCCCCATTTGTCCCAAGGATTTCTCGATTAATTAACCCGTTCTTTAATGATTACCTCGGCGATTCTTTGTATCTGTGTGCGGTTTGCTCCATTTACTATTCATCCTTTCGTCTACCTCAATTACCTAACCATACCTTATTCATTTCGGCGTCTACGAGGCTGTCCAGAAACCCCATCCAGTTCAACAGCTGATATGTGCGCAGTTGTTTCTTGACAGCCTGTAAAGTCTCATGTTGGACTACGGACTGCGGCATCAGACATTGTTCTGTGTCTGAGCTGCCCAAATCGGTGTGTTTTGGTTTCAGAGCCAGCTGCGATCGCCGCATCAACGCCAGCGCTAATGTACCTCTTAAACGAACCCTCTGCGTCAATATTTCTCTCCCTTTCCCCCCATCGCCAACCATATCTCTACTACCCTGCTGCCGCGGTGGCAACGACGTTCTCACCCCAACCTTCAAGTTGTCCGGAGCCCTTGCATCAATATCAAGGACCTCAAGCTTTCCGCTGCAAGACCTCTTCAAAAAATGCGTCTCCTCGGACTTTGGCCATCGTCTTCTGGCCCTACACAAAATTATGAGAACAAAGGTGGTCAATACGCAGTCGTACAGCAGATCTCGGTCCACGCTCTGAGGCCGTCCTGAATATCAAAGCCGCGCTTCAACAGGATCCTGAAACTCGAGGGTTGTCTCACCATCGTTTTGGCAAAACCGTACGCAGGAACTTACCCTCTTCGTCCCTGGCTCTCTACTTTGTTCATGGTTGCCGGGCTCCATTTATCTCGCCTCCCGGGCCGCCAGAATCGACCGTGATCTGCGCATTCACTCTGTCAACAGCGCGCATTTCAACTATCTTCTGTTGTCCCCGTGCTCGTTGATGTTCATTGGCCGAACAGGCTCCCGTGTGTTGTCCTGAAACACTGTGCATGAACATGCATTGTTTTCGTTTCCCTCAATATTTCGCTGAACTGCTCACAGTTCCCCCGCCTATTTCCTCTGATCCCGGCAGATGTATCGCTGATGGCCAGTGAATTTGTGCATTTCTCGTTGCTCCGTCACTCACCTCCATCGTTTCTTTTTCGAGAACCCCAGATTCAAGTGCCGCCCGACCAGTACAAGGGAATATTTTGCGTGCTTTGAACCTTCAATGGTAAGCCATTGAAGCGCGGCTGCTGTACTGGTTTGGACACCATTGGCTTATCCCTTGCAGACTTGAGCCTCGCATGATATGTTCAACGTAGTCCGATCTCCGCTTCGATTTAACACTTTTGTTTAAAAGTCCGTATTCTGAGTAAAACTGTTACTTTAATGTTTCTTGGCGGTACACCTTTTTCACCTCTTTATTCGTCAACTCAAAGCTACTTAATATATTATGTACCCTGTGCTGAACATCTTTGAAATTTTAATGGACGTTTGACCCGCTTTTTCGTTGATTACGCGCTGGAGGAAATTCGTACCAAAATGAGATGGGATAGAATTGTTCTTCAAAACTATCAAGTCTTCAAGTTGCATTTGTCCGTACGACAGCATTTCGATAAGGATTCAGATCTCTGTGGGACCTGAGTCACCTGACGAGGGTGTGTTGATTGGATAAGTCTACAGAGGTTCCACTGATCAATCGCAAAGAAAGCATCGGCGGGATCCGCTTTTACCCGGCGCCGGAGCGAAGCGCAGGCATGTCTTGTATAAAGCAGTGGTTACTGTGGCAACCGCGATATTTATCGAATTCAAGGCAAGTGAGCACGGTTAAAGTAAGACGGCGAATAGCATTTATGCATCTTTCAACACTGGCAGTGCCGATCTCGCGAATCACGTAGCTACACAGCTCCCAGTCTAGGGCGGCGGTCGAGCCGAAACGTGACGTCGGGTCACACGGCAACGTGACAGGCCACCTCCGTTTTCTCTCTCCTCCATCTCCTCGTTCTCGTTCTCCTTGACCTTTTCCGCCGTCTGGGATGACGATCTGCCCGTCCGACAACGCCGTTGCCATCGACCAGTCTGGCTTCTGGGATCCCGGGAAGAGCATTGACTGGGACCAGCACCGGTGTGTGGCCACGGCCATGCGCGGAAACGCACTGAATATTGAATTACCTGGAAATTTATAGGATTGGCTGGGCGATAGCGGGTGGATGCTCTCTCGTCGTACGTTTTCTTCTGAGCGGTCTCGTGAGCTGGGCTGACGGTGGGATGGATTTTGGATGTGGGGATGCATAGACGGTCATTATAACCTGCATTTCCGTGTTTCAGCATGCTAGGTGCGTCTTGTCTGCTTCTTTTCCTACTAGAATTCGGCTCAATTAATATATATGCGCAACAGGAATTACACCGTCCCCCGCGAACAGCGACAGATGTCAGCTGGTGCTTATTTTGCTCCCCGAGGTTCGGTCTAACGACCAAAACAGTATCCGCATCCTATACATGCCGCCCGTCTACGCCATCATCTCCTTCTTCTCGTACCGCTTCTTCCGCAACTACACCTACTACTCCATGATATACGTCGGTGCGTCTTCCTGGTCCTTCCCCGGCGCACTGTGTCCTTCGTGTTCTGTGCTCATTGCATCTGGTCTTGGTTTAGCCTATGAGGCAGTGACCATCAGCGCTTTCCTGTGCGTACGCCGCGACCCCCGCTCGCGTGCAGAGCGCTGAAAATAACGATCTATAACCATTTCGGACCTGCAGACTACTAATAATCGAATACGTCGCCGCCACCGCCGTGGGGCACCACGCCGAGGAGGCGATGGTCCGCAAGGACAAGCGGCCCCTCCCGATTCCGTTCTGCTGCTGGCGGTATCGCCCGACGAAGGTGCGTGCCGCTGCACCGCTTGATGCATAAATTGAATCCCGAATCTTGCGCGCAGGCGTACTTCATGTACACCGTAAAGGTCCGTCCCGCAACTCAACCAATTCAACTCAGGGCTAATGAGCACGACAACTACCCAGTGGTCCGTCCTCCAATATGTGATCGTCCGACCAGGTGCGTTTCCCGTCTGTTGGCCCACTCATCATGGCGGACTGTGACCTGACCTGACGCATTATTTATGCAGCTATCTCCATCGCCGCCATCGTCTGCGAAAAATTCAACGTCCTCTGCGAGTCGCAGTCCCACGACCCCCGGTTCGCGAGCGTGTATCTCAGTGCGGCGGATTTTGTTAGTATCTCGTACGTGTGTTTTCTCTTCTTGTTTTGTTTCTTGTGTTACTCCTTGTTCATGGTCCGCTTTCCTACGTCTTGACGGCGAACTGTTTCGAACCGCTTCTAACTTCTGCGGCCAACCAACCGCCCTGTTTGATTTGAAATTACTTCTTTCAACTTCTGCTTCTTTCCTGCGTTACCCTGCTTTGTGGCACTCCTGAGCCTCCCTCCTCTTTCCTCAGTCTTTTATTCATACTGATAATCTCTACCCCCAGAATCGCACTCTACGGCCTCCTCGTCTTCTTCGGCCTCACAAAGGACGAGCTCGTGGGCCGCCGCCCGCTCGCAAAGTTCCTCTGCATCAAGTTGATCGTGATGTTTACGTTTTATCAGTCGTTTGTCGTGCGTGCCGTTTCCCCTTTTCTCCTACCATTCTTTCTTTCTTTTGTTTCCTACTCTCCCTTTCCTCCCCCTTGAAAATCGAGGGTAGAAAGAGGGGTGAGTGAGCGAGAAACTTTCATTCTGCTCATCCTCATAAAACGCTAGAGAGCATCGCATTACCGACGTTATTCGATCCCTTGTTTTCTTCTCTTTGGCGTTTCATAATCTCATTGCTCACTCGAGTTTTGTAGTTCACGATGCTGGAGGGGCGGGTCATTAAAGCGACGCAGTACTGGACCGAAACCAACATCGCCGACGGACTAAATGCACTGACGATTTGTGTTGAGGTGAGTAGTTTTTACTTCCTTTATCCACTCGAGTCGCGGCCCTCCAACCTCGTCTCCACTTGAGGTTGCCCCTCCAACCACGCTTGGCTCGCCTTCTCGATGGAACTAACGACTGACACATCCCCTCGTTTCACAATCACCGACCACCGCTCACCTTTGCATTCATCTCTACTCTCTACTCCACGATGCTAATGCATAAATAGATGGTCCTCTTCGCGCTCGGAATGTGGTGGGCGTACCCCTCGAGCGAGTATGCAAGCGAAGGCCGGCCGCGCCTCGGCGTGTGGCGCGCGTTGTGGGATTCGTGCGTACCTCTCCTCTTGGCCCATACCTTTTCGTTTCGTCTTTTTTGTCTGTCCTTCCTGGCACTGCACGATTTGTTTCGGATTCGACCGTTTCGGTTTTCCGAACATTTTATTTTCGCTTCTTCCTGTTTCATGTTGAGTGCGTTTTCTTGAGCTGACGTTTTTTTCTCTGGTTCGTTCTTCACAGAATCAACCTCAGTACGTCTTCTTTTCTTTCAAACCACCCTCTTCGTTCAAATGCACACACAGTGGACTTCTTCCGCGAAATCTGGGCCTCCCTGCGGTACTATATCGGCGCCGCAACGCACCACCACGCCTCGCACCCCGACGGGCCCAAAATGGACTTCGGCGAGGCGTTCGGCGTGGCGAGCGGCCCCGACGCACGCGGGCGGTCGAAGCTACTCGCTTCTACGTCTCCTTACGACGCGTCTACGGATGACTTCAATGCCCCGTACGTCCCCGAGGCGATCCAGCTCGCGCCGTACAGCTTCACGGCGCCGGGGAACGCGATCGAGAGCCCGCGCACGGCAGGGTTCAGCCCGCGCAACGTCAGCCGCGACACGAGTAGGGACCGGCAGAGTAGAGGGAGGGATTATAACGACCACCGTATGCCGGCGTTGCCCTGAGGCGGGCGGGAGGATGCTGCGAAGAATTGGTGTGTATACCCTGCGGAGCGGAGGCGAGAGAAGTAGCATATCGTCTATCTATTTGCTGTCAGTGTACTTGTAGCGAGTCTGCAGATATATCTTTCATCTGTCTTTATGCTCTGTATCGAAGTTTGACAGGCATTCGTACTCATCTATGTTGGTAGATTCTGCGAATGTTCACAATGGAAGAATGTTCAATTTCATTAACAGAACTCTACGCTGGGGGAAAACCCAGCTCCCAAAGCCTTTCCATTCGGCATCACAGTCAAGGAGAGTTCAACCTCCGGTTCCCGCTCTTATTCAATGCAACCAGTGTGACACACCGGGGCTTGGGCGACCTCCATGCTACTGTCTGTCGGACCTCAAGTTTGTCTTCTATGCAATCTGTCAAGTGGTTTTGATGCTCAACTTATATGGATTCAAAGTTCAACCACTATCTTTCCTTGGCAGGGTCTTGCGCAGAACCTCGGAGCTAAGCTTACCAGCCTAGCTCAGGAAGTGGGCACAATAAGCGAGATTAGGAAAACTATTGAAGATTGTCACGATTACTGGGTTTATTATATCAGCAAGCACGCAGACCGTCGCTCACAATCCCTCATAGATACGCACGGTCAAAGGGTTATTGGACCCCACGGCAACGCTCATTCATTTAAATATTCAAGAGGCAGAGTTGCATGAAACAGTGAAGAAATGACGCTAATTTTGAAATACGGTCAGAGTTCAATATTCAAATTGAACCATCCATCCGAATATTGATACAAGACAGTTGGTTTGGGTACGGTGGCGTGCGCTACATATCTGAGTACAATACAGTTCTATGATCTACAGTTCTACAGGCTCAAGACTCCATACATAAACTACGAAGAAAGAAAAAAAGGCATCTTCGTCCTCGAAACTGCGTCGCTTACTCCTCAACAGGTTCAATCATCGTCCTCCCCACTCCCACTCCCTCCCTCATCCTCACTCCCCACCCCCGCCGCCCGCAACAACTCCCTCCTCTCCTCCTCCCTCTGTTCTTCGTTCTTACGCGGGCGGATGCGCACCAAAAACCACTTCTCCCCGTCTGTTCGCACCGTGTCACCATCCTCGATCCCAAACCCGCACCCCGGCCCCGACGCGGAGGCCAGCAGCACCTGGTACAGCATCTGCCGCACATCCCCGCCCAACTCCAACTCCTGCCTCACGTCGGCTTCCTCTCCCTCTCCTTCGCTTTCTTCCGCCTCCTCTTGATCCTCCCTGTGTCCCTTCCCGGAGTTGACCACGGAGAAAGCAAGCCCAAACTCGAAATCCCCCCACGCCCTCACCCCACCCACCCCAACTGCCGCCGCCACAAGTACACCTGATGGTGGATGCACCCACGCGAGCGCACCCAGCGCCGCACCGAAAATTGCCACATGCAGATGCGCGACGGCCGCCCAGTGCGCGAAGACGCGGATCGGCGACAGCGGGGTGGCGAAGGGGAGGAGGTGCACGAGGAGCGTGCGGAGCAGGGAGAGAAGGTGTGTATACAAGCGGGACAAGAGGGTGCTCGCGCTATTGGTGTTGGTAGCGGTGTTCAGGCGCAGCGCGGAGGCAGGAAACGCGATCGCGTGAAGATACGTGGGGCAGAGCAGGATCGCCCCGCCAACGAGGACGCACCAGACGGGGAACAGGACGAGCTGCAATGGGAAGAGGAGCGAGAGCTGCGGGATCAAAACTGCGTCACGGTCCTCAAGGTCGAAATCGCTGTCATCGGCGCGGGTGTAGGAAGTCGACGGTCTGGCCAGCACTTCGGTGCGGTATACTTTGTTGATGTCGACTTCGGGGGTTGCCGCGCCCATGAGCAGGTCGAACGCGGGCTCGCCCGTGATGCTGTCGTTCAGACGCGTAAACAGGCTCGCGTTCTGTGGCGCGCGAGCAGCAATCAGCGATTTCCGCGCTCGAAGTTTATCGGCGGCGACACTCACCTTACGATGACGCAGCGTCGAGTGCGCGCGCGGGGTGAATTCCACGTCGTATTTGGAGTTTTCCTCGTCCTCAGCCTCGAAAGCAGCCGGCTTCATGGCGGGCAAAAATATGGAGTTGGAGTCGCGGCGCAGCAGTGGGGGGCGCGTCTCGTAATTTCTTCAATTAGCGTTCTGGCGCAGCGCAAGCAACAGCAGCAAGCTCACCGTTCGTGATATGGGCTGCAGGGACGATGTGGTGTAGATGCCTGAGAGAGTGGGCTCGGGAGTCTGAATAGGTCGTTCGATCGGCGCGGGCAGTTCTGGAGACGAAGGAAAGCTCAAGTTCGGGGAGGAGTGCGGCACAGCGGGGAGAGCAGAGTGCTCATAATTAAACACCTGAGATGATTCAACTTTGTACCCTTGCATTGGCAGTGATACACCGGCACGTACGCGTTCGACAGAGTTCGAGCGAGCACGGAAAAGTGAGCCGTTGGACGATGTCTGCAAAAATGAGCACCAAAACGCCAAATAAAGACTGCGCTACTCACGCTTTTGTTGGCCTCCTCCATCGCCCTGGAGAACTGGCGAGATAACGACACGCGGCGAGGCGACTTCGCAGGCTCAAGCATGCGACGACCATGACCTTCGAGGCGCTCCAGAGCTTCACGGACGTGGGGTACTGCCAGCAGCTTTGCGTCGATAGCGTCGAATGATAAAGTGTGCTCGTCGGCTGGCGTGTTCAATGCTGAGCCGAACGGCGTTTCCGTGCTGTCGACAGACTCCGTGCTTTCTGCAGAGTCGTTTCGAAACATTGGAATTCCTTCCTGCAGGCAGAATGGGATTGCATCTGGCTGAAACGCCTAGGCGAGAACGCGGGCTTACCATTGGAGGCGGGGATACGAGAGCCTCGGACATCGTTGCGTGCAAGGAATGGAAGTTGGGGCGTTATGGGCGTGACCGCGAAGAGGGGGATCGGCGTAATCACTGACAAACAATTTGACAGCTTGAACGTGACAGAGACTCACCGCCCAAGTCCCAGATAGGGAATCTCAAAGATCATGCCTCTCCAGCAAAATTCAGCCCCAGTGTATTTAGACGTGGGGAAGTCATATGTCCTCCATACTTGGATCCGGAGCAAAATGCATCCGACTTCCGTCTAAGTATCGCTTTGAACCGGGACATCCAATCGAACGGGGACGTCCACTGGCAGTCCAAGGACATATTTGCCGAGAAAACGGAGGTGCTCGCCACCTGATTTCGGGCGGTTGAGAGCGCGTCATCACATCCACGATCTTGAACCTGGACTGCATTTTCATGGTAGTTTTCTCTCCAAGTGGTACCCGGTCTCAGTCAATCACCCGTAAATCATCTGAAGGATGAAACAACAGGTTGGGGGCTTAAGTACTTGGCGTGGCACGAGAAGCCGACCATGTGGAATAGTGGTAAAGTATGCGCGGGAAAAAGACTTTTCACTGAGGAAACACCGGCCCCGGAACAGGAAGCATAAGTTTCGACACTCTAAAAATAATGGACACAGAGTCACACCATGTGCTTCCGGGGGAATAAATAATGAGAGGTAAGCTGTGGAAAGAGTACTTGACACTGTAACGTTTCGTCTGAGAGTGCCCAATCTCGGCCTTTTGTTAAGTTCCGAGATTAACTTGGATCAACGTCCACCGTGACGCTCAGTGGGGCCACGGCGTTTTAAAAAGACGCCATAGGGCCTCTTACCAAGCACCATGTCCTACAACATTCTTGTTACTGGCGCCTCAGGCTATCTAGGTGGTACCCTTCTCGCGCGCCTTGCAACTTTGCAAGACCAGTTTCCAGCCTACGGGAACTTGTACGCCCTCGTCCGCACCGAGGCGCAGGCCGAATCTGTGAAGCAGTATGGTGCTAAACCGCTCACCTTCGATACTCGTATTGGCGCCGAGGTTCGCGATAACGTGGTCAACTTGAACATCGCCGTCGTATACTTTCTGATCGATGCGGGGAGCTCCGAGGCACAGGTTAATTTCATCAAGGCACTTGGGGAGGTCGGAAGGAGGTCTGGGAGGGCGGTTCATTTGTTGCATGTGAGAAACACCCCGCTCCGGGGAACGCATTCCTCATAAACCACAGACAACAGGAGCCAAGATCTTTAGCTCTCATGCTGGTGCACCTACAGACAGGCCTCTGCTCGATAACGACCCGGAGTTGTACAACATTCAGAAATCACAGCGTTCGCCTTACACGAGAATGCAGGAGGTGAGTATCTGACTCTAAACGGTGGGTCTGCTTCCATTTGCGAATTATCCCTTAGGCCGTGGATGCCAACAACACCGTCATCGAAGAGGCGGAAAAGCATGGTGTCCGCAGCTATATATTTGCGCCTTGCATCGTGTGCAAGTAACTTTTCACGGCTCCGTAGGTCAATCACCTAACTCGATCATGAAATTTCAGACGGGGAAGGCGAAGGCTTCGGGAACAAGATCTCCATTCAAACCGCGGCTATTGTAAAAGCCGCCAAGGCACTGCAGCGGGTCTACAAGGTTGACCAGGGAGAACCGGTACGGGAAATTCGACTTGCGTAGAGTTTTGGCTGTTTGTTAACAACCCCTCCCACAGTCATGGCCAGTTTGCCACATCGTTGACACTACAACTCTGTATCTTCGACTGCTGCGCAAGATCCTGGCAGATGAAGACATCCCCCACGGCAAGAACGGATATTACCTCGCCTCCTCCGGCAGTATCGTCTGGGACGAACTGTACACCGCCATGGCGGCAGCCCTGGCAAAGCGCAACGTCGTGGGCGACGCCGCGGTCGTTCCAGCGGTGGGAAACGACGATTCGCAGATATTGGAGCGCATGGGAGCTGCATTAGGTTGTCCAAAGGAGCTTGTGCCCGTTCAGCTTGGGGGCAAGTGCACCTTTACCGCAGTCCATGGCAAGGAGATTGGCTGGCAGCCGGAGTTTTCGCCAGAGCATATCCTTGAGGCGGCGGATGTCGAGGTGGAACTCATTTTGACGAACCTGTGAAGACGGCGATGTTGCTTTTCAACAAGGTGGCCAAGTCCCCAAAGAATGTATTTCGATGGTAATAACAACTGCATAATTATCATTATGGCCCCAATTTCATGCGCGAACATATGCTTCAAAAGCATGCAAGTGCATGCCGTGTGTGCCTCCGGGCGATTGAGAGCGTAGCCCAAGCCTTCAAGATACGAAAGATCCAGCTTGGGCAGCTTGGGCTTCAACTCCGTGTTACTGGATAAAGGCTATGGATTGAATTAAGAATGAATTCATGACAGACCAGCATTTGAATTTTTGACCTCGCTATCATTGGCCGGAAAGACAGAAAAGACACGCCAAGTGTAATCACCCGGCCCCGAATCGAACGGGACCCGCATGTTTAAATGTTACAAAACGGACCTGACATACGATGCGGCTGCACACCATGTCCTTCCGGGCGGTTGAAGTACCTTCGGGGTAAGTGCTTGAGCTGTATTATTGTAACTTCTTACGGAGGTCCCATTTTTCCGCTCAATTTTATGCAGTTCTGGAGACTAGCCAATTGTGAGTTTTCCTGCTCCTGACATCGTACCACTGTGGATGATATGACCAACTACGCCAAGTATATAGCTCAGATATGTAATATCTCGTCGGTTCGATAAAACAGGGTTATGTGGGTCCGTTCAACATGCCCCTGGGCCTCTGGGGGCCGTATCCGGCATCACCTTTGTGCAGCGTTCTCTCTCCACCGTGACGATGGTGAGCAACATTTACTTCTCGAACCACTCGTTCCAGTCCCGCTCTCAAATCCAACCACCTTCCTAAAGCGCGGGTGACCGCATTGATGCCATCATTACGCGCATTTACAACTGCGGGCCCGTCCGTTTAGAGCGACGAATTTCAACCGAACCCAGTGAGACCCAATCAGCTTGTAACTGATTCTATTTGATGCTCATGTTAGATACTTCATTTTGCTGATGAATTGCTAGTGTCATAAGTATGCATGTGGGATTTCCCGAATACCACACTGATTGAACACCAAAGATCATCTATAAATCTTTTACGCAGTGGCTTCCTGTTCTTGGCAGAGAAGATATGCGAAGGAGTAGCGGTGTGTCGCTCACGTTGGCCACCGCGTGGTGGTCCGTAATACATGACCTCAAAAGGGAACAGGTTATTCGGCGAGCGAAGCGCACGGGGTTCGTCGAACTCCCTCGGTACCAGTGCGACTAGGGAATCCATACTCAGGCAAAAATGCGAGAACAGCATAGTCATGTAGCCTATGTCATTGTGTTCCCGGAAGGTCTGGTTTATGTCCAGCGGAAAGCTGAGTATGGCCAGCGTAGTCCTGCACGGCTTGGATGTTGCCCGCGGTCGAAGGGGGGGTTAGGCTGGGACCTCGAGAACATCGGAAGAGTGAGCCGAACCAGTGTTTTTCATCGTTGTCTCTAATGTGCACAACCGGTTGATTTCTCCCAAATTCCTAGACAGCCGATCCAAGCCACGCACCCGGGTAACATTGAAGTTGTGGACAGATGTCGATTTGGGCCAAACCCATTTTGAAGTTTTATATCTACCCCGCTACTGTGTTGGAGCAGGTCTTCCAAAATCTCCAGCTGGCGATTGCAGGAAGCCGGGCGGCCGAAATCGAAGAATCTCTTCTCAGTCACCGAGTCGATGCGTCGGTTGCATACAACCTTCACAAGGACAGTGTTGTCGTCGGACACACTGTAGCAATTGTCAGGAGCACGCCCCTGTAGATATTCTGGTGAAACTGTCCAAAGTTGTGATGAATCGTTTGTACCAGTAAAGAGATGAAAGGCACTCGCGGAAATGTATTGGCAATATGTTGGACTGAATAAGCTCAAAGCGGGTCGGATGTGGTAGCAACGTTAAATATGCGGTTTAGTAAATGGTAAATCAAATAAATCGAATGATAAATCAATGCGAACGCACTAGAACACGACACAAGATGGCCATGGTTCAACCAATCTGGCCCACTCAATTCAATCCCCAGTTGAGTTTGAACGCACCTAAAGTCACAGGACTCAGCTGTGCGTTCGGGCATTCGATTGAGGTTTTTAGGCTGGGACCAGGAATCGCACTCGGCGCAAACTCGCATTCCTGCGTCATATCATGTCAAAGGCTAGTGCCTTCAAGCAAGGCTCAACCGCACCGAGACGAAGCGGGTGGGGCGGGCACGGGGAGATGGGCATGTTCGAGGACGCGCTCCAAATGCCGGCCACAAACCGTGAGTAACTTGGGTGGCTTTGTTGGCGAAGGATAAAACTTGGATCAAACGTGTCGGAGAGCCATCGACCGATTGCAATTTCGAGTGAGTAACGAGACGAAGGCGCAAGGGGGAGTCCAGTGAACACTTAGCCGAGAAAAAGCAGAGGAAATGTCAACGCGATGCTAGATTGATGGCCATGGCTTGCTGGTCTGGCACTTTTCTAGTGGGATGCGTGAACCTGGAGGCGCTTCCGTCACGGCGATTGTACTTGAGTTGTAGCTGAAGATAAGAAGCAAAAGCCGTCCATCAGAGGCGGTGGGTCGACGTGGCAAAGTTGATGCGCGCTGCGGCTCATCCCGGTTGGATCCCCGCAGGAACCGCCTCAACTGCCTTCCCAAGCCACCGTCATACTTGCAGTCCATGAAGCTGTTCCCGTTGCGGCTTTTCCGGCGGCTCTGTGCCAAGCTCGTGGTAAGGATCGTCACGGTGACACGAGCACCGCCACGATCATCTCCGTCATCCCCTTCCTTCACAACGACTATGGATCCTGTACCGGCTGCCGCCTCTCTTCCTCACGAGATTTGGTTCTACATCCACCGACTAGCCACTGGCGACACATCACCCTTGGTAGTGGCGCACGCAGATTGGTTCCAATACAAGCCTGTCACCGATCCACTCGAAGAGATCGCGCGATTCTGGCGCGTAAGCTGGCGCACAGCGTAACATAAAGTCAAGCGCTAACATTTTGTTCAGGACGCATCATCCTTAGTGCTTGTATGCAGGTTGTGGAATAGCCTCGCAAACGAGCTCTTATACGAGAACATCCGCGTGGATGAAAATTTCGACAGCCTCCTGCGCCCCTCGTTGGAAAACCCGGCGAATGCGAATCTCGTTCGCAGTGTCCGGCTGTCCCCCACCCGATTCGACCACAACTATGCCATACTTGCGCTGTGCCCTCGGATCCAGCTCATTGTGCAACCAGAGGCTTCAAAGAAGGACCTCGTCTTTCACGCTCTGGACGCGGGCATCGACACAGCACCGCTTTCGCTATCCCAGTCTTTGACCCATATCTACTGGTCCGAATCGGAAATGACCTCTGCCCTCTTGCGCAAACTGATTACCCTCGCGCCAACCCTCGAATCCCTCTTCCTCATGAACTCTGCCGTCTTGCAATCCGACCCCGAAGCTATGACCTTCCCGCCCATCCCGCGCCTCCGCCGGCTCGGACTCGTCCCCGCCTCCCTGAGCCTCACTACATCCATTCTCCAGATCAACCTGCAGAACCTCACTCGTCTCACCTGTTCCCCCTCCCTGTTCCTCATCTCCGACGCGCCCATCTTCCCCTCGGTGCGCACGCTCGAACTCTTCGGCTCGCGCAGCACGATCCAGTTCGCGGGAATATTCGCGCGCTGTCCGCGCCTGCGCGAACTCTGCTACGATGTATGGAACGGGATCTTGGAACTTGAGGATGAACAGCGTTCGCACTTGGAATGCATCCGGCTGCATTCCGCCGTCACGGTCATTCGAGATTGGAGCTCCATCACCAGCCACTTTGCGCTCTTTGTCTCGCCTCAATTCCCCAAATTTCAGCGGCTCGTGCTCCACGGAAGCTGGTATCGGGTCGTTGACGACGCAGCGTTTGCGCCCTCCCGGCAGAACCTTCGTACCCTAGGCTGCCAATTGGAATTTCCGGAAGGCATCGTACGTTGAAGGTATGTGTATGCGGAAGATCCCACAGTCGCTATCGATTGATATGATTGTGATAGATGTTTCGCGATCCGTTATTGTCCCGTCGGCAGGTTGGTAAAACAGCCTTTCTTTCTCTCATCTTTCTTTTCAAGATACATAAACGAGCTATGACTTTGTGTTCTTTTCACGTCAAATCACTGTCTTCTCTTCGTTCGAAATCGGTCGTCCTCTTTCATACGATGATCTTTTTGGGTTGTGATTTATTCTACTTTGCTTCCGCATTCGTTTTGTGGAGTTTCCTGCCGCAAAAAAACAAAGTTACTGCGCTAGTATCGGCCGTCTCAACCAAAGGCAAGAGAATCGGAGCACAGCTTCTCTTTTCCCTGCGATCAGCCATGCGTGAATCCAGGTGAAAAGACTCAGTAGCACTCAGTGTGTGCCTGCTCTCAATTTACAATCCAGTTTGAGTGAAGCAGGGAGACCTGGTTTGACTCTAGGCTGTGTCTTGCTGCCATTCCTTGTACATGTCGGTTTTTCTTTCTTTCTTTCGCTACCTTCTGATCATGAATCAACTCACAGATACAAGATAGGAAACACTGTCACGCAACACTCTACTTCGAAACAAACGAAGAGGATAGAGAGAACGAGCGCCGGTATGTTGCGAGGAAAGATGTCGGATATTCGGGATCCCATCGGATGGGAAAAGACTTGGTTTTACGCGCGTGTCACTTTTATTGTGTACACCCAGAAACCTTCTACTGTACAGCAGAGAGATCTTCTTGAAACGACGAGAATCCAGAAAGAGAGCCTCTCACGACCGAGACCATTTATGATGAAGATGTAAATAGCCAGGAGGAGACCCAGAAGCTTAGTGTGCATCTGTCTTGAACATGGATCCGTTGCGGTTGTGGGTCTTCTTTGATTTCTTCTGATTGATGATTATTAATAGCTCAGGAGCAGATGAGAGGTCGAGGAGTATGGAGGAAAGAAATATTGAAACCCATTTTACAGCTTATGTGCGGAAGATCGGATTATATTATGGGGAGGGAGAGGAGAAAGAGGTGGGGGAACGATGGGAAGAGGATGATTATGTGCCGAGGCCCGAAGGTGTGTTACTGGGCAAAGCAGGAGACCCAGACAGGATGGGTGAGGTCTGGGGAGGAATTGTGCGATCCAGATCCGAAGGACGGAGTGAACGCCCTTCGTTGGACAATTCCACCGCAGGTGTAGATACTTAGCTTTCTCCGTTTTATTAGGGGGAAGAGTCGTGGTGGAGTTGGTCGCAGTGGGGTCCGTCGGGGCGTTACATTTTCCATGAACCTGGCGATTAAAGTCGGCGTTGGCAAAAGTTTCGGCCTTCCGAAATTCCGTAAGTGGCCTTGTAGCACAAGAGAGTGACTCGTCACTCAAATATACCTACGGTTCAAACTTGAAACTTGACCTGATGTGAAACTCTTTCCATCAGGCTTCGCGACCTAATTTTCATTCTACTTTTAAGAGGAACACAGTTGTTGGATGTATAGAAAGGGTTTGAAAGGCACCGTTTGGACCGACTTGAAAAATATTGGAATCAAATTGGAAGCTTGCGGCGATCAAACTGCCATCAAAGATGCGGCAGACGCCGCGACGATCACCGCCACGCGCGATTCTTTTTTGCTCAATCCATTTCAGCCCCTTTCACAAAGAAAACCGTAAAGATGCCTCGTCCCGGCTTTGGAATCGAAGGATTCATGGGTATCGGTGGAGGAACGGTCTCCGGGGAGTCGGAAGCCAAGTGAGTGCTACCCGTCTTTCAATTTACCTTGCAATTTGCCGTCATGTATCTGAAAACCTCTTTTAGTCTCAAACGCGGCCAAGAGCTCCTCAACATGAAGAAACCACAAGAGGCCCTCCCTTTCTTATTAAAGGCCCTGGAAGATCCCAACAATCTCGACGCATGCAGCTCTATTTCTATGATGTTGCCTCAAGATACGGCGATCGCATACTTGCAAAAGGCAGAGCTTGCAGGTGAGCAGCGTTTTCGTTAGCCACGAACCGCTCCTGAATTTGTGGGAGGACGCCGCCATTTGCAGAACGTGTTGGGCCCTGACTGCTTTGAGCTAACTTGCCGATATGGCGCGCCAAATTTTTGGGGGATCCTCGAGACGCGCCCGTACATGCGTCTACTTGGGACTCTTGTACGAACCTACGTCAATGCAAAGAGATGGTCCGATGTGAGCTTCTCTTTCAAAGATGCTAAATTTCAGCCCCAATCCTTTTTATCTTTTGGAATATAGGCTGTATCGACAAACATCGAGATTTTGCGCATTTGCCACTCCGACAACATGGGGCAGCGCGCTTGGATGTCCGCGCTCTTGCTCCAAGCCGGCCGACCTGCCGACGCACTCTATTTTGCGCAGCGCTGGCTCGAGGCCGACGAGACTCCCCCGGGTAGCGGGATCGACTTTGCACCGCCGCAACGCGCGCCAATGACTGATGCACAGATCAAAAAGGTGGAGAAGTGGGTCGACCTGCAGATGATCTACTCTGCTGCCCTCGCCGCATTCATCCTCGACGGTGACTCCACCCTGGCACGTCAATATCTTCACATCGCCGTGAAGTATCCGAGTGTGCTCATCAAGGTCATCGGAAAATTCAAGGAGCGCGGTACGCCCTGTCCCTATCTTATTCAGCATTCAATTAATCCAGTGTAGTTGACGTCGACACGCACGCCACCCGCTCGAGCAATGGTGCGGAGGATGCGCGAGATCATCTCTGGTTGGCACAGGATCTCTGGATGAAAGATGCGGCGTGGAACTGGGTAGCCCAAGACCCGATCGTAATGGACCACGTCCTCCGAAATTGTCCCCAATGCAATAGGAAGGAAGAGCGGGTTGGCCAGTGGCAGAAGTGTGCCGGCTGTAAGCAGGTGCGCCCTGTTTGTTCTCGATACTAGACGCATATACATGTCGAAATTTAGGAATGGTACTGCTCGCGCGGTTGTCAAAAGGCCCAATGGCCGGCCCACAAGGACGCCTGCAAGAAAACACAGCACCTTGCCAGAATGAGTGCAATGTGGTCCTAAGCAAAAGAGTGTGTACGCCTGTGATTTCATCGCGTGCTGTTCGGATACTTGGCCTGAAACTTCGATATGTTCGGATCGCCCACTGTCTCAGGTAAGGTCTTGACCACATGGAACGTTCCCACCAAGCTGGTGAGTCAAAAAAGGCGGTGAAGCTTACTGCGGGCCCGGCGGCACTACTAAGAGCCGGCACGCATCAGTATGCGCCGGCCTGGAAAGGTCAAAGAACTGTGGGTCCCGAGCCGAGCTTTTTCGAACACAAGAAACAGTGACGTATCAACATTCCAAATAAAGAATGAGTTCGTTCAAGACTTGTCGCGAGTGGGTCAATGGGTCAGTGGCCTGGTCGTCTGTCTCAGTCAACTTCCGCTTTGCAATTGTGGATAGCATTCAATCTCGAAGAACGGCCTAGATCGTTTGGCGAGCGTTAGAGTCACTTCTGGATTGTGCCCTACCCTTTACCTTGGAGTACCGCCGGCACGTCGACGTCGGGTACCTCTTGGTTCCACGAGGTTCGACGACTTTTCACACGGTTTCACGTCATTCAGGTGCCTGAGTCTATTGAGTTTTTTGTCGGCTTCACGTAAGTTATTTATTTTGTGCAGTGCCTGTTGATCCAGTATCTTACAAGATCCCGCGTCGTTCCGCAGGCAAAGCCCCATACAGAATCATGTCTAGTATATAAAGCGACACTCGAGAGGTTTGGTTTACAGCTGCAAAACATCCTCTGTTTTCTACTTGCCCACATGCACTTCCTCATTGCCACCGTGGCGGCTCTTGCTGGATTTTCTGCTGTCGCTGCAGCACCCAGCAAGCGCGCTGGGACTATCACCGAGCCTGTCACTGGTACATCCATCAGCACCGGCGCTTCCATTGCCTTCAACTACGACGACTCGAATTGGTGCCACGAAGGGTATACCCCCGTCACCATTTGGCTCTCGGAATCTGCACCAACGGCCCTGAACTCTACTGGGCAGCTTCCCGAAGGCACATTCATTGACTACTTCGGAGAGTATACTATTGCCAACTTCGGTATATCTTCCGCCACCTGCCGTGGCACCATACTAATGATTATGTTGTCCATTAGGTCTTTCTCCCATCGCCGGGCTCCCAGCCCCTCCCACAAGCCTCACTGTCCCTGACGTCTCTGCGTATTCCTCGGGCTCCACTCTCTTCCTATCAGTCGTGGAAACCGCCCAAGCGGGTGCATGCCCACCGGTTCGTTCTTTCTCGATCTTAGTATCCTAGATGATTGACCAGAAGAATCACAGGGTAATGGGGTACCAGCCCAATACCAATTTACCTCGGTTTCGCTGGTTGTTGCCTAGATAGTGCGAGTTTGTAATGCTCGTTACTTCCATATGACCAAATTAACTACATTGTTGCCTATGCATGTTTCAGAGTCCAATTGGTATTGCTGAAAATAGGGTCCATTTGTTGTTAGCATCAAGAATTCGGGTACATTATACCCCTGCTAATCAAGATTCGAACACCAGCTAGGGTTATATTGGCGGAGAGACTAGGTCGACGGAATATGTCCCAATTTAATATCGTATGTCATCCCGAAAGTTCAGGGTGTCGGAAGTGTTCTGTAAAAGCTTCCCGATATTAAGCATTGATGTGTTGCTCAATGGGTTTACATGACATCGATGTGTATGCAGGCTAGACGGCATAAAATATCATCCGAGACTTGACATTATCATATCCTACAAATGGTTAGCTCCGGAGAGGTCTTGTATATGGGCCGCTCAACCAGCAGGATCAATGCAGCTACGGTTTGATGCGATAAATATTATTCTGGTCCGCGAGCGCAGGAATTCTAAAAGCGTGCGCTTTCTGAAATTTGTCGACGGCGGAACCGGCCACCCAGGCCAGAGATTTCTGACCCTCACGTCACTTATCTCCTGGCGTAATTTAGAATAAACTGATTTTCTTTTCAAGCTGGGAAACTACAATATGAGTCGTAACGAGCTCGACCAGTTGATGCGCACCAACATCCTTCAGATCAACTCGGTGTGTTCTGGTTGAGTGAGATTGAAAGAATACGACGTACGGTGGATACTGTGGGGATTTCAACATAAACCGTCGATTTGCAAGCCCATTCGTGTGTTGTTGTTCTTGTACTCACAGTATTCACCGTACGTCGTATTCTTTCAATCTCACTCAACCAGAACACACCGAGTTGATTTGAAGGATGCTGGTGCGCATCAACTGGTCGAGCTCGTTGTGACTGATATTGTAGTTTCCCAACTTGAAAAGAAAATCAGTTTGTTCTGAATTGCGCCAGGAGATAAATTCGTTTGAAACTAAGATTCCTTCCATCCTGCATGTTGTATTTGCTCTCAGCTCGATCGGTGTAAAAGAAGCAGCCACGTGAGATAACCCTGATGTAAAACTTGCATGTTTGAAACAAGTGTCGGAAAAATCCTATTTGGCTTTGATTGGCATTGAACACGTTCCAAGCCATTGCATGGCCAAATGGCTTTAGCTGGCTTCCAACGCACAGTTCAGAATCCTCCAACGACTTCCAAGCCACGTCAATGGTTCTAATACCTTCTGAGATGATTCTCGGAAAGTAACAAAAATATGTATACTCCCGTTCTTCTCCACGAACGAGGGTTCTATGCAGTCACAGTTATTGTAGTAGTCATTGTTGGCAAGCAAGTAATCAATGACTTGTACAAGTAAGTAAGGATGGGGGGTCACTCCTGAACTGATTTTAAGCAATGTGTAAAGCACGTATACACAAGTAGGAAAATATCCAGGGGTCATCAACAGAGTTATGTACCTTGGTCCGGGTCCCTGGTGGAGCCCTGCTGAGGGCTTTTCACACGGGCTCCACAGCTTCTAAATCTTGAGGACAAGAGTGGTTGAAAAAATACAACCAACCACAGTATGTTTATCAGGTCAAATCACTCCTCTGAGGCACAGAGAATTGACCTAAAATATTTTCTGACCCCCAAAAATATACACATACCTTGGGACGGCTTGGGACAGCTTGGAACACACACAAAGCCTTCAAACGGCTTGAGACTGGTTCCAAGTCCCTCTGCCACACCTTGGAAGCACTCCAAAGCCGTCCCAAGGTCACATGCCGGACCATGCCGTTGCAAGCTGAATGGCTTTTTTCCGACAAGAATATGCAACTCGTATGATGTGAGTTACAAGTTTACTTGAGATCAGCTGCTACATGCACAGCGATATGAAGGGTACTGCCAGTAGATTGCGTCCTCCTCGGTGTGTCCGAAAATTTCTTTTATGGATGTCGGTGTTGAGTCCATATTTGGGTTCCGCCAGTAGCTTTGGGTGTAAACCACCTGGAATCTATACTGGGCCTGCTCGGGTAGAAGGCTCCCAGGCAGCAAGTATGCGTAGGGAGCGGGCGCTTGTATGGTCACATGACCTTCCTCTATGGATTCGTCCAGGTCGGACCCGACCGGATTCCCATGACATTAAAGATTTCAAGTAAGTAGACGGTTCGCCTCCGGCGGAAAATCCGCAAAAAATGGGGTTGCGGAGGCTGTGGATACTCTTACACAGATCGAAACGCGCGGAGTCCTAGGGCATGGCCTTAACGCTCTCTTCGCTGTTCAACTTGAAATCTCAATCATATCTTGCAAATCAGCGATAGAACAAGATAGAATCAACACAAAGCTGACATATAGGTAAAACCCCTTCGGCGTCGTGGGTGCGTAGTAGCTATGATTTTGAATTCGGCCGCACATGTTGCCTGAACCTACTTTACCTGAACTTGTAAAGAAAAATTGACTGCCGATGTTGTTCACGCCGATCATGGCGCATGATCCGACATTGTCCGTTGATTGTTTACCACTTCATCTTGACCTTCATCTCCTTTCTCCCCGGAAACAGGTCTCAGGCTCAAAAAAAAGACCCAAAATTCGGACGGCGGCATCGTCAATGGCGTCGGCAGTGTCCAAGAGATTAGTAAGTATTCTCACGAAGCCCTCCGAGTCGACGAGTCGAAACGCCATACTTGTGATACGCATTCCCCCAGATCGGAAGATTCTTCATACGAATGGTACTCAGCCTCCGTCTATCTGCTTCACCTTTCATCAGGTAAACCACAGCATGACAAAGAAAAGGACAGAATTATTGCCCCCGCAGCCCGCAGTATGACTCGATAGTAACGTCTTAGTGTGCTATGCTTGCGCTGGAGTCAGCCGAAGATACGCAATTTCAGCGAATTATATGGCAGGGATTACGACGGTCCAGCGATACAGGTGCGATTTCGGCTGCACTCTACTTGCCGCAGATTTTCCTAATTCTATCATGATCCGCGCAAGCCCGAGCGTGGTGCAATCTTTCGGTTAGGGTGCGCGGGAAGTATTCATTGGGGCCCAAGGAGAAGCAACGCTGACTGTGACATGATCAGAATATTCAGTCCTCCGCAACACGTACTAAGAGGATTGGCATAAGGCCGCGCGCATACGGATCAGATCTCCAATGTCCGACATACATAGGTCGGAACGTGTTAGCACCGCCGCTCACGAAGTTGTCAAAAGGGTGAAACGCCGTTGATCCTCCCCTGCTCGACGGGCGTCATCCGCGGGTTATTGATCTATACATTATACACGAGGAAGGACGAGACGGGGCTCTACAAATGCCGAAGCAAGGTCGGTCTGCGCTCGGTCTATATTCCCCACTGTGCCCGAACTTTCCGGTGGGCCGCAGGAGAGGAAGTGCGCGGGTACTCACGGCTCGGAGACGCCCCGCGAATACAGCGCGAGCAGGGAGTCAATTTCTTTCTTGTCTTCGGTGGATTAGACCGTGCCCCATGATGTGTCATGGATGCCGTACCGCGCAGGGCACTGTCCTGGTTGTTTGCGGCAATTGGCGCCTGGGCGTCCAAAATTTGGCTCCGTGGTATTTATACTGCTGAGGCAGTTGTTCACTGGCATCATGGCTGAAGGTCCGATTTTCATCTCATTCGACGCGCCTTCCACAAAGCTTCGGGCTTGTATAAATTGCAGGTTCGTAACATATGTTTTACTGCATGCCCTAATCTGACATTCCCAGACGGCGTAAAATTGTAAGCTGCGGCATGTTTAGATGGGGAAACGCTTCATAATGAACCCGCAGAGATGCGACGGCGAGCGCCCCAAGTGCGGACCGTGCTCGCGTTCAATTGGCTTCCAGGACTGTGAATATGGAGAAGATGGACCGACAAGAACACAATTGCTCGAAGGTCCGAGGGCGCTTTCTTTCCTGATGAGCTTTAACCCGCCGCATAGAACAAATAGCACTTCTAGAGGCCCGAATCGAGGAGCTGGAAAAGCCACAGCAATTACGAACCGCCATGTCTCTGCACACCCCATATACTGGAGAACGTCGTTCTGCTTCCCTTCCGGCGCTTTCCCGTGGCGGTTCCTCCGTACATCTCCCGATCGCTCGTGAGCATGAACCGATTCTGCTTTTCTTCCTTTATTCAAGGGTTCAAGATTCAGAGCTTTCATCTGGGACATCGAGTCCATTAAGCATGAGATCGGAGGTGAGGCAATCCAACTCTCAATGTCCACTCACTTGAAAGCACGCAGGGAATTCCTCTGGTCGAATTGGAACCACTGTAATTTTTGCTCTTCTTTCTTTCCCTTGTTGCTAAAACGTTGCTTATTTTCTCTCAAGAATTCTCAACTTTCTGCACCACAGCTCGCAGTTCGGTTTTTTCCTGCATGTCCAAAATTTCCAGGAAGCAATCATGGGTCGAAGCGGACAACGTCCGGCGCCGGGTCTGCTTGACGTCGTGTATCTTTGGGCCATCCATCTCTCAGGGTCCCAAGAGTTCATCACAGACGAAGCTAGTTACTTGTCGCGCGCGCTCCGCACGGCCGCCGACGCGCTTTCAGGATCGCACTCCAACACTGTGCTCCACAGCATTCAAACCGAAGTGCTGTTATCGTACTACTTCATGCGGAATATGCGGTTCTTAGAGGGGAAATACGTGCGCTCGTCTTTCACCCTCCGTCACCTTTAATCTAACTGAGCGAACTTGGAATCGCATATGAATCAGCACCTCAGTGCCGCTGTGTCCTTGGTCATTAGCTCCGGGCTCCATCGAATTCGGTCCGCGGACTCCTCTACCATGGTAGGACCCCTTGGGCCGGCGTTCCATTCCTTGACGCCACCGCGCGACGCTATTGACGAGTACGAGCGCATCAATGCCTTCTGGACCGTCTTATCAATGAATAACTGCTGGACAACTGCCGATGGTTCTCCTTCGAATATATCTTACACCGACCCCGATGCGCGAATTGACTCGCCATGGCCACTGGATATAAATGCCCCCGATGTCCATGTAAGTGCCCTCAACAGTTGACATACAGCAGTATATCAAGACCAAGTTAGATCCAAAAGCTTCCTCATTCAAGCAATGGAACCGTCGCAACCTTTCTTGCCAACCTACCGGATGGTGGTGTGTCCGAGGCCGCATTGCGCGCCAAGGCGGCCATTCTATTCGAACAGGCTTCCCGTTCAGCTTCTCGTTACCGTCCAAGTATGTATCCAAAACTGCAATCTTTATGTGATCTGACATCTATTCATGCAGATATTATGAACAACGAACAGTTGAACCAGTTCTATGTGTCGTTCAACTCAACTGATACCTTGATCGAGGGGTTCAAACTTCACATTCCCACAGTTCAGCTGCACCCAAGTCGCGAGATGGTGATTATCCACAGCTTGGCGCATGTGGCAACGATCCAGTTGCACAACCCTTTTATTGTCGACAACGATGCGTCCCGTTTACGGGTGTTGGACTCGGCACGCGCCATCGTGGCAGCTCTCATTCAAGCGCCTGTCAATGAATTTGTATACGTCGATCCGATAATGGGGGTACGCTAAGCAACTGGTCGCTTGTCACGGATTCACCATTATTAACTCATCGTAGACATTGTTGATGGCAACGTGTCAAGTGTTCGTAACGGAGCTGGGGCGGCTGAAGCGCCATCGGCCATTCGACAGTCCTATATCCCAGGAAGAAAGGTCGCTTATGGATGATATCGACACTGTTCTCGCTGTTATGAATGTCTTTGCTCCTGGGTGTCGGCTTATGAGTTTGTTCACACCTCATTTTACAGGAATTCAACTGATTGTTCTTTAGATTCCCAGCTCATCGCCATGCAACAGCAATATCATGCGATTTGAATTGAACTCGGCCTTTTCATTTCTTGTGAAAATCATAATTAAACTCCCTAGATCTGTTCGGTATCCTAGAGCACCTTTAATCAGTATTAATTTCGATTACCTACATAGAGTTTAAAGCTTGCACACCGGAAATTTTCGGTGTGCTCTGAAACTGCCCTCTATGAATCTACGCAAATCAGTGCTACCGAGATGACAAAAATTAACAGAGACCGAATCTCGAATGGTACTTGAAAGAATCAGTACCAGAATCGGCTGTTCTGAAACTCAATGAATCCGATAAGAATTGAGGGAGAAGAAAGAGTGGCGGAACCGTTGCTCGAACGTACGTAGAGAGTAACTGCTTGCGCTGTTTCGTTTTTCTCCCTCAGTTTTGGTTGGATTCATTTGAGATAACTGCGTACTGCTACTAATACTAATTACTCAACATAGAGACTAGTTCCGCGCCACTGGATTCATCTTGTTTCAGCACGGCCGATTCTGGTCCTGATTCTTTCAATTTGTCTTCGAGATTCAGACGTTCTTAGTTTCCATGATCCTCTTAACAGTTTGTGTTCCTTCTTTAGCAATTACTCACCTGAGCCTCCCCTTTTGCCTGCCTGCCTGCCGTATTTTTTCACTAGGCTCAGCGACATCCCGGTGAGTTTCGAAGCTTCGTGCCCAAAATATTTCTCGGGATTGGACATTCTCGAAAGTGGTGCGTAGAACTGTTCGATGACACCGCTCTTCTCCGCGGGTTGGAAATTTCCTCAATCCTTATTCAAAATCCAACCTTGGAATTTACATAACAGTTCTCACCGCCCACAAAAAGAAGCACAGTGTCTTTTTTTACTTCCATCAAGGACGTACCTGTTCACTGGCTCTCCCGGTTCTTTAACTGGCGCCCTTCGATGATTTATCCGGTGCTGTATTGTTTGAAGAAGAGCACATGCTGTTCTGGTTGACTGTAGTCTCTTGTAGACAGACACTTTATATAAACACTCGTACCTCGCTATATAATAGGTTGACTGATACTTTCAATAACGCCAAGCCCCGTCGCTCGCTAAAATTTATTTACTTCGACAAGTAAGTAAACTGGGAATAAATTGACAAGCCGAACCACATAACTACTATATCTGACTGGGCAACCGGCCACCTTAGCACTTCGGCCCTCCAGCGCAGGCATACAATTAAGTAGGTGCTGGTGTATGTGCCAGGAAATGAAGATATGCATCCTACAAGTGAGTTATGATCGTCATCCGATTTTTTGTACGCCAATTCTGTGACTTGTCGAATTTATTTCGGCGGTAACTCCGAAACAGCGATAAACGGCCTAACCGGCCACCCCGTCAAATCCTTTGTTCGCGGTCGTAATATTCACCCTGGTGCATTCCCAGCCGTTTATAAGATGCAAATATGTTATTACATACACTAAAAATCTATATCTGAGGTGTTTTTGTTCAACAAATATTGCACTTGCTAGTCAGGCACGATGGGTGAAATTGGGGGTTGACGGAATGTCTTGTCCTGCAAAGCACAGAGCATATCAACATCCTAAATTGAGGTGTGGATAACTCCAAATGATATATTTGAACATATCCAAGTGCGAATTAGGCTCCCCATATGCACATAACCCCGCAAAAAAATCCATCTTTCCGCATGGTGAAATTTGGTGATTCTAGGTGATAGTTCGCTGTGAGCAAGAAGGTGGACACCTAACAACCTATAAACCTGGGTTAATACAGGATTGGTTGTTCCAATTACGCCAGCAAAATGCTACGTCCATCGCAAATGGGGGTAGCTCGTTATAGAGGTGAGCCGCTCCAGATCAGGCTGCGGTCGTCTTCGAGGTACCAGGAGCCGAGAGAGAAGCATTTTTGAGGAAATTGTGAACCTGAGGCGACTCCTGGAAGTCAGGGATGAAGATAAGCCCCGAAACTTGTGGATTGGTGAAGATTTGTTGGAGAAACAAGCAAGACAGTCGCGCGGACGCTGTTCGGAGATAAGAAATAACGTTGATCTGCCATCATCTTGATCGAGAACCTGCCACAGCTTTTGATCGCCGCCTCCATTTGGGTCCAAATTTGCCATACAATATCCTTGTAGGTGCGGTACCATCCCACAGTAAACAAGATTTCAGGATTTTCACCACACATTCTTATATTATGCAAGTGGCTGGTTAGCTAGTGTGGCCGGTTACCCAGTCGGAAATAGTAAGGGATTTGAATAAACAAAGGCATTCAATAGACCAATGAACTGAGTGACAAATAAATACAGTACAGGGCTCAGAAAATCAGAACAAAATGTGCAATAATTGAAAAAGTAAAATGAATAAATGAGTTCAAACAATTTCAATGATAGAGAGAAGTTGATAGGTTTCCGGGCCCGAGATAGGCTCACATTGTGAGAATGGATCTGTGTTCTTCAGCATCCTCTGCAAAGGGATCCTGGGCCTCAGTTAAAGATATTTCTTTCCCCAACTGAATAAGTGCATGCAAAGTTCCCAGTTTTCCAAGAGCTTCCTGACGAGCACTTTCAGTGGCTGCAAGCCGGGACTTGATCTGGGCCATATCTTTGGCCACTGATCGCCCAAACAGTGGTTGGGCAGCCTTCCAGAAGGTAATTGCCATGGAGGTATGTTTATGTTTATTCGCCAGATCTCCAAGACGTAGCATGCATTTTGCTTGGCTGTGATGTACATCCATTTGGGTGAATCCAGCCAAGGCAACTTGATAGAGATTTGCTGCGGTGCCCTCATCATTCCTCTCACTGAATACATCCCCTAAAAGGAGAAGTGCCTTGTGAAATGCCAGTTTTTCTTTTGAATTGTGGGCATCTGCCAAATATATCACTAGCCATTTTTCCTCCCATTCATGGGCAGGCCAAGCTTTGATGTCAGCCAGATGTTCTAAGCACAAGCATTTAATATCAGGGTCTTGTCCCCAGGATCGGTAAAGGGCTTCTTTGAATTTGACCCTTGCCATGTGAAATCCTCCTGCTCTGAGCTCCAGAATTCCCTCCACCATGTCAGAGACAAAGCTATGAGCACTATCCATCATCACAGTCTTTTGAGCGGCTTTCAAGTTGTTGCAGATTTCTTCTTCAGCCCCACCAATTATTGTGTCAATTAATCCAACTTTGAAGAGTGCATCTGCATAGGAGCTAGAATTTCCTTCTGAAGAAGTGGTGTCAATAACTTTACAGAAAATATTTCGGGCCTCAGAATATTCTGATTTCAACATATGAATCCCTGCCTGGGTTGCTAGGATTTCAGTGCCCAACCGCCCTTCAGACAGGCCACAGATATGCAAAAGCTCTAGAGCCCTATTCAGTTGTGCTGGAGTATTTTGGTAGTTTCCCAGAGATATAGAGGATTTGGCTCCTAGGTGAGTTGCATAAGCTTCCAGATACAAATCTGCGGAGAATTTAGATAATCTTTGTGCAGCAGCTGCAGATGCATTGGCAGCACAATAATCCCCAGTGTTCCATTTGAACAAAGCACCCCGTATCAAAACAATGCACTCCTGAGTGCTGTCCCCACACAGCTTTGACATTTCTAGCGCCTTGTGATAAAATTGTGTAGCTTGTTGTGGATCAGCTTTATGATGAAATAAATGATGTGCTGCTGCTCCATAGAATTTGGCTATGGTGATGAAAGATTAGATGAGACAGGGAATAGCTGAGAAAGTAGGTGGGGGACTCACAACCAAGATGAGGATCATTTGTATGATCAAGATGAATGATTGCTTGAGCTATCATATCCTCAGAGACAGCTTTCCAGTAATCCCTGCTCAAACAGAAATCAATGAGGACCATGGTTTCAAGTCGCTGATTATTTAGTTGAGGCAAAAGATGCTGGATATCATCCAGGAGTGGGGAATGATCCCGCCCTGTAGCACTATAAAACCTGTTCAGAGATAATGTGCCCTGGAGTGTGTCCGCAAAGGTTGGTGAATTGAGATGCAATCCTTGTTGCAAAATATTCTGTAAATTTGCCAGGTTCAATGTTATCTGATTCACCAGAGGCTTCATCTGCTCTCCACGATAACTATATTTATTGTATAGTGCCATCAGGGCATAGAAGTGCTCACGAATGGATTGTACATGAGACTCGGCAGGAGGCAAGATCCGCTGAATATATTCCCTGACAGGCATCAGTAGCACCCATCGGTGATTATTGTCCTGATACACCAATGAAGTAGCTTGCAGCGCAGCCTTGCAACTGAGAATATTTGGAATGCCTGGATTGACCTGCACCAGCTCAACCTCAGAGAGTCCATTTGGGAGGATTGAGAGGAGACTCAATAATTCTTTGCTACCAGATGTGATTCGAGGACTTGAAATTGAAAGACTGATAGAGGCATCCACACTTGACTGTCGGTCAGAGCCTACAGAAAGTAGTGCTGTTTTCTCTGTTTTCCAACGTGAAAGAACACTGGAGCAGCCCTCATAATCAACGAGATGGGCAATGACACCCACTGCTAGTGGCATATTATCTGTGAATCCCAGAAGCTTGTCCATTTCCTCATTTGGGTTGGAATTGTCTGTAATCTCAATGAAGGTCTGCCTGGCAGCCTCATTTGACAGAGGCTGCAAAGGCCATAGAAATGGATGAGTCCAGTGAACTTCAGCTGGCCTCTCAGCACCTCGCATTGTAATCTAGGGAATATCAGTGAAGCATAAACAAAGTCTTGTGGACATACTATTAATGCAAGGTCTTCCAGCTCAGTAAGGAGGCTCAAGAATTTCTCAATGGCTGGTCGAGACTGTAGTGGTTCCCAAACTGTTTCCAGATTGTCCAAAATCAGAAGACAGGACATCTTCCCTGAAAAATACTGGACAACAGGCTTTGTGAGATCTTCACCAGGATTTAATCCAACATGTAATCCGATAAGTGCAGCAAGTTCAACACTGGTGGTTGCAGCTTCAGCACCGACAAAGAATCTGTTTTCAAATTTGGCCAAGGTGTCTGCATGGTGAAGCACAGCTTTTGCAAGGCTTGTCTTGCCCATTCCACCACCTCCCAGAATGGCTATTCTGGGCAATCTTTGGGTCAGTAATTTGAGAACATGATCCAACTCTGGTTGACGACCATGGAAAATCTTTGGCTTGGAGGGGAGCATTGAGAATGAATTTGAGCTAAACCATGTGAGCATGACCTGAATCTCCAAACTGATCATTTACCTATTTTTCCATCCATTGGCACCATTATAAACCTGTTGCAGTGAGAAAAATAGCCCATATGTGAGTAATGCACATACTGATGACCTCCCTGACACTGAATTGGTGTCAGAAAGTGTTTCAATCAATTCAATTAATTTTTTGTGCATCAGGCCCGTTGTCTTTTTGAAGTTGCTGATATCATTCAGTGCTTGGGTTTGTGTTTGGATCTACAGACACCATACCATGTCAATCCACTGCAAACAAAGAACTGGGTCATACATTGAAGACCTCTTGCGCTTCCTTCTGTCCTGCGTAACAGTCTTGCAGTAATCTATTCATCTCGTTACTGCGGAGAAAGTGCTTGATCTTGGTTCCCTCCAGCTGTGCTTCCACAAATATGTATATCTTGTGGAGTGTTCTGTGGACTTTTTGTTGGCAACTCCATTGGAAGTAAACACAACATACTCAATGAATCTCCCAACATTATAGAGCATTGATGGGTGTAAATATCCAATGATTTCAGATTTCATATGGAGGTTGACAATAGCATACAGGATGTGGTGGATGTTGTCCATGAGCTGAGCACATTGATTTTTATTACGTTTCACATTCTAGGAAATTCAATTATTTGGAATACAGAGGGGCAGCATAATATACCTGGACTGAATCAATCAGAGCCTCGATGGTCTTTGAGATTGGTTGAATAAATGGTGGCCCAAATGCATCATTGATCTCATTGAGAAGTGGCAGGGCAAATGCCAAACAAGCTGCGATGTTCCTGAGGCGGATTTCGTCGACAGTGGGCTGGCGGGGCATGGTGACATGGGGATCAAAAGTCAGGATCTCAGTCTTATATGTGGTCTCTGCAGCTGTGTTGATGCCGTGGGTGACCGTGAGTCAATAGTAGATGATAAATTTCCAAATTGGCTCCAAGCAGGCACACCTAATCACGTCGTAACTGTTCAACAGCCTCATCAGTCTTGGAGCCAAGCTGCCAAGCTTAGATGTGACACTGCTTCAGGTGCAACAGCCTTACGTCCACAGCCCATCGGCCGCTGAGGCGAACAGCTCAATCACCAGGAGCCCGATTAACCCTCTAACTATTGTTCTAGTCATTCAATCATTAAAACATCGAATTAGGGAGTCATCAAAGAACAAGTAAGCATCCGGTCAGGCGAGACGAGAAAGGAGGATAGTATGTATGAAAAATCAATGTGATGCGATGGAATGGAGCGGGATGTACGCAGAGAGTCGCTGGGCAGGTGTCAAGAAAACTGCACTATCAGGACAACGTTGGAGTAAGGTCAAAAGAAAAAGATGGGGAGAGTAACAGGGACGCATGATCACAAGACAACAGGCAACGGCGCGAACAATCATGATATGCACTTGCACCGAGGGGACAACAACGGCAGGCAGCGTAAAAAGATGACATAGCTGCATATGCTTCCCCGTCGCTTTCACTTCCGTCTCGATTGCACTCGCAGTCGTCTCGCAGGGAAACAGCGGAGAGGACGAAGGCGGTGGGGCGGAGTGACGACGGCGCGGATGTAGATACAGGGTAGTCGTGCGCGATGAGGAGGGTGGGAATGATAAGAAGGCGGGGAAGTGTGGGGACGAAGCATGGGGAAGGAAGGAGATGCGTGTGAGCCCGGACTGACGCGACGAGGACTACCGCAAGCCACTACACCCCGCCGTGCGCGCAGCGATGGCTACACGATAAGCCTTCACACCCTGCCGTGTACGTAGTCGACCCGCGCCCGGTGCTCACTCAGTCCCTGCACACACTCCTCCGGCGGAGGGAGGTGTGGGATGAGATCGGGGAAGAGGCGAGGCGACGAGGGGGACGAATAAGGAGGGGGTGAAGGGGAGAGAAAGAATGTGGGAAAAGCTGTGGGAGGGCGCGTGGAGCAGATGGGTACACGATACGCGTATACGATAGAAATGGTAAAACAATGCATGTGTATAGCTGGACGGATTGCCAAATCGGGAAAGGAAAAAACCCGATTTAGCCCATTAAAACGCGGAGGGCGCGGGGTGGAAAGCTGTGGAAAGAGGAGAATGGCATACGCACTTATATTCGTCTGGGGCCTTTGCAAATTCAAAGGTGTGATTGTACACTTCCTGGAAGTGCGCTGAGTCTTGGCCAACCTTCGTCCGCAGGGCGGTCTTCATCGCGGCGGTGGAGTGCGCGGAGCTTTTGAGAGAATCATGGCTTTGAGTGTGACGAGTACACAATCGGTGGGATCCAAGGCGATTCGAGAGAGAGGACATGGAAGAGAGGCTAAAGTGCCAATCAGCGGTGAGACGAAGGCGAGAGGAGGGGAGACACGCACCAAAGGTTTTCCACCCCTCAAGCCATCCAGCACGGTTCCACTCGCCCAGACTTGAGCTCGAACGCGACGGTGGGGAGGATGACGTCCTCGGGGTCCACGCCGAGGTCCTGGCATAACCGGATCGTCCATCTACCCGTGATATCGTCGCTGTCTGGATCTGTATACATTCCGCAACACCGCAGTCAGTCCAGTGTCACTACACTCAGGAAACTAAACGCCGGGTTGCAGCAAAGCAAGGCAGACGCACCCTTGTACTCGTCGCACAACGTATTGTGCTTGCTGGTGGACGTTGCTGGTACGGATGGCCGTGCCGCCACCACAGCAAGAGCAGCGGGATCGCTGTAGTAAGCGTCAATCGCGATGTCGACCGCTTGTACTTTTCCAAGAAATTTTTGGCGTCTTCCACCCTGTGCATCCATAAGCTATCCTCTTCGGCGCTGGAGTCACACAGTGGACACACGAGGCACCAGTGACACAGCAAAACTGGGCGATGTTCTCTTCCATTTTCCTGTCGACGTACCATCTTCGGTGGGGCCTACAAGAATACAGAGGCGGGGGTCCGAAATGTTTGGATGGGGATTTGAAGTTTTGAATGGATCGGATTGATTCATGGAGGGTGTTATGCGTGAGTCACATCACGCCGGCGCCAACTCCGAGATTCATTCCCTCTGTCGTGTTACCGGACTTTGTGGTTAAGTTGACACACAATGGCCGTGGTATTTCCTCCCGCCGACCAGGAGTTCATTGCTCGCTTCGGAGCTCTGCGGTCACCCGAGGTCGCAGCAAACCCTGGTCGTCCTCCGAGTCCCTTACCGGATGCCAAGTCAATCAGCGAGCATTTCGGACGCATCGTCGCGGGATGGACCCCCCACCCGTTCACTCCGCAGGAGATACAGCAAGTGCGGCTAGATAGCCTGCGGTACCTTATCATTGTGCACCAGATCGAGGCAGTACAAAGAGACATTTATCCCAGACAACTTCCCGCCGAAACCCTAGCTCAGCTCGACTTTGCCCGGCAGAGCTACATGCTCAGATACTTCCGTATCTTCCGAATCAACGACCTTCCGACCAAAATCATCAATAACATATTGCGCTTCGTCGTGTGGGACTCGATGAAGCACCCGGTCGACGCGCGGCTGCGTGTAACATGGACCTGTCGGGCGTGGAGGCAGATTACGCTCGCCGATTCAACGCTGTGGAACGCAGTTTGGTTCCGCGGCTCCGGTGCTCGCCTTGAACGAGCGTGGGCATGGTTCGACAGAGCGCGCCAGGCTCCGCTCGACGTTCGCATCGATGGCGATCCCGATACCGACGACGACGACGAGTCGGCCGTTTTTGATTTGACCGAGCCATCCATGACGGCCGCCGACAAGCGACAAATGTTCCTCCGCCTATTCACAAAACTTTCCACCATCCGAAAGCTCATCATTGTGGTGGATGATTGGCAGAGCACGCTCGTGGTGCTGGAGCTTCTGGGCACGTTAGGTCCACCTTGTGGCGTGCCCATGTTGCAACGCTTCGAGCTTCATCGAGGCGGCCTCAAAAACAAGACCAGAAGGTCCCTTATGTGGCCGAACCCGATCGCGCAACCATTCATCGGTGGTGTGACGGCGCCTTCCCTCTCATATTTGTCGCTGAACGGTGTACCCATCGACTGGTCCAGATCCGTTCTCGAGAACTTGACCACATTCGACATCAGACGTCTCCCCACGTCCCATTCGCCCGACGCTGCTCGTTTCCGCGAGGTTCTTATGAACTGCCCTCGGCTGCAGAAGCTATCTATGGACGCCGCCGGACCCAGATTCGAAGAGAGCGCAGAGCCCATCATCCCCATCGAGCTCCCTCACCTGCGCACCCTGGTCGTGGCCGATTTCTCCCGCCAATACGCTCAGTTCCTCTTCTCCCAGTTCTCGGCGCCGAACGTAAACGACCTGACGCTGATGAATCTTTGCGGCGACAATTACCTCCCATTGTTCGACAGCTGACCTCGGCCTTCCCGAAAGTCAGACTGCTGACCGCGTACTCGCTCCAATTCGACGCTGTCCCGTCCGGGCTGGCGGCGATGACACGATGGCTCGACTCGATGCCGCTCCTGACCTACCTGCGCGTGGCGAATGTCGCCAACCAGTTCCTCGGCGTATTTTTCCGGCCCAACGATCTCAAAACTCCCGTCTCCCCCCGCCTCACCGTCATGGACTGCCAGTCCCTCGAGCCTAACATTATCGTGCAGTGGGCGAAGGACAGAGCCAATTTCGGGACGCCGCTGCGCAAGATTTATTTGTCTGAAGAGTTGGGAGCACGGTTATCGGATGAACAGATCAAGGTTTGTCAGAGTCTGTGCGTGTTGGCCAAGCTTCCCCGAGGAGCGACGACTCCGGAAGAAGAGGCCTTGTCGCTCTGAACATACGTACTTACCATCTAAATACCACATCATACTAACATATAGCTATAACAAGTAGATAGTATACAGATTAAGTCGGATTTATTTTCTGTGTGCAAGTTGCAACACCCGAATCTCGTTTGTGTGTGCATCCGGTATGTTTAGATTGACGGGCTCACTGCTGGGCGAAAATATAGTAGACAGATGTAGCACCCATTCTTTTTGACGACATTAGATGTGTGAATATATGTAGCAAAGACACGCCAGCCGTTCAACCCAGCGATTTCTTGCGTTTATTGCCGTTGACCCGTTGACCAGTGGCATAGGTGGTGCCGAGACGGCGAGAGAATCATCTGCTGCTACTTTGGACGCCACCGTAACTCCGTGCTGTTTTGAATGAGGGCGAGAAGACACCCCATTCGCGTGTCCGCTGATCAATCCATTGCGTCTGGGTGTCGTCCCTACGATTACTGGAGCCTTGGCTGAATGTGTCGCACGTTAGGGAGGTCATAAGGAAAGTCACGAGCACCGGTACCGTACCCTTCAGCGTTTGCGCCCTGAATAGATTAACCATCGCATCCATTTCTTCTGTGCTCTCCATGCGTTTGGCTTCTGCACAGCTAACGGTTATACGCCAGAACAGGCTTGCTCTGAATCTTCTCAATCGGACCCTCCTGAAATTTGCGTCCGCCTGAAGTATTATGTATAGTCGCGCATCGAACAGAACATTTACTCGTGCACATCTTTTTTTATGTGCCTGTCTCGACGGACAGGTGGGCCGCCGGACAGGTTTTTCCCGCCTTCCAAGTAAATATATTTCAAGGCTGCAGTTGTCCAGACAACAATCACTGCATTCCAGGGCCATATCGGCAGAGGCTCGACCGAGGCAGGTCGGCATAGCTCGGTCGAGCCTCTGTCGGCAGAGCCTGCCGAGCTTCGTCGAGCTGGTCAACTCAGCTGTAGAAGCTGTTTTTGACGCTTCCAGCGGCCGGGAGACAGTGAATTCCATGATGGGAGTCTCTTGGCGGTTGCCACGAGCTTCGGTTATGGGAATGGTGACGTTAATACTGTACAATTTCGATCAATTCGGCACTAATCCGGAAATTTCAGTACAATTAAAATCCAAAAGAATTCAGATAAATTGAGAAAAAATTATTGCCGCAATAAAAAAAATTGGGCGTGACGTGTGACTGCCGAATTGAATGAAATTGTACAGTAGTCTAGCACGTGGCAGCTTGGCGACATAACTCGGGGGCAGATACCGGCTTTAAACGTTCGCCAATCAATGCACTTACTGTATCTAATTCAAGCTAAACACCCTACAGACACTATCAGATGCGCAGAAGAAGATTTGAGAGATATTAAGGAGCAAGGTCGAGGTAGGCAGAGGGGAGGTCGGCAGAGCTCTGCACAGCTCGGTCGACCAGGCTTTACCGAGGCGGATCGGCGGAGGTCGGTAGACGTCTGCACAGCTCGGCAGGGTCTGCCGATTCGGCTCCGGAATGCAGTGAATGCGAATAGCACTCGATGAATTTCGCATCTGCCCCTATGCCTTTTTGGGAAGTCCTTCCCGATTGGGTTGGAGCGGCCGAAAGTAGCCATCAGCGGCAACTGTGCTGGCAAACAAGGCCAACTTTTCACGCCCTCTCTCTCTCTCTCATCACCAGCTCCTTGCGCCTGCAAAGCACCCTACGCATAATACCGCCGCCGTTCCCAAGCTCGCGCTGCGCAGTTTGTCCGTCCCTTCCATCCCGAAGAAGGCTTGAATGGACTACGACACTTTGTTTTTTTACTCGTGTATTTGCACCTTGTTACTTTTAGATGTGTACTTTGTTCGAACTGTAGCTATGTCGTGTATTGCGTGTGCAAAATCAATGGATTCCTGTGTACATTGAACGAACACCGTGCTTGATTTCAAAGGATTTGATATAATTTCAAATCGAGGCGGCTTCTCGGCTTCAATCCACTGCCGGTTTTCAGCCGGTCCAACCCAATCGGGAAGGACTTCCCAAAAAGGCATAGAGGCGGATGCGAAATTTTTACAACTTGCGAATAGTGGGTGAAGTTCTCATGAGTCATGAGTCATGCATCCCTTGTCCGCTGACTTACCTCCCTTCTTGAGTAGTTGTGGATTTGACTCGCTCTTCTCTCATTCGGAAACTAATGATACTATCTCAGGAGTGGATTTATCTTCAAGAAAAGTTCAAGGAGAACGCTTTCATTCCGTTCTTGTCTATTACTGATTCGCAGTTGTAAATCAGCCTGCTCTTCTCTTCTCTCTGCCGCATACATGCGAATACACCCAGAATCATCAATATTCTCCGACGTCGGTCTCATCGAAGCGCCCAAGAAGCGCTCAAGAACGCCCAAGGAACACATTCAAATGCCACCGGAAACATATTCCTGGGGTGCAGTCGACAACGACTTCAAATGAAATAGTTTTCATCTGGCTCTCGTTGTCTGACCCCTCCCCTCTTGAGTCAACAAATTAGGCTCATTCTTCTCCACCGTACACCCCCGGTGACCCCGGAATATTAATCATTACCCAGTTCGTCCCTGGGCCGGAGTTCAAATTGATTCTACTGATCCGTGCTTTGTCTCCCTTATTCCGATCTCGTGCGCGCAGTACCGTGCCCACCCAGGAAACCGAGTAACAACGATTTTAGTGGGAGTGGGACTCGTCCAGTCCCACTCCAGCACTTGGAAAGTGCGACTCACTCCCATTAATGAGACTCGACCACGCTACAAAGTGCGACTGATGCACTGATGCGCAATCAATCCCCCCTCATCGTCGATGATCTTGATATCGATCCGTATCTCGGCTGCAATTCAGCATCAGCGACACTGCTCAACACGCCATCGTGACACATTTTATTAATAGCTGACTATGTTGCATGAATATCAACTGCACTACACTATGCCGGGGTCTTTCTGAGTCCCATTATGGTCAAGATTACAACCATTTGCAAAATTGATGACAGTACCATCAATTTTTATAAAAAAAACAACGTCAATGCACCAGATTGTCAAGTTCATTGCACCCTAATTTCTGAGCCAATTTGGATGGTTTATAGCGCGTTTGGAAGCCCCTCAATGGCTCCTTCGGGGCATACATAATAATCTCAAGGGAAAAAATATATTCAAATGGCACAAGGTGTTTTCTCGACGCGGAATGGTCATATCTCCGCCAATACAAGTCACACCTACAATATATTAGGTAATACTCAAAGCTAGACTGAACGCAACCATGTGACGGCTTTCAAAAAGTGTGGCACAGTTGTGGTCAGCCAGGCTCAAGGGAAGGTGCGAGAATGATAATGAATTGATGGCATGAATTATTTCCTCATCAGTGTGTACATTCTTCCTCAATCCCACCTTCGAGCACTCACATCTTGGTAGCAGCACTGCAGACCTCTGTGCTGCCCCGACTTCAAGCTCCAGTATTCATTTTTCACATTCATACAACCAGTATGTTATATTTTAAATAAGTCTTACACCTCTGCCTCGATTTTGTGGACTTCAGCGAGAAAGATTCCGCCCTGATGATTCGTTACTTCCGCCGTACAAAATCGGTTACAGCTGGAAACCCAGAGTCCCATCCTTTGGAGCTGTATGATGGCAGCGAGTGCGATTTCCACTCCCAGGACATGCACCCCTGGTTTGGGTTCTCTCCGTTACTTCGCACAGCCTTCAGATTCCTCGATCGGGCATCTCGTTCGAACAAGATTTTGGGTTTGACGCCGTCTGCAAATCTAATGTACTGCCATTGCTTTACCCCGATGATTCTCCACTCTTCGATACAATATGAAGCTATAGCAAGTAAGTTCTCATTCCTTTCGGAACTAATTCCTTTCCCCATTCCTTTAATAGGTTCGAACCGGGATGACGGTGCGAAAGATCCTTGACATAAGGACAGAGACGGAGTTCTCTTCTGACAAATTTCCCACCGTTTTCGCCATATTGCACCCTTAGATTTCCTGGAGTCGATTGTCCTCTTGAATCACTACTGGGTTGAATCGGCACTTAGACCTTCTCCTGGAGATGTTCTTCTACCCTTTGTTTTTGGCGACTCCCACTGGAATTATGGGCTACTGCGCTCCTCCAAGGTATCAGGTTGCCGAAAGGTTTGGTCAAACAGGCTTTGTATTCTCGGTCGTTCCGATGATCTGCCCGCCTTTCATTCTCAGTTTTGCCCTTGCCCTGCATCGTTCAACTCTGTTCTCCCTTGGTGTTAAACTTAATTTCTTTGTTTCCTCCTCGTTTTGTGCTCTCTTGGCACTGATCAGTGTCCGAGTCGCGATCCGTTCCAGGGCTGCCACGACAGGGGGATTATGAAAATTCTGGGTTAACTGCCCGATCAAGGGGCATATAATCACATTTTCCATTCATAATTCGAGCCACGAGAGCGACCGGGTTGCATCCTGAATATCTTTCTTTGCATTGATGGACTGTGGGAATTTCATCCTCTGGCACCCGTTATAGCCGAAACTTCGGCACAGCCTGTGCGCTGATCTTGTTCCCATCAAGGCCGTCGGGTAACCAGTCGCACTCGGGAACCGAGTCGCATTTTCTGATGGACAAAAGTGCGACTCAACCACCATAAGTGCGACTCGACGACTTCCACTCCCACTAATCTTGTATATACTCCAGGAAACCTCAAGTTTCAAGACTGCGTCAGGCAGGCGCCCAAAATCGCTCAATACATCGCGGAAAGCAAAGTGTAGCGTGCGTCCACCAGAGCATCAGTGGAAACGGACAGGTAAAAATATTTCTGCCTATGACTTCAAAAAGGGAAGGGTAAACTGTTCATCCTGGTTCCGCCCCTTGATTTACCGTCATTCTTGGGTAGTTGCAGATCAGGCCTGCTCCTCTCCGCCATACACCATCGCAGAATTCCTCAATCAATCGGACCTCTTCAAAACTCAACTCCGCCTGGGTGTAGTGTCGTGCATCAAATAGAACATTTTCCTGTGCAAATGTTTTCATGCGGCTCCACGCAGGCCACCCAGATTTTCCCTGCCTTCAAGTACGGTCTACAGTAAATATATTTCAGGGCTGCACTCGTTCAGATAAAAGGTACTTACCGGGATAAAGTCTTCATCCAGCTCTTGTTCACCGACTTACCTCCCTCCTTCGGTGACTGTAGATCAGGGTCACTCTTCTCTCGTTCGGGAACTAATGATAGTATTTCAGGGTGGATTCGTCTTCAAGAAAAGCTCAAGGACAAGTTTTCATTCCGTTCTCGTCTAGCACTGAGCCTCTTACAGTTGCAAGTCAGCCTGCTCTTCTCTTCGCTCGGCCGCATACATGTAAGTACACCTCGGAATCATTGATATTCCCCGTGGTTGGTCTCCGAGCGTTAGCCAGGCCTACTGCGTAGATTTACGGCTCTGGACTTGCTCTCGTTCATCCCAACTAGCCTGCGTTCTTTTACACGTCGTTCTAGCCCCGGCTGCATACATGCCAGTCCTAAATCGAACCGGCACGCCCCAAATCATCGTCCCAACAATGCCTCTCTCCGTTGTACTTATTTTCAAGGTGTCTGTCTGCTGCGACCTGTCTGTGTCATCTTTGGTTCACAGAATTACATCTTCGCCAGCCACAGAAATGTAATATTCCGCAGGCACGTTCAGATTCAGGTTCCGAGTCTGGTCGCGCAACCTCCTCACCTCTGTGCCGTGGCAGAGAACCTCTACTGAAATGTATCTTTCGCAGGATTTCTTTACTGATTTGTGCCTTTTCAGGGGTAAGGCCTTCCTGGGTTCCATATGCATCAATCGCCTGCTCATCGGCTGGTTTGACTTCCTGTGACTCTGACGTCAGAGTTCTTCGTGTCGCCGACGCATTTGAACGTAAACACCACTACTTGCTCAGAATCCGGACTGATAATTTGAATCAAAGCGCTCTCCTCGATCGGCTATCAAGATGCGCGCTTTCCAACGCTTCGAACGGCCCACGAAGGACTAAATTACTCTGCCTTCTGGCGTGTTTCTTCTCCAACCTCCTTTCAGTGTCCAGTGAGTCGCGTTCCTCATTCCATATCCGGCCTACACTTTCGAACCCGCAGCTGGGATCAGGCTCATTTGGTTTCCGGAGTCGTGCTGCTTGACTTCCCACTCAAGTTTGTGTCCCCCACAAAAGATAGCAGCGCTGATTTGTGTAGATGTTTCAACCAATTCCAGTTTCCGTGTTCGTTGAAATTTTTCTGTTACGTTCCGAGGATCGTTCGTTTTGTCCAGCAACTCTTCAGTCAAGTGGGTATCCATGTAGTCGAATCCCTCATCTGGAACGAAGTTGGGATTCAGCCAAATTGAACCTGAAGGCGAATTTCTAGGAGAGCCTCAAATAGCGCCCCCCGGATGGACCTCAGTGTACGTATGCACCTAGACAGACGTCTCAAGGCTTGGTCTCTTTTGAATGGTGGCCGGGAAGGGGAGACAGCATCATCAGGTCGAACATAAGTATTTGATTTTTGGAAAGGAATCCGCTAGGCATTTGCCTTCAAACGAACACTGCATCTGAAAATATTTATTGAACGGATATGGATTGAAAACCGAAATATGTTGGACATTGAGCGAACTTGCTAACGTCAGACGGTTTCCCTGAACACCGAGATTAATTGTACTCACTGCTTCGAATTCGGCTTAGTACCCTTCTACGCCATCATGATCCTCCTCCTCTCCAACCACCACCCCACACCCAACATCGTCAACAACACCGCGTCTATTTTGGCCTGCACAAAATGGGTCTGGTCTTCGATCGGGATGCCCGGAACGGGATCAAACCCCCCACTCCCAGGGTAGAAGTATCCGCTCACTTGAGTCACCCAGTACAGGGCACCCAGAAAGACGGCCGTCTGCAGGTTCGCAAGCTCTGCGTCTCGACGCACTGCGCGCCAGACCCCGTCGTTGTTTCCCTTGACTGACCCCGCACCAATCGGGATAGGGAGCTTTGTCGACGCATAAAGATACCACAGCGTCGCAGCCCCAAGAAGCCCGCCCATGCTCATCGTTTGACCGTTGTGAAATTTAGCGTGGGGGGGCCAATTAGGGTTGTAAATGTGGGTTTCGTTCCAGTCGGCCACGAAGCAGCCGGTGCTGGTTACAAGCGCGACAAGGGTAATAAGGATTTTCCCCAGGGTGGCCATTTGTTGTCCGTGTTGAGTGCTCTTCGTTGTTGTGTTCTTCTCGTTAAATAGTTGGACAGGTAAGCGGTGTTCCGTCTTAACTCGTGACCCTTGGCAAGCTTTTTCGCAACGCTGACCCAGGTTGTCAAGACAACCCGGCTGAGGTCGATTGCCAGGGATCAACAACGTGCCACGTTGCGAAAGAGAACTGCCACTTGGCTGCCACAGTGTGGCAGCTCTCTTTCGCTTTACTTCCTCTCCACTCCCTCATGTCTGACCGGTCAATAGTGTGTGGCGAAAGCATTCAAGTTAACCACTAGGCTATCTTCAGCCTACTCTTGGCTTCATTGCGGGCTGCGCTCTCCAAGGCCTTGAGCTGCTGCGAATGTTCGGAATTCGAATTCCGTCACGGTGGCAAACCGCAAGATCACACACGGCGTTCCGCCAGAGTGATGATTCACCTTGGACTCTGGAGCGGCAGTGAAACGCGGCCCCTCGGCGCCCATTTTGACAGCATTCGCTTCTTCAATTTATTTACTCAGCTTCTCCGACGGACCTGTATAAACGGGCCGTGGCGGGTCAACTCTAGATCCTACCCCCACCAACTCTTTGAATCCTCTGATATTACATGTCTCGGCCGATATTTTGTGCCTCGAGCACCGCAGAGGAGGTTTCTACTGCTCTCGCTGGCGAAATCCGAGGCAAAAACGGTGAGCTCAATATCATGCCCTGGCAGACTCATTGCTAATACTTGACAGTCCTAATCACCGGCACGTCCCTCGGTGGAATCGGATTCGAGGCAGCGCGCGCTATTGCCATGTACGCTAGTCTTGTCATCATAACTGGCTACAACCTCGAAAGGTCTTTAATAATTTCCTCAAGTTCCAACAATATCGATATTCATGACCCCTTCCCTACAGACTGAGACTAGCTGAGGACGCCATCAAGCAGGAGGTGCCCTCCGCTAACATCAGGACCCTTGAGCTCGATCTTTCCTCACTATCGTCCGTGCGCAAGGCCGCTGGAGAGATCAACAATTCCCCTGAGCCTCTTCACGTTTGTGCATATGTTCTAGTTCCTTTCCTATCATCGACGCATGCCACACCCCCAGGTTCTTATCCACAATGCGGCTGCTGTAATCGGTCCCTTCAAACTCACCGTAGACAACTACGAATCTCAGGCGGCCACGGATCACATCGCGCCGTTCCTCCTCACGAAGCTTCTCGCGCCGAAGCTGCTCTCAGCCGGAACAACAACATACATTCCACGTGTTGTATTCACCTCCAGCGGCGCTCATGCTGCTCATACCGGGGAATTCAATTTCAGCTCCCTCAAACATCCCGACCGGGAGGCATACAGCGGCCCGGGAGCGTATTTCCAGTGCAAGAGCGCGAACGTTCTCACCGCCATTGAACTGTCGAAGCGCTCCAAGGGACGAATCAATGCGTACAGTCTCCACCCTGGTGGTGCGCCTCTTCCTCTCCCACATCATTTTCATTTGGCTCGGCGACGGCCAGCTGATCGATTCCTTAATTGTAGTCATATTGACCAACCTGGTCCAGAAAGAGCAATCCATCCCGGATTTGCAGGCCATGGGTGTGTTCCATCGTCAACCGAGTTATTATATTTGAGTTCATGCCTTGCCAATGCTACCAGGTATTTTGGGCCCAGATGGCCAGCCGAGCACAGAGCGATTCTCGTGGAAGACAATCCCCGAAGGCGCAGCGACGTAAGCTTGAGTTGTCACAACTCAACTGCTCTTTGCTAGCGTATCCTGACATCATCAATTTCCACCATGATGTAGGACTGTGGCTGCAGCGTTTGATCCCAGACTCGATGGTCCGTTCGTTTGACAACGTTCAGCAGATTACCTTTAACTTATGCATGGCTGTAGGTGTCCCAGGCGCGTATCTTCAGGATTGTGTGGAGGCGAACAAAAACAGAGCTGCGCACAGCGCCGATCCGGTGAGTCGTGCTTGTGGCCTTTCCATATAACGTTGATTGATTGAGATCCATCTGGGCAGGTAACAGCTGAGACGCTGTGGAGTGTCACGGAGGAGATCATTGGCGAACGTTTTACGTTCTGAGCTCAACCCAGGCGAGCCCATGTGCGATAAGTAGACGACTCGGAGCTGAGAGCGAACATGTGCGATCCAGGTCTACGTGTATCCAGATGGATGCCGTCCGACACAGGGAACCATCGAATTTTCTTGTTATGAGCAATCGCGTACAACCTCAGACTCAGTTGCGCTCAGAAATCCCCCTGCCGTCCCTCGATTGGTGGAAGAGTCTCGGAAGCCTTGATTGATACGACGGTTAGGGTGTGCTTGTGTTTCCTCCGCCTACCCTTGAACTTGGAAAGACTGAAGTTCCCAGTATTGAATGAGTCCGATGCTCAGCGTGGATCCAGGAGATCGTAGAACTCGAGAAGGAATCAAATCAAACCAAACAAGTATATCAATCGGATAAGTTCATTTCCGTGCGATGTCAATGAATGGAGCGGGGTGTTTATTTTTGGAAAAAGAGCAAAATATAGGGAAGACTGACATCGCCCGACCCCGAATCGAACGAGGCACTGTTTTATGTATACACTCCCGCAGATGCGCACCTTGCGCCTCGGGCGACTGCTGGGAGCGGGATGATTGGCGCGCGCCTGGTAGCGATAGTAATCCGCCCTGGCCCGAGATACACCAGCCGGCATGAGAGGGCGATAACACCGAAATTCAGGACCGTGAGTTCCTAGCACGACAGACGCTGGGTGTACATTTATTTTCCGACAGAGCCGTCGTTGCGATAGTATAATTCAAATGGACAAGCGTAAGGGACGTACTGTACATACATACATACCAAAAACGTTTGTTTGTGAATTTATTTACTTAACAGAGGCAAAAGGGCAAAAGAGATCCAGAGGCGACATCGCCCGACCCCGAATCGAACGGGGAACTTCTGCATACACTGTACTCGTTGAAAAAACCGACGTACCTGTCGCAGATGCGCACCTGCGCCTCGGGCGACTGTTGGGAGTGGGATTGGCGCGCGCCTGGTAGCGATAGTAATCCGCCCTGGCCCGAGATACACGAACCAGCCGGCATGAGAGGGCCGTAAGTTCCTAGCACGACAGACGCTGGGTGTACATTTCGTATTTTCCCAGAGCCGTCGTTGCGATAGTATAATTCAAATGGACAAGCGGAAGGGACTTACATACATACCAAAAACGTTTGTTTGCGAATTCAATATATTTAACAGAGGCAAAAGGGCAAAAGAGAGCCAGAGCCGACATCGCCCGACCCCGAATCGAACGGGGAACTTCTGCATACACTGTACTCGTTGAAAAAACCGACGTACCTATCGCAGATGCGCACCTGCGCCTCGGGCGACTGCCGGGAGTGGGATTGGTGCGGGCCTGGTAGCGATAGTAATCCACCCTCGCCCGAGATCCACTGCGATGAAAAGGCGATAACATCGAAATTCAGGGCCGTAAGTTCCGAGCACGACAGACGCTGGGTGTACATTTATTTTCCCACCGCGCCGTCGTTGCGATAGTATAATTCAAGTGGACAAGTGGAAGGGACGTACATGCACACCAAAAACGTTTGTTTGCGAATTCAATATATTTAACAGAGGCAAAAGGGCAAAAGAGACCCAGAGCCGACATCGCCCGACCCCGAATCGAACGGGGAACTTCTGCATACACTGTACTCATTGATGCATTCAACGTACCTATCGCAGATGCGCACCTGCGCCTCGGGCGACTGCTGGGGGTGGGATTGGCGCGCGCCTGGTAGCGATAATAATCCACCCTCGCCCGAGATACACTGCCATGAAAAGGCGATAGCACCAAAATTCCGGACCGTAAGTTCCTAGCACGACCGACGCTGGGTGTACATTTATTTTCCCACCGTGCCGTCGTTGCGATAGTATAATTCTGGTGGACAAGCGTAAGGGACGTACATGCATACCAAAAATGTTTGTTTGCGAATTCAATATATTTAACAGAGGCAAAAGGGAAAAAGAGAAAGAACTAGAGTCATCATCGCCCGACCCCGAATCGAACGAGGCACTTCTGCATACACCGTCGCCGACTGTCTTCGTGGACACTCCGCAGATGCGCACCTTGCGCCTCGGGCGACTGCTGGGAGTGAGAGTGGCGTGCGCCTGGTAGCGATAGTAATCCGCCCTAGCCCGAGATACACTGCCATGAAAAGGCGATAACACCACAATTCAGGACCGTAAGTTGCTAGCACGACAGACGCTGGGTGTACATTCAGTTTTTTCCCACCGCGCCGTCCTTGCGATAGTATAATTCAAATGAACAAGAGGAAGGGACGTACATACATACCAAAAACGTTCGCGAATTCAAAATAACACGGAAAAAAGAAAAAGAAAGAGCAAAAGAGAGACTGTCCGGATATCGCCCGACCCCGAATCGAACGGGGAACTTCTGCATACACCTGTCTTCGTGGACACCCCGCAGATGCGCACCTTGCGCCTCGGGCGACTGCTGGGAGTGGATGGAGCAGCGCTAGCTTGATTGGCGCCTGGTCGCAATCCGCCCTGGCCTGAGTTGAGGTGGTGCAGCCGACCGGACACTGACCCAATCCAATTTGGCGGAGGCCTCCGCTAGGAACCCAAAAGGCGAAGCGCGGGTGAAGCACTCACTGGACGTTCTGAAATGCCGAGTCCCAAGAGGCTGGTTTGGTCGTGCAGACCTCGAAAAGGAAAGAGGGGAGTGAAGGAAGCACGGACTGCTCACCACAAGACAGATGGTACTTGGAATCTAGCATGAACTCCGAGCCGGCGTCCATCGAGCGTGCATGAACGAGCTTGAAAAACAAAGTTGGAAGCTGGACGTCGGATGTCAGTAAGTAGGTAGGCTTGACAATGAGCACGAACGAATAAGTCGACTCGGATACGGAATATGTATGTGCCTTGGATTCAATATTAATATTCCCAGCACCAAAATTCGGGACCGTGAATTTGAATTCCTAGCTAGCATGGAAGCTCCGAAAGAAGGCTGGCCCCATGAAGACCCGAGAAGAGATTGCGGACTTGAGAAAATCATATTTGGATGACGCGGACGCAGGGCTAGTTGAATATCTCCGACGCTCCTCCTGGCTTCGGCAGCACAGGAGGTAGCAATGGCTGCGGTCGCTTCTTACCTTCGGTGTAATGGCAGCCTGACGGGTGGTGCCTGTGTCGTCCGAACCACCACCACCATAGATTGGTGACTGGTGGCAAGAACGCATTTGGTACCGGCCGTTCAATCGCTCGAAAGTCGATCAGAGCCAGAGCTAGCAAGCAAGGATTGGAGCCATTAAAATCGAAAGAAAATAGAAGGAGGGAACGGGGGGCAGGCCTGAGCGTCAGGTCTCGAAGTGGAGCCGCTAGCTGTAAATCAGGCCTTCAGGAGCCTTGGTTTATCATCCCGTCGACGCGCAAAGCCAACCCGATGGATTTTTGGGGAATGACTCGGAGAGCGAAGACGTGAGCCAGATAAGTAGACACGGACGAAATTTGCCGGCATCGAAAGGCCCGAGTTCATGAAGAAAGGAACACGGTTTGAGAACAGATTTTGTATGTGATGGGAGAAGACAAGGAAGGAGAATGGTCACTGGTCACGGTCACACATCACTCACCCTCCACCAAAACTCATGGCGTACGTTGCCGTCGACTCAGATGAGGTGCGTCGCTCCTCTCTCCTCCTCGCGCTGGGTTGACCGCGTTCCGTGCAGCGTTTAGAAGAAGGCCCCGAGGGGCTGCAGTTTAAATGCACGTACCAGGTCCACGTCACGCGTTTGAGCGAGAACTGACTGCGCGCGTAGCTTTCCTGGGCGACGCAGACGGCGCGGCCGCGAACGCGGGCGGCGCGCGCTCCCCGGGCATGGGCAATGCGGACCGAGGTGCGTCCTCTTCGTCCTACTTGCTTCAGGTGTACCTATAATTTGCACGCAGGCTACCTCGCCGACAACAAGCCCCCGGGCGGATTCTGGACGGTAGAATACTACCAATGCTACTTCGACGTCGACACAAGAACTGTCCTCAGCCGCTGTCTCGCCACCTTGAACCCTTTCTCCGCCTCACACGCCGACTTTCTCGGAACCCACCTCGGCGGCGCCGGCGGCGCGGACCTGTACGGGCCCTTCTGGACACTCACCACCCTCATCTTCGCCTTGTTTCTCTCCTCCTCCCTCGCCGCGTCCATCTCCGCGTACCTCTCCGCATCGGCGGACGGCAATGAGGGTGGGGCTGAGTACGTCGAGTACGACTTTGGCTTGCTGAGCGTCGCGGTGCCGCTCGTGTACAGCTACGGGCTCGCGCTACCCGTCGTGCTATGGGTTGCGCTGCGGTATCTGGGTGTGGGTGAGTGGAGCGTGGTCGAGGCAATTGCGGTGTGGGGGTACAGCATGTTTGTGTGGATTCCCGTTGCGGTGCGTAGCGAGCGTTGAGTGCCTCTGCCCCGCTCTTTATACTCACGTCCGTCCCACCCCAGATCCTCGCCGTCATCCCCGTCCGCCCCGTCCGCTGGTCCCTCGTCGGCCTCGCCTTCGCCTTCTCGGGCTACTTCCTCGTCCGCAACGTCTACCCCGTCCTCGCGTCGGTGCGTGTCTCCTCCTCCCGCCATATATATATTCTTTTCCAAAGAGAGAGGAATTCCAACTTCTTTCTTTCATACTCATATCCTCATATTATCTCGCTGACGCCCGCACAGGCCGAAGCCCGCGCAACCCGCCTCCTCATCGTCCTCGTCGCGGCCCTCCACGCCGGCCTCGCGATCACGTTCAAGGTCCTCTTTTTCAGCTACTATATTCTTGTTCCCGAGGGCGCGGCTCCCGTTCCCGCCGATCCAACACCGCCGCTGGGAGGAGATGCAGGAGGGAATGCGACTGAGACGGGCGTGGCGGAGGTGGTGCGGCGGATCTTTTTCTCGTGAGGCCCGGGGAGGGTGGCGGTATAGACAGTGGTAGCCTGGTATTTATTCCAAAAAAAATTCATTCACTGCGCAGTCGACGTCAACTCACACGCTGCAGCGAGAAAATGCGTCGAAATCACTTTTTAAATTTGGTAGGTGGTTATCGCAGATGCTCATTCTTCATGTGCATCTACAGAGGGAATGGGGATTTTTGAAATTCAGCCAGGTCAAAGTCAAAATCATCCGAGCAGAATTCGGGTGCCGCGATGAATCCTCTCTGAAATCCTTTGCTCCTACTTATATTACTTCCTCACCCTCGCCATCAACACCATCTTGGACGCCGCCTTTCCCACCCACTGAGAGCCCATGTCCGGCGCGCAGTGCCGACATACTTATGCCGATCAGGTGTGGATCACTGTGGACCGGGGTGCCAACATCCGATCGGCCGAATTCGTCCGACATGTGCCGACTGGGTGTACACCGCCAAAGTGGTGAGGATAAGTATACCAGATGCGACATGCACGGCACATTGCAAGTGCGACACATCACCAACAGATGCGACACCTACGATGCCTGCGCCGCCGGATGATCGCACACCCTGGCAAAACCGCCAAATATGTTTTTCCTGACCACCGCCAGCCGCGCGACCGACCACCTCTTCCGCGCCGCTACGCCGCTCAAAACGCGCGCGACAATGGCGCCAAACCACACCGCCGACGTCTCTCACGTGTCCCAAGCCTGCAAGGTCGGCTGGCGCTCGTACTGTGTTTGTTTCCGCTAGCTCCAGCGGGCACGTCAGAACCAGAACCATTGGTGCCTTATTTGTCTGCCTATTTTTGAATGCAAGACCCTGATGGGTGCCTCCGCAAATTACAAGTGTAGATCGGATCCAACCATTCAGTGCCTTCAATCGAGTTGCGTGAAATTAGGGAACACTAATTTTATTTGAATACTCTATTCAGGTACCCGTTAACATGACAGCTATGCCTCCGATTCAACCGGTTGTTTCTACCTCAACTGCCCCACCTCCAACCAATTATACCACACCGCGGGACGCCATACTCCACGGTGCCTGAGTAGCCATCCATCCGGCTCCGGGTATTCGTCTCTGGGGGATACAAGCGATTCCCCTCCTCCGACCTGTTTAATTTCCCCGATCTCGATCTTTCAGCGTTCGAATCCACGCACTTTTATAATTTTGATTGGTCCTTCCTGAATCAATTTGGGGTTAGTGTCCCGAGTCCCGACGTCTCGATGGCGTCTTTGACGTCTACGCTTCAATACAACACCCATCCCATCGGTGGTTCGCCTCATTTAAATTATCAGCATCATTCCTCACCTGTCCCGTCGTTCCTTCCGCTCCGGCTTTTCCCCCTCCGGCTAGCTCACCGCCGGTTACCCGGCTCCGAAGCCTTATCACGGAAACCTAAAAACAATATTGATGGACTCGACCCCGCCAATGCAGTTGCATATGACGTTCACTTTGCACATTTAATGATGCGCAACACTTTTTGATGTGCGCGCAACACTTTCTTGATGTGCGCGCAACACTTTTATGTCCAGGGCCGGCAGCCATGCCTCCGCCTTCCTTTAGAGTTCCCAACGACTCCGGCAACCAAATTTACGACATCTGTCAGTCAACGCCGTGTATTTTCCCTTTTAAGGTTGCTAGAAGCCAGTGTGAGAGAATTCATAGAGTTTGGCTTCAGCTAGCATCCTATGGTCGATTTCTTCAAATATGAAGCCTTCATTCAGTATTCACCTTCTTCTGTCCAACCAAATTGTGTCTTCAACCCTCAGCCATTCCCTTGTTTATCACGAGACTTTCCAAATCCAGAAAACTGGTCAGAATCGGACTTTGAATTCTCTCTCTCCCTTCCACTCATTTAATGGACGACCCGAATCGCTGCTCTGGCAGGGGCGAAGACGGACGGCAATGCATCTGCAAACGTGTCGGCGAAACTTATACCGACGGCCACCGAACTCTCTGCTCCAATTGCGGGCACATTGAATCCGCCCATCCCGAGGCTCCCAAAGAGGCTGGCTCTCTTATCCGCCGCTTCCAAGCAAAGGGAAAACTTGGGAATGTTAGCTTGAAGCATCTTACCCCAAAAGCTACTGTCCAGGAAGCCGAAGCTGAGACGGTCAACGGCCTGAAAAAGCGTAAGCCTTCAGCTACCGACACGGAACCCGAGGCTCCGAAGAAAAAGAAAACAAAGCCCGTAGAAAAGGTTCCTTACATTCATTTTCTGTGGCCACACTTTTAACCTGTCCTTATTTTATCAGGCTGCACAGGGTGAAAGGGTTGAGGTCGGCCAGATTGTCATACTTGTCTGTGGCACCCACGTAAGTCTACATGTAGTCAAAAAAAGAAGACAATTTAAAGCTTTCTAGGGTGCCTGTGGCGATCGCCGCTTGTTGAAAACCAAGGTGCCGGATGCTCACCAGCTGGACAGAATGCGCAAATACAAGCTTGCCATCACGTCGACACCCGACAAGCCACTTGCAGTCTACACCAACTGGTCTACCGACGAGTGTACCTCCTATTTTTCTGGCATTTTCGATGATGCTTTCCCCTACATTCAGTCGCAAACTTACAAGAAAGACTTACAATTCTCACCTGACGTTGCGGCTCAAAAATGGCTTGCAGTTATAAAGGCCAAACAGTCTCTCAGCTTGGCCAGCGACGAGCATCCTACTGGGTCTCTTTTGGCTCTGCACTGCAAACGAAAGGGCCACGGCGCTGCTGAGCGTGTCCTTTACATCGGTGAGCACCACGTCATCCCTATCATAACTAATAGTGCTGATATCACAATCAGCTACCAAGGTAGAGATTCCGGAGAAGCGCTACAAAAACTGGCAATTGGGGCCGGAATCGGATAGTCCCGAAGAAGATGGATCAGACTATGACATGCTCGACTCGGATGGAGCCACTCCTCGCAAGCCTAGTATGTGCTCCGATGCCTAGATCCTATTGATAGCTAACCAATCAACCATTTAGGTTCCAAGGCAAGAGGCAAGGCTCCTCAGCGCTCAAAATCCCCCCGTTCGTACATGGGAGCTTTTTTCCCCCATTCTCCTTAACTAACAATAGGCACAGTGGTCAAGGTGGAGAATTTCGATGCCAGCCTCTCCGACATGAAAGAAGCTGCGAAGAGGCGGACTCGTCTGTCCACCCACAGCATTAGGCGCAAGAAGTTCCGGGCACCCGAAGATAGTGGCGACGAGGGCCCTGTCATGTTCGAGATCTCAGACAGTGATTCAGATAGCAACAACTTTCCTGATCCATCCACCCTACTTGCTACCGCTTGGAAGCCATCTGACTCCGGAGACGCTGAAACAGAGCCTACTGCTTCTGCTTCCGCTGCACTTCCACTCTTCACTCCCCTCCTCTCCCCGCCCGGCGACCTGTGGGAAAATGATTTCCCGTACGACCCTCCTTCGCCAACTGTAGGGAATATCTCATCTACATCATCTGCATGGACCAGCACCGCCTCTCTCATCTCAAACGATGCAGACACTAATGTCCACCACCCCCTTCTTTCCACGGCCACCGCCGTCCAGGCGTTGCCTGCCCCACCATCCCAGTCTGCATCGACCGTGTTACCTATCTTTGGACAGCCAGGATTTTTCTCCGCCATAGCCTCCTCTTCCAATCCCACTGTTGTCGCTGCCAGTTCTTCTAGTGTAGCTACATCCCCTGCCATACCTACATCTGCTACTGTAGCAGCAACCTCTGCATTTACCAAGCGATCGGCGAAAGGAAGAGTACTTTCCAATCCTTGGCTTCGCAAGTAAATATTTTCAATCATTATTTATGTTCCCTCTTTCTCTTGCACTGTCCTTACTTGCTTGCCATCGCTCTCTTGTTAATACAGTATGAACGCCTTTACCATTAATACAATCTAATTTATTCTTGTACGTAAAAATCGGTGAGATATCTAAGAATGACGAACATAGGAAGCAGACCATCCATTACAATCACGAACCCAATCATCTCCTTGACGATCTGAGTGAAGGACCAACGTCCCTCTTGTCCCCTGGAAATGAAGATTGAAGTGCGTCAAGTCGCATGAGGGAAATATCAGTACGTCCCCCAGCTTCAGGTCAAAGCAAAACCCGGTTTCGTAGAGGCAGAGCTCGCCCCCAGTGAAGCTTCCAAAGGGTACAACCAGGCACAGCTTCTTGTCGCCTGCATCGCGGTGGGCCCAGGTGCAGGCGCGGAGATTTATGACAAACCCGCCAAAGGGGTAGCAAGGAGACGATGCGTCAAGGGGCAAGTGCTCCACAAAGATGCTGAGCTCGTCATAATCCTCAGTGAGATACTCCTTGAGCTGCAGGATATATTAGAACGGGCTTCTGAAGAGGCGACAGAGAACGCACCGCAATTCGTAAGATTTCAAAGAAATCGGTGTACGCTTCCACAAGGACAGAATATTCATTGGGATCCTTCATGTCTTTGGAACGATGGACGTTACGCTGCTCGAAATTTACTCGGCCAGCATCTTACAGTCTTCATTGATTTCCTCCAAGAACAGGCGGTGTAGGAGCCAGAGATGGGCAGGGTTTTTGCGGTCAAGACAGTGCATGCGCCCGAGGCGAGTGAAGAAAGCTCTCCAGCGCCGAGCAAACTGAGTGCCCACTTCTACCCAGAGTCTTTCGATACGTGTATTGCGAGTAGATCTGCGAAGAATTAGTGAACTGAGAATGTTGCCAGTCCAAAAAAACAGGACATACGAGCCCCACATGAAAGATGCTCGCCCGGGCCCTCTGTGTACAATCATCCAGATGGAAACCTTCGTGTTCTCTCCTCCACGATCACCTCGCACACGAGACGGAGTCCCATAAGCCTGAATGGCTTCAAGAAATACCTCAAGGACGGTAGATGCTCTGTTGTTGGTACTAGCTCGCAGGCCGGTAACCTATGGCAAAACTCAAAATTGCGTCGAGATGAAAGTGAGTGAAGACGTACAGTGCGACAGTATCCATCAATAAATCCGTGGATTACTATCCCCCACCAAATGAGTTTGTGGTGTCCATCGCCGTGCCACAGGTGATTGGGACGGGGGACTTTGTATTGCCGGCGACGAATGGCGAGCCTAGTACGGAGAGCCTGCCCCAAACCATCAACTCGTTTGAGTGAACGCCTCGCTCGTTCCCTCTGAACTCGTAACCCATGTCGGCGAAAGTGGCCCTGAAGATAACGGAGGCCCGAGGTTGGTTTCCGTTTCTTGTACTCCCGGGTAAGGTCGTCAAGCTCGCCGTCTGATAAGTCTTCGAACTGCTTTTGGAGGCCCGCCTCCTTCATTCTCTTCCGCAAAGTGTTCCGGTGGATTCCCAAGGCAGATGCAAGTGCCGTCAACTTGATATTTCGTCGAGATGCCGTTGCCGCACGAAGGTAAGTAGAATCTATGTTCTTCTGTGGTCGTCCCCGGCGTCCTGTCTTTTCGGTAATAATTGGCTGCAGAAGCTCAACATTGTCCCGCTCTCTATATAATGAAGCAAAGTAAGTGTGGTTCTGGAATTATTCTTGGAGATCCCAAGGCTTACACTCCCTCAGTCGCTAATGCAGCGAGTTCTAGCTCATACACCAATGGCCCCAAAATTTCGGCGCAGTTGTGAATCCACTCTCTAGGAACTCCGTCCCCCTCCATCCTCTCCAAAATAGGAACCAGATTGTCGACAATGTTGGAGGATAAGAGCTTGTATCGCACTGCATCGCTATCTTCACGACGAAGTGTTTCGAGAGCTCGAGTGTAGGCAGCATCTAGAACCTGGTGAGCTTGCAAAGCACTGATGCTCCATGGGTGGGGATTAGGAGGGAACACGGGAAGGTTATTGGGAAAATTGAAGGTCTCGTCCATGGTCAGTCCGAGTTGAGTCCAAGACAAAATGTTCATGATCAGGTGATTCTGACTTTTCCTCTGTGCGCCATGTCTTCTGTGACTCTGAGTCCGAGGCACCCAACCCTGTACTTCAGTGACGGTACACTCACCCTGAAGGTAAAATCTTTCCACAAGCTCTCTTTCAGCTAATTAATTGGATAGGCAAACGACGGCATGCTGTACAATGTAAATCGTCAGCTGCTCGTTTTGAAAAGCGATTTCTTTGCCGGCATGTTAACGCTGCCTACACCTGAGGCACCACCATCTGGTCCGACTGGGGAGACAGTGATTCTGGACGGGACAACCGACGCAACAGCCGTTCTTTTTCCAGCCACTTGGACCTCTGCTGAATGTGAGGCCTTCTTGGAGTTCGTTTTCAATGTACTGCCGTGAGTGGATATCCCAAGATAATTACAAGAACTTCATGAAAAGTCAAACAGCTGGACCAATGAACCTCCGCCGTTGGAACGTCTGTGCGCTATCCTAAAGACTTGTGACTTCTTTGGCGTCGAGTCCGGGTTCCGATATGCAATACATTTTCTTGAAGAGCACGAAGACCTGGGCCCAGCCTTGCGGTACCAGTTGGCCAAGAAATACAACATTCCGAGTTGGGCAAAATTGGCCTTCGAGAAATTGATGTCAGAGTCAATCCTGGACTTAACGGAGGACAATGAACGTCAGCTAGGTTGGGATGCTTATCGAGCTTTGGTGCAGACAAAGGAGGATGTGACGAGGCATAGGCTTGAGCTCGCGTTTTTTCCGCCCCAGGTGATGCACTGCTCACAATGCTATTCGCTTACCTTTTGCGGTGATGCGTGGGCGGAGAAGTGGGTCTCTATTTCAGGCCCCCTCGGGGCCTTGCTTAGGGACGAGATTCCCGCAAACGGGGGCCTCGTGACCACTTACCACCATCATCTCGGTGAGGGAAAAGTGGAAGCGGGCTCCCCCCGTCGCAGTCGTCGACGCAGGCAGCCATCTGCGCCTGCCCGCCATCCAAGCGGGGCCTCCCTTTGGGGAGAAGGGCCTATAGGGCCAATACGGACGTGATCCACACCGCATGAATCAAAAAGTGCAAAATCGAGTACGAATCTATATATACATCGTACTCTTGCCCACCAGCGTCTCACCTCCGTCTCCGATGCACCTGCCCAACGTCGGCTGCCCATGACCCTCGACACCGACACAGGCCCAAGCGCGCAGAGAAACACGATGCCCCAAAAACTAGCCGAGGGCATACGTGGCCCCCTAGCTCCTTCGAGAAGGGAAGCACCTACGCACCACTTTTTTCTCTTACCACCCGAGAAAAGGGCCCACCCAAAGTACGTGCTGCACACGCAGCTCAAACGAAACAGCTGACCATAGACCAGCCACCCTGGACACTGATCCACAACCCTCCACCGCGCCGCCCGGTACCCCGCCCCAAAAATCGGCCAAAAAACACCATAAAGACTCTCAGCCCCGGGACACCACCCACAGCGAACGCCCGTCGCCGTCGCACAGGTACGCAGGGAAAAGCTCCCGCTCAGGCTACGCCCACCCGCCCGCGGACGCCCCCCAGCGTGCCCGCCACCGCCGGAACGCATCCCCTACGCCGTTACGGCTGCAGACGACTTCGCCCCGAAACGACTACCCTTTTAACGCTGACGACTACTCCCCGTTAGAGGACGACCACCCCTTCTTTGACCCCAACCCCACCCCCGCCGCCGCATCGAGCCTCCAAGTCTCTGCGCCCCCCCTAGCAGGCTCCGCACCCAGCCCCTCTGCGAAGGCACCTGCGTCGAGCCCACCACCACACTCACCGGCCGCAGGAAACCCACCGCTGCCCTTAGCCCACACCGTCCACGGACTGCCCCTGACACCGACCCTCACTGCACAACCACACACTGAAGACGTCGAGATGGACGACGTCGACCCCCCTGCAGCCTTCACGGCGCCCACCCGAGTACGGTGGCTAGCCACCATGGCGACTTGCCGGGACGAGAATCCCCACCGCCAACGCGTCATCGACGATGAGCAGGCGACGACACAACACTCGGACTACCAGGCCGTCCACACGGGCTGGACCGACCCCATCCTCCCTAACCATGTCGTCCTCGACAACGTCGAGGAACCCATCCAAAAGGCCGCCCGCGAGACCCCCGGAAACCTGCTGGCCATCGTCCCCTTCTGCAACGGCGTCGTGCTCACTACTAAGTACAAAAACCTACGTGCCGACATCCTAAAAGTAATAGAACTGGTCGTTGGCAAGGGCAAGGTCACCCTGATCCAACCCCAGCCCAAGACCGCCACCAAGGATGCCCGACGCGGAACGGGGAAGCCTGACAAGTTCACCCCCCCCATCGCGCTCTTCGCCCGCTGCTCCGACGCCGAGGTGCGCGCGAAGCTCACCGGCGGCGCGACCTTCAGCCGAGATCACGGCCTCGCTTTCCACGCCACCGCCCTAGATGCCTACTGCCTCTCCTGGGCCATCGGCTTCTTCAAGACAGACATCTCTGACCCACCGGAAGTGACCGCGAGACGCCTGACCTATGCTGTCTACTACGCGCTCCAGAACCCGGGCGAGGTCAGAGACGCGCCCAAGGTCCTTGCCCTACTCGACCGTGCCACGCAGGGCACCAGCTCAGCCCCCCGAGACCGCCGCATACTCGACTGGGCGCACACGCTTGATGCTCGCTTCATCCCACACGCGGAGAACCCCGTCTTTGTGCTGATGGCGAAGCCTTGCACCAAGGATCCCAAGCTCTGGGACGACCTCCGAGCTGCAATACGGAAAATCACGTTCACCGACGACCTCGAGGCTTTTATTCCCCATGCGAACGCCCCGTCCGGCCATAACATATGTGCCAACTGCAAACTTGACTGCCACCCAAAGTACAGCTGCACGTTCACAGTACGTGACCCCGCCTGGTGGGGCCCAGTCGACCTTACCCACGCGATTCGATTCATCAAGGGAGCTGACGCCGACGATGATGACGACTCTGAAGGGGACCGCCGCGGCGCGCCTCGCGCGCGCACTACCCGAGGCCGAACGGACAACCGCTCGGGTGGACGCAACTGCGGACGGTAGCAGTTGCTACGTTATACCGCTCGTATATCCTGTATCTAGAAAAATGGATAGATTTACCCCAACTCCAGGGAAGTGCCTGAAGAAAGAATACCTGAGTCTGGGCTTAGAAGGAGACGTACCCTAATTAAAGAAAGGTACGCAGCCCGACCCTGACCAGCGACTGCCACATGGCACCGGTGGGACACGGGGAAGGGTACGCGTGGTGAACACGGGGGTAGGCTCAGCTAGTGCGCTCGCACTAGCTGAGCTTACCCCCGTGAACGCTGCGCCACAACGGCGGAGTTCTACGAGAACTGGGGTCCGCCGGCCAGAGATCCTGGTAAGTGCTGCTCCCGGACGAGGCTCCCCCAAGAGGCGCCTCGCGAGGGGACACACAACCCCACCTGGGGGCCGACGACTCTTGCAAGGTTGTCGGCCACTCCCCATCCAACCAGCAACAACAACAAACTACGACGGGAACCATGTTCCACACCTACGGTACGGGATGGTACCAACTGACGGGTTAACTACAGGCAACGGGACAGGCAGCTGGGGCACCGTAGGCGGCGAGAGCTCCGCCACCGGCGCTCGCCTAACCGATGACAGTGCCTTCAGTCGAGGGGAAATGGCCGACGCTCACCCTTCGGGACGAGCTGACGCAACTCCTGGAACAATCCACTTCCAGGGGGGCACTAATCCAAGTGCTAGTGCGCATCCAACGCACGTGTCGAATCCAAGACACCCAACCCGCCTATCAAATGACGGGGATCCCGCATCTAGGGACCAGCACATCCAAGCTGAAGGGGGCAATCGAGCCCCGATGTTTGGTCACGAACCACCCGGTGAGGAAGAACCTCCGAGAGCACCGACGCCTCTCAGACCACAGTCACCTCCCGGATGGGAACCACTGACACCGCTGGGCTGGGATCCTCCCAGGGCACCAACGCCCCCCGATGATGACCCCCCCAGAATACCAACACCACCCTTTGAGGAAGACGAGGATGAGCTACCGTTTGCCAATGTACCTGACAGACCACCAACCCCACTAGATCTTGGACAACGATTCCCGGGTCCGCCTGGCCGACGTAGTGCAGGAGGCAGACGGAAGCGAACAAAAGCCTCGGTCTTGGTATCCTGCTTAAATATTAGGGGAATCGGCAATCCCAACCCATGGCATCCAAAGCACAAATGGTACCATGTTAACCAGCTATCAAAAGAAAATAAAACTGGACTGCTAGTAGTCACCGAAAGTCATTTAAGTGCAATCCGACATGCAAACATCCAAAACCTCTTTGGGAGGAGGCTTGAAGTAATATTCTCGGAAGACCCCATCACCCCAAATGCAAAGGGAGTCGCGTTTGTGATAAACAAAGACCTGCTGAGCACAGATAATATACGCACATGGGACATAATTCCAGGACGGGCAATGATGATTGAAATCGAGACACATAGGAATGAGAAGATGGTCGTGCTAGGAGTATACGCACCTAACCACCCAAGAGATAACGCAGACTTCTGGAGGACCTTGAGAGAATTCTTCGAGAACAACCAAGTACCCAAGCCCGACATGATGGCAGGCGACATGAATGTGGTTGAAGAAGCGATTGACCGGCTCCCGGCCCACATTGACGCAGAAAACCCAACAGTGGAATTGGACAAGCTTCTGACAAGCCTACGCCTTGTAGATGGCTGGCGAAAAACATACCCGACTACCAAAGCGTACACATTCATCCAACACCGCAACGCTGTGGGAGGCTCACAATCCCGCATTGACCGCATATATATTCGCCGAGATAAATATATGCAAGCCTATGACTGGAACATAAGCACCGTTGGAATCTCAACAGACCACCGAATGGTATCTGTCCGGGTAACGCAGGAAGGAGCGCCCACTACCGGGCCGGGCAGATGGGTCTGGCCTACCTTCATATCCAGTGACAAGGAACTTGCAGCCTTTATACACAAGAGGGGCACAGAGGCATATGCAGCGGCGAAACGAGCTGCAGACTGGCCGCAACGCGACCCGGAAACAAATGTCCAAACAATGTGGGCGAAGTTCCAGTCTGACATCAGAGAAGAAGCTCGGGCACGCTCGAAAATCCTAGTCCCAAAAGCGCAAAAGGAAATAGCATGCCTGGAAGAAGACCTACACGCCATCCTAAACAACCCAGAACTGACCGAAGATGAGGTCGTCCTCATGGCAGCGCTCCTCACACAGAGACTGGCTAAGGTACATGCCGCAAAGCATGACAAAAGCAGAATCACAGGGAAGATAAAGAACCGCCTAGAAGGTGAGATAATTGGCCCATACTGGTCAGCAGTCAACAGCTCCAAGAAGCCGAGGGAAGTATTAAGGCGACTGCTCAAACCAGGGCATGACCCCCTTGCCAACACCATGGCTAAGTACGAGACAGACTCGAAGAACATGGCCACAATAGCGCGGGACTACCACAATAGAATCCAGAAGGAGAGGAGAGACACTGCACCAAACATTCGGGACCCAACAATTGAAGTGGTACTGCAGAAAGTAGTCCGAACAACCACACCGGAACAGAAGGAGTCACTTCAGAGGCAGCTGACACGAGAAGATGTGGCGCTTGCGCTAAAATTATCTGCAAACAACAAAGCCCCAGGGCTGAATGGTATACCATATGAGGTGTGGCGTGTACTGGACTCTCGATTCCGTACACACACCTCCCAAAATAAACCAGCATTTGATATTGTTGGGTTCCTCCACCTCCTGTACAACGATATTGAATCATATGGAGTCATGCCCGGTACCGGGTTCTCGAAGAGCTGGATAGCGCCCATATACAAGAAGAATAACCCTGCAGAAATTGCCAACTATAGGCCAATATCACTGCTAAACACTGACTATAAAATCTTTACCAAGGCCTTGACCATAAAACTGGCGAGAATAGCACCAGACCTAATCCACCCGGCACAGGCAGGGTTCGTCCCGGGTCGACACATCTACGATCAAATCTGGCTCACCAAAAGAATAATTGAGCTGGCTGAAGCCACAGAACAGGATGGAATAATTGTGGCACTTGATCAAGAAAAAGCTTACGATAAGATTGAGCATGATTACCTGTGGCTAGCCCTCGAGAAGTTTGGAATCCCTACAGAGTTTATAAACACTGTGAAGGCATTATATAGTGACGCATATACATCTGTGATTGTAAATGGTATGATGAGCGAGCGCCCGTTCAAAGTAACACGCGGCGTCCGACAAGGCGACCCCTTATCATGCTTGCTCTTCGACCTCGCAATAGAACCACTTGCTGAAGCACTCCGACAATCCGGCCTGAAAGGCTTCAAACTCAAGGAAGTCAATAACAGGGTGGTAGCAACCCTCTTTGCAGATGACACGCTTGTCTACCTGTCTTCCCGCGATGACTTCCAATCACTACTCAATATTTTAGATGAGTGGTGCATCGCATCAGGAGCAAAATTCAATATTGAAAAAACAGAGATAATACCAATAGGCTCACTTGCGCACCGAGTCCGCGTCCGAACAACACGAACAGTCAACGGAGTCGACGGCACATTAATCCCTCAGCATATTAAAATAGCCCAAGAGGGCGAACCAGTCCGAACCCTCGGAGCATGGGTCGGGAACAAGGTAGACCAAGTTTCAACCTGGGCAAAAACAATTGATAAGATTGATGATGCACTTGAGCGGTGGGAGAAAGGGCACCCCACCATGGAAGGGCGGCGACTCATAATTATGATGGTTGTAGGCGGCATGACACAGTACCTTGCCAAAGTCCAAGGAATGCCTCCGGAAGTCGAGAAGAAACTGGAGCGCCGCATACGGTCCTTCCTATGGAATGACAAGAGCCTGATCTTAATTAACAAGGAAACAGTATACGCACCTGTAGATATGGGAGGACGAAACCTCCTCGATATAGTTGCTCGCAATGAGGCAATCACCGCAACATGGCTGAAGTCATACCTTGACCTTGGCCCATCACGCCCACTCTGGGGATTCGCTGCTGATGAGCTGATTGCACTTGGTATACAGTCAAGCTCAGAAACAGTTGTGGAAAAAAACCTACGGACCTGTGTTTTCCTTCAAGCCTGGGAAACAGGCCGCACCCTGAAACCGAAAGACCTTATAAACATGGTCAAAGTTGCTCGCGCCCGAGGTGTTCAAATGGACGGCCTTGCTTTCTCCCGAGAGATTATGCGTGACATGGTAATTTGGTACCATATTAAGAGCACCGCGGGCCGACGACTCTTCAATAATGGAAGAGAAGTACGATGCCTCAAAACGCACCACAAAATAAGAACTGTCCGCGAGACTGAGGTACTCGCCCGAAAGCCAGAGAACCCACGTCATAATCCGCGGTCAAATTGTGCATGTTCTGAATGCAGGACAACCAGACTCGACTGCCCACAATGCCAAAACCCCCACAAATGCTACCTTAAAGCTCGCCAGCTCCTTAACTCGCTGGAACCCAAATGGAATCCACTCAAACCCCAACCAGAAGACTACGAGAATATACCTGCAGAACCCATGATGCTCGAGGACAACGAGGAGGTCTTTGACCCGAGAACCACTGTCAAGGGGAACTTAGGAGACACCTTCAGAATTTTCACAAACGGCATGAAAGGAGGCACAACTGCCCCAGAAACTAGGATCGAGCCTGAAGCAGATGAAGAAGACATCGTGGTATATACTGATGGATCAGCGACAAATAACGGGAGAGCTGATGCACGTGCAGGCTTCGGGCTGTACTACGCCCCGGATGACCAGAGGAACCGTGCCATGAGAGTGCCCGAAGAGCTAAATCAGTCAAATAACGTGGCTGAAATCCTAGCTGTGAAGGAGGCAATAGAATCCAACCCCAAAGATGTTACTCTCCGGGTGAAGAGCGACTCCAAGCTGATCGTTGATGGCCTGACGACAAACCTACAGAGGTGGGAAGATGAGGGCTTCCAGAAGACGGAAAATGGACACCTGATACAGGTCACGGTGGCACGACTCCGAGAGCGCAAAGCACCTACAACGTTTCAGTTAATCAAAGGGCATTCAGGAGTGGAAGGCAATGAAAGGGCCGACCGCCTAGCAGATGAAGGGAGACAAATGGATATTGCACCAATTGTCGACCTCCACATTCCCCGAGCAGTGCTCATCCCTGGAGTCAAACTCCGAATTATCACGCAATCACTAGCATATAAAATCATCCGTGCGCAAGCGATGGAAACATACACATACCAAGAAGCGCTAGATAGACGCGCTACAATCAGGAACATGATCTCTGCCCAAAATGCAGCAGCAGGCGATGACGATGTCCCGGCGCCGGCACAGATCTGGAAGTCTACCCGACACAAAGACATCTCCAGAAGTATCCGATACTTCCTGTGGATGGTCATACACGAGGGATACGCCGTTGGTGAGCACTGGCAGCACCTCCCCGGATACGAAGACCGGGGAATTTGCAAAAAATGCGACCTACCCGAGAATATGACACACATTCTAACACGGTGTGACGAAAATGGTCAGCGAACAATATGGGAGCTGGTGTCTGAGCTCTGGAAACTCAGAACAGGCACAGGGATGAACCCACCACTCATGGGGGACATTATGGCCTGCGGCCTCACGAAAAAAGGGAACCTCCCTGGTAAAACAGACGCGGGCACAACGCGTCTACATCGAATTGTCATCTCGGAATCTGCCCACCTTATTTGGCGCCTACGCAATGAACGAGTCCTCAATGGAAAAGACCCTGCAACGATAAGCGAGATACGTAACCGCTGGGTGCACGCTCTGAATATGAGGATCGGAATAGATTGTTTAATGACGAACAAAGCGAAGTATGGCGTGAAAGCACTAAAGAAATCGCTCGTGCTCAAGACGTGGAGCGGAATCCTCCGAGACGAAGACAGACTCCCAGCCGATTGGACTAGGGAGGCCAGGGTTTTAGTGGGTATTGGTTGATGAATGGTGATGATGGGCCGGCCTGCGCAGCCCTGAACCTGGAGACCGGAGCCCCACACAGGCGTCCTCCGTGGCGTATCGTGCATAATTTCGCATTTCCCTGGGTGGCTGTCGGCGGGGTTGAAAGAACGTGGTCCCCGCCAATCTTAACAATGGTATGGTAATAGAGGGGCGACCTGGTCGCATGTCCGAGTGATCCGCCGGGCGGTGACGGAAGAGTACTAGTTAGTACTATCCCAAATGCCATCTTGTTCCACATATAGATTCCCGCAAACGAATTCCGTGACACACTTCAGCAAATGACAGTGCCATCGATGACAGCCGAATGCTTTTCGCGGACCGTGAGAAGCATCTTGGAGCCAACGCCTCCCGAACGAAACCAGCTCAAGATGGAGGAGGACTATATTTTGAAGGCAGTAGAAGCGTTGATTAAGCAGTGGTAGAAAATATAAAATGTTGTGCGCTGGAAGGAAAAAAAAAATGTGTATGCTCTCCACAAAAAGATTGGTGTCCTCGAAAAAAAATAGTGCGCACATCCAGAAAAGTGTTACGCGCACATCGAAAAGTGTTGCGCGCATCAAGAAAGTGTTGCGCACATCAAAAAATGTTGCGCATGATTAAATGTGCAAAGTGAACGTCATAGTTGCAACCAAATGAGCGCGCGCAGTATGTCAGCGCACTCATTCGGTCTTTAATGTTTTAATATTTACCTATCTATTCTACTTTACTCAAATGCTTGATGCCTCATGTACCTCGGACTCGTGATACAAAGTTCTTGTTCTTTAAACTGACTGGGGGTCGGTGTGGTTACGTTTGGCAATTCTCGTCCGCGTGGAGGTGTGTCGCACTTGATGTGTCGACCTTTTCTTAGTGTGCCGTACTTTCCATTGTAGGTGTCGTACATTTCCGAGATGTGTCGCACATTGCGGGAATATATCGGTCGCACTTGAAATGTGCCGCCTATGTCGCATCTGGTGTATCCCGGCGATATAGGCCTCTGCAATGAAACGGAATGGAATGGAAACAATGGAAGCGAAATCAATGACGCCACCCACACCGCAGCCCGAGCCCAAAGAAGAGGAGGAGGAAGTAATCGTAACCGTAGCCGTAACCGAGCCCTTTTGTCTTGAGATTGTGCGGCGTGTCTGCGGGATCTTTGCGCCCTGCAAGTACGGATTTCCCTATGGTTGGTAAATCTCATGTTATATGTGTATCTGGTTTATTACTGTGCTCGCATACACCGTAGAATACCGGCCTATGTTTAAATAGGTGTTCACAAAACGCCTAATGATATTAAAGTTGTCGTGCCTTGCCGGCGATATAGCAGCCCGAGTCAAAGCGGAAGGAGCGGAAGCGAAATTTATGCCGCCAAGTAGGCTACCCATCCTTCCGTATGGGGTGAGTGCAGTCTGACCCCACACCAAAGCCGTCGAAAAGACTGGGATCTCCCTACAACGGCCGCAGCGAACAGCATTCAGAGCGCTGTTGGGCATGAAACAAGCCCTACTCTCGAGGCCATTTTTTGACCAGGAAAAAATGTCAATTAAATTGACTCCCATCCTTTAAAAGAAACGGGTGGGATCAGGATATTCACCATCATGGGCTACTTGCCTCAACTCCCCATGGACTACTCGCCTGTTGTATGTGCCCTCGCAGTGTCGATTGCCATCCCAATATTGTATCGCAAGTTCGCATCGGCCCAGGGCAATCCGGCGCCTTTTCCTCCAGGTCCCAAAGGTCTACCAATCCTTGGAAATGCCTTTGATATGCCAAAATCGCACCCGTGGATAACATTTTCGGAGTGGAGGGAGAAATATGGCGTGTATTCCTCGTATTGGATCAGCAAGCTCACTAACGGACATTCGCTTAGGTGGCCTTGTGTATCTGAATGTACTAGGAACGTCCATGGTAGTAATCAACGACCCCAAGTATGCTTTCGATATCCTGGACAAGAAGTCGCGGATCTCTAGCGAGAAACCAACACTGGTCATGGCCGGTCAGCTTGTCGGATGGGACAAATTACCGGCACTCTGCCCAAGCTCGCACCCTTGGCCGGAAATCCGGCGCTTGCTCACTCAGTTCATGGGCTCACGCAAAAAGGTCGAAGAATTTGGTGACGTCTTTGAAGAGGAGACACGAGCCTTTTTGAAGCGTACTCTGGAGTGCCCCGCACAGTGGCAGGAACACACGAAAAGGTATCGTCCGTTCACCCTCTCCACGACACTCTACGCTCACTTGAACGATTTCCCAGATTTACTAGTACGATCATGCTCAAGGTCGGATTTGGATATACTCCCCTTGAGGAGAACGATCCTCTGTTGATGTTGGGCCACGAGGCGATGGAAGAGTTTTCGGAGATGACGGCGTTAAATGCCTTCACGGTCGATGTCATCCCAATCCGTACGTCGTCTAGATTCTATAGTGCTCGCCATTTTTCACCACCCTGGACAGTACGCTTTGTTCCCTCCTGGTTCCCTGGCGCAGGATGGAAAAAAAAGGTCAAGGTCTATCGGCACTCGCTTCAACGCATGACCGACGATCCTTATGAATGGACTAAGCAACAAGTGGTCTGCAATTTATGCCTCTCTGCAAAATAAATTTATCATTTCTGTTTTCTCAGCGAGCTGGATCACATGTCCATAGTTTCGTGGGGGACCAAATTGAACCTCGTACACAGCTTACGCTCGAGGAGGAAAATATCATCAAGCTGGCAGCGGGCGGAATATTCAGTGGTTCGTTTTCATTCCAAAGTACTAGGAATATAGTGGCCTGACATTGATATAAACTAGGTGGTGCCGATGCAGTGAGCCCGCCGCACCCAGTATCGACCAAAGCTTATTCGACACCGTGTTTTAGCCGGTGGCTGCTGTGAGATGTTTCATGCTTGCCATGAATCTCCAAATCACGGAGCAGACGAAGGCTCAGGAGGAGTTGGACGCTGTGCTCGGGCCCGGCGTCCTTCCGACACTGGCTGATCGCAACCAGCTCCCTTATTGCAATGCCCTCTTTACGGAGGTACTCAGGCGGTACACACTCGGACCCATCGGTGAGCATTCGCTCGGTCGGAACGACCCAATAACATATGTTGTAGCTTTTCCCCACGTAACCGACGAAGACGATGTGCATGACGGCTATTTTATCCCAAAGGGGTCCATTCTTATTCCGAACACTTGGTTCGTTCGGTTGTCCTGCGTCTGCTATTTCAGTCACATTTACGTCTCTAGGGCATATTTCAACGATCCCAATATCTATCCGGACCCCGAGATCTTCTCCCCGGAGAGATTCATCATTTCCGGCTCCCGTAAGGCCCCACAACAGGATCCCCGCGACTTCCTGTTCGGTTTTGGACGTCGGTGCGTTGTCGTCTTTTCAACCGTCTGTCGATCATTTTTCAACATTCTTTCCTTTTTCAGCGTCTGTCCAGGTATCTCTCCAGTCTCTCGTTTCAATTCCTGGAGGGCTCATCTGGCCTAGGCCTTCACTTTACAGATGCTTCGATCTGGTTGGTGTGTACGTCGCTTCTAGCCACCTTTACGGTGCGGCCCATAGAGGTGGACGGGGTGCCGGTGCCACCATCCGCAGAGATGCTGGACGGCTCGATATGGTATGTCATATATTCATCGCGTCTCAAATGTTTTTAATCGGTTGTTACAGCCAGCCCGTTCCATTCGAGACCAATATTGCCCCTCGCATAGTCCTCAAGAACTGAATGCTTAGTTTTTCTGTTTGTTTTCCAACCTGCTAGAAGGTTGATAGATTCCGGCTTCTCGATTTGTTGCTGTTGATAAATAGATTAAAGAGTACGACCCAAATCACTAATATAAATTTCAACGTTCGAAATCATTCTGGCTTCGATACAGAGCCGCAAAATTAACGGGTTCAGATCCGTGGGAACTCTATCGGAATTTCCCGGCCGCCTTTCCAACTGTCAGATATGATGTAAAGCAGGCAAACCTGTGTTTTACAAATGTGATGGGCTGAGGTTGTACCGGTTCCGCACTCTTTCAGAATTTAATCGTCCCCGAATTACCCCCGGTCAGTCAGGATGGAGTTGCTTAACTTGTCGTGATGAGCGACAGGTGTCGAAATCAGTCTCCATTTCGATTCGCTGGTTGTAAACTGTGGTAAATGCCCGATTTTGAGCCAAGTGAACCTAGAGATCCAACCAGATATACCCCCGGACTCATGGAACATATGAGGTTTTTAGTCTAAAATGTTTAGGTCATGGGGTGTTAATTGAGAACCCCGAGCGGTGTCATGAGGTATGGTTTGGGACAGTGAGAACTGTACATAAAGGCGGAAAAATAGTCCAACCCTTAATAGCCGGTCTCCTTCAAGTCTGAGGTCTGATTTATCTTTCGCTCAGCACACGTGAACCTGCAAGGATCTCCTTGATTTGTGTAAATTTTTGAGAGTTGGTTGTTGCATAAGCGCATCGGATCCCACGTCGAACAGCAGCGAACCAAAAAGCCGCTGCCGCCTAATATCGCCGCCCCGCATTGAAGTTATTGAATAACTCGAAGGACAAAATGCAAGAGGCGGAAAAAAGACGAAGGAGAGCCATCACATCACCAAGCCCCGCATAGAATCACCTACAGTACGTTCGGGGAATTGAATATGTAGATCACCATGTGCTTTCGAGCGGTTCTGTATATGACATACCCTGCTTTTATTCCGCATCTAATGCTGCGTGGTTGTAATATAAATCATGGACGTCGCCGCCTTCTTTCAATTAAACAAATTCAGATACTCTCTATCGCGGTTAAAAAGGAAAAGTTGAACTGGGACTTCGGCCTGTTCGGGCGATGGTCGGCGGCCTTTCGGCAAAATCGGGCTTTTGATATCCACCTCATGGTGTACTTACCTCGCCGTCGACTCAGATGAAGTGCGCCCCTCCCCTCATCTCCTCGCGCTAGGTTAGCCGCGTTATGTGCAGCGGTTAGAAGAATGCCCCGAGGGACTGCATGCAGCTTAAATGCTCGTACGCGTCTGAGCGAGAACTGATTGCGCGTCGCTTTCCTGGGCGACGCGGGCGGCGCCCGCTCGCCGGGGATGGGCAATGCGGACCGGGGTGCGTCTTCCTTCCCCTTCTTTCGAGTATAATAAGTCGCTGCAGGCTACCTCGCCGACAACAAGCCGCCCGACGGATTCCGGACAGTGGAACACTACCAATGCTACTTCGACGTCGACATGCGGACCGTCCTGAGCCGCTGCCTCGCCACCCTGAACCCTTTCTCCTCCTCGCACGCCGACTTCGGCACCCACCTCGCCGGCGCCGGCCTCTACGGGCCCTTCTGGACCCTCACCACCCTCATCTTCGCCTTGTTCCTCTCGTCCTCTCTCGCCGCGTCCATCTCTGCATACCTCTCCGCATCGGCGGGCGGCAATGAGGGCGGGGCGGAGTACGAGTACGACTTTGGCTTGCTGAGCGTCGCGGTGCCACTGGTGTGCAGCTACGGACTGGTGCTTCCGGTAGTGCTGTGGGTTGCGTTGAGGTATCTGGGCGTGAGCGAGTGGAGCGTGGTCGACGCGATTGCGGTGTGGGGATATAGCATGTTTGCGTGGATTCCCGTTGCGGTGCATGGCGAGCGCGTCTGTCTCGCCCTTCTCTTTATACTAAAGTCCCGCCCCGCCCCACCCCAGATCCTCGCCGTCATCCCTGTACGACCCCTCCGCCTGTCCCTCGTCGGGCTTGCCTTCGCACCGTCGGGTTACTTCCTCGTCCGCAACGTCTACCTCGTCCCCACGTCCGCCGAAGCCCGCCGAAGCCCGCGCAACCCGTCTCCTCATCATCCTCGTCGCGGTCTTCCACGCGGGCCTCGCGATCACGTAAAAGGTTCTGTTCTTTAGCTACTATATCCTTTTGCCCGAAGGCGCGGTTCCCGCTCCCGCCGATCCAACACCGTCGCCGGGTGGAAATGCAGGAGAGAATGCGACTGAGACGGGCGTGGGGGAGGTGATGCGGGGGATCTTTTGCTCGTGAGGGCCCAGGGAGGGTGGCGGTATAGAAGGTGGTAGCCTTGTATTTATTCCAAAAAAATTCATTCACTGCGCAGTCGACGTCAACTCACACGCTGTATGCGCCAACCCACGACCGAGCGTTCAACTCCAACCAGCAATTTGTATAACCCCCGCAAACCTCCCCAGTCACGTTCGCGTTCAAGACAAGGCAATCTCACCACACCGAAAATTGTGCCACTGTCAGTCAGACTCGCACGTTCCACGCACGCGGGACGTTCAGTGCGGAACACCATGAAGGGGGTGTGAAAAATGCATGCAACTGTTACCGTGGCTCGCGGGTTCTTCGAGAGCCTAGAGCGAGAACATGCGTCGAAATCACTCTTGAAATTTGGCAGGTTATCGCGGATGCACACACATTCAACTTCATGTGCATGCATCTACGGAAAGAAAGGCTGAATTAAATTTACGAAATTCACGCTGGTCAAAGTTAAAATCATCCGAGCAGAATTCGGGTGTCGGGTGCCGCGAAAAGTGACTTCCTCTCTGAAATCCTTTGCTCCTACTTATCTCTGTATTACGTCCTCACCCTCGCCGTCGACACCATCTTGGACGCCGCCTTTCCCACCTTTTCCGCCAACCCCGCCTTTGGGAAGTTCAATAATGGAACCTTGGGGCGCCACTGAGTTAGAGTGGGAGTTTAACTCTCTCTTTGTGTTGATTCCCGAATTCCTCACCCGTGCTAACCAGATCAATGTTACACCGTGCAATGTTACAAAAATGTCTATCTTGGCGCCCGTCCATAGTCAGCTGGTCCCGATGCGTACGGCTTGGTGGGTGTACGTTGCTTTTCTAGGTGCAATCTGATTATAATCACTGCATTTGCCGTCCTCATTATGCCGCTTCAAGCTTCGATATCCCTGTCAACCCCCAGAATCCCGGCAACTGCAACCGTTGCCGTACTGGCGAGTGATTGACGAGGAACTCCCGATCCCCCCCCCTAAGGACCTTCTCCCTCTCTCCTGCGGCGCACTTGGGATTTTCCCCAAGCCCGGCGCCGGACGGTATTCATAGACCTGAGACAAGTCACTAGTCTAGTCAAAATGGCTCTTAAGTCCTGAATCTTGATTCCTTCGACTCTGGATATTAATAACAGCCGTGTCCAAGAATGTCTTCCGACTCCGCGCACCGTTCCCACTGCCATTCACACGGCGATTTTGGCCGTTTCCGAGTAAGTACTATCTTCTGCCGATCAAGGGTTGCCAACCCAAGCTTCATTTTGAACCCTTAAATAGTTCCCTGGCCACCCACAGACCAGATATGCCGGTCTGTTCTCGCTGTGATCCATTTCAATTCTCATCTTGTTTCGAGCATTTTAAAGCCTGCAGGATGTCGCCTCAACCAATCTCGTTCTCAGGGATCTCGATGTTCATTCACATGCTACCACAACGACAAATCACGTTTGGCTTTGTTCAAGCTTTGTTTCCATTTTGTGCTTCACCCAAGACGGTCATGTTCACCTCCCTTAAACTTGACGCTTCGCTTGGGTGACCTATGAAGCTACATATATCTTGTCCGCCTTCGAAATCGAACGCCGCGGTCGAGTCTCCATATTATTCCATCCAATTAACCAATCCGATTTGCAATCAGACTCTTCTCTGAACCAGACTCGTAATCGAGCGTACCCGACTGGCGTTCTGCATGAACGAGGCATACGCAGTAACTCAGAGTTTTACTTTCCACGTCTCAGTGAGACTACATCAAGTATTAGTCTGTGAGGTTGAATATTTGATTCCTGCTCTATTCGCAAGTGAAATGCACACTACGGCCTCTACACCTTATAATTAACCAAGAAAATTTCCTCAGTACAAACAAGATACTTATTCGGCACTCATTCTTTTCTGCCGCCAATGTCCCTCATGTCGTCCTGAGGTGGTTGCGAGACTCCAGAACGTGCTATATTTGACAAATATCAAGTACAAAAATCTAGCGACCTTCATGCGCGCTTCGACGATTCTTTTCAATGAGCGACTTCACTTCATCTTCCGCCTTCTGTGGTCTCATGATTTTGGATACTCTCGATGCTTTCGTATACACGCGAATTTCGCTGTGTATTTTCTCAGCGTGTGATTTCACGTAGTTATCCATGGCAAGTTCGATGTCCTCCATTGCCAGTGTGCGAATGGGTCGAAATGCGAGAGCGATGTGGAAAAGCTCTTCCATGATGAGCGTGAGGTCCACGATATACGCCATGAGGCAGCGGAGCGTCTCTGGCCTGGTGAACGGCAGTTTGAGAATTTCCGTCAAGAGAATGGAGCTCACTCACGCGTTCTGATACGCCCTGGTGAGATAGGCCGCGAACAGAACCGACAGACCAACGCCGGCGATGGCTGGCACAGCGATTGGCGCTACGGGTCCTGCAGCTGCAGCCGTAATGGCAGCACTTATGCCTACAAGTTTGGACACTTTATCGAGATTTTCCCCGCTTGGCGCCGTGAATGGGAGATCTGCAACGGATTTCGCGTGACTTACAACCAGGATTTGGTCTCCGAGTCCCCGGGAACAACGAATTGAACGAGTTGTCTCATTTTTGTAACGAACTCGGGGTTCTCGAGTAGCTGCAGGAAAATAAGGGCGATCAATAAAGTTGCGGACGATGAGTAGTTTCGTACGTGGTCGTCGTCCAAGAAATTCCATGTGGCGATAATCTCAGAATGAAGGATGTCGATGCACTTGTCAAGCTTCATGCCCATGAACTTGGCACCCGCAGCGAGCCCAGACCAGTACCCTACTCGGGCGGTGAGAAAATGGAGGACCATGATGCGGCAAGGGCGGTCATACTACGCATCCCAACTCTATAAAGAATGGAAATGAAGTACTCAGAGGAGAAAAAAACAATGAAGACGTACTCGATGGAAGCTTTTATTTTTGCGTCGGCGCTGACGCGCTGCGCCATTGCCGACATCACCCACACCGAGATGTCTTCTCTCTTCTGAAGGAGATCGCGGGTAATGGTTATGACATTGGCCACCGCAGCTTTATCGCTTTGGGAGGGCCCTTTGCCCGGGCCAAGCCCTATATGATCAGTCAGCATTTATTCATAGCAGGTATGAAATAAACGTCCCGGACGTCATCGCCCACGGAACTCTGGTGCCCATCTTTTTCAACGGTTTCACACAGTTCTTCTCAAGTTCAGCCTCGGCGGATTTGAGACAACGGGCACGGAATTTGGGATCCGAAAGATTGCCGTTCGGTGCCGTGTTTGGGGCCAGAAGATATTTGTTGAACAGCTTGTCGAATTGAGTGAAGACCACAATTAGAGGAACTACCACGGTGTCGGTTCAATAAAGCATCTCAAGCAGCGGCAGAAGGGATACTTGCTATTTTTCTCTGTTGCAAGCTTGATGAAAAGCTCGTCGCCGGTTTCAAAAACGCGTCCACCGGCGTGGGGAGTTTGGACGCAAAGCCTGTGGCATAGATTGAGGGTGGGGATGCTAGAAAATCATAGAATAGCAGACCATATGGCGTGCACTCTGTCGTGGATTGGAACTCGCAAATCGCTGCGACGTTCCAAAAATTGTTTCGCCTCCGCGAGATTCTCCTCTTGGCCGGGCTCAAAACCCATGGAGTCATGCAAAACGAAAAGGCGGTTTTGCTCAGAGATGAGTTCATCGTCGATTTTGCACACGCCACGACTTTCAGCGGATATGGTCTGAATTTCAATCACCACTGAGGCCACCAAGGGTGAGCGCTTTGATTGAGGGCTCACTGTAGTGACGCCAAATGCGTAGTGAATCAGTGATGACTTCCCTACCCCGGCCTAATGCAGTTTGAGAAAGCGTGAAGGACCACAAACAGCGCTTTACCTTGCCAACAACGAGAATGCGAAAACTGCAAGGTATTATGAGCGATGGGCGAGATATTCACAGGGACGGATCTCACCGATGATACTCGTTCACAATTTCACGGCTCACGAGCTGGGGGCTTGTTGACATTGTGTGCGGGAGGGAAGAGGGAAGCCGGCGCTTAGAAATGAAGGTGCTGTGGGAGGAAAGATATTCATAGCCCTCAAACACGCGGCAGTGAGAACGTTCAAGTCAGTGTCACGGCGATAAAGCGTCACTAGGCCTTCCTATAAGCATTCTGCCTCCGCTGCGCGTCAAGTATGCCCTACACCTTCAGCAAACCTACCGAGAACTCCTCCTCTGCAGGCTCTTCGCGCCTTGCGGCTATGACCCGCGTGTTCCGCAAGATGCCCCATTCGTCGGGCTTGCCATCGCCGGCCACTGACTCTTGGGTCCAATCCGGCGATTCGTCCCTCAATTCGGGCGCCCAACCCGTCGCCGAGCTCCCTGAGGATAGCATCATCGGCATTCGTAGCAAGTGCCCTCACTTCCGGATCCTCGTTATTGGCAGGGCAAATGCTGGGAAAACAACACTCTTGAAGCGGGTCTGCAACTCGGTCAAGGAACCCGAAATTTATGATCAGAATGGGAAGAAAGTACATTCAGCAACATTGTTCGCGATTTTACGCACCTCAACGCTACCACAGATTAAAGCGAAGATCTTGAAGGAGTCGATGAAGGTTCGAGTTCTTCCCGGTAGATATGTTCATCTGATGCTTTCCAGCGCGGGGAGCACAATATTGAGAATCAGATGGTTTTCAAAAGCAATCCCGGCTTCATTTTTCATGATTCTCGCGGCTTCGAAAGCGGTGCGCTCGAGGAGACGGAAAAGGCGAAGAACTTCATCAAGACTCGTGCAGCCAGCTCCACTCTCGCCGAACAACTCCACGCCATCTGGTAAGCCTTCCCAATGATGCTACCATTCGCATTCATGTTAACGAGGAACAGGTACTGCCTCCCGATGGCCGACACGACACGACCATTTTTGAAAACAGACGAGGAGTTTTTCGACTTGGAGGGTGTTGGAAATGGCGAGTTGACTATTTTAGCTCTTTCATTGACCAACACATCTTCCCAGTCCCTGTTGTCGTAATTTACACTAAGTGTGATGGACTTTTCACGGAGGTTTGCGGCGCCCTCCTGGCCGAGGGTATAGACCTCAATGAGCTGAATACAAAGAGTATCGAAAAAGTTGAGGAAGTACTGACCACCCGTTTCAAAGCGCTCCAGCAGCGAAGATTTGCGCCAGCGGCACATGTCAACACACGAGGTGACGCGCCTTCAAATGAAGGGTATCTTCTTATTCTGTTACCTAGACATGGGCGAGCCTCGGCGCACTGGGACTGTACAGAGGAAGGCCTTTGCAGCTACGCAGGACGAACGTGTCAAGAAGCTCGTCCAAGTCACTGCAGGCACACTCATCAGTAAAACTACACGTTTCTCTTTGAGGTCTTTGGTCTTTGAGCGAAGGTCTTTGGTCTTTGAGGAAGGTCTTTGGTCTTTGAGGAAGATCTTTGGTGAACTTTGATACGACGAGAACTCTGTAGGATTGATTACTATATATGGAAATACCAAAGTCCTCAAAAGTTGGCAAAGACCTCTTCACTTTGAAAGACTTTACAGAGCACAAAGTTCATGAATAAAAATCAAATGCTATTTCGTGAGAGTGATGGTCTGCATACTTGTTAATTTAATAGGCTTTGAAGCTATCTAAAGAATCTGAATATTTAAATCGGCGCTGGAGGAAATCCTCGCCGAATACGGGTATCAAGTGCGCACTGCCAGTGTGTAAAATTGAATCTATGGAAATCAAGTCCACAACACGCTTCCTGCGTGCGTCGAGGATTGAGGTTTGGTTCCGGCATCATCTGTGCCGGGAAAGCGTTGAGACTGCGAAGCAACAGATAAAAGTAAAATGAGTACAAGGAAAAAGAGCGCGTACCAACAGAAAGTTTCACGCTAAGTCATTCAAACTCCGACGACAGGGAAAATTGATCCACAACTCGCATCAAATGAAGTCCAGTTACGTGCCATCGAATAACGTATGTGCCACGTCGCTCCTTGACCACGGCCACATCCTTCTTTCCCCCCACCCTACGCAATGCCCTCAAAGCCTTCAAACACTGCAAATCCCGCATCTTTCTTCCTCAAGTGTTCAAGACCCATCAAGATAGTCTGTTATCCCTCTCAAATCTTCTCAAAAGCCCTCAAATGCACTCTCGCGGTGTTGATGCCCCAAGCTTTCAAGGCTTCTCAAAGCCCTTCGCAGCCTTACTGGATCATTGCCTGTGTCTGGTTGTCGGCGGTCTTCTTGCTGGATCAATTTGGTTGCATGGGTGCCGATGATTCTTGATATGGGTGCGTCACCTTCTCCGTGTCAGCTCATACACTAATTCTTTGGCAGATCTATCCTTGCGCATGTACCGTCCGAGTTACCACTCCCCACAAGACTGTGGCTACAGGACGGCCTCGACGTCCAGTCCCACGCCGCACGCCGTAAGCACAAGGCTAAAGTTAAGGCACGTCTCGTGCTGAATATAACACCCCCGTCGTCTAAGTCGCTCCACAGAAGCCGGCCAGCAGATACCACAGAGTCCCATCTCCAGATGGAGCTTGCGTGCGTGACGCGGCTTGTACACTCCAACCCCACCCGGTGGATAGTGCCCCCTCGGCGGCGTCGACTCCGTGGGCCGAAGGCAAGCCCCTGGCGTTTAACACTGCCAGCACAAGCTTCTCGCTCATGTTCGGACGTGATTATGGTGTACTTATTAGTAGTGTATTTCCGTGTGTAGAGATTGTATTTTGATTTTAAGAATATATTCACAATTTCATTTTGCGCACTCTCTGAATCATATATAAGGTCTTTCAAAAGGAACTGTACCAAGTTCATTGAGAACCCTAGCGACAACCTGAGGTCTTTCAGAACTCTGCAGAGATGTGAGGTCTCTGTAGAGTTAGTTGAACCTTCTTTGTAAAGACCTCAGATCTCTGGGATTCGGCAGATCTTTGAGGTCTTTGGGGATCTTTGAGAACTCTACAAAGACCTCAAAGACCTCAAAGAGAAACATGCAGTTTTACTGATGCTCACCAATGAAGCACTCCAGCTTCTATTTGTGTCTGTCCAACGGAACAATTTGGATCTCTGCATATTCTATGCAATTAGAAGGTATGTTCTTGCCTATTGAGCGCGCAAAAACACGAACATAGTTACATTATTAGAGTGTTGCGCGGGTTAAGTATCCCATCTGAAAGTACAAGTGAAGGCAGGTCACAGGTGTCACAGACTAGGGGCGATGCTTATGCGTTCTAGAAACCGTGGCGGGAGATTGCTTGGAATTTTTTCCACATGCCTGGGGAAGTATTTCGTGTCTTTGCAATAATTGAAAATATCAAGCTAATCTGGCTGGGTCCATAGGAGAGTGAAGACGTAAGAGTATTTTGTCCTGCGAACTAATTGTATCTGAGGGCTAGATAGTATGTAAGTGACCTCTCGAACAGGCAGACCTGCTGCTGATGATATTAGGATGTGCATGCATGGTTTTGTTGTTACTGCATTGTGCATATTCAGCCAATGACCTAACCTGTTTCTTCTGCAGAAAGTGAGACTACATTACTATACGCAATGTTGGCATGACACTGAAGTTACATGAATTACACTAGCCAGTAGGGTGCCATTGCTCAACTCACCAGCCATTGCGCTGACCAGCGCACTAACTCTGCACCAGATTGTGAGTTGTGATTTCTCAACCCGCCCTGTGCTGCTACTGTTGAGCTGAACAACTCTGCCAGGGTGTGAGCCTGGATTCCTCAACCTGCCCCGTGCTGCTGCTGTTGAGCTGACCAACTCTGCCAGGGTGTGAGTTGGGATTCCTCAACCTGCCCCGTGCTGCTGCTGTTGAGCTGACCAACTCTGCTAGAATGTGAGTTGGGATTCCTCAACCTGCCCCGTGCTGCTGCTGTTGAGCTGACCAACTCTGCTAGAATGTGAGTTGGGATTCCTCAACCTGCCCTGTGCTGCTGCTGTTGAGCTCACCAACTCTGCCAGCTTGTGAGTCGGGATTCCTCAACCTGCCCCGTGCTGCTGCTGTTGAGCTGACCAACTCTGCCAGGATGTGAGTCTGGATTCCTCAACCTGCCCTGTGCTGCTGCTTTTGAGCTGACCAACTCTGCCAGGATGTGAGTCAGGATTCCTCAACCTGCCCCGTGCTGCTGCTTTTGAGCTGACCAACTCTGCCAGGATGTGAGTCAGGATTCCTCAACCTGCCCCGTGCTGCTGCTGTTGAGCTGACCAACTCTGCCAGGGTGTGAGCCTGGATTCCTCAACCTGCCCCGTGCTGCTGCTGTTGAGCTGACCAACTCTGCCAGGGTGTGAGCCTGGATTCCTCAACCTGCCCCGTGCTGCTGCTGTTGAGCTGACCAACTCTGCCAGGGTGTGAGTCGGGATTCCTCAATCTGCCCTGTGCTGCTGCTGTTGAGCTGATTAACTCTGCCAGGGTGTGAGTCGGGATTCCTCAACCTGCCCCATGCTGCTGCTGTTGAGCTGACCAACTCTGCCAGGATGTGAGTTGTGATTCTTTGACATGCCCCGTGCTGTTGCTGTCACATTGACCTAGAGTTTCATTGATATCACCCCCCCTCTATGCATTGAACATTCAGTTTGTGAGTAGGCACATTCGTCTTTTTTAGCATGTTGTCAAGGCAACTCCCAGAGAGCTGCGATCACCACTTGTACCTCCACCCTCAAGTGCCACTTGATTCTCGAAGACTTTCCCTCCACGTCACCTGGAAAAGCTGCTGTTGGGCGTGTAAACATCGCCATTGGTGAGAATGAGAACTAAATACGCCATGCTTTGCATTTGACCCATCCTTCTAGCTATGTGCATGTGCGCACAACAGATCTTCTTCGATGGTTCAGCAAAGAAACGAACATTCGCCACTGCATTCAAGCATGCAGTTGCTGTCTATTCCAACAAAGCCTCTGCGTCCGGTTTGTTGGCCAGCATTGAGTGCTGGGTTGACCGGTACAATTCACCAAGTTTTGACTCTGGTGATAATCCCGACATTTTCCAAAATTTCTAGCTGATAAAAACTGTAGACATGGCGGCCAACATGGTTCAAGAAATTGTCGACATGATAAAGGAATACCGCCCTCGTGAACTTCTTGTTGGAAGTACAATCGAAACACCCACGCACCGCCAAAGAGCTGTATGCACACTGATGCAGAGCCTCAGTTCTGTGACACCCAATGCTGTATTACAGCTCTGTCTACAGCTCTTGCTCCCTCAACAGCTCTCCCTCCTCATCCAGACCATCCATCTCACACTGCTGTTAAATTCTCACACTATCCCCGTTCGTCCTTATTAGTTGCTCTTTGGTATAAGTACCACATTTATTCTATCGAGACCTCTGCGGTTTTGCAGAGGGTCACTGTGCATCGGGCCAATTTCCAACACTTCTTTCTGTCTGTCTTCCAATGTAATCTGACCACTCCACTAGTCATCTTCGGAGAGGCCAAAGGCTGATGCATAGGATATTGATTGAGATGCATGAATAGTGATGATCTGGGTTGTTTCCCTATTTTGGTTGTTCTGATACTATAAAACATACCATGGCTTCGCTCCGGCTCATTTCATGCCCAGCCAGTCCGTTGGAAAAATATAAATAACATCGTGTCCGAAGAAATTGAGAGCCGTAGATGCATCATATTTAAGAATGAACAAGCGGCGGTTGGGCTGCGAAGTGGTCCCACATCACTTCTGCTGCATGATCAACATAAAATAGCCTGCCACATGTGTCTAGTGGAGCCGCTGTGAGTGAACGGCCTGGAATTGAAGGAACTGTAGACCAACTCAATAAAGGAGTCGACTTCAGGCTAGGTCTCACGCAAGTGGATCCGAAACTTGGACCTACTGACACATCGTGACGTGATCTCATACTAAAGAGAAAGATAACTCACTCAATTTCATAGGCTAAGTGTCGCGCAAGTGGACCCGAGACTCGGATGAACAGACAGACACACGCCGACGGGATCTCATGTAAAGAGAAAGATAACTCACTGAATTTGTTTATCTCCCACGAGATATCTTGATATAGTTAGTGGTAGGTGTGAGGGTAGGTAGAAATATGTCAATTATTGTCGTCTCCATGTCCCTGGGTGATATGTCTGCAGCCTCCCCTTCCGCTCCACATCAGGACTGACACATCATAGAGATAAGGGAACAAACGTCCACAGAGATCTTGGCTCCTGACTTTTGTCCATCTGGATCCAGGGTGGGCATCTAGAAGGAGAGAAGTTCATGTCGGTGATCGATTCACGAGCCGGGAGAGAGGCGGAAGAAATTAGAAGGAGAGCCAGTAGGGAGGGAAAGGGGAGCACAAACGGAGTTGTGAGGTAAGAGATAGTAAATGGACCATGCTGCCGCTCACTCTTGCAGGTAGGGAAGGCCCTGCATCCAGCGATAAATGAGAAAGAACATATCTCACATTACATCGCGTTCGCTATGTCCTGCGCCTCTCATGTCGTAGAAATTGAGGCAATTAGTGTTTTCCAGGGCGATATGAATGGAGAGGATTGAGGAGGATCCGTGCCTGCAGAGGTGTCAGTGCAAAGAACAAGGTGTCCGGAAGGAGGCGGCAGCACATTTAAAGCGCAATGGAAATGCATAGAAATGGTCAACATAAATTAGAGGAATCGCTCTGCTTTGCGCAGGGAAACACATCTTCCAATTGCCTGAACTGTTCCGGAGAAACCTTCATTTTGTTGAGACGAATATCCGACAGGGCACTGCTCTGCTTCAGAGGCGCCTTTTTGCGACTCGGACACGTATCGGGAGTTCCATAAGTTGCCCATTTAAATTCATTGGTGCCTGTGCTGGGGATGGGGGTGGCGGACTCGGGGTGAGAAGGGCCAAGCTCGAAATGTACAAATATGAACCATTAAGTACATGCCAATGAGAAGAGATATGTGACAGTTGCGAGGAGAGACACGGTTTTACGCGTCAAAAACGCGTCCATTGTGGGCCACAATGGTTTCAAAGCGCAAACAACGAACGAATATCCACACCAGTTAGAGCAATCTTGTATCTTGGATCAAAACCTTAGCCAAAAGTAGATAAGTTGAGAGCAGAAAAAAAAATTCACAAGAGTTAATGACTTGATTTGGTCAGAAATCAACCCCAAAAGAGCGACAATCAAGGCTTATTTCAGAAAGTGCTGAATCTTGCTTTGTTAGCAACCATTGAAAGAACTTCTGAGAGATGAACTCTCAAGAGCTGCTTCAACAAGCAAGAAAGAACATGTTTTGAAACTAACCAAAAGGTGTGCTGAAAGAAATTCTTTCAGCACACCTTTCAGCCACATAAAAACTAAGACTTTCATCACTTTTGCAGAGAAAGTTCCAGTTTTATGTGGCTGAAAGGTGTCCTGAAAGAACTTATTCCATTGCATGATTTGGCTGCTTCCAAAACATTAGGTTTCCTCCTTGTTGGAATCAGCTCCGGGGAGTGCATCTCTCAGCAATTGTTTTGTCACTTGCTGACAATGCAAGATTGTGCGGCTTTGAAAAGCATGTTTGATTGCTGCTCTTTTGGGGTCGGTTTGAGACCAAGTCGAAACATCATCTATTATATTTCATTTATTCCACTCTTGACTCATCCACTTTTGGCCAATGTTTTGACCCAGGATACAAGATTGCTCTAACAGGTGTGATCATTCTGGGATACGAGATGCCGCGCGATGGCCGATCTTCACGTGATGTCCCGATTTGGGCATGCGGCTATCGGCGGCTTAAATTCCGCGACGCAGACGGCGCAACCGCGAATGCGGGCGGCACGCGCTCACCGGGTCTGGGCAATGCGGACCGGGCTGCGTCATCCCCGTTCTACTTTCGGCACGTACCTCGCCGGCGCCAGCGGTGCGGACCTGTACCGCCCTTTCTGGACGCTCACCACCCTCATCTTCGCCTTGTTCTTCTCCTCCTCCCTCGCCGCATCCATCTCCGCGGATTGCTCCGCATCGGCGGGCAACAACGAGGGCGGCGCGGAGTACAACTTTGGCCAGCTGAGCGTCCCCTGGTGTACAGCTCCGGGCTGGCGCTGCCCGTCGTTCTATGGATTACGCTGCGGTATCTGGGTGTAGGCGAGTGCAGCGTGGTCGAGGTGATTGCGGTGTCGGGGTACAGTATGTTTGTGTGAATTCCCGTCGCGGTGCGTGGCACGCGCTCTTCTCTTTATGCGATACTAATGTCCTCGCCGTCATCCCCGTGCGCCCCCTCCGCTGGTCCCTCGTCGGCCTCGCCTTCGCACTGTCGGGCTCCTTCCTCGATCGCAATGGCTACACCGTCCTCGCGTCCGCCGAAGCCCGCGCAATCCGCCTCCTCATCGTCCTCGTCGCGGCCCTCCAGGTGGGCCTCGCGATCACGTTCAAGGTTCTCTTTTTCAGCTACTATATCCTCGTGCCCAACGCTCCCGTCGCTTCGACACCACCGTCGGGAGGAGATGCCGGAGGAAACACCACCGAGACGGGCGTGGGGGAGGTGGTGCGGCGCATATTTTTCTCGCGAAGATGGGGGCGTAGAAGGAAGGTGGTAGCCTTCGATTTCTTCAAAATTCACTGCGCGTGGACACGATGTATTCACAGTCTCCGCTCCAAACTTAACCGGTTACTCAGCTGACGGGCACGCTGTTTCCTCCAGCGTCTGCGTTGTCTACATTCCACACTGCCTGCTCAATGTCCGCACCCACAGATCCCCAGCCCTTACGCCCAGGACTGCCGTTCTGTGACTCCGATCGCATTGATCTCATCCTCCGCTCATCGGACGGCCCAGCGTTCTACGTCCATCGCCTCGTCCGGTCCCGTTTTCGAGGACATATTCAATGTGTCTCAGCCAGACTCAAAACACGGGGTCCCCGAGGTCCTCATGCTGCACACCGCTGTGGTGCTCGAACGGGTCTTGCTATTCTTCTATCCTGGCACCCAGCCTGTCGTGGAAACGCTCGGCCAATTGCGCGAGATCTTGAAAATCCTTGTGGATAGATACAACTTCGAGTCGGTCGTTGCGCTCGGCCGGATGCATCTCCGCGTACATCGTCTCGCAGCCCGTCGGCGCCTTCGCGGTGGCTGCTCATCAGCGATGGACCGATTTAGCTCTGGAGGCGGCAAAAGAATGCCTGAAGCTGCCCTTGTGGGCATGGAACCGCGATCTGCTCGAGGAATTGAGATATATCAGCACCTTATCCAATATGATGTCTACAGGCCGGGAAACAGCTTGCGACAAATATTTTGTCTGATGGCCACCCATTTCGAAAGAGAACGAGCTCCAATTCGGGTGGATGCACCTACGATGGGACGGTAAAAGCGGAACGCCGTTCCATCGATAACATCCGCCGCTACAAGGTTCCGCTGTGGTTCACGCAATATCTGACAGCGCTCGGGGAGACGCTGGCAGTCACCCCGGTGCCGCCGGACGATCCATTGTTGCTGATGCGGGCCGTGGATGGGGTCGCAAAGTGCCCGTCCTGCCAGCTCGAAATACACAAAGCCCTTCCGGCGTTTCTCTCAAAAATGATGTGGCCTAAAATTTATTCCACAATCGCCACGGTGTGTTCCAATGCCTTGAACCTACCCGCGTTCCGTGATTAAATTTAATGCGCGGCAGGTTGAACTGAAAATTGAGCTTTAATGTTTGGTGGGGAGGTCACGGCCGTCGTTTGAAGGATAGTTTCTGCCGGGCCGCTCGCCAGTTTGCTCTCTCCGTTCGAACTGTCTTGAAGTATCTTTCCAAATGTGCCATGTTTCCTTAGACTTTTTGTTTCCCCCTTCCCTGCGTCTTCATAATGTCCTTCCCGGTATTCCTTCATGTTTTCCGAACATTCCTGATTGATTATTCGTGATTTGAGCTACATCTTGGTCCTTGGGCCAGGATAATTTCAAACACCAGTGTCCGCTATTTGGAGGGGAGTTAAGTTATTCTCGGGCAACGTCTCTCTGCATGTAAGCAATACTTAACACCCCAGACGGCGAAGAAAGGCGGTAATTTTCGGCCCCCAGAAGTTAAGTATTCCAAGACCATCCACTTTCTTTCATGCGTCAAACACATGTGATGCCCGCACGCGTCGGGCTGGTTGCAAAGTGATTCAACCCTTAACTTGGTGATTGGGCACTTCCATTGGACACAAATGGCCACAAGTGGCCACACGAAATTGAATCGCAAACGTAATGTATTCTGGATCGATGGGAAGGGGGGGTGGAGTCGTTTCTGAATGACGGAAAAAGAACTTGACCTGGTCGCAGTAAAAACAGTCCAATTGAATCTTTCAGAAACGAAGCATCCGAGGCGGAAATAGGGGGGCGATCATCATATCAAAGCACGATAACCACCGCTACCCGAACCTCGCGGGATTTTTTATTATCAAAACACGCTGTCCATTCTAAATAATTGATATGCCAACAGGTATTGGTTTGGTAGCCTCTATCCTTCCTTGCCTTGGCTACCCGTCCAAATTGGAGTACCTGTCGTAGTTTATCTCACTGGTTTGCCTCGCAAATTACCTCTTGCTTGCAAACTTCCTTCTGAGCAAATTTCATAGGTGCATCCCTCCTCTCCTCTCGTCACAGTAGGTTAACCGCGTCCCGTGCAGCGGTTAGAAGAAGGCCCCGAGGGGCTGCAGTTTAAATGTACGTACTTGGCCATGGTTAAGTTGGCTTGGATGTGAAATGGTGCCGCTGTCAGCTGTTTTGTTCGTTCAAGCCAGCATACACCAATGTGAAGGTCGGTATTAGGTTATGAGGACAGTTGAGAAGGATATAATGCCAAGAGTAATGTGAGTGCGAACTAACCAATATCTGTTCAATGATGGTGTCCCCAACATCGAAGATCTCTGATTGAGAAGCAGCAATAAGCAGGAAAACTGCCGCAACGCAATAGAATACGCAAGACTCGAGTCTGCAAATCACAAAATGGAATCAATCTCCAGATATTTCTCAATTTTACGGATACGCACATGAGTCCTATAGCCCTGTTATAACGACTACGGTATGCGGTATCGACGCCCACATGCGAGGACCAGCGCTAAATCCACATTATCCTGCTGGCTTGATGGACATTTCCGCAAAGATTCAAATCAAAGAAGTTGAAGTTGGCTCACCAGTGAGAGTGGTAAGGACTGGGTTTGTTGTGACCGCCAGCCCAACTGCAATTTGTGCGGCCGTGATCCCCGGGGTCGCAAGGGTTCCCAGGAGAATCACCACTGTCAATGGTAAACATACCAGTAGACAAATCTAGAGATCAAAACTCATACAGGGTAGATAGCATCAGCAGCGCAGGCAGAATAAGTATTTTCCGTTGGTATCCCTATATCACGTAGCATCGATACATCTATAATTATGACTCAGTACAGCGTTGACTGGGATTGGAGATCACCCAACGAACCGGGTATCGGTCACGGGCACTGCTGAGGTGAGTTTAACTTTGAAACAAATGGGTGTGTTGACTGACTTGTTGACCCCAAGCATAACATTCTGTCTATGAAGTTTATTGACAGAGGGAGGTTCATTCAATACTTCCACCCGAATAGGTTGCTGGACAAAGCGAGCAGGGGTCACAGGTTCAGCAGTACTAACGGCTATCTGCGCTGTTCCCACAACCGCGATAACACAACTCGCAACGGTTAGGATTTTCTTCCCAACAGCTTCCCGACGATGAGAGTCGGACTGAGGAGACAGGGTGTAAATAGAAAGCAAGAAGAGCTTGAAATAGATCCCTGTGGTCTGATGTAGTGTTGCCGCGACTTCCGACTCAGCCCCCCCAAGTCGACTTACGGAAGTCGACTTGAGCCGAGTCGAGTCGAGTCGTTTGATGACTTCACTGCGACCTACAAGTCTAGTACAAGTCGACTTGAACTGACTTGAGTGGCTTGGAGTCAGGTAAATTTAGCAAAGGTTTTCTTTCATCAATAGTTGCGATTGGAGTAGTTTTCTTTTTTTTCTGACTGAATGTCACGAGTGTGACACATAATGTTGCCGCGACTTCCGACTTGACCCCATGAAGTCCAAAAGGTAAGGAGTATAGGGATCAAATGTCCGCGGGAGTCCCCCATCAATTCCCACGGGACTTTTCCATCCAGCCGTTTCGCTGTGCGCATCTCCATCCAGCCCTTTTGCTGAGTGTCTTTGCCCGGAGGAATTTTCATGCATGGACTGCACTCCACTCGCATTGATATAGCCAAAACCCTGTAGCTATTCACCTTTAGGTCAATCTCTACAGCTGTCCCAATATAATGTTCTTTTCGACATCGCAGCTCACAGCCACTAATTGATCTTCGTCTGATTCCTATGAATTTGCCGCCAGCCTTCCTGCTCCTAGAACGGCTGCTATCTCATGACTCCCTCAAACAAAATCTCAAGTTTCATGATATACAGACATTCTTTGAGCTCACCTCACGGATGTGGCCTGAAATTGCGCCGCCTGGCAAACCACGCCCTGTTGTGCTTCCATCTCCCGTGGCTGCTTTTATCGCCTCCATGCAAGCCTTGGACATTGATATAGTCCATCTCACATGGCATGCCTTCGCGGACCTTGCTGAAACTTATCATCTTGAGAATCCCATTTCTTTGGATGACCACTTCCGAGTTCACACCCAAGACCATAAGTTTGGTTTGTACCTTCCAAGCAAGTGTTCCAACCTTAACTTATAAATGTAACTCCAGGTGCTGAGCCTCTTGGACCTCCAGTATTGTTCTGCATGCGCTGCAGTTCCCCTCAAGCATTGGGAGAGGAAAGTGTTATTGAGGGCCATTTGTATACTCTGCGTTGCGGCGTTCTGCCTGTTTTCTCAAAGTCTTTGTACTGCCACAGTAAGCCAATTCACATCTATCTATATCCGCCTAACTATTTGCCCCTTAGAATGCCACATCCGGTACTACAACAACTATCTTGTTCAAAATGCCGTCGATCCACTAGCCCGCCGTGAATATTACTTAATGGATCCACCGCAATTTATTCAAGTCACCGAGAGTGTATATGTAGAGCCTGAGCTCTGCAATTATTTTTCTCTTAGAATGGCACAATCCCAGTAAGTTTATATTGCTCAACCTTTGCACCGGCTTGAATTTGTGTCTCCAGTGACACTTGTCAGAGTATTGCCCGCGTATACAATTTATCTCTGGGGGCATCCATACTTCCCAACACATCTCGCCTCGATGACCAATTGACTGGCGAGCTGGTTCTAGATTCATTCATCTTATACGCCATCATGCAAGACAAGAAAAATCAACATGAGATCCTCTCCTTGCCGCATCACGGGTACCAGAACCATCGCTACGATGAAACCATGGCCGAAAGAAATTACCGAATGGCAGGCACCGGCCAACCGATGTGGGCTCACGCATGCAACCGGTGCATGAAACTTTATCAAGGCGAAGACGGAAACTGGTGTAAGGATTATGTGATTTGACTTTGTTCATAACAGCTAGCTAACTATGATTGGTCTCTATCTAGATCACATGACTGCTGGTGTACACGATGGCGTGAATGTCCACCATCTGTGTTGCAGTGTGCATGAGTGTCAAGACACACTTCCATCCCAGCGAGACTATTTTTACTTAGCACATGCCAATTTAATCAAGCAGTGCTGCATCATTGGATGCAAAGAACTAGCTCAGCCTGGTTTCCGAACTTGTACTGTTGAGGCTCACCGAGCTTTTCAGAAAGATGCAGATATGAGGAACACTGCCATGTTTCAGCTCCGTGCTTGTCTCAACAAAGCCAATATTTCCGATGTACTGCTGGCTGGATCAAGTTCCACTTCCATGCCTACCCCTTCCTCCCCTCCTCCCTCTTCGGCAGCACCAGACAGCCAATCTCAATCAAATGAGACTGCTCCACTGCCGGTCAAAGGGAAACTCAGCTGCAGCTGGACACACAATGAGCAATTGTTTGTCCGGTATTGTGGAGTTATTATTTCAAGAGCGACTTTTTTTGGCTCAGAAGCAATCACTGGAGTCAAGGTTCTGAATTCAAAATTCTCACCGAATGTTGCGCTAACTGTACATATAACAGACATTTTTGAAAGCGACTTTCCCGCCGAAATACCCGGGAGCTCTCCCCTCCTACATTTTTTATGACAACAACTGCGGGTTTCTGAAACATATCCGTGCATCTGAAGACGCATTCTTCGACAATGTCGGCCTCCCAGTTGATGTCTTTCATTTCAAGTGCAAGCATACAGAAAGAGACGAGTTTTGTCAAACCCACTGCAATCCGGGCCGTTTTCGCGAGCTCATTGACAGTGAAGGCAAATGGGTATTCAATTCGTCTGCTGCAGAACAGGCCAATGTTTGGTTCGGTAAATTCCAAAATGTTGTCCAAGACATGCCAGTTCTCAAGTTGGTTCTTCTTATCGTTTGTGATGAGTCTGACTGATTTCACGCAGGTACAATTTCTTTCTGGACGAAATGATTGCAATTCATAACGAGCACATTGTATTGGAACTCCAGTCCCAGGGCCATATACCTCACATCCAGTCTAGTGTTGCCACGACTCCCGACTCCGGCCCGTCAAGTCGACTTGATGCAGTCGACTTGACTCGGCTTAAGTCGAGTCTGTACAACCGACTCGAGGTTGACTTGAGTGACTCAAGTCGGTTCCTAGGTGGTTGCGTATTTTCACCAGAGGAAGCAATTAGGGACATCAGAAAAAATTGTGACATCTGTGATGTTGTGACAAGTGCTTGAGACTGATGTGACATTCTGTGACAGATAAAATATCATTTTTTACTTATCAAGTTTTTACGAGGTCTGAAGGTCATAAGAAAGTTTTGGATGTTTTTGATGAAATGAGTCGACTCCAAGTCACGAAGTCGACTCTGCGGAGTCGACTTCTAAACCGAGTCGACTTCGTGAGTCGTGACTCGACTTTCTGAGTCATGGCAACACTAATCCAGTCTGAGTCTCTCCTGCTTGGAGGATTTCCATTTGTTACTACTTCCTCATTAGGGTCAACTCTGTCTGCTACCTCTATGTAATGTCATGCATGTAAAATTCTTGCCCAAAATTATGTAGCATGGACCAATATAAACCATCTATCTTACAAGTGGACAGAGATCATAGCCACATCAAATTAATACTATCTAAATACAGGACAGGCCCTCTCAGTGTATGTACCTCCATGCCGGTCACCCTGCAAGGACACCGCCCGGCACGATATCCCTGCGCGTCCATCCTTAGATGTGCATCCCCACAGGGATGCCGCTGTGCTCGTGACCCCGCACGGATCTCGCTGCGCGGCCCTTCCCGCACGCACATCCCTGCAAGCGCAAGCCCATACCCATGCCCGCGTCTCCCCGCTCAGATCGCGCTCCACGTATCGGGCAGCACGTAAACCCCCGCACGCATACCCGCACAGATATCCCTGCGCACACTTGCCTGTAGGGATCTGCCTGCACGCATCTCCCCGCACGTAAAACCCCGTACGTACGGAGGTCGCCACACAGGTCTCCACGCCCTGCATCCCTGCAGGTATGTCGGCGTGGGCAGATCCACGCACGCATCTCCCCGCGTGCACGTCCCTGCAGGCGGCCCCGTACAGGAATATCCCTGCGCATCCATCCTCACATGTGCATCCCTGCAGGGATGCTACTGCGCACACTTCCCCGCGCTCGTGACCCCACACGGCCCTCCCCGCACGCACATCCCCGCACGCGCATGCCCGCGCCCGCCGCCTTGCACGTCCGTCGCAGTGCGCACCTCCCCGCATGTCCATCGACGCAACCACGTCCCCGCACATCCCTCGCTGCACGGATGTCGCTGCAAGCACCTCTCTGCACGCACATCTGCAGCACTCTCGTCCCGCCTTCACGGCGGGGGCTTAGAGGCGGGGTGTGCGCAGCTTGCCACACCACCAGCACCCTTGCAAACCCAAACACATGGAATGAAAAAAGAAAAACAATTAAAGAACCATTGAAATAGTTGTCGCGCACCTTGCGTTCAACTACCGCGCGCGCGCGCACTCCTTTCGTATCCAGCCAGTGGGTCCACAGCTCTGGTTCCGGTTGGGGCGAGAAGGGCGACAACGAAAAGGTGGTGATGGTTGAAGAAACAATCGAGAAGATGCCGGGCTACAAAATGAACGTGTCATTGGGGCGAGAGGGGCGGCGTGAGCGGACCTACGTTGGTCGTGTAATAGCAGCCATAGAGCCGCAGCTGCAGGAGTGTGAACTTGAGTGAGTCAAACATCCTTGCCACAGAGGATGAAAAAAAAGTTTAAAAAAATGCAGAGGGAGGAGTGCGTGGATGCACGTGGCAGGCAATCGCCGTGCGATGCACACACATCATCGCACGCCCCTCGGACCGTGCCCGCACGTCTGTACCACCCTCAACGGCCCCCACACGCTCATCCGCACGTCCGCACCCAGACCTCCCTGTGGTGCCATCCTCGCTACCTGTCCCTCAACGGCCGTACATACTCCCCGCACGCACGCACGCGTGTCCCCGCACGGACGTATGTGCACGCACCACCCGACGTGCATCTCCCCCCACGGTCATGCCCGCGCGCCTCTCCTTGTACCACCCCATACGCATCTCCCTGCGGGAGACCCTGCGCAGGGATATCCCTGCAGGTCCATCCTCACATGCGCATCCCCGCAGGGACGCCGCTGCACGCAGTGGGGCGACGAGGTCCGCGGCAAATGTCTGCCCACACCAGATGCCATGCACCTGAGCTGCGCATGTGGACCTCGGCGTGCATGAGACGCCCCTCAGATCGGAGAGAGGGGAAAAGCAAAATTTAAAAGCAAAACTCACCGTATACTATATCGATATGTCCTTGCTCCGAGTCCTATTCCCTGCCCTCAGATATTCAAGGCACTAAAAGAGAGAGAGAAGTAAGTCAAGTGAAGAAGAGACCAGCAACAAAGAGAAGAAGAAAACCCAGGCACGTCCCCGCACGCACGTCCCCGCACCCAACTCCCCGTGTGCAAGTCCCCGCACGCACGTCGCTCCCCCACGCACGTCGCTGCGCACACGTCCCCACACGCATGTTGCTGTGGGTACGTCGCCGCACCCAACTCCCCCCCCCCACGCAATTCCCCCCCACGCAACTCCCCGCACGCAGGTCGCTGCACGCACATCCCCCCACGCACGTCGCTGCACGCAACTCCCCCCACGCAACTCCCCCCACGCAACTCCCCCCACGCAACTCCCCCCACGCAACTCCCCGCGTGCAAGTCCCCGCACGCAGGTCGCTGCGCGCACATCCCCGCACGCACGTCGCTGCAGGTACGTTGCCGCACGCAATTCCCCCCACACAACTCCCTGCACGCAAGTCACTGCGCGCACGTCCCCGCACGCATGTCGCTGCGGGTACGTTGCCGCACGCAACTCCCCCCCACGCAACTCCCTTCATGCAAGTCCCCGCATGCAGGTCGCTGTGCGCACATCCCCGCACGCACGTCGCTGCGGGTACGTCGCCGTGCGCAATTCCCCCCACACAACTCCCTGCACGCAAGTCACTGTGCGCACGTCCCCGCACGCATGTCGCTGCGGGTACATCGCCGCACGCAACTCCCCCCATGCAACTCCCCGCGTGCAAGTCCCCGCACGCAAGTCGCTGCGCGCACATCCCCGCACGCACGTCGCTGAGTGCACGTCCCCCCACGCACGTCACCGTGCGCACGTCGCTGCACGGGGCGTATTCGAGGTGTCTCGGAGCGGATGTCGACGCAGGCGTCCCGAGCAGACGTCAACACAGATGTTCCAAGCGGACCTCAACGCAGGCGTTCCAATGGTCCAGCCAAAAAAAAAAAAAGGAAAAAAACCGGAAAAAAAAAAAAGCACTCTTCAATCCAGGTTGTCCCCTGTTTCTTATTCTCGTGTCGTTCGTTGGTGTGCATGCCGAATTCGGGGAGTGCGGTTTGTTGTGTAGTTGGTGGTTGGTGGTCAAGAGAAACAAGTGGCGCAGCGTCGTGATGGTGGAAGACAAGAGCTGAAGGGTGATGTGATGAGAACAAAACACAACCACACAACACAACCGCGCTTAAAGTGAAAAGGCAAAAACTCACCGGAACGCTTCCATGAACGCGTTTGAGGGAGATGAGATGATGTGCAGGGGAATTCTCCCAGGTAGGAAGAATATTTGGGGGATAAAGCCGGTGTGGAAGACAAGAACAAGTACAGGCATACCACTACCCAGAGCAAGCTCGCATCGTCTAGCACAAGGCTGAATGTCTGCATGCCGGGGACCACAACTGCAGGTGCCGGTGAGCAAGGGGATGTGGTGGTACAGGTTAAAGTCAACCAAAGTCAACAAAACAACACGCGCTTTAAGCAAGCGCGTCGCGTTCACGATCACGTGACCTCAGAAATATTTTTCGAGATCAATTCGAGATCGTCGGCTCTGATAGGTGCCCTTGTTTGGAATCAACGTCAATAGCATTCACAGTCGTGTCAATTGGGACGATTACTACATGGTGTTAATCAATCTTCTGGGTTCAGCAGTTTCTCCAGCATCAGCAAAAGTACGGATCGAGAAAGAACGATGTGACCGCTGAATATCCTGCACTTCCAAAAAAGGAAATGCATCTGACGAGAGAAGCGCCCGGAGATGGCCATGAAAGCATTGAACACCGTTTATACAAGTGCACCGCAACATATGCAAGGGGATGCACGTAGGGATTGGCATGGAGTTACAACGCTACGGGGGTTTGGCTTAAGCCGTTCCGGTGGGGAGACTACTCTGTGTGGCTATCGCATGAGACATGTGCATACATGTCTCGGTCTGCAGCGCTATCTGTCCAGGTAGGTGCCTGGGCCACTATGGCTGGAGCCATTCGCGCGCACGTCTTTCCGTCCGGCGAAATCTCCCGTGGGAATTGATGCGGGACTCCCCCATCACTTTTGATCCCTATACTCCCATCCCTCTCATGAAGTCGACTTGGAGAAATCAACTTGAGTCGAGCCAAGTCGAGTCGGCAAGTGTGACTTGGCTCGACCTGCAAGTTAGTGTGAGTGACTTGAAGTCAACTTGAGTGAATTCAAGTCGGGTTTATCCCCAATGATTGTTTTCGGTGCCAGAGAGCACGCAGAATTTGATTTGCAATTTTTTTTGTACAAGTGTGGTGACTTGTGACGCAGGGTGACAGGTGTGTGACATGTGTGACGGGCCCTCGTCCGTGGCCCTCCCATAAGGTCTGCAACGCCTTTTGGACGCCTCCAACGTGCCCACAATTCCCCGGGTACATTATTCGTCACCTTGGGCTTTGCTGCATGATCTGACCACAGCATATAGCACCTCAAAGATCAGTCACACCGTGTGAGGCTTTCATCAATGAATGCGTTTTGCGACTTGTTGGATGTCTCAGATCGTCGGATCCAGGGGAAGGTCGGGTCGGGTCGAACCCGACCCGCTTCCAAATGCTGTGGCGACCCGACCCGACTCGCAAGCCAACATGCACAAACATTTGCTTCCTGTCTTTGTTTTTCCTTTAAAATACCAGATATATATTGACCTGCCATGATACATCCTATGGTGTTTACTGCTGAACTACTGCTGAATGTTCAAAGACAGTTGAACAGCAACCAACACAGCAGAAATTCAACACCGGTGGCAATCCTGGGTAGTGCATGTGGCATTTTCAATTGTAATATACTGACATCGATAGAGCCATTCAGTCGAGAGTCGAGATTGCCAAGAGTGGAGGTGGACACATCAATTGAACCAGCATTACCATATTGCAAATACCATTGATAGTGGGCATAGAAATCAACAAAAGTGGACGCGGCCGTAATCTGGTATGTTGCCAAATGAGACTGTGAGGGTTGCGCAGAATCATAAATCCAACATTGAAAAAAAAAAGCATATAGATAATTTACATCAGCCATTAGAGTGTTAACAAAGCACCACAGCAGGGCATAAGCTTGCCACTTGCCACTTGCCACCAGAGAATAGGAGATTCCATCAATGATGGGGACAGCTATAGCACTGCCCCTGCACTGTCGCAGAGAGTCGGGTCGGGTCCGACCCGACCCGACCCTCCCATGCCTCAGACACTCACGGATGTCTTTGTTCAAATTTCACATTTTATAGTCGCTGGCAGCATTCTGTGAAAGTGTACCCAACTCAAGTCACTCAAGTTGACTTACAGCGACTCGACTCGACTTGGGATGTGACTGAGTTGAGTCAAGTCAAGTCAGCTGCCGACTTTGTCCGACTTCCGGAGTCGCGACTCGACTTCTCGAGTCGCGGCAACATTAGTGAAACAATGTGATCCTCGTCACGCCTATGTCACACGTGAGGCGGTTTGCGTTTCAAGCCAGTTATGAACACGGATTAAATCTGAAAAAATATGTGTAAAATCTGACATCCATTTTATAAGGCTTTTAATGTGTCTGACTTGTAAAATAGACACAGGAACTTGGTGTGAATGCAGATTAAACATTGTTTCATCATTTCCTGCACAATTTTGATTGCAATTCATTTGTCCCCTATTCCTACGCAATGTGGCAGTCACTGCAGCCATTTAAAAAAAAACCTCGACTTGACTGACTTGAGTCGACTTGAAGTCACTTGGAGTGACTTCTCTCAGCCAAGTTGAGTTGAGTTGAGTTGAACTTGAAATCAAGTCGACTTACTAAGTCGTGACTCGACTTTTCGAGTCGCGGACACTAGTCTCACACCAAAAAAGGAAATGTTTCTTGTTGGATGAAAACCAACTGTGAAACAAGTAGTGGGTGACTTCCCGTAAGCGTAGATAGTATTTCCTGAGTATTTGAGGGGTGCCAGTGATGCAGTGATGCTGCCGTACAACTTCTACTCGCGACATGTATTTATATTGGTAGTTCCCACAAAGGTATTTGAGAATAAATAGTACATTTCCTCCTGGGGGTGGCACGACAACTGGGCCTATTCACATTGTGTCCCTACAACCTCCAGCAAACAACGGCGTGCGTCTCGGTGGCACTGTAAAGCTGATTATGTCGATATTAAAGAAATGATACTTTGAGTTCAATGGCTTGGATGAGAGCGGTAGAAAGGCCTTTCCGTTGATGTTCAGGCACGGTTCCGAGAAGCTGGAGCTACCAGGACTTGAGCTTCGTGCCTTCACCTATACAGGCTGCATTCCAGGTATTATACCGCCGAATAGTGGCTGCATCCGGGAACAATGGGATCATTGTCTTTGCCTTATGGTAAAGGCGCCGGCTTGCGCCTTACTTCCGTCGCGGCAGGGCGGACCGTGACGGAAAAGTGGCTGAATGCGGATGAATCTTTATTCAAGTGTAATAAAATCTGGAGAGGGGTACCCCCTCCCTCTCCAGATTTGAAGTAAATCAACGTTTATAACAACGCCGTAACGACGCCGTAATGAGATCCAAGGACGATGGGGTCCTGACAGCTGCCACGGCATTGCGGCAAAATACTCAAAAAATACCATCTACTCTTACGGGTAGTCACCCAGTGTCACATTCAGTTATAAACCTACCTGAAAGTACAAGTATTAATGTAATATGTAGTGAAATTTAAACTTGTTGTTTCACAAGCCCTTTCAGCATTACAAAGAGTGCTGCTTTCTTTCTATCCTGAAAGGCTTATGGAAAGTCCCAGTTTCACTGTACCTTTCAAGGCCACTAAAGGAAATAGTTTCACGGATCAAGAAAGGCACATTGAAAGAGACTCTTTCAATGTGCCTTTCAAAAACATTGAATGAACAAGTTTCAGGCATAAAGAAAGCTGCGGCATTTTTGCTATTGGTCCGGCATTGCCCGGACCAATGGCAAAAATAGCGCAGACAATGAAACTGGTTGTTTCGGGGTCTCAGAAAGCGGTGCCGAAAGTCATTCTTTCAGTGCCACTTTCTTTATTCTTGGAATTGGCTATTTCGGGGTCCTCGAAAACTGCAATGAAACTTCGGATTTCCGTGAGCCTTTCATGATACCGAGAAACTCCCTTTCTTTGTGACATTGAAAGGTCTTCTGAAACAACATGTTTCAATTTCAGTTTATATTACATTAATACTAATAGTTTTAGCTAGGATAATAACCTGAATTGATGCTATGAGTTTCACAGTTGGTTTTCATCCTATCACAAACATTTCCTTTTTCGGTGTGTCTGATGTAAGAGACAGCTGGCACAACACAAAATTATTAGTGTTACTCCAGAAAAGAGGGAGGAACACGCACCCCGGTCCGTATTGCCAATACCCGGCGAGTGCGCGCCACCCGCATTCGCGGCCACACCGTCTGCGTCGCCCAGGAAGCTACACGCACAGTCAGTTCTCGCTCAGACGCATGACGTGGACACTCACCTGCGGCGTGGTGCAGCAACGTGAACATATCCAGGGATTCAATATGAATGCAGAGGGAACGGAACAGAAGGCGTCTGAATGTGCATAAAACCTCTTCTTCACTTGTTCAGTCTTGTTGAGTTGTGAAGAAAATGCCGCATATTTCGAACTGCAAGATTTTGATATACACCAGGGTTTTTACATTACCTCCATTCGACGGAAGAGGAAAAATAGGTTGGGCATGAACTATGTGCTCAGATGACTTGACATAATTGATGCTCACATGGGAACAACCAATTTCATTGATGAGCGACTCACCGCCGGAGACCTAACTCACCAATATAATCAACATTCGAAATTATTCTGGTATCGATACCGCGCCGCAAAATTAACTGGTACAGATCCGTGGGAACTCTATCGGAATTTCCCGGCCCCTTCTCTAACTGTCAGATATGATGTAAAGCAGGCAAACTGGGGTTTTATAAATGTGATAGGCTGAGGTTGTGCCGGTTCCGCACTCTTTCAGAATTTAATTGTCCCCGAATTTCCCCAAGTCAGTCAGGATGGAGTTGCCTAACTTGTTGTGATGAGCGACAGGTGTCGAAATCAGTCTCCATTGACCTTAATTTCGATTCGCAGGTTATAAACTGTGGCCCCGATTTTGAAAGTGAACCTAGAGATCCAACCAGATACTATATCCAACTGGGTAACCGGCCACCTTAGCACTTTAAGCCTCGAGCACATACGCAGAGCCAAAGGTCCGGCATGGTATGGGCTCTGGAACGAAGACACGCATCCTATAACTGAGTTGGCACCTTCAGTTGAATTTATATATCACCATTTCGTCACTGTCCGAATTTATTTCGGCGATAGCTCCGAAACGGTGATAAACAGCCTAATCGGCCCCCCCGCCAAATTATTCAATGGCGCTCGTATTATCCACCACTGTGCATTCCATGTTGTTTATGAGATCAATATACATGATTTTACATACTTGAACTATATATCTAAGGAGTATGCATCCGAGATTATGGCCCTTCTAAACTAGGTAGAATGTGTGGGATTGAAGTGACCACAGAATGCGTTGGCCTGTAAGGCACAGGTCGTATCCACGGCTCAAATTAGGGTCTGTGCGACTACATAGGAAGTATTTGAACGTACCCAAGTGCGCACTGTGTGCTCCACATACGCGTAACCACTTCAAAAAAATTCATCTGTTGGTGCAAGTGATATTTGGTGGTTTCGGATGGTGGGCCGCTGTGACTGAGAAGGCGAATAGTTAATGACTCATAAATGGAGGGGGACACATCACTTATTATTCCAATTATACTTGCAAAGTTCCAGGCCGATCATAACACCGGGTGGCTTGCTATAGAGGTGGCCGGAATTGAGCTACTCATGATGAGACCAGGACTTGTTCGGGGTGCCAGGAGGTGGGAGAAACCAGTTATCGTAGCAGCTGTCATGGTATGTCGTCATCCTGAACCCAGGGATCAAGAAGAGCCCCGAAACTTGAGAATCGGTGGGGAAATGGTGGAGGAACAAGCCAGACAGTCGCGCGAACACTGTTCGGAGATAAGAAATGATGCCTCCATGCCATCATCCTGATCATCAAACCGCCACAGCTTTTGATTAGCGCCTTCGTTTGCGTCCAAATTTGACATAGAGCATCCTTGTAAGTCTTGTTCCATCTCGCAGAGGCAAGATTTCATAATTTAACACTACAATCCCTTGTATTGCGCAAGTGGCCGGTTAGCTAGTTTGGCCGGTTACCCAGCCGGATACAGTATACCCCCGAACTCATGGAACATATGAGGTTTAGTCTAAAAATGATAGGTCATTGGGTGTTAATTGAGAACTGTGAGTGTTTTGGGCGAAACACTACGGGTCATCGCAGGTTATGGGGTATGAGAAGTATGGTTTGGATAGTGAGAACTGTACATAAAGGTGGAAAAATAGTCTAAATCCCTAATAGCCGGTCTCCATGAAGCCTGAGGTCTGATTTATCTTTCGCTCAACACGTTGCTTTCACGTGAACCTGTAAGGATCTCCTTGATTTGTGTGAATTTTGGGTGTTGGTTGGTTGCATAAAGCGCATCGGATCCCATGTCGAACAGCAGCGAACCAAAAAGCCATTGTCGCCTAATATCGCCGCCCCGCATTGAACAACAGAAGGGAACTCGAAGGAAAAAATACAAGAGGCGGAAAAAAAGACGGAGTGGAGCCATCACATCACCAAGCCCCACATCAAATCGCTCACAGTAAGTTCGGGGAATGAATATGTAGATCACCATGTGCTTCCGAGCGGTTCTGTATACGACATACCCTGCTTTTATTCCGAGTCCGTAAAAAGGAACTTATTTCCTAACTTGGTAAGTTCACTTACCACCCAAACTTAAGCGGCCGCACTTTACTGATCTTTTCCCACACTTGGCTCACTTCACTTGGGCAAACTTAGCTGTGTCCGACTCGAAGGTATTCCGAATAAAGGTTCTAAGCTCTGTGAGTTGTTTGAGGCTTGTCAATATTGTACTGTGGTATGTATTATGTCTCACTACCCCTCTAGATCACATCTACAGCTCGGACAAACAAGTGTTTCTCGCTTGTTTCATAACCGTTTCCTTCGGTCTCTCGTATTCTACCGCACTTATTATGCCTCCTGAGTATACCCGCCTTTACACTGAGAATCAGGTATGCACCAGTGTTTAATTGGAAACAATTCAGCAGATAGGGGTATGGTTGCATCTTCCCAGTATACTTCAGTACCAAGGATAGCGCATGACACAGCAGAAGTGGTGTAGATTATAACATAGGAAATCTCTGCAATCATTTTGGCGGGACATGGCCATGTTCCGTCACAATTTAAAAAATCACATACTTCAACCAACCAGGGTGATGTCAGGGGAACCGCCCGTCCGTCCTTCCGTCCGTCCATCCGGCTCCGACCCATCGCACTGCCCCACTGCCTCGTCCGATCCTTCATCCAACGCCCCTCTCGCGTCCGGCCTCGCCTGACCGTTCGGCCTCGCCCAACCGTCCGGCCTTCCGTACCAAACCTCAGGCTGCACCTCCGCTCGGAACATCGTCCCCCGTCCCTCCGGACTCTGTTCCCCTCCGTTCCCCCTCGTCCGGTCGCTCGCACTGGAATGTGCTATGCGATCTAGCTTGGGATCACTGCTGATCACTTCGGACACGTGCTACTGGCTAGTACCTATAAAAACCTCGCCTAGCATGGGAATCCTTATCCTTCTTCTCTTCGGATTCTCCCGCTAGGTGCATATTCTAGAACCCTGTATTTAGTACTATGAATTGAGTTCTCTTCGGATTCTCCCACTAGTTCCCGCGCTCACGCGCTGAGCTGAGGTTGCCCTTACAGCAGAAGAAAGGATCTAAGGGATCAACTGGTCAAGATTGCGAAGTTCGGTGTAGACTCGGACTCGGACCGCTACGCTAGCGCTCCGGCCTCCCCCACTTCCAATCTCGACCCCTCCTCCTTGATGGACGCCCCTATGTCCAGAGACGGGTCCGCTCAACCCGAGCTCCCGGATGTTTACATCCCAGACCCGGCTTCCGACCCCGCGACCCGGATGACTGCGGTTGAAGACTCTCTCGTGAATATCAAAACCTTACTCCTCCGCGTTTTACACAACAGCCAAAATCCACCCGCAGCTGCCCCCGTCCCTGCTGCTCCGGCTCCGGCAGTGGGTCCAGACTTCACATCTCTCACCCCTGCAGCAAAATCGGTTCTCCAACCGAACCCCCCGGCCGTTTTCAACGGCAGCCGGACACAAGGACGGATGTTCCTCCACTCCATCCTCACATACCTCCGACTGGTTCCGGAAGCCTTCATGATCCACGGACAGGTCGTCGAGGAAAAACTCGTGCGGTACGCCATGTCCTTTATGGTGCGAGACGCGGCCGGACGATGGGCCCAGCAGTCCGCAATCGTTCCGTTCCCATTCCCGTCCTGGGCGGAATTCGAGTCCAAGTTCCGGCTCCGGTTCGTCGAGGAAACGAGCAAGACCAAGCTCTCCTCCGACTGGAGACCCACAGCTACTACCAAGGCTCCCGCGATGTCTACCGGTACACGGACGACTTCGAAGAGCTTGCAGCCACAGCCGGATACACGGACCCGGTCGTCCGCGTCACCAAGTACCACGCAGGGCTCGACCCGCGGATTAACATGGCGATCACCACGTCCGGGACCGCTCCGACACTGTTGGACTACGCCGGATGGCGTCTCCACGCCTTCCGCCAATACGATGCCCTCGCCCGCGTCCGAGCGGGAGTACCCCCGACTCGCGCCCTGGCTCCGGCCGCACGCCCCCGCACTGGGACGTTCCTCCCAGTCCCCTCCTTCACCCCCGCTCCCAAAGCTGCGCCGGCGCCCACCCTTCCGCCCGGCATTCCGATGGATGTCGACCGGACCCGTGCGCGCTTCACACCCCGCGCTTGCTTCCGTTGCAGTGCAGCTGGACACCTCGCCCGAGACTGTCTGACTCCCTCGGATGTCCGACACGCAGATGTCCTAGACGAGGTCGTCCGTCAACTCGGTGACGACCTCCTCGGAGAGCTCTTCACGCGCCTCTCCACCACCGCCAAACTCCCGACCGAGCCGGGAACTGGAGACGCAGAGCCGGAGGGTTTTCCGGACATGGCCGAGTGAGCGGTGCGCCCTCGGTCGCGTCCCCCAATCGTTACTCCTGCTTGTACAAAGATATACCCAATAAATCAGCAGTTGAAACGCAAGACGCACCCCCCGTTCCGGCTTCCGCCCCCAAGCCGGAGCCCCCTATTCCCGCCTCGGAGGCAAAAACTCCTTCCGTTCCCCACGTCCGCCGCCCGAGATGGGAGCACAAACTACCCCGGCGGTACGTTATTGATTCTGTTGAGGGCCGGAACTCCCTACACATTCCGTTGGAGATGCAATCGGTAGAGACCACGGCTACAATGTCCGTGAAGGTCTGGTCGACTGCGGAGCGACCGGAGACTTCATTGACTCGGAGTACGTGATCTCCCGTAACCTTCCCGTCTGGAAGCTCTCTCAGCCCATTCCGGTCCTCAACGTCGACGGTACGCCCAATGCGTCTGGAGGCATTTCCGGCGTAGTTGATATGGTCGTCAACTACAAGGGACACTCCGAACGCATCCAACTCGCGGTAACGCGGCTCGGAAAGCAGCACGTCATCCTCGGCTACTCCTGGCTCCAGAAGCACAACCCGGAGATCGACTGGGAGACCAAGGAAGTCCGGATGCCCCGCTGCCCGACCAGCTGCAGCACTTGCCGGGATGAGCTCCGCACCGTCCGTCGCAACGCGAAGATCTCCGCCGTGATTCTCCGGCAGCTCCGCGAAGGTCCCGTCCTGTCTATCTGTGCCATCGACTCGGAGGAGTGGTGCGGAGACGACGGGTACGACCCAGACGACGACGGAGATGACTTTCCAGACCTCACTCCGGACCCGGACAACGATGACGATGACGACGATGACGAGCTCGAGGAAGGCGACCGGATCCTCTACACCGTGTTCGCTCCAGCGGAAGAAATCCGCGCGGGCAGCACCGTCTCTCAACGGCTCGCGGAGGCCTTCGCCCGGAACTCGGCCCCGCCTGGGACTTCGGTTCCGGCCTGGGTCGAGGATTTCTCCGACGTTTTTGACAAGGAATCGTTCGACGCGCTGCCGGAACGCCGGACATGGGACCACGCCATTGAACTAGTCCCGGACGCAAAACCGGCCAACTGCAAGGTCTACCCGATCTCCCCCCTCGAGCACAAGGAACTCAACACATTCATCGAGGACGGGTTGAGCACCGGACGGATCCGCCCGTCCAAGTCCCCAATGGCGTCTCCGGTCTTCTTCATCAAAAAGAAGGACGGAAGCCTCCGGTTCGTCCAGGACTATCGGGCGCTCAACACGATGACCGTAACACTAGGGGCAAACAATCATTTGCGGGCTCCTCAAATCCTACGCAAATTATAAGCAGATTATGTATTTGCTCTTTATCTGCTTATCATTTGCGGGGTCCGCAAATTTTAATTTTGCTTATCATTTGCTTATCATTTGCGTGCTATTTGCAGGGGTCCGCAAATTTTAAATTTGCGGACCTCGCAAATCAGAAGCAAGTCAGATGTGCAAATAAATGACACACCTCACACCTTCCATATCTGGAGATTGATGATCTTCCAAAAATGGAAGGATTTTACATGTGTTGGTGAACTGGGATTCCCCGGATTTCCCAAAGCTCCTTCTTTCATGGTGATTCCTGAGGACCATCTCTATGCTGTTATTGGAGGTACAAACCCTGGGGTTTTTTCCCATCTGTCAGTGAGATAGTGCTTGATCCATGAGTTCTACTCACATCACCCAGTCCCTTTTTGGCCAGCAGTAAATCCAGTCAAATTATGCCAATCATTATAAAGTGTACCAGTCATGCTGAGGCAACTGCAGCCTCTGGCTTGCACCAAGTTTTGAAAAGATTCAACTATGATACAGTTGAAGCAAGCCCAGAGTTGTTTGCAATGAGTATTGCTCAGTCAACTCATATTTCTGACACCTTTGCAACATCTGGCCCATTTTATGCTGTCTATAATGGCAAAACCCAGAAGGCAATCTATGTCAGAAACTAGTGTGTATCATAACACCCCAGGATATATAGATTCTACTGACTGACTACAGTCACTGTGTTCCATGGCCTGATCCCGTGCTGACCTGGTGCCAACCCACGTCCGCACCAGGTCGGCACGTGTTCGCACACATGTGTCGATCAGGCCATGGAACGCAGTGAGTAAGGATGTTGCTGAGCAGACTTGCAACTATCATTATGCTAAACACCAACAATTTACTTCTGTCAAAAATGCATTGGTGTACATGGTCCTGAGAGGAAACATTAAGCAGATGGAGGAATTGGGATTGTACCAGAACTTCAACATGTACACATAAGAAGCTCTACCCCATAGCTGCAGGAACACTCTTGCCATCATGGACTTGCTGGAGGTAACCAGCAATGAATCTGCAAGGACCAGGATGATGTAAACTCACTTGTTAATGCCTTTGATAACCAAGGCATTTGATACTTTAACTTTGTATGGAACTAAGTGCCACCACACCAATCTCTCCACACCAGTCAAAACCTGGCAGCAGTTCCTTTAATGCTCCATTGATCATGGCCTTTGGATGATAATGTGCTGATATAAGAAAGCAATCACCCCCGATGGCCACAACAGTGTTGTGTATGGTGCAGTGTCAGACTGTGACAATATCTTTGATATTGAGATAAGGGAGCTGAGATATGCGTGTTTTAATCATGCTGAGATCCATGTTGGCCACTGGAATATTGTTGCCTGGAATGGCAAGGACTTTGGTTTCAGTCTTGATGCTGACACAAACTGCAGCAAGATGAGTGTAAAGGAAAGCCTTTCCAGGAGTCCTAGTTATCTGTTTGAAATCCCTTTGAGTTAGATGTAGATTGATTTGCAAACTGGTTACCTTGCTTGTACCAATAGGATTAGTCTCACTTGTAGTCAGACTCCACAACATTTATGATAGTCGATAAATGTTTTATATGGAGTCTGATTTCGTTGGCAGGTCCGATCATGGACCTGGGTTTTTAGCTGACACGTGATTACTTCCCCACGCCCAAATTCGGACAATCTCGCCTCACCGGAACTTTGGGAACCTGGATTATTGCCTAATGTATTCGGGCAGGATAACCGATTGATTTCGGTCTTTAAACCAAGAAGATTGGGTCTGAAATGGATTCGAGAGGTGTTGTTTATGTATTTGAGTTGAAATAGCAATAGTACACTGAGAAGGACCTCAAAACTATTGGAGAATTTCCTGGTACCTACTAATAGCTTAAAATAAATGTTCCATCTGGTCGGAATGGCAGCTAGGCCGTTGCAAGTAGCCAAATCCCGAATATCGACCCGATTTGGACGTGAGAAATGGTCACGTTCTCCATCAAAAAACCAGGTCCATGATCAGACGTGCCAACAGATTCAGACTACAATAGGATGAGCATATAAAAAAGCCATTTTATCTGAGGAATGTGCAGCAGTCAAGCAGTAAGATCTCACATGTACAGGTGGCTTTATATATAAACCCAGGTTATTGGGCATCAACATGAGGCTGTCTCAACCAAAGATAATTAATATTCAAGCTCAGATGCCTACAGTGAAAGAAAAGCTTTGCTGAGGATGCAGAACGTAAGTGTGGGATAAGGCATGCTCATGTGCAACCATATCACAATAACAGAGCTGCAGCCTAGGAAATATGCTTGCTATAATTAAGGAGAAAGGTTTGAAGACAAAAATGAGGCAGCTAATATGAGCCAGGCATCAGCATGAGGCAACCTTATCAAAGATCCAAGCCTGGATGCCTGAATAAGGGGAAAGCTTTGCAAAGAACTGTACATGTGGAACCTATGCATAAAACAAGTCAGCCATATATATATCAGTAAAATCACAAATTGCCTTGTTGTCTTGAAATCTGGTCCTGTGATGCCATCAAGGACAACATTTGAAGACAAAAAATCATGTGACCTATAGCTGTGCTGCCAGCTCCAGAGACCTCCACACAGCCACCGAACTTGCTTTCAATATATTGACCACTTGATCATAATCATGATCATACCGTGATGTAAATGTACACGTATTGGTTAACTCTCTTCTGCACAATCATGGCCTCTACTCCTGTTCTGTCATTTACAGAGGCACACACCCTTACTGGCCATATAGACTTATAAATTCCATCTCATTTTCCTCCAATGGTGAACTACTAGCCACTGGAGGGTATGATGCTTGTCTGTTCAGCTTCAATACAAGGACCTGGAGGAAATCTAGACAGCAAGAAATACACTGATCATGATCTGGATCTAGATCAATATCTAGAGGTTACTAGTGTGACACACATCCTCATTGAAACCTCCATGTTGCTATTCCACCAGTTCTCTACAAGTACTGAACAACCAAATTTCATCAATTTGGTCTCAACTTCCAGTAGGTATCATCCCAACCAAGGTGACTGCCATGATGATGTGAGTGATATTGTGATCCATGAAGTTGTTGAGCTACAAATGTTCTGCCAGCCTAGACGATGTGAATTCAAGTCATCCCAGAGATCAAGTCCCAATCAGCAGGATGAAGAGAAAGCTGTTGAAAAACATATTCCCATAAAGATGTTAGTGCCAGGCAGTTTTGAATTCCAGTGGCTGCTCATGCTTACATCACATATAGTGAACCAGTGTCCCTAATGTAGGGATCAATTTAAAATATAGTTCCAATAGCTTACCACAGTTAGTGCAAGGATCCATAGACAGAGCAATCCGATGTCCTTGATGTATGGATTAAATTAATCTGAATGCAGCCAGCTTGCATATTTCCTTCAGTTCAGGGGCCATTAGAAACCCAGTCATAAGGCAATGAGGAGATGAATACAACTCCTTCACAAGCCAAGAATCCAATTGGATATGGTTCTTGAAGGGATTGCAACTCTATTGTTGCAGAAACTGTCTCAAGCTCCTGTTAACAAGCTGGCAGAGCCATTTTGTCATTGTGCTAAAGGGCCAATGCAGAACACAAAGCAGGCTGTGGAGAAACTTGTAGAGCTTCTGTTGAGGACTCTGGATAGGACCAATCTTCAGAGTGGTATTCTTGTTTGTCCAAGACACTTTGACTTGATCAAATGAAAGGATTCAATCAAATGCCTACGGGACAACCACAAAACCAAAAATGTACAGGACATGGTCACCATTGCAAAGCAGAAAACATCCGCAACAGACTGATGCCCACGCAGGACCAATGAGTCTGGAATGAGTAGGAAAAACTGTGGATATGTATAGTGCCAACATAACGGTAATGAACTTGGATGCAAGCATCCAGGCAACTGCATAGTTGCGGCAACCTACTTTATAGAAACTATTCACCCCAAATGGAACCCATTGTGTCAGAATTTGGATCTGTGTGATGAAATAGGCACATATGATGACAATTATGCCCAAGAGCAGCCTGAATCCAACTATATCACCTTTAATGCCAACTTCCAACTGAAGGAAATCTCCCATGGTTTCCAGATTTTCGGCCAAGAATCTGACACAGTAATGCAACAAATTCCCGCAAAAAGATACAAGACTTCTCTTCCTGCGGATAATATGACAGTCTACATGTACACTGTAATAATCAACCCTGGCACAAGAGATGTAATATTCAAAACTATGATCATGGATGAAGAAAAAACAACCCTGAACACAGCCCATTGATACCCCTTCCCATTCCTTGACAGCCCTAATGGGAGGCCTCCTTTGGATCCTTCAAAATCCTCAAAGAAACACAGAGCTAACAATTTGCTCTTCATCGGACTACCTGGTAAAGATACTGGTCACTGATCAACATTAATGTTGCCGTGACTCGATAAGTCGAGTCGTGACTTGCCAAGTTGACTTAAGTCTGAATTTGATTCAACTCAACTCAACTCAACTTGGCCCAACCAAGTCACTTGAAGTTGACTCAAGTTGTTCAAGTCGATTTGTTTTTTTGTAGAGTACTCGTGTGGATGCACAGTGTCACCTATGTGCATATACAGATTGAAAAAGTACTGGAATCATTTAGGGGAAGCCATCAATGGGCCCCCAGATCAATCACTATGCTCCTCTGGCATTTCAAAGTACAAAATGCCTGCAAAATTGGGAACCTCCCTCCTGATGTCTCATTTCTCTTGATTGTCAGTCATAGAGGTCAAAACCCCCGGCCAGTATTCTGCAAGTGTTGCTGGCTGCTATTCAGACATGAAGTTGAGACGGGACTTTTGATAGTTGAATTTGAACATATGCAGGGCTTCCATGGCTCTCGGATTTATTCAGTCATGGTGCTTAGTATACATCTCAGTAGATGAGGAAAACACTTGTTCAGAAGGCACAGATGTTGCCTAAACTACGACATACCTGGGCCACATGGCTTTCCAATGAATCTACCAATGAAATATTGTCAGTGCACTATGGGCAAACTCGAATGAAGATGTACCACCCAGTAGCTGATTATGTCCATCAAGCTTCTTGGAGGAATCACACTACACTCATAGTGCCTCATCTCTTCTTCAATTGATTGGTTTCCGCCCCGCTTCTGCCTTGCTGACCATGTCAATGACACTGAGCCACTTGGACCAGTCCTGTGAGGGCCACCATCGCTGTCCTTCGACTGCCTGGGACTCCATAGAGTCATGAGACTCAGGAGTCCTTTGGCCCGCAGACTTCACTTTGCTGGGGTTGTGCTTCGAAATTTGCTTTATCACATATTATAGTGTTTGTGCAAGGTCACCAGTTTTCACTTTAATAAAGCTCCATGATACTCAATGTGCAATGCAGGTCTTGATTGATACTATGGCACGTGTCCTGGCAAAGGCAGCTGTTAGCAAAGCAGCGACTCATGCCGGACTGGAGTTGCCTTCTTTTATTGGTGGAGGTAGACATATCAGTATCACTTGCGATGAATGGTACACGTATTCTGGTGAAGAGCATAATTACGATTCAGGTCAATTGCCAGATCTAGTGTAGGTGTTCCAAAGTTGGAATTTGTTGACATTAAGGCTCCAACAGTTTCTGTTTGTAAATATTTTATGCAGTTAAAAGTGTTCTTGTTTTCGTTTAGTTTGTGTACCTTGGAAAACAGTTAAATGGTTGAATTTAATGTTCAAATTTTTTGGGGGGTAAGGCGAGCAGTCCTGAGTCCGGCAGAATTGGGAATGCCCAATTTGCAGTGCTTTCCACTTGTCTGCTGTATGTAAGATTATGGGCTGCCTGAGCCATTCATTGCTTCTGGTCCGGGCAGCATGCATCCTCGCTGCTGATCTGTATATCCCCCATCAAATTTCCTTTCTTTTCGACCCTCAGGTGAGTTGGGTATTCTTCTGATTCTTTTTTCATAAATTCAATTCAACGGTACAGGAGTTCAGTTTTCATTCCCAGTTGTGGCATGTATCTGTTATGGAATGAGGGTAATTCCAAAGGTTCACTAGAAATCCATTAGCTTTCCGATGTAAACACGTACACAATAAGCAAACAAGCTGCAGGCTTGTTACTGTCAGGGGAACCACCCGTCCGTCCGTCCGTCCGTCCGTCCGTCCGGCTCCGGCCCATCGCACCGCCCCACTTCCTCGTCCGATCCTTCGTCCGGCCTCGTCCGTCCATCCGTCCTCGCCCGACCATCCGGCCTTCGGTCCTATGCCCCAGCCTACGCCTCCGTCTGGAACGTCGCCCTCCGTCCCTCCGGACTCCGTCCCCCTCCGACCCCCCGCGTCCGGTCGCTCTCACTGGCACGTGCTATGTGATCAAGCTCGAGACCACTGCCGATCGATCCGGACACATGCTACTGGCTAGTACCTATAAAAACCTCGCCTAGCGTGGGAATCCTTATCCTTTCTTCTCTTCGGATTCTCCTGCTAGGTGCGTATTCTAGAAACCTGTATTTAGTACTGTCAATTGAGTTACTTCGGATTCTCCCGCTAGTCTCCCGTGCTCCCACGCCGAGCTGAGGTTGCCCTTACAGTTACCACTTATTGCGTGAGGGTTGTCCTGGGACTTGAAAGGTGCGAGAAGTTCGTCAAGGCCGTTAGACAATGTTGTCCTGGGCTTCGACGAGTGCAAGAGTTTCATCGAAGCCATGGGCAAGGCAATTAGGTGAAGCGCGAGGGTGCATTTAGAGCGAATAAGGTTAGAGGTTCAAAGTGTATGATATTATCCATTGCTTGTGGTTTATATACTCTGGTGTAACCATAGGAATATAGAAGCAAAGGATGTTGGAAATAATGGTGGTTGGTATCCAAAGATACCAAGGATGTTGAAATAGGTATAAATAAATGGTAGGGAGGAGGGAAGTAGGGATTGGCACAGAGTGAGGCAACGGGAATAGGAAATTGTCGAAACAGTATGAACTCATGGTCATTGAGTCCAAAATGACTATATCCATGACAGTATCACAGGAGAATTCCTGGCCATTCCAGGGGCTAGTGTTCTCTTCCCCAAATCCTACAACTTATGCTGTGAAACCCGCAGCTCATTGGAGGCAAATAAGATCATGGAGGGTATGTTTAAGAAGATGTGGATCATGTTGAAGACATATACTTCAAATACTGATCCCATTACCTCGTCAATGAAAATACTGTGTGCAAATGTTTGAAATAGTTTTCAAAATGTGGCTTTCTGTTTCCATTTAGTTTGTGCTCAGCCACATACAACAGTTGGAGCCTTAGGTGACATAGGCAAGTAAGTACAAATGAGATGAGTGCTCCAACCAGTTTCGGTGCCATGACTGGTGGGAAGAACGTATGGGTTGAACGTGGAAGTAAAAGGTAAGCAAGCAGAAGAATCATTGATGGGATCCATCAAGGCTTGGGATCTTTGTATTGATATCGCTTTGGGGACAGTGCGCAAGCGTGTGTGACATTGTCAATGCCTATTTGGATGACCACACTAAAAAAAAATTCGATGTGGAGAGTGCATGGGTGTTGATAGCGAATGTTCAAAGGTGCCGGTTATGGGATGAGGATCAATGTAAGTTCCTTTCCATGATCTACAGTTCATGTTACTGTGTTTGCACGGTCACTGAAAATTTCAAGTAATAATATGAAAAGCCCCGTGAGCACACAGCTCAGGTGATGGTGTAGTCCGAGTATTTGCCTGACTACCCAGTCCACCTGATGTGCATTACCGCAGGTGGCCATACCTGGGCCATGTCAGACCATCATAGAAGGATCTATAGTATTCACACCAACCTAGATCAACTCCAGATACTCAATTGACGACTAATGTTCACTGGTAGGTATTTTTTCAAATTTACTTCAACTCAAGTCAACTCAAGTCACTTGAAGTCTGCCCAAGGTTGACTTGGGCTGACTTCCCAGTTGAGTCAAGTCTGACATTCGACTCGACTCGACTGTACTGTAGGCTCGTTTGAGTTTAAACCACAAGGTTACCAACCTTTGCCTGGTTTAAACCGGTTTAAACCAAGCCTATGGGCAACTTGTTTTTTATATAATAGACTACAGATGGTTTAAACCAAAAAACGCTTGACTCATATTTTTTAGTCAAGAGTCAGATCTGCTTATATCAACCAAAAAAAATATATTCAACTATCCTCTGCTATAACAGCTGCCCAATCAATTTTTGGATCTGAGCGCTCAGATTTGATATGCTGGGCAAGACTAACTCCAGCCTTGGGCCAAGTGCCACCAAATTTTTTGAATTGCTCTTGTGCATCTTTCTCCATCTGTCGATACATACCTGCAACCTTCAATGCATAAACCTTTTTTCCTGGCTCATTTTCATGATCATGAGCAAGAGCAGTCCAGGTAGCCTCCATTTTGTTGAATCCCTGAATTGTACGACGGAACTCTTGGCCCAGAATTTCAACTTCTTCTTGCCATCGCTCCATATCTGCATGAGTACCGTGCCATTGTACTCTTGCCGCTATACAATGATGAGCTCTAAAACAATACATGAGATAGCTTGACTTACAATCCAAGACATATTCGGCTTCCTCTGCAGGAGACAAGTTTCCATAATGGCCGTGTCGCCAAATCCAGCCTTCAACCTTTCCTCCATCACCTAGCTTGTGTGGCTCATCTACATTTTTTGTGTAAAGATCCTCATCCCTCAGCTCTGGAAATCCAAACTTTGGATCTTGTGGATTGCATCCAAGGGCAATCATTGCAGTACCAGCATGCCGGTACTTTTTGACGTAATTCTGGATCCTAGTTTGGACATCCTTGATCTTTTGCACTGCTCGAGTGTGCTTTGCCTGACCATGAACAGCATTATTACGAGTATTCTTGTGTTGTCTAAGGGCTTGACTATGTTGGATATGTTCGCGCAAGCTACGTAGAGCATCATTTGCTTCACCTTGCCACAGTTTGAGTTCTTCTGCTCCCAAAGTCTCTAGACCTAATTTGGTTCGCTCGGAGCTAGTAAAGTCGGAGGGCAAGAATAACCTCTCCCATTCAGCTGATTTGTAGGGCTCTGAGACCACAGATGGGAGAACCTGAGGACAAATGTGCTGTTGTTGCGCATGCTGATGCCATTTCTTGATATCTGCCCCTAGGTGTTGCTTTTCAACCACACTATCTTGTGTCTGGTCATCTTCACTGGTGGGATTCTGTGTTGTTCTTAGAGCACACCTGATCAATTCATTAGTTAGTATTAGACAGGTTGCACAACAGCCACTGGAGCCACCTGGTGGCTGATTTGGTGTGCGCAAACCAGTGGCTGGTGGCTCAAATGGCCTAATGCCTGCACTCATTTTCCGATGAATCAATACATTTGCAAGTGCTACCGATCATCTACAAGGCTCAAAGTCTCCTCCACACATGGGGCTGGGCAAGTAGGGCCAAAAATATTGTTTATTGGGGGGGAAAATGGTGCTATAGCAATAGTGGGGGTAGTTTCATGACATACCCCTTTGCCATCCTTCATACCAACACGGAATACGACTTGTTTCACATTTTGTTTATCAGCCATACGAGCCACCAGCCACTGGTTTGCGCACACCAAATCAGCCACCGGGTGGCTCCAGTGGCTGTTGCGCAACCTGTCTATTTATCTATGCATAGAAGAAGTTGAGGAACATACTGTCTGGCTTGAAGTTTCAATCCAACATTGATGTAGAGAGCAACAGGAGTGGTAGCACTTGCTTGAGCTCTGTCTTCCGCTCTTTGCTCACTAGCAATCATCTCCTTCAAGATGGTCGCTTGACTAGGAGCTTGAAATACTTTAGTAATATTAAACGTTCACCTGATCAAGACTCACCTTTCTGCTCCTTGTTGTTTTACAAAACACGAGTGGATGCACTTTTTTTGGTTTAAAACCGGTTTAAGCCATGGTTTAAACCATGGTTTAAAACCGGTTTAAGTGATGTTTTAAAACCGGTTTAAACCGGGTCACCTTTCTGCACAGCTTTGTTGTACAAAACACGAGTGGATGCACTTTTTTTGGTTTAAGCCATGGTTTAAACCGGGCGGTTCAAACCGGGCTAACACCAGCAACCAACGTTGGCAACCTTACAGTTTAAACTATTTTGGTTTAAACCGGGCCAACGTTGCCAACGTTGCGGTTTAATCTTAAACGAGCCTGTTGCTGCTCGACTCAATTCAAGTCGAGGCAAACTTAGACTTCAAGTCTCTCAAGTCTCAAGTCGTGGCAACATTAATCAACATATGCATGAGAATGATATTACTGACCCAAAATTCCAACTATTAAGGGTAGTAATAAGTGTGATGAATGAGTAGTGTGCACGAATTCACTTTAAGAAAGTCTTGCACAATCCTGCTAGTACACTGATAAATCAACCACCAATCCTGATACTACTTGAAATCGAAATTGATGTCATGTTCGATTGCCCAGGAGTCCTACTATGTTGAGGGACACAATACTACTTTACAAAGGCAATCAATTGGTTGAAATTTCGCCCCCAGTGTAAATCAACCGAAGGAAATATGGACCGAATCCGATGCTGCATCAAGGACACATTCAACTATACTCCTACAGACAAAGCAATCTGGAAATCAATATGGTCAAGAGACATCCAACAATCAACCCATAATTTCCTGTGGAAATGCATACACAATATCTTCTGAGTTGGAAATTTTTGGGAACACATAGAAAATCTTGAGATTCTGGGAAGGTACCCACACTGCAAGGCGGATGAGAGCCTAGAACATATAATGCTAGACTGTGATGCACCAGGCCAACACCAGATTTGGAGACTGTGTGCTGACATGTGGGCCATCATGGCTATTACCGAGACTCAAAAAAGTCGTACTATCCGTGCCCGAGACCAAAATCCTCCGCCGCCCACAAAGCACCGCGCCAAACCGGGTCCGAAGCCTAAAAATGGCCTGCACACTGCTGCTTGTTTTGAAAGAGATGAACGGCGACAGGACCTCACGTACTACGACTGGACCCAGGTCTTCGATTACATGGACATGGAGGATAACAAAACAGACTCCCAGAATCAGGTTGTTGCCTATTTTGCGACCCGTCCGGATGCAGAGGGTGGCAAACTCTCCTTTACGCAATCTGCTCTGTCAAAAAAGCTGCAGAAAAAGGCTGAGATTCGCAGCCTGGTGGCAGAAGACCCCAATGCGCTGTCTATGAAGCGCGCTCGGGTCGTGACCTGCCCGGAAGTCGACGCTGCATTGGCCCTCTGGGCACGCGATATGGAGCAGAAGAGGCGTACAGTGACGGGCCCGATGCTGATCGAGAAGCGGAAGCGATTCGAGGTGGCGTTGAATATTCCGGAGGAGCGTCGTTTGACAGGAACTGGGTGGCTTGATTCGTTCAAGAAAGTGTCAGTGTCTTCCACCTTTTGAAAGATTTGCTGAAGCTCACAGTCTATGCATTTAGAAATAATATCCGCGAGCGCAGGCGACACGGCGAGGCAGGTTCGGTCAATCTAGAGGCTGTTGCAGCTGAGAGGGATCACATGAAGAAAATCTGGGTTCGTTACCCACTTGAGGATCGTTGGAATGCAGATGAAACCAGCTTCTTCCCTTCTGCTCCTCCGAATCGCATACTGTGTGCTGCACCTGTGGCCGGCGAAAAGCAAGACAAATTCTGCCTTTCTGTTCTGGTGGCATGCAATCCAACAGGCACGGAGAAGGAGGAGCTGAGCTTCATCAGACGCTTTGCAAACCCTCGGCCGTTCAAGGGAAAAATCCCTGCTCGCATGCGGCCCTCACTATATTATCACGCCAACAAGAAAGCCTGGATGACAAGTATTTTGTGGGAAGAGTACGTACACTCAGTTATGATTTTTACGTCCCAACCCAATGCTAATTTACCGACAGGTGGCTCCGGAAGCTTGGATTTTACAAAGGACTCAACTGCCTCTTCGACTTTGCCCACCCCAATTGCGAACAACCAGCGACTGAAAGAGGCGGAGAGCGCATTTGCTGATGTACTCCAGACGCTCCGCAGAGACCGCTGCCTCCGTGGTGAGGAGGCATCCATTGACGACCTCCTTGATCTGCAGATTGAGCAGGAGGATTTGGATTCAGAGTTCTTGCATTTTGCGGACGGAGACGAGGGGACGCAGGAGATCCTTGAGTATCTCAAACTCCGTGACAAGGAGGAGCAGGACGAAGAAGATCCCCAGGAGCCCGAATTTCAGTTCAGTAAGAAGGAGGCCTTGGATGCAGTCACTTTCCTTCAAAAGATTGCGCATCATCGGCCAGATTTGGATATGGCACTGCCTCTGGTTGGACAACTTAACAAATTTCGCTCTGCACTGGCCCAAGAAGTGAAGGAAGCAAAGGTTCAGACCAGTATCACATCCTTCTTGAAGTAGACACTGAATTTCTTCAATGAAATGATTTTTATTCAATTTATGTGATTTGGAATAACCGTCATATGGAATACCCTATGGGCCCTTCCCGACGATATTCCATACGAGCTACTCTACTGTAGTGTGACACAATTTTCAAGCTTCACAGCCATCTCAGAAGGAACACAGAAGACATTGCAAGGTGTGTTCATATAGTTGTGAATATCTTCACGCCTCAATCTGCTTTAAAGTTAGGTTGAAGATGGCCAGTGAAATTTCAGATGCAGAGTACAGCTCCCTGAGTTCTTTGATTGTGTGTCAATCCAATCTGAGCAGCTCAATGTTTCTGCATCTGAACTTGCTCTACAAGTGAAATCCCATTCTTTTCATTGTTTCTTGGTCACTGCTGGTAGGAGGTCCTTCATCAACGACATCCAGCCAAGTAGACACCCCTAAGGTTGATTGGTGGGCATGGGCAGGATCCAGAGGAGTATCTGGTACTGTGAGAATTGATGTGACATTCAAGACCCTGTTTGTCTGGTTTGAGCTCATTGTCTGTATTAGTGTTGCCGCGACTTCAAAAGTCGACTCAAATATAGATTTGACTCAACTCAACTTGACTCCAGAGCTCGTTTTGCCAGCAAGGTGTTTTTGCGGTTCTAGCTTCATTTGTGGTGGTTTTACAAAAAATCACGGAAACGTGACATGTGTCACCTGGTTGCCGGGCTCAGGTCACGGTTCATCCAAATTCAAGAAATTGCTTTTTTGTGTTGTAAACGACTCACCACACCTTTCTAGAATTCCGGGCACTAAGTCGACTTCGAGTCACTTGAGTCGACTTGGAAGTCAACCCGAGTTGCAGTGTCGACTCGGCTCAACTCAACTCAAGTTGGCGGCGACTTGGACTTCAAAATGACTTGAAGTCGAAGTTGCGGCAACACTAGTCTGTATTGAATGTTAAAGATTGAACACTGGATTCAGATCCAGAAGAGCTTACCTGGGGCAGTTCAAAAAAAGAAGAATTTGTAAGATTGACATTGGCAACAATCATGATGAATTGATGATTATAATTATATATATATAGATTCATAAACAGTTGCAAATCTATCAAGCAAAATGATCATGTGGAGAGTGACCGTGTCTTCTAGAAATTGAGGAACAGAATGGCATAGGGGGAGTCTGTAGAATGAAAGTTTCAAGCAAGAAGGCTCAAATGAGAGATCACATTTCACTTCTGATGAATAGACCTGAAGAATATGCCAAGTAAATCTTATAGTTGGGAAATGATGTCCTAACCAGACTAGTTGGGACATCATTTCATGACAAAAGGTCAGGTGATTTGAATTGTACCAAAACACTGACAAAGTGGCTGTGTGCAGGTCTCCAGAAGGATGAACACAGCTGCTTATGGTATCAAATATCCAGATTCACAGATATGTGCAAAGTAAAACAAGAGAGTCATGTTAGAATTCATAATGTATATATATTCTACCTATAACCAAGTTTGTGTAGTCATGGTTTTCCTAATTTCTTCTCTTTCCCAGGAATGAAATTCAACTTCTACCAAAGCCCATATCTCAGCTACCACTGAAATACAGATACCCTGCTCCACCAAATCCAGAAATCGAAAAAGGTTCAAGCAAAAAACAGAAGAGGGCATAAGAAGTTGTGAGTTGTATATTGTATTTCCAAATGTGGATCCACAACTACCCCAAGTCAGCGGGAAGGGCTCCAACTTGCAACTGGTGCTGCTGTTTTGCAGATGCTCTAGTGTATCTGCCAACTCCCCAAAATCTAGAGATCCTTTTGAGACAGAGTAGAAATGTATAGAAGCCTCATTGGGATATGAAGCAGATGCAATCCTAAGTAGAAAATTCCCAAATATAGATTGGAATCCCAAAGGAAATCTCCACAGTCAGATGACAGTAAGAATCAAATCCTTTGGAATCCCAACAGTCAGATGACATCAGAATTTGGCCTTTTTGGGTTGTTTGTCCATCATATTTGCTTCTAAATTGCGGACCTCCGCAAATTCACAATTTGCGGACCCCGCAAATAGGGCGCAAATCATGATCAAATAAGAAGCAAATTCAAAATTTGCGGAGTCTGCAAATGATGAGCAAATAGAGAGCAAATACATAATTTGCTTAGAATTTGCGTAGATTTTGCGGAGTCCGCAAATTATGGCTTGCCCCTAGTGTAAAGAACCGGTACCCACTCCCGTTGATTAACGACCTCATTAACCGCCTGAAGGGAGCTCGGTTCTTCACGAAACTCAACGTCCGCTGGGGCTTCAACAACGTCCGGATCCGAGGAGGCGACGAGTGGAAGGCCGCGTTCCGTACCAACTGAGGGCTCTTTGAGCCGCTGGTGATGTACTTCGGCCTTACCAACTCTCCGGCCACGTCCCAGACGATGATGAACGACATCTTCCAGGACCTCATCCTGTCCGGAGACGTCATGGTATATCTCGACGACATCCTCATCGCTCACTCTGACCTCGCACGCCACCGGGAGATCATCCGAGAAGTTCTCCGACGGCTCCGGGTGCACAAGCTTTACCTCCGGCCGGAGAAGTGCGAGTTCGAGAAGTCGTCGATCGAGTACCTCGGCGTCATCATCTCGCACAACCACGTTGAGATGGACCCGGTCAAGGTCGCTGGAGTCGCCGCCTGGCCCACTCCGGAGAACAAGAAGGAGGTGCAGCAGTTCCTTGGCTTCACGAACTTCTACCGGAGGTTCATCCGGGCGTTCTCGGACATCGCGTGGCCCCTCTTCGACTTCACAAAGAAGAGCATCGCATGGACCTGGACCGCTGCCGCGGCCACCGCCTTCCAAGCCCTCAAGGATGCGGTGACCACGGAGCCTGTCTTGGTCCTGCCGGACGAGTCGCGTCCGTACTGGGTCGAGGCTGACAGCTCCGACTACGCCACCGGGGCCGTCCTGTCTCAGCCGGACGCGAACGGAAAGTGGCATCCGGTCGTGTTCTACTCCAAGAGCCTGAGTGACGTCCAACGCAACTACGAGATCCACGACAAGGAAATGCTTGCGATCATCCGAGCCCTTGAGGAGTGGCGACACTTCCTCGAAGGTACGCAGCATCCGGTCGAGATCTGGACGGATCACAAAAACCTGGAGTACTTCCGGAAGGCGCAGAACTTGAACTGGAGGCAGGCGCGGTGGTCCCTGTACCTGTCCCGGTTTGACTTCACACTCCAACACCAGCCCGGCCGCCTCATGGGTCGTCCGGACGCGCTGTCCCGTCGCCCAGACCACGGAGTAGGCTCGGACAACACGGACCTTACCCTTCTCCATCCGGACTTGTTCCACGTTCGTGCACTGGAGGGCATAGTGGTTACCGGGCCCGAGGTTCCCCTGCTTCGTGACGTTCGGGAGGCTTTCGCAGGTGAACCAGACCTTGAGGACCCCATCGCGCTTGTAGCGTGGGAACTCCTCAAGAACCGGAATTTTCGCTCCCCCCGGTCGTCCGAGTGGCGCATCGCAGAAGGGCTCCTTCACTACCGTGGTAAGCTCGTCGTACCGTGGAATAAGGACCTCCGACACCGGATCATCGCCCTACACCACGACACTCGGGTCGCCGGACACGCCGGACGCTTCAAAACCCTCGAGCTCATCGCCCGGAATTACTGGTGGCCCCAGCTGTCCTGTCACGTCGCCAATACGTCCGGACCTGCGACCCGTGCAACCGGACGAAGGCGCTTCGGAAGCTACCCCACAAAGAGCTCCACCCGACCGAGATTCCGGAAGAACGCTGGGACACTGTCTCGGTGGACTTCATCATCGAGCTCCCGGACGCGCACGGGTTCGACGCGGTCATGGTCGTGGTTGACGTCCTGGGTAAGCGGGCCCACTTCAACGAGTGCCACACCGGCCTTGGCGCGGTCGGAGCCGCGCGGCTCTATTACCGGAACGTCTGGAGGCACCACGGAACCCCCCGGAAGTACATCTCCAACCGCGGACCGCAGTTCGTCGCGGAATTCACCACAGAACTGTGGCGCCTCATCGGGATAGAGCCGGCGACCTCCACCGCCTACCACCCACAAACTGACGGCCAGACCGAACGTGTCAATCAGGAGCTCGAGCAGTTTGTCCGGATCTTCACAAACTACAAACAGGACGACTGGGACGAGCTCCTTCCGGCCGCGGAGTTCGCGTACAACAACCACATCCACTCTTCGATGCAGCAAGTTCCGTTCATGACGGACACCAGAAGGCTCCCCCGGATGGCATTCGAGCCCAACGGATTGCGCTCGAGCATGGAATCCGCGAACGAGTTCCGAGACCGGATCGCGTCCGGAGTTTCAGAAGCCAAAGCTGCGCTCGTCAAAGCCAAGGACAAGTTCAAGCTGTACTACGATCGCCGACGCACGCCCACCCCGGAGATCAAAGTAGGCGACCGAGTCTGGCTGGACGCCTCCAACATCCGGACGACCCATCCGTCCGTCAAATTCGCGGACAAACACCTCAGGCCCTTCAAAGTCGTGAAGGTCGTCGGAAAGGGTGCGTACAAACTCGAGCTCCCCCCGCGGTACTCCCAGCTCCACCCGGTCTTCCCGGTGGTGAAACTCCAGCTCGTGGAACCGGATCCGTTTCCCGGATGCCCCCGGAACGACGAACCCCCGCCCGTCCTCCAGACGGACCGTGACGTTCAATGGGAGGTCGAGGAGATCCTAGAAGCGAAGGTCCGTTATGGCAGCCTCTAGTACATGGTGCGGTGAAAAGGCTACGGCCCGGAACACAATAAATGGGTAAAGCACTCCGACGTCTTCGCCAAAGACGCCATCGACGCCTATTATCACCGCTACCCCAACGCCCCGCGCCAGATCGCCTCGGCCGCATTCGACTCGCTCTCGTTCCGGAAGCGCGTCGCCCATGTCTGATTCATGCGTCGGGACACTGCATTCCAAGGGGGGGGTGATGTCAGGGGAACCGCCCGTCCGTCCAGCTCCGACCCATCGCACTGCCCCACTGCCTCGTCCAATCCTTCGTCCAACGCCCCTCTCGCATCCGGCCTCGCCCGACCGTCCGGCCTTCCGTACCGAACCTCAGGCTGCACCTCTGCCCGGAACATCGTCCCCTGTCCCTCCGGACTCTGTTCCCCTCTGTTCCCCCTCATCCGGTCGCTTGCACTGGAACGTGCTATGGGATCTAGCTCGGGATCACTGCTGATCACTTCGGACACGTGCTACTGGCTAGTACCTATAAAAACCTCGCCTAGCGTGGGAATCCTTATCCTTCCTTCTCTTCGGATTCTCCCGCTAGGTGCGTATTCTAGAACCCTGTATTTAGTACTATGAATTGAGTTCTCTTCGGATTCTCCCGCTAGTTCCCGTGCTCACGCGCTGAGCTGAGGTTGCCCTTACAGGTGAAGTCTGTATGAGGGGGAAAACTTGTTCAAGGCAGCATAGATATTCGAGAAATGGTGGCCAGAGTGTATCAAGGGTGATTCATATCAACCTCTGTGGCATTGTATGCTGTGGTTTCATCTCAAATCCAAAAATTCAACATTCCATAAATATACAAGGAACGGGTGACACCGGTATGAGTGGAGCAAGGTTCTACACAGCCAGGGATTGCAGAAACCATTGCTTAAAGGCAAAAACCTTTTGGATAGTGTCTCAGCCCACTCATATCAATCCACCTCCACCATATTGCGGGACCTCCGAGGAAGTTCCTAACACATCACTGTCGTTCCCACGGCACGAAGACCGGTTCAAAACACTAATGAAGCCCGGTTTATGCCGTTGGGACTGAAAACTTGTGTTTACTCACCTTAACTTAAGTTCACTTGCCGCAACTTAACGATGCTTAAGTTCACTTATGCGCCAAGTGCCATCACACCAGTTCACTTATGCCATCAGATGGCATCAAAAACTGGCACTTTCCCTTGCGAATCGCACTTAGCCATAAGTTAGCCCAAGTTAACTTTGGCAGGCTAAGTGAAATTCAATAAGTTACTTAGTGAGGCATCTTTTATTCCGCATCTAACGCTGCGTGGTTGAAATATAAATCATGGACGTCGCCGCATTCTTTCAATTAAACAAATTCCCGCCCCACCCCAGATCCTCGCCGTCATCTCTGTACGGCCCCTCTGCCTGTCCCTCGTCGGGCTTGCCTTCGCACCGTCGGGCTACTTCCTCGTCCGCAACGTCTACCCCGTTCTCGTGTCCACCGAAGCCCGCGCAACTCGCCTCCTCATCGTCCTCGTCGCGGCCCTTCACACGGGCCTCGCGATCACGTTACAGCTAATTGCAGTACCTAAGGCGCGGATCAAAAATCTCTGTTTTGGGATGTTTTCAAAGAATTCCCTGTATCTCAGCCAGTTCTTCACTGATTCACATGAAAACTATATAGATCTACTCAGCTAATTCATACGCAATTAGTGATAAAAAGAAAAAATATTATGTATTTGGAATTTTCTGGTTTTGGGCTGTTTTCACACCAAAAGCTGTCTAGCATGCTGAAAACATGTTCCAGTGGCCTAATATTTGAGGAAGGACAACATGTATAACTAGAAGAAATTAGTGATAGAGCCAGAAATAGGGATAAATTACTTTACAGTCCCTGCAGCTCCGTCAGATATATTCACCAGTTTTAGCCTTGAAAGGTACTGTAAACATTGTATTTATTGAGGAATGTCATATGTTTCTGGCTCCATCGCTAATTCCCTCAGTTATACACGTTGTCCTTCCCAATATATCAGACCACTGGAATATGTTCTCGGAATGCTAGACAGCTTTTGGTGTGAAAACAGCCTAAAACCAGAAAATTCCAAATACATAATATTTTCATAGATTTCTTTCTATCACTAATTGCATATGAATTAGCTGAGTAGATCTATATAGTTTTCATGTAAATCGGGGAAGAACTGACTGAGGTATCGGGAATTCTTTGAAAACATCCCAAGACAGAGATTTTTAATCCGCGCCTTAGGTACTGCAATTAGCTGTAAAGGTTCTGTTCTTTGGCTGCTATATTCTTGTGCCTGAGGGCGCAGCTCCCGCTCCCGCCGATCCAACACCGCCGCTGGGGGGAGATACAGGAGGGAATGCGACTGAGACGGGCGTGGCGGAGGTCGTGAGGCGGGTTTTGTTTGGGTTGGTCGGATGAACGCGGGAGGGCGGGGACGCAGGGTATGGGAATGGGCGGACGGTGCTGTATTTATCCAAAAAAATTCACCGCGCAGTCGACGTCCACTCACACGATGCATGTGGCCAACTCACCACCGAGGAAGTGGTAACGTTCAGCTCTAGCAAGCCATATGTATTACCGCAGCGTACCTCCCCCGTTCGTGTTCCGACGTTCGAATTCAATACAATACAATATCCCCACACTGAAAATTCAGTTCAACCGGTCTACCGCTTGCAGACTTGCACGTCCCACGCACGCGGGACTTTCAGTGCGGAATACCATGAGGGGGCGTGAAAAATGCATGCAACTGTTACCGTGGCTGGTGAGTTCTTCGCGAGCCTAGAGCGAGAAAATGCGTCGAAATCACTCTTTAAATTTGGTAGGTTATCGCGGATGCACACACATTCTTCACATCTACGGAGGGAAAGGGGAATTGAAATTTTGAAATTCACGCAGGTCAAAGTCAAAATCATCCGAGCTGATTTCAGGTGCCGCGATAAGTCCTCTCTGAAATCCTTTGCTCCTACTCGCTTATCTTCATATTACCTCCTCACCCTCGCCGTCAAGACCATCTTGGACGCCGCCTTTCCCACCTTTGCCGCCAACACTGCCTTCGGGAAGTTCAATAATGGAACCTTGGGGCGCCACTGAGTTAGAGTGGGAGTTTAACTCTCTCTTTGTGTTGATTCCCGAATTCCTCACCCGGGTCTTCCGCATAATCAGGGGGCGTTTATACCTCTGAGCGCGCGCTAACCAGATCAATGTTACAGCGTGCAATGTTACGAAAATGTCTATCTTGGCGCCCGTTCATAGCCAGCTGGTCCCGATGCGTACGGCGTGGTGGGGTGTAGGTTGCTTTTCTAGGCGCAATCTGCATCAGCAATTTAACAAAAATCTTGCGGCCTTTTTGGGCTTGTGAGCTTTTTGGCAAGCTCACAAGGTCAAAGTGCAAGAAAAAACCTCTCAAAAATGCAAAAATAGGACATGAGAAGGCTGTGAGAGTCTGTAAGAGTTCTAAGGAGTCCTGCTGCAATCTCCCTCAACCATGCCGTACCCACCCGTCTTCCAATTTTGACAAATTTAGCCCCCCGCCGGAGTCGAACGAGCGACCTTGCAACCTCTCTCTCTCCTGCGGCGCACTTGGGAATTTTCCCTAAGCCCGGCGCCGGACGGTATTCATAGACCTGAGACAAGTCACTGGTCTAGTCAAAATGGCTCTTGAGTCCTGAATCTTGATTCCTTCAACTCTGAATATTAATAACAGCCATGTTACAAGAATGCCTTCCGACTCCGCGCCGCCAATGTCCATCATGTCGTCCTGAGGTGGTTGCGAGACTCCAGAACGTGCTATATTTGACAAATATCAAGTACAAAAATCTAGCGACCGTCATGTGCACTTCGACGATTCTTTTCAATAAGCGACTTCACTTCATCTTCCGCCTTCTGTAGTCTCATGATTTTGGATACTCTCGATGCTTTCGTATACACGCGAATTTCGCTGTGTATTTTCTCAGCGTGTGATTTCACGTAGTTATCCATGGCAAGTTCGATGTCCTCCATTGTCAGTGTGCGAATGGGTCGAAATGCGAGAGCAATGTGGAAAAGCTCTTCCATGATGAGTGTAAGCCTGAGGTCCACGATATACGCCATGAGGCAGCGGAGCGTCTCTGGCTTAGTGAACGGCAGTGTGAGAGTTCCCTGTCAAGAGAATGGAGCTCACTCACGCGCTCTGATACGCCCTGGTGAGATAGGCCACGAACAGAACCGACAGACCAACGCCGGCAATTGCTGGCACAGCGATTGGCGCCATGGGTCCCGTGGCTGCAGCCGTAATGGCAGCACTTATGCCCACAAGTTTGGACACTTTATCGAGATTTTCACCGCTAGGCGACGTGAATAAAAAGTCTGCAATAAATTTCGCGCGACGTACAACCATGATTTGGTCTCCGACTCCCCGGGAACAACGAATTGAACGAGTTGTCTCATTTTTGTAACGAACTCGGGGTTCTCGAGTAGCTGCAGCAAGATAAAGGCGATCAGTAAAGTTGCGGGCGATCAGTAGTTTCGTACGTGGTCGCTATTGAGTTCAAAAAAATTCTTGCTATAGTTAGAAAACAGTGTGAGTAGCGGCCGCAAGTAACGGATCCGACCGCGAATTGTCGCGGAGAGGGGTAAGCAAGCTATTGAGTTCTGAATCCTCCGAATTTGTGTTCACATGGACACAAGAACGTCGCAGAGATGGGTAAGCTCGGAATTTGCGTTCACATAGACACGAGAATAGGGGTAACAAAAGCTATTCATTTCGGAAGTTCTTGCTCGTTCTTGCTATAGTTAAAGACATCGCGAGAGCGCCTTTCCTTCCCCAAAGGAAACCCGAAAGCACATTCCTGATACCGTTCTAGGTTCCAAGTCGAAGCCGACGGTGAGTGCTGGCACTGTGCTGCTCCTATGCGGCCACGCACTGGGTCGACAGGCTTGTATACCCGGGAGTGTACTGGTCTGTCCTCCGGTTCTGAGCTGCGTTGGCACTCGTCGAGCGCATGGAAGGGGGAGGTGCACCCGGCGACAGACATGCTCGTCGCGCAGTCCGTGGTGGACTCGAAGCTGTATCTAGGGCTCCGGCCCGTTTCCGTCTGCGACGGGTCGACGGCCCGTCGCGACGGTTTCCGTCCCGTCCGTAGAGCCACTCTGCTCACTTCGAAAACGGACGGGTACGGAACGGGTTCACCCGTTTATTCGGGACCCGTATCCGTCCGTAAACGGGTAAACGGGTTGATTACCGCAAGTAAGTAGTATCTATCGGATCTGGAGGCCGATCGTGTGAACAGTCCGAAGCACAGCGAACTCGTTCAGACGCCGCCCACTGTGCCGGAACGCCACCGCCTCATACCGCTCGCACTCGACTTCTGGGGATTTCCCTGGATTCTTCATGTCTGTGAACTCGATTTGGGGTCGTCGTGATTTTTTTTCTGCTTCTATCTCGACTCTGTTCGCTCCCGTCTTCCATTCTACATGCATTCCTGAACGCCACCGCCTTATACTGCAAAAAACATGTCGGCTACTAAGCAGCCAATGCTTTCGACCACGCACACGTGTTTCCGTTGGCTTCAAGATCACTTGAAAACCACTATTGCAGCTCTACCCCAGTCCGCTGAACCCGCTCTTCGGGACGGCCTTGTTGCTGCTCATCGCAAGCTCAGTGACTACTACACCAAGTTCGACGAGTCTCGTTATTACTCTTGGGCAACCTGTGCGTTCCTTATCTCTGTGTTTCGTTTTGGATTCTCATTACTATTGCAGTGCTTGATCCGCGTCTTTCTTACGAGGGGCTTCGAAGGGATTATGCCGACGACCCAGAGCTCCTGGGTGGCCTGAAAAAGCAAAGGAACAGCTGAAGGTACACTACGACACTCACTATGCGAACACCAACACCGCCGTGTCTCAGGAGCAGTCACTTCCCGGTTCTCCAGTGAAATTCAATATTTTTGGGAGATATGGTCCACAGACAGGATCGACTGATAGCGCCACAAATGAACTCGCAGAATATTTTAGGCTCACCAACAATCCTCCTTCATTTGAGGACACGGACCCGTTGAAATGGTGGTACGTGCAGCGCAACAAATTCCCCAAGTTGTATCGCCTTGCACGGGATATGCTCTGTATTCCAGGTAAAAGTTTGTCTTCAATTGACGAATAATATCATGCTTAAATTCCTACTCAGGGTCCGCCGTTGCAGTCGAGCGCATTTTCTCGGGCGGGCGTGACACCATCGGGCTTCGCCGCGCTAGTCTGAAGGCCGAGACAATTCGGATCTTGATGTTCGTTAAGGCGCGCTTGCGGGTGGAGAGGGAGAAGTTGAAGAAGCACAGGGAGTCAGTTTAGCGTCCAAAATTACTTACATTCTTTCCCATGTCGGCTTTGTATCGATAAATTGGTGCCATGCCACCCAAGCCCCAAAAAGGAAATGAAGTGCCCGTTGAAACGGCCGTAACGGGTTCGACGGACGGGTTCCGTCCGTCGGGCACTCTTGGAATTGCCGTTGACGGACGGATGGGACCGTCCGTGGCTAGAAAGCGGCCGTTTTTTCGACGGCCGTTCCGTAAAACGGACGGGTCGGAGCCCTAGCTGTATCCCGAAGGCTATTCCATCGTACTACGCACGCACTTATGCTCAGAGCTCGCCGTTGGCACGCGGCATGTCGCAGCGGGAGAGAAGGAGACGGCGGACTCTGCGTCTTGCTGGTTCCCATCATCGTCGTCTTCTTCGCCTTCTGCAGTCTCTTCATTCGTGTGCTAAAAGAATCAATGACGAGGTTCGCCTTCGTCCTCATCTCCAAGGCTGCTGATGTCAGCCACCGAGGTCCAGTACTTATGGCTTTCTTTCCGCCGCTGCTCACCCTGTTCTCTACCATAGCAAGAACGAGAAAGAACTTCTGAATTCAATAGCTTTTTAAGGCTCCAACCTTTTATTTTTCGTGTATGGAAATCCGTACAATAAACGAAAACGGTTACAAAACCGTTTAAAACAGTTTAAAACAGTTTATACAAGGTTTTCTGCAGGGAGGGTGCAAAAGTGCTATCAGTTAGATGATTGGGAGCGAAAAAAATAGACCATACCAGAATCATAGTTCATTCACTGTCCATTCCAGTTTAATTACGCCCAGTCCTGCGCATTCAGGTTGCGGCGAAAACAAAACAGCCGGATATAAGCCGTTGGTGTAATTTTGATTGCCGTTGCAGTCATTGCACATTTGCTTGATGATGTTGTGTGGCAATTTCAGTCAAAGATACCTAAGGGAGACTGCACAATAGTTTTGGTGATTGTTGAGCAGCAAGCGGCACAATCCCGAGCATTGATCACGCCAACAATTACTATATCTAGAATGAATCCCGTCATTCTGGGTTGGTTCCGGCACACCGTGGCCAGGATCTCCTCATTGGATGATTGAGGTAGCATGAGAAATCGGCAAGGGATTTGCAGCTGATAGAAACTGTGAAATTTCATCAGTCAGTGGAACAGATTTGTCTAACCGTTTAAACCGTTTAAAAAGGTTTTAAAAACCATTTGAGCCGAACTGTACACGAAAACGGTTATAAACGTTTTAAAACCGTGTATAAACGTTTATAGACGAAAAAGGTTGGACCCTTATAGCTTTTGTACCCCCATTCTCGTGCCTATGTGAACACAAATTCCGAGCGTTTGATCGCAATGGCTTGCTTACCCCTCTCTGCGACATTCTTGTGCCTATGTCAACCCAAATTTGGAGTATTCCGAACTCAATAGCTTACCCCGAGTCTCCGCGATACAACAAATTCGCCGCTCGGATCCGTTACTTGCGGCTTGCCTGCGGCCGCTACTCAGGCTCACCCTGTTATCCAACTATAGGAAGAACGAGAAGAAGCTTTGAATTCAATCGCTTGCTTACCCTTCTCCGCGACATTTGCGTGCCTGTGTCAACACAAATTCTGAGCATTCCGCCAATGAAGAACCGAACTCACCTGTTGACGTGATGAATTTATTATGTTTACACGATGAACACTGACTTCTGTTTCGGCTTTGCGGCCGCAAGAAACATGTGTACAGGACGAAAAGGTGTCTTGTGCCCACGTCGACACAGATCCATTATTAGTTAAATCAACTGAATAAAGAACGTAACTCAATGACTTGGGGTTATCTGCCACTGTTGACGTGATGAATTTATGATTACACGGTGTACTTACACTGAGTTCTAACTTCACTTCTGATTCGACTTTGCGCCACATAGCACAGAGGAAAGGATGCAATTAGGAGACTGAAATCGAGTAAATTGGGGTTAATTAAGGGTGACACACGTAGCTATTCCTCGGCAGAGGCTATCCGGGTTCAGTAGTCGCTGTTTACAACCAAACGTATGAGAAAGCTCCTTTGTAATGTCGTCACAGCCTGAAGCTTCCACTCATCTGAGCAGATCTACTGACCCGAACCCGGGCAGAATGACAAAAGAAAGACCCGAGGTAGCCAGATTTCGACAAGTTCCATCAGATCCATACATACCCGGGGTAGCCCTCCGTAAGTACTGGCATACATTTTTTGCGTGCAAGTTGTCAATTTCACTGGAGTTCGAGTGCCGTTTAACATCCTGAATGAACTAACCTAATCAATACCGCCGGAAGTATCGGTGAAATAATGCTCGTTCGCGCACTCTCGCCCTATTTAAGTGTGCATGCCTTGGTGCGAAACCTCAACTCTGTCACAACTTCTGAGAATCGTTTCGACAACTACTTACAATGTTCTCTCACCATGCGTTTTCATGGACGCTGCACATATTCCTCATCATTCATTTTACCGTTCGAGCTACGGTGAGGAATCCCTCCCCATTATCCAAGAGGTCATCATTTACGGATGAGTTCTACTGCAGGCCATGGACTTCTCTGGCACTGGGGGATGCTCTGCAATTACGGCGACCGATGAAGCTCCGTCGGACACTGATTATTACAAGGATTTGGGGCAGATTCCGTTGACCTCTGTTGGGCCTGACCGCCCAGAACTCATCTGTGTAAAGCCTACCCCTCAGCCACCCGCACACAAACCTGGCGACGTTGTCCCTGACCGATTCTCTGTGTCCCTCAAACCCGGGGTCAATTATGCTACCCACCTTCTCTGGGTGGGAGACCTCATTAAACAGTCGGAGAAATGTGAATCCACAAAGTCTTTTATCACACTGGATGCAACGGCAATCCGAATCTACGGCGGGATTTTCGGCCCGTCGGTGATCGCAGCCATCAGAAAATCGTCGGATGTGGCGGTGGTGGTGGCTGAGAGGTTACTGGATACTCCCGGGGACCCCCTTGTTTCTCCGGAGCGGGGAAATGCAAAGAAAAACGCTACTACGTCAATGAATCCCGATTTTGCCAAGACGCGCAAGACGGATATCAATTCGTGGTATGTCGGGCTCGCTCCTATTATTCTAGTCTGGCGCCGATGACTGTTAGGGGACTCCATCGCCTTAACACCAAGAATATGCCTGTGAAAGAAACCGATGCGCAGAACCGCAACACCTTGAATTGGGAGTTCGAGTTCATCGACAGCATGGGAGCGGGCATCAACGTTCGTGGCTCACCGATCTGTACCTTTGGCTCTACTTGATGAAATTCAACAGGTATATGTGGTTGACAGTGGAGTCAACGACCACAAAGATTTTGGTGGACGCATTAAACGGGAGTCAGGGACAAATTTGGTTAAGGGTGCTACAAACCCGGCTGACACCTCTGACGAAGGCGCACCAGTTGGTCATGGGGTGATTTTCTTCCCTTACCTTGCCCTGGCATGAACTTAAACAGATGTAGACTCGCGTTGCCGGCGTACTCGCAGGGTGGCAAACCGGTGTGGCGAAACTTGCGACAATTATTCCCATCAAAGTGGCGACAGCGCAGGTGAAAGCGACATCGCTAGAGATCAAGGAAGCGCTGTGGCATGCGTTCACCCACGCCACTTCGGTGGAAAAATCTGGTGTGATCAATGTCTCTTATAGCATGTTGAATGATGTGATACTAGAGACGTTTGTGGAGATGGTGAGCACCTTCATTGGGATAGAGCATTGGCGTTGAACTGGCAGCGCAGTGCGTGAAAACCGGGTTGCTACACGTCGTGAATTCGGCGGGGAATGACGGGGAAAACCGTTGCAAGGATCGAGTCGGGCCTAGCAGTGAGCCCCTCACACTGAGTCCGCGTGTTCCCCTCTAATCACCTGCAGACATGATAATTGTTGGTGGTGTTGATATTAAGGACCAGAGAGCGTCATACTCAAACTTTGGTGATTGTGTTCAAATTTGGGCCCCTGCAGACGAGATTATGGCGCCGACTCTGGATACACAAGTAAGTTATGAAAAACTCGCCTTGCACTATGATTTCTAATCTTGTCTCTGCTCTACCAGACATTTTCGAACTTCGCTTCGGGAACCTCTTTTGCAGCTCCCCACGTCGCCGGGCTTATGGCCTTGCTTCTGGCAGCCGCACCAGAAAAGAAGATGGGGCACAAGGAATTGCGTGACCTTGTTCTAAAGGCTGCTGTGCATCAAATTGTTGTGCCTGACAAAGCTGATAAGCAGCTGCTTGCCCAAATGCCCTTGGCGTAGCTCTCGGGATGCATAACGGTTGTCCTATTCATTACGAGTACTTATGTAATTGTTCTATTCCTGGAACCTTTAGGTTACCGGTCTCCAAGCAGCCTTTTGACATTTTTTAACCCCATATGACAATCCATGTCCTTTTTCAACACATGACCGGGACCCCACATGCTTTCAATGCATCACCCAAATTTGCGCCGATTTTGAGCCTACGGTCATCTCAAACCGGACATCCCCACCCGTTGCCAGCGAGAACCCGCCGTCACTAAGCAGCTCTGAAGAGCACGAGTGACGCCGTGGCTTGAAACTTCAAGCGATGTTGGGTGGAAGGGGCTGGGTACCGCCGGCGCCAGATCCCTTAGCTATGATCCTGTTGAACTTGGGTTGCAGCTCCGGTTGTATGACTAATGCCGCAGAATTTATTGGTCAGATATTGCAGCGGGACGTGCAAAGTCCACCTGGCGGCAAATGTCTTCCGAATAGCCTCGGGAATGAGATAAGACACGCTCAAAGTGACCAGACCAAGTTCGCGTGCAGGCCGCGAGCAACCCATGCTCCCAGATGGCGAGTTTTGATACTCCAATTGAATAAATGAGCTTGGAAAGGAATTTGATTCCAAGCTGAGTTTCGGGGAAAATGAGAGTTGAAGCATGACATCACACAAATGGTGACAATATTATGCGGGCCTTTTGCAGACATCAAAATACCAACAGCACATATCTGAGTTTGGCAATGAAGGAATGGTGCAAGGAGAGCGAAATATCAATACCGAAACATTTGGAGAGCTGAGAGAAAAATCGGAATCTGTTATGTAAGAAAATACTCAGCCACCGTGACAGTGATTTCAAGATTCGTTAGATTCATAAGAAAAAATCCTTACCATACAAACACTGCCACTAAGAATGCTTCAAAAACATAATGAATTTAAGCACTGCGACTAAATTTGATACAGATGATAGATCTGGACAGTAAAAAAAGTGGTCAGAAAAAGTCGGTCTGGAAGATATTATAAGCGATTACATACCCAATGTTTCTGGTAGGAACAAAACCGACCAAGAAACCAGTAGTTTCATTTCCAGTTCTAATTCTAAAAGAAATCACTAGTTTCAATGTAATATAAACTGAGAATGAAACACCTGGTTTCAAGATACATTTCAGTGTCTAAAGATACAGGTAGTGTCTTTGCATCATGAAAGGATCCAAGAAACCACGAGTTTCACGGCGCCTTTCAGGACGGCTGAAACAGCCAGTTTCATGAATCAAGAAAGCCACTTAGAAACAGGCACTTTTGGTGGTGCTTTCAGATACACACCGAAAAAGGAAATGTTTCTTCTTGGATGAAAACCAACTGTGAAACAAGTAGTATCACTTTCAGTTATAAACCCACCTGAAAGTACCAGTATCAATGTAACATGAAGTGAAATTGAGACTGCTTGTTTCAAAAGCCCTTTCAGTGTCACAAAGAGTGCTGGTTTCTTTACATCCTGAAAGGCTTATGGAAAGTCCCAGTTTCATTGTACCTTTCAAGGCCACTGAAGGAAGTAGTTTCACAAATAAAGAAAGGCACATTGAAAGAGTCTCTTTCAATGTGCCTTTCAAAAACATGGAAAGAACGAGTTTCGGGCATAAAGAAAACTGCGACATTTTTGCTATTGGTCCGGGCAATGCCGGACCAATAGCAAAAATAGCGCAGATAATGAACCTGGTTGTTTCGGGGTATCAGAAAGCGGTGCTGAAAGTGGTTCTTTCAGCACCACATTCTTTGTTCCTAAAACTGGTTATTTCGGCGTCCTTGAAAGCTGCAATGAAACTTTGGGTTTCCGCGAAGCTTTCATGATACCAAGAAACTACCTTTCTTTCTGACATTGAAAGGTCTTCTGAAACAACATGTTTCCATTTCAGTTTATATTCCATTGATACTAATAGTTTTCTCTAGGATAAGAACCTGAATTGATACTATGAATTTCACTGTTGGTTTTCATCCTACCAGAAACATTTCCTTTTTCGGTGTGATACCCTGAAAGACCCAGTTTCGGTGTCTGCGGCATTTTTGCCATTGGTTCGGCATTTTCCGGACCAATAGCAAAAATGCCGTGTCCCAGAAACTCGTGCTTTCAACATTCATTGAAAGCAGCGCTGAAGATAGCTCTTTCAGCAACACTTTCTTTGTTCAAGAAATCCATTCTTTCAGCACTCTTGAAAGACACTGTGAAACTGGGAGTTTCTTGGATCCTTTCATGATCTCAAGAAACTGTGTGTATCTGTAGACACCGAAAGGTATCCTGAAACAACCTGTTTCAATTTCAGTTTATATTCCATTGATACTAGTGATTTCTCTTAGATTTAGAACCGAAAATGACACTTCTTGTTTCTTAGTTGGTTCTTTTCCTACCAGAAACATTTCCATTTTCGGTGTGATAGTACTCGTAACTTCTGCGGTAGGGCCTCAACCTCGCCCTTCCGCGACTCTGGATGAGGACTTCTATGACTACCATTGTCAGTACGCGGGACGTTCATTCAATCCGATAGAATTTTGTGTGTCGTATGCGTACCTAGCTTCCGATTAATGAAACATTGGCAACCACGATAAATCTGCGTAGTTCTGCTTTACGAAGTGCAGAGCGGAATATGCGTATTGTCGTTTCTCTCAAAGTCTTAGTTCACAGTAATTGCCTGGCATCGCATTAACACTGAGTGGGAAGTTGGTACTGAGTGAGACTAAAAGTGCAATCATTTGTGATATTCAATCTTGCATCTCACCCTGTACCGAGTTCACAGCACTCATGCATCATGCCTAAAAATTGCACAACTTCACGTACTTGGAAATCACTATCCCTGCTGGAGCGAAGCGAAGGCCCATCTTGTATACACTGTATGGAACGTCTGCGACAGGATTAATCTCAAAATAGTGGTCCTAAAAATTGGGGCCAGGATTTAATCAGGGGTCACAGAAAATTGGGGCCAGGATTCATTGTAGCTGCTTCATATGTTGACAATCAAACATATACCAGCTTCGAGTTCCTTGCCCAGTTCCCTGACAAATACTGCTCCTTGTATGGCGATGCCGACCCTGCCTAGATCTGCGCTCTTTTGCACTATACCCAATATAATGGTTGACTAATTTCTTACATATATAGTCATGTCCTTGCATTTAGTCTATTTCTACGCACATACTTTATTTCTTTAGTTACAGCTCTTTGCGGAACTTAGGGCGCGGATCAATTTTTTTCAAAAAATAATGATTTCAGCATAACACTCATAACTCTCTCAAATCTTGGGCATTTCTCCTAATTCCATCACCATTGTACTTGTATGAGATGCCCGCACCTGGCTGCACCCATGGATATAGGATGATTATACAATATGTACCAAATATGGTAAGTCACCAATTTGCACGTATATCACCTCCCGTACAAACACAAACAGTCTAGCCATCATGATGTCCTCGCATATGTCTAACAATATATATATCCAGCTGCAGGCATGTTTTAACTTTCAATATCAGAGCCCCGTATGGTCCTGGATATGACCCATTATATGTAGGCCAATGGTATGGCATAATTACACCACATGGACGCAAAACGGGGATCCCTGCGCCTATATATGATACATAATATGGTTATTGTGAGATATCCAGTCCTATAGTTACCTAGGGCATGTACAGGAGGTGATACACACAAAATGATCCTAATTTTCATATTTGGTGCAGATTATATAATCATCATATATCCAGGGGTGCATGCAGGTGTGGGGATCCAATACAAGTACAATGGTGTTGGAATCAGGAGAAAAGACCAAGATTTGAGGGTGTTATGAGTGTTATGCTGAAATCATCATTTTTTGAAAAAAAATTGATCCGCGCCCTAAGTTCCGCAAAGAGCTGTAAATCTAATCCACCAGTGGCATTTGAATCAGCAGAGCTTAGTTCCTTACCTCCTTGGTCCCGATTGCCTTCGTTGCAGTTAATAGCATGTACTGTTGAGAAATGAGTGCAAGATACGCAGATGGAAGTAACACCGTGGGGAAGAAGTGTGATATGCACGGAAGTGCGCCGTGGCCCGACAATGTGCAGGGCGAAATTATCTAGATTAAAGGCGAGCTTTTTATCTCTTCGCTCAGCCGCAGATGTGAGCGGAACCAAATGTATTATGTGTATTATGTACCTACATTAAAGGCGACCTCGTTACTTTATATATATGGTAAGTATAAGTGAATAGGAAATGCAAGTGAGCGTACGCACGCTCTTCGCTCGGCCGTAGACATAGGCGGAACGAAGAGCGTCGAGTGGGGACAGGTAGATATATGTAATATAAATTTTAGCTGTTGCATCACCCGTGCGTAGCATATGCGCGGGATCGCCTCTGCCCCGACTTGCTCCGGTATATTCACTAACATTGGCTCGGCGAGTAGAGGATATATGTAAATAGGAGGCCCAGTTTGACAGTTTGACTCGGGGTCTGATGCTAAGCTGTATGCAATAGCCCTTTTTGTTTTCTTTGTGTTATCAACACTATTCAGAATTTCTCTTCCATGATCCCGTATTCCTCCCATTCAAGTTTGCACAGATTTCTATAATAATAATTTTTTCTTTCTTTTTTTTTTGGTGGTACAATATCGGGCCGCACGATTAACACTGGTTAGCCCACGACGCGCGTAAGGTTCGAACCCGGGGGTTCAGGGAGAAAATCAAAACCAATCCAGAGAAATGCACAAATACACGCCCTTACAGGCCAGTGTGGGGCTGCATGGCTAGCCAACTCCCCTATTTCGGAGCTGGCTATGTGTAAGTGCCTTGCTACCCACTAAACTCTGGAACCCTTCAGCCAGTCTTCAGGCAATTTTTCTTCGTCGTCCAAGATACCAGACCAGGTTTCGCGGACCAGGGACGGGGCCAGGCGGGGGCGGTTACCGTCGAAGGGCCGACGAGCTAAGACATTATCTAGTTGTAGACGCTGGTTCAAATTGAACACCCATTTGTTTATGATGGCCGACTCGTCAAGCGGTTCTCCGGACCGAGATATAGCCCGATCATTTCTTATCTTCCAGATCGTGTACGCCGACTCTGATATCAAGATTTTATATTCAAAGGGCCCTCCGGGCATCCCTGGGACTGGGGTCATTTGGCTGAAAGCATCTTGCTGGTACCTATATCCCAACCATTGACCTTTACACACTCATTCTGCTAGAACCTGTGAGTTCAGTATTTGCAATAAGAACTAGGAATTGTCACCGTTTGTCCCGGCCGATGGACGGCACCAAAGCCAGCCGTCCAGTGGACCGTCCGTCGATGGTACGCTGGAGCAAAGTCTGTCACCACACCTGACGGGACGGGACGGTGGACAGGACGGCCGTCAACGGTGGACGGACGGTCAGTATGCTGCCATCATCACCCGAATTTTCCAAAATGAGAATTTGACTTACGTGCAGTACTATCACTGTGGGGCAGATAAATGCCCAGGTATTTTCTGAACATCTTGTATTTTCCTGACCAAGAGTCGCCTACATATGTTGAAATCAGTCCGTCGACAGCAACATCAATCGATTGACGGTTGCTGTCAGGGAATTGATGCGCCCGCCTTCAAACATTGCTCAAGACTTTGAGTCAGTATGTTACCAGCAAGGGTGGTAGAAACACTTTGAAAGCAGTCAATATGGCAATGGTGTGTGAGATTATAGGTCTCTGGATTTTCACGGCCAAAGCTGAGTTATATGTTGATGTCGTAGTGAGCACAGTTTGGCGCTGACATGTAGCGCGGCCTAGCACGTTGAACTGATGTATAGTGCCAACACACTAGTGCATCAGCCCCTCTGTGGTGTGTATCCGCAGCTCTGCAAGCGGCAGTAAGGGGCGGGGAGGCAGGAGCTGATGGGCATGGGACAGTGGCGCCGTCGTAAGTGATGATGTGGAGAATGCACATCAGCCGAGCAGCATAACGTACCCACCTCTACCAGGCACTACTTGCGCCTTCCTTGCCGATGTCAGTTGACGTGGCAGAGCACGTCCGTCCAACCGTCCGTCCACCATCCGCCGGTGGACGGGACGCCCGTCCTCACCACCGTCCGGCGACGGGACGGGGACTGAGAGGACCTCCAGCCCAGCGACGGGACGGGACGATTGTCCGTTCGTCCTTCTGTCCAACCGTCCTGGACGGGTACGGTGCCGATCTCTAATAAGAACTGGAAAGATTCAACCAAATACTGGGAGCTCAACTGTCTGAAATTCAATTCCGCAATTGCTGAATTTTTTTTCCCTATTCATATGCTTTCCTCACTCTCCTGGAGACTTTAGGCTACCCACAGAGTGTGAGGAACTGAGAATAGCTCCCGGAACCCAATTCTGTCCTGTAACCCATTGACCGAGCCTCAAGTCAATATTCAAAAGGACTGCAAGTCATAAGCGTTGAGGAAAGGCCACTCTGAGCCAACCAAACCCCCATTTACAGGTGACTGGGTACGATTTATCACATGAAAATGTTGCAAACAATTCTGCAGAGGGGGCAGATAATTAAACCAGGATGTACAAGGGAGGAGCCTGGGATGAAAGGTTCGACACCATTCTCCCATGGAAGTCATGCTGCGCGAGCCTAGTGACAATGGCCATAGGCACATCAAGTGGGGAGGAGAACCCATCGCACACGCACTTACGGCGCTGCGGCCCAGCTGGTCAGAAGTGGATGAGATAACTATTGAGCCACGGGAAGCAGAGAACTCAAGCCAAGGGATCCCGGAAGAAGGGAAATATTGTCCCCTTGATATCGAATTCCCGATGCACTTCGTGTGAGTTCTCCCAGGAACTCCATCATGGTGCCCTGAGGAACTTGTTCCAAGACTCTGCCGCTAGAGTACATACTGTGTTTGAGTTCTTAAAGAGCTCAAGCCGAGCCCCAGACCCTCCCCTTATTCCAGCTAATACGTGCTGAATTCCATACATGTGCTACTGGAACATATCTGGGATGCATACATACACTGGGAATATCCGTGTTGGAAGCAGGTTCCGCAGAAATGCCACATGAGACAAATAAACATCGAGATCTATTTTTTCAAGTTGGGCAGCAGATATGAAGCAACTTGGAATGGTTACAACTCGCCTTGAGATTTCCTGCTCGATCTCGTGCACATTGAGATCGTGCAGAAAAAAGAAACACACGCAGGCTATAGAAAGCTTCCAACTTATTACAATCAAATTCACTAGAAGGCAGGCTGTTAAAATACCAAACAATTAGCTTTGTTGTACCTAAAATAAATAATGAATACCAAAGTTGATATGTTGCCAATGCGCACAACTCGTACCCGAACATTGCATGGATCTCCATTTACAGAAGTGAAGCATTTCGGAGACGCGTTTGGATCTTGCTGGACAGGCATTAACTCTGTGACAAGGAGAATGTTATAATTTGCAGGAAGAATAAATCGATTCTGGAGGAAGGTAGGAATGCAAGAACACACTGTACGGCGTACAAAAAAAAAAAAAAGGCAGGAGCAAAGCATCAATCGAAAGGTTGCACAAAGAACTTTCCCAAGTCGGCCAACTAAGTCAACGCAGTCCCACAAGTTTGGCCGCTCGATTTCATGGACACCGACCCTGGCCTTGTGCGTGCAAAAGTTCTGGGCAGAACTCAGTCTTAGTCCTGTACAGCAGAGAAGAAAATCCTTGAAATGAGCAATCTCATCCAGGGACCAGTTCCTCCGAGTCCATTGGAACCAAAGAAAATCAGAGTTGTACTGCGTTTAGAGTGTGGAATTACCAGAAAAGTGTGGTTATGGCGAGGCATACTACAGGAGATCCAGTTAAGGGTGCAGAATAAAAAGATAGAAGAACCTGGACACCATTTGTATGAATTTTAACTAGCAAAAAGTCCACCCAGCCGCGGAAGCCAAAAGCGAATGAGCTCCACAGGAAGAACAAAAGCTAAGCAGAGGTGAGACGAAAACTAGAGCAGCCGCATGACTGGAGGAAGAGAAAGGTGCAACTGTTTGCCAAGAGTACGTGTTGCACGCACATGGGAAGTCTGATTACAGACAACGCGCACGATGACAAGAGGCGATCGGAATGTGGCAGTGCGCGATTGAAGAGGAGATCGAAACGCACAGAAACACTACCTCTGCGGGATCAAACCCGGAGATCACCGAGATCAGTCATCAGTGGCGTGGCGAGATCCATCTGGAAATCGGACTTGACCATATAGAGCCACTTAGAGGTTTTTAGATCGTTAGCGTGGCAGCCATCCCCCCTAAATTTAGAAGCCACCCTGTGAAATATAGAGCCGCTTAGAGACCGCTTAGAGTCGCATAGAGCCTTAGAGCCTTAGATCAATAGAGTGTTAGAGGCTATAGAGCCACATAGATGCAAGCCTGCACATTTCAGCAGGTACCGGGCTTCCCAGGGCTTTTCCAGGCACAGAAAAAAGTCGACAAATAATAAATAAATTCGCAATAGGGAGGTTGTGCAAAAGCCGCATGGGCCGCAGGCGGTTTTTTGGCATTGTGCAAAGCCGTTGTGTTTTCTTACCTGATCTCAGTTGTTTTCTGAGTTCAATAGCATTCACTGTGCCTCTGGACCTGGCATACATCCCTGGAAGGTCTAGGATTGTATCCGCAAACGTGGGAAGCCGTATTCTTGTTGCATCAGCGAAGCTCCATATCAACCAAGCTCCACAGTTTGATTTCGGCACGCTTCAGCAAGTGTCGAGGCGCCCTGACAACTCACCTAGCAGGTACCCAAAAGCCTAGGTATCTTTCCACCCAGATACTTCATTGGCATCACAGAGTGTTTGTCATTTCCCGTGCGGCTTTGCACAATGCACAAAAGCTGCACGCGGCTCGTGCGGCTTTTGCACAACCTCCCTAATATCTACTACATAGACTCGTAGCACAAAACCGTGCGTTAGGCGGTGGCAAATCGACACGGCCCGTGTCGCAACTGTGGGCAACGCAAGCACAGATGCGGGAAGTGTGGGGAAGGAATTGATGTAAGTGATGCATCCCAAACAAAATGCCCAGGGTACTCACACTGTGGTGACCGGTCAATCCGACACCTTTCTATATCGTTTTCTGGCCAATGGTAAGTTTCGGAAGAGTCGAAAACTCGGCTGACAGGGTGACAAATCCAATGAGCCATCCAAGATAAGCTTGATCCCACGAGAACTCTTGCGTTAGGGTAGCAAAGAAGACACTGAGAGGCAGAGCGTAGAGACCAAGCAAAAAAACTTGAGGACATGGACCACCCTTGAGAGCAAAACTGCAGGCATTGAGAGCGAGACTTGATGCAGCAAGTTGAGGTCTTGACATGAAAGCAGGACGGCGCGCGCGGAGAGGGAGAAGGCAACTTGAAGCTCTTTGAAGCTCGAAGACTTGGGGGCGTCATGGTGGGAGGAAAAGAGTGCGTATGCGCTGGCATTGATGTGACAACAGCGCATGTGCGTCGGCAAAGGACTTGATGATTTTTGCTCAAGTTACGAGAATCTTCCAGATGAGCCCGTGATCCTTGTAGAGATAGGTAGAAACCAACGGTGCTCTGTAGAGGTAAGTAGAGGACAGGACCCTAAGGGGAAACGGTGCTCCAAGAGGCTCTAAACAGAGGCTGCGGCTCTAACCGAATCTATCAAGAAACCGGCGCCTCTAAGCGGTGCTTCTTAGCACCGCTTACTCTAACACGTGGCGCGCCGTCTAACGGTCAGAAACTCATTTCCAGATGTCGAGGAGGAGATCGAGAAGGCACAGAAAGGCTGCCGGGAGACCTGGTCTGTTCCAGTCCCAGGAATAACCGTCGTAAACCTTTATCTGGCTTCCCTGCTGCGTCACGGAAGCCGAAGGCGACTAGTCCGCATCCTAGGATACCTCCGAGCGAGAGTTCTGGCCATTCAGGCTCCTTCGTCTTCCAAAGTTTTTCTGCGGCTTTCCAGATTATATCCCGTCCAGGGCTTTCGCACTTGAGCAGGATGTGCTCCAGGTTTTCTTCCTCTCCACATGTCTGGCAGATAGCTCGGTCCTCGCATTCCGGTATGTGTGTCCAGTAGTGTCCTATTCGATGGGCGTTATGCATTGATTTCCACAGGAATTGCGCGACCCGTGGTGCAAAGGCTTTATCGCGAAGCAACCGCCATATCTCCTCGTCCGTGACTAGCCGATCTCGCAGCCGCCTCAGGCTGATTTTAACCTCTGTCAGTGTCTTCTTTGAAGATGGTCTAGTCTCCAGTGCTTGGACTTTCATTTCTCGGATACCCCGATAAAATATCTTTTGCCTAGTTCCTTGTAGGCGTATCCCGGTGAGTGCTGTTCCCAGTGGTATGTTAAGGGCGATCTTGTGCGTCCTGCCGCGTTGTGCCTCCATCTTCGCGCGTCCCATAGCTTCGCGGCACATGCGTTGTGCATCCGATCCCTGTACTGCTACCACAAATGTGGTCTTCGCACGTCAAGCTTTCAGCTCGGCTGCCAGGCATTTCAAGATTTTCCTATGGCGGACTCCTACCCACCCTTCTACTTCCCATGTTTCTTGGTCATTGCTTTACTCAGATAATCGTTTGAGCTGACTAGGGCGAGTTCGGTCCCTGGGCTCACACTGCGTACTATTTCCAAGGCGGCAGCCATCTCGGCGACCTGGGATGATTGCACCCATGCTTCCGGTATGCGAAACCGGTATTTCTCGGGTCGTCATACCCATACATTATTCCCGCCGCCGCCTGCGGGGCTTGTTGTGGTGGTGTCAAGACTGCGCCCCCCAGGTATACAGTCTCTTTTGGTTGCGGGGTAGGTCTCGCGGCCCTCCTGTTATTTGTTGGACGTTTCCTCTCGTTAGGTTCGTCGTTTCGTAGTGTGACGACACGGAGCCCTTGGCCCAAGGTAGTGATCTCATCTGGAGGGAGGAAAATGACCTTCCCGTCTTTGCTCGGCTCTTCGGCTCGCCTGGGTGGATACACAATCCTGGGGTTCCACTCAGGGTGCAGGAGCCCCAGCTTTCTATCGGCGCCCTCCGCGCAGGCGTGCGGGTTTTTGCAGCCCTTGTCCCGATCCTCTTTGCACGTGTCACAGGGACAGATAGCTAATTTATAGTGCAGTGGGTCACGTAGGCGTTCGGCCACGTCTTCTCCGTTGCCAACCGTCTGGGTGGAGTGGATGGCTCGTAGGCACTTTGCCTTCGATCCGTTGTTTCCTCGCTTCTCATGGTCACCTTCGCCCGGGTGGTGCCATAGAGGCATTTGGCGCTGGAGTTCTCTCGACGGCATCACTGCCTCGAATTTGAGGCCGTATATTTCTAGGCTCCTCATCATATCTTTGTGCCGACCAGGATGTGTCCTGCTATTTATCTTGTAGTTCTGGACGAGGACTTCTGTTCTCGCGTCAGGTGCAACCACTGGGTGTTGGACCACCCGATTCCTGATGTTTTTCCTCGCCAGGCTTGCCCAGTGGGAGCGTCTGCTAGAGTCAGTCTCCGCGAGGGACCCTGCCTTAACCATTTGAAGGGCGGTGTTCCTTGCTTCCAAGTCCAGCATGCCTAGGCTGCCTCTTTCCCTTGGTGCCATCAGCTGGTCTCTAGACACCATAGAGGATTTCCCTTCGTTCATGAGCTCTCGTTGTGAGTTCAGCACATGTTTCAAGACCGCTTGTGGCATTCTGTTGACCTGTGTGAGGTACTGGGTTCTCGAGCCCACGACAATCTGGTCGATGTTTTTCCTCATGTCCATGGTAGGATTTATGTTTGTCCAGCGCTCATACTGTACTATTTCGACCAAGTGTTCGGTCAGTGGTCACAGGGACCATCGAACCGAACACTTGGTGAAAGGGGTCACAGGTCACCGTGGTTTGGGATCGACATTTTTGAGCTTTTGTGTCCCAAATAGGTAGTTTTTCGTGCCGGCTTCGCCGGAGAACTTCCTTAAAAGGCAATTTGAACTGTTGGCAAATGAACAGTTGTGGTCACAGGTCACAACGGGCGAACACTTGGTCGAAATAGTACAGTAGTCTGAGTCGATTTTGTCCAGTATAGGGGCCCACACTGCAAAGGCGTCGATGCCATTTCCGACGATACCACCCAGTATTCTGACTGCTTCGCCTTCCTTGGCGATGTGTATACCGCCCGGGATCGCCTCATCAACCGGGTTTAGCCGCCGGGTAGCGATTAGGAACTCTCGATAAGAGTCTTTCCCGAATGGTATGATTTCAGTTTTGGAGGAATTGCACCTCGCCCCTGATGCCAGACACCATCGGTCTAGGATGTCCTTCAGATCCTCGAAACGGTCCTGTTCGTGGAGGTAGACTGTGGTGTCGTCTGCAGAGAGCTGCACTACAGCACGCTCGGCGGCCCCGGGGATGGAGTACCCACGTAAGTTTGAGTTTTTGATCATGGATGCCAGTGGTTCTATGGCTAAATTGAACAGGAGACACGACAGAGGGTCGCCCTGTCTGACCCCTCTCGTTACTCGGAAAGTTGAGCTGATTTCACCGTTCATGATTACGTGCGTATCTGTGTGCTGGTATAGCGACTTTACAGTGTTTACGAATATTTCGGGCAGACCGTGTTTCCGCAGCGTCGCCCATAGATAACTATGAAGTGTCTTGTTGTATGCCTTCTCTTGGTCTAGGGCCACTATGGCACCATTTTGTAGGTCCTCTTCACTATACTCCATGACTTCCATTGCAAGGTATATAGTGTCTGTTATCCCTCTGCCTTTCATGAAGCCGGACTGGTCCTTGTGGATAAGGTACGGCGCCACTTTTGTCAGTTTGTTGGCGAATGCCTTTGTGAAAATTTTGTAATCTGAATTTAGGACCGTGATCGGACGATAGTTGGCGATATCTGTCTTATCTTTCTTTTTGAAAATAGGGCACATCCATCCTAAGGCAAACTCCGTGCCATCCTGAGCGCCATATCTTTCGATATCGATATCGTTATAAACCCAGGTAAGGACCTTTATTATGTTTCCTCTTTTCCTCCCTGTTTCAAGGTCGTCTTTTCTTTTCTGGCTCTCATCGTACATGGTGCTTAAGCGTTTCCAGAACTCGGACACAAGCCCATTTATGCCCGAGGCCTTACCGGCCGCCGCTTCGCTAACAGCCTGGGCTACGTCGTTTTCCGACAGCTTGTGCTTGAGCTCTTCCATGTCCGCTCCTTCTCCGGGTGGCGGTATAGCCCCGAGTGCGTCTTCCAGGGCTTCAGCTCTGTCCTACAGGGAGATGTCTTCCCCATCCCTCTGGAGATCATTGTGGTAGTCCCGCGCAATCTCTGCCATTTCTGACGATTTCTTACTCCCTCGTTCGGGCGTCACATCAGTCCTTCTCAGGAATTCGATAGTATCTCTCGGCTTTTTCTCCTTGCCCATATTCACTGCATACTTGGTAATATGGTTTAGTTCCGTCATCCCTCGGACACGTGTCTCCATACGCTTCCTTTCGTTCTGGCGGTCGATTATCTACGTCAATTTTCTTCTGAATCAGTGCAGCCTCCTCCGCGCGTCGCTTTTCATCGCCTCTGGAGCAAGGTGTTTCTCGATCTACTCGTGCTTGGGGCCGGTGCCTGGTTGTGCATCCTTCAGCCGTATCAATCTGGGTTTCGGATGTTGTATTCAGAGCGGGTGTTCCTGGCACAGGGTTTAGCAGTGCCTCCCTCCTCGTCCGGAGGGATTCCTTCTTTTGTTCTGACGCGCCTATAGTGGTCTTCGCCTTCTTTCTTGCTTTCTCCGTTGCCTCATCATTAAAGGATTTGAAGCGTGTTTGGGCATTACACGTCTCAGTGCGGTGTTCGGCTATGGCAAGTTCCATTTTGTATACTCCTTCCGATGCATCGTCCATGAATTCTTTGTCGTGGAGTAGGAAGTGAACCTCCCCTTACCAATGTATGGCGCTCCCGGAGCCAAGATCGTAACCGACACCATTCTATGGTCAGCAACACTTCCCACATCCTCGATATTCCAATCACGGCAGTTTTTCATAAGCTGCGGGGATACAAGGAGCTTGTCAATGCGCGACAAGGTGCCGCGGGTGCTGATGTGCGTATACTCCTTCCGATCTGGATTGACTTGTTGCCATCCGTCTAGGAGGCCTAGCATGCGAGTAAAGCGTAGGTACGCGCCCACTACTGCGTCACTGTCAGCGTGGTGCGGTTTCTATAATAATATTTTGTTCACTTGTTAGCAGAAACTGACTTAATGTCTAGTATCCAAGATCAAATTGAACCAGGATTGAACCTCCAAAGTGCAAACCACAGCCATCTTGTACTCAGTAACAAGTGTGTTGTAAAAGGTACGAGTGAATGCCGTTTATCGGCCTTACCCACAGGTTATCAACAAATCACGATCGAATTGAACTTGGGGGTAAAGGCCGTCGCGGGGCGCGACACACGTCGTAATTATGTTCTTTTGTAGCTCGATTTATATTCAAGTGCAAGAGGAATCCCAAGCCTTTCTTTTCTGGATTTCTATTTAAATATTTAAGAACGACGAATTTTAAGCTTCACCAGGGCGAGCATCAAGCCGTTCAATCGTTTTTGAGACCATTTGAATGAGCTCTAGAAGGATACACCCAAAAAAACATTGTTTTATCTTCGGAGTCCCAAATAAGGGTCCAAGTTCATTGAAGAAAGCCAACTTTCAGGTTTTTCCGTAGCAAGAATTAGGCCGAAGCTCGTTTCTGAGACTATCTGAATAGGTTCTACACGGAACCACCGAAAAATAACCGAAACTGCTACTGCTTGGGCAGAGGCAAGTTTATTTTCAAGGCCATAGCCAAGCCTCCATCAAGTTGGTTGAAGAATGGTGGATTTCAACGTCTTCTGAAGCTAGAATGAAGCCATGGCTTGTTTCTGAGGCTATTCCAATGGACTCTGCAAGGAACCACCAAAAATTTGCTGAAACTCCCACTACTTGAGCAGTGGTGAATTTATTTTAGGTCTGAATGGACTTGATCTGGATCCACCAAAAGTCGATTGGAGACTTCTTTTGATATAGAGGAAGCTAATAGCAAAAAAAAGAGGATGAGGGGGGAGTGTTCCAAGTCATTCAAAACAGAGCCACGGAAAAATAAAGAGAGAAGAACCAAAAAACCAAGAAAACCAAGGCAAAATAAAATGCCTCCTTTGGAAATGGAACTGTCGATGGGTAACAAAAGTGAGAAACAATCAAATTCAAATCTAGTGAATCTTGGGACACTGCCACTATTCACCCTTCACACAGCTACTATTTTCATTACATCGAAAAATGCCGACAAGTAAAAATTGAGATGCGGAAAACCTCATCTCGAAGATATTAATACAAATGGCCCTCCGGGCACACCTGGAACCCACCCCCGCCCTTTGTCTGCCCTTTGTCCCTGCTTTGTCTAATAAAGAATGATGGTCAAACTGTCACACATCTTTTGTTTGGTAGAACATTGCCTGCAAAATACATGCATTTAAAGCATGCCATTTTTGCATGTGTTGGTTCTTGCCCCCGGTGTGACGATCAAGATGTATCTGTATGTGGTATATGGTCTGTTAGTAATCACGGGTCACTTGTTGGCGGACCGATAGATTACTTAAAAGGGACCAATCACTATTTTGCGGTCTTGTTCTTGGATGCCTTCTGGGGCAATAATTCCACATATATTTGAGCTTATAGAAGGTCTTCCAATAAGCAAAATATCCCCTTACAACTAAGCAAGAGGTGCAGCCGTTGTAATGATATGAGATGACTTTGTTTGCATGGTATTATCTAAACAGTTTTTGGGTTGATTCTGGCTGGAAGGATTAGGGCAGTAAAACACTTCATTCTTGCTGGAAGATCTCTTCAATTTTACCTCATTAACACGAATAGATATTCCAAGATATTCGCAGTGTGTATTCATTGTGATACAAAGGAAAGGATGTCCATAGGTACAGCCACCCTTTTACGTAATTTGATGGTCTGCCAACAAGAGCCCCGTGTTTACTATCAGGCTTCTCAAGAGGCTCTAAGATGCACAAAGTATATGTTTAAAGACAATATATTGCAGGGTATTGATATATCACAGTACAGGTATACCAACAAAGAAAAAACGGTGTAAGGCCATATACCACCGAACACGGGCAACGCAGATGCTAGACACCATGTTGTTAGACATGCACACTGGCACATACAGCAATGATGAAGAATAAGGCCGAAGACCATCTTTGACGCTGGGACGCAGCCAAATTCAATTACAACCTGAAGAGAATGAGTAAGTGTCAGTGATGAAATAGCATCGAGACTCGCCTTCTCCAAAACAAATACTTCACGAGTGTCGTCCCCGAATACAGAACCCTGTGTGGTTGAAGAGGCCGTCAGTGGACACCATCCGTGGACAGAGATCTTGATAATATACAATGCTCTTGAGAAAGGCTGCGTAGGGCGTCAAGGAAGAGATATATTTCGACTTGACTGCAAGAGATTTGAGGACTTGAGTGCGTGGCTGTTGACGAGCGAGTTGAGTAGATGAGACGCGCTGCAGCTATCTTCTGCATGTTGATGTCGTACACCAGATGTGTCACCGCTTGGCTCGAGAACAGCTTGAGCTTGAGGAAACCTCGAGGCAGAAAGATCGAGAGCTTTGAGGAGCCTCGAGGCCGGAAGAATGAGAACGAGAGCCAGCGTCGGCTTGAGGTACAGTGCTGACTTGAAGAATTGTATGGGCTTGTCATGCGTGACTTGAATGAAGCCTTAGGGGGGCGCTGAGTTGGACTGGGCTTGACGGCCAAGCTTGTAGAGCTATTTGCATTGGGGAACGGGTTCTAGAGTCACTTTGGCAATAGAGGAGAGAACGGGGGGAAGAACGAAGTCATCGTCAAGAGCAAGAGATGTTGGCAACTCACATCAAAATGAGCAACAATGCGCACGGACCACACACGTGTTGATGGATGGACTTGAACGTTTTCGCCTTTCGCAACTCTGTGAAAGCGCGATTTGTTCAAGCGGGTGTTCGAGAGGCCAATGAGTTCTTGCTTTGAATTGTGATCACATGTATAAATGGTACTGGAAATTTTGATGGCCTCTTCAACGTTTTGCACTGTTCACCTATGGATCCCAAATATCCCTTCTAGTTAGAAGGGGGTTTCCAGGTGTAGTCCCCCTTCTAACTAGAAGGAATTTTGCTAATCTGCCTATGATGCATCAAAGGTTGCATTAAAGTCAGGCTAAAGTCGCAACAAATAAGGTTTGGGACATACTAGACGTAAGGCAACTATGCTGCAGCAAAGTCACAGTAAAGCTGCTACAAAGGTGCTATATATGGGTAGGGTATGTGAGACCCTGAGCTCTAACAAAGTCACAAAAAAGCTATCTTGCATGAAGCCTCCAGCAAATCATGAGCTGTGCCAAAGTCACAACAAAGTTATCTTGGGTGGAGACCCTGAGCTGCAACAAAGTCACAATAAAGTAATCTTGAGCAAAGCTCTCGGGAGACCCTGGGCTGCAACAAAGTCACAATAAAGTTGTCTTGTGTAAGATTCTCATGACACCCTAAGCTGCAACAAAGTCCCAAGAAGGTGAAGCCTTCGGGAGACTCTAAGCTGCAACAAAGTCACAATAAAGTAATCTTGAGCAAAGCTTTCGGGAGAACCTATGCTGCAACAAAGTCACAATAAAGCTGTCTTGCGTAAAATTCTCACAACACGCTGAGCTGCTACAAAGTCACAAGAAGGTTGTCTTTCGGGAGACCCTGAGCTGCAACAAAGTCACAATAAAGTTGTCTTGAGCAATGCTTTCAGGAGACCCTGGGCTGCAACAAAGTCACAATAAAGTTGTCTTGCATAAAATTCTCATAACACCCTGGGCTGCAACAAAGTCACAATAAAGTTGTCTTGCGTAAAATTCTCATAACACCCTGGGCTGCAACAAAGTCACAATAAAGTTGTCTTGCGTAAAATTCTCATGACACCCTGAGCTGCAACAAAGTCACAATAAAGTCTTTTCGCATCAAAATCTCTCATATTGTGTCGTCTAAAAAAAAAAAACTAAATGAAGGAGATGTAAAGCCTAAGAGGGGACCTGACAAAGACCCGGAGGACCACCTGCCTTCCCCTTCACAAGCGGCCGAGGCTTGGGCCTTTCGGACTCTTTCGACACTTCCACCTTTTTCATCTGCTTGTAGAGCGTCTTCAGAGCAGAACCATCGTCCTCTGTGCTCGGTTCGCATTTGCGCTTCTTCTGCTTGGCTGGCTCCTCCTCCTCCACCACCTTTCTCTTCCTCTTCTTCGGTGGTTGTTTGTCATGATCAGCGGATGATCTTCGTTTGTTGGTTGATTTAGAGCGGGAGGAGGCGGGAGGCTTGCCGCCAGAAGATCCCGACTTTTTGCTGGACGACACTGAGCCTGAAGCCTTGGCGGTGGGCTTCTTCGCCTTCGGTTTTGAGACAGATTTCTTTCAATGGGAAGCGGAAAGGTCGTTGTCCTCTTCATCCTCGTCATCACAGTCGACCTCCCCATCCTCCTCGGTGTCAGTGTCCTGGACCCGACACGATGTCTTCTTTGCTGCCCTTGGCTTTGGGTTCCGGACCTCGTGTGTGTCGCCCTTGTCGCTCCTCTGCTTCTTCACCTTTTCCTCCTTCTCCCCATTCTCGATCTTTTCCTCCTCCTCCTTGATCAACTCCTTCTGCTGCTTCTTGCTCAACTTCATCCACCTACACGATCCATTCTTCAGCGCCTCGTATAAAATCTTCAGGTCTCCAATTATCGACTGCTTTCCCATGCGTTTAAAGGCAACGTGTTTCGGCCATCCCATGAGACCGATCCCCCTTCCCTTCACGAATTTTGCAATGTAATTCTCGAAGTTCATAACGATATTCGACTGCTTCGTGATCAATTCTGTAAAATAATGATCAATTTTCTTTTTCAAATGTTCGTCAGACTCGACTTACGGAGCCCTGTCCGAAGCATGTCCCCACAATTTCTGATATCCGGCGAGACTGAGCTCACCATCCTCCACTAATGAAGATCAGCTTGATTCAAGTCGCACAAAATTAAATCTAGGTCACATTTTTTTCTCGTTACTGCCCACAACTCGAAGAGCGCAAGCATATCCGCTGCGTCCTTTCCGACCGTGTCTCGGAAGAAGTTGAGAGCTCCATGAGACTCGATGGCAACGGCGGTCATGGTATCATGGAGGTCGGCTCGTGCAAACATTCCGAAACCGATGATATTTGTCCGGTTCGCCAAGTCGGTCATCTGCCAAATCAGATTGGGTTACGGAAAAGATCAAAAAGACACTCACCTCCTTCGCAATAGACTCCAGGGTCCATTTGGCGTCCAACGTTGCCGCTCTATTACTCGAACGGACTCCCATAGACTTCAGCAGTTTCTTCCTCTCCAGCTCCTCCCTTTTCGCCTCGATCTCCTCTGGCGTATATGAGTCGGCCAGATCGGGGTCCTCTTTCAGCATCCTACGAATGACCTTGGCCTCGTACTTTGATCTGACGGGACGACCTAGTCGCGGGCAAAATCAGTCTCTTGACCAGCAAACTCGACATGTATTTACCTTTATTCAGGTCGGCCGTCACCAAAGCAACTGTGGCATTGTATGCACTCGTCTTCCTTTTCTGCTTGTACCCAGACAAAGACCCCACCCGACGTTTCATTTCCTGCACCTTCATCCCATGTGCCTCCGCCAGCTCCTCCACCCTCCGATTTCCCTCCTCTTGTACCTTCAAGAGGTCCTCTGCAAAGGCCTGCTTCTTAGCCATCCGGCTCTCGCGTTTTTTTCGCTGGGTTGCACGGGTATTGGGGCCCCGAACAGATTTGCTTTTGACACGGGATCTGAGGATGGGTGCCAGCGGGTTTCGGCTTTGATGAGTAGTTGCAATACTGCAGACAGTCTCGTCGGCGAGGTCTTCCCAAGCGGGATCCCTGTTGTCGTCCTCAATGATTCCACCGCGAGGGTCAGCCGCAGGGGCGCTGACCGAGACAGGTCCAGCACCGCCACCAGAGGCAGCTGCGGCAGCGCTGCCTGAGACAGGTGCAGTGCCGCCGCCCGAGACGGGTGCAGCGGTGCCACCAGAGGGAGCCGCGGCGCCTCCATCCGAGGTGGGTGCAGCGGCGCCACCTAAGACAGGTGCAGTACCAACACCAGAGGGAGCCACAGTGGCGGTGGCGCCCGAGCCAGGTGCAGCGCCAGAACCAGAGGCAGCCACGGCGGCGCCCCCCAAGACGGGTGCAGCACCGACACCAGAGGGAGCCGCAGTGCCGCTGCCTGAAACAGGACCAACAGCTGTGCTGCCTAATGCACCCATGCCACCGCCACCCAAGACAACTGCAGCGGCCGCACCGGTATTGCTCTAAAAAAAATGGAGGTCAATCCATCATATAAACAAGACCCAAAGAAACGTGAAGAAACGTGAAGATAACACAAAGAAACACGTACATTTATTCCCCCAGATTCGGAAAGGCCCAAGGCGTTACCAGTCACCTTTCCTCCGTAAAAAAAGTGGTGAGACCGCAGGCTCAAGTCCAATAATTCCAATCCACAACTTACGTCTGCCAAGGAGTCTTCCGGATTTTTTGGCATTTTTTAGCACGGGTCTGAGCTTGAGATGAGTCGTAGAAAACTTTGATGTGCCGTGTAGTTTCAGTCTAATGGAAAGTTGCCCAGAGCCCGATATGAGAGTCCAATTGATAGCTGATAAGGTGGGCTGCAAGCAAAGATTCTCCCAAAATCAAACAAAGTAGCAGATACGGCTTGAATTGTGGAAGTGCGAAAAGATGCTTTGTTTGTCAAATCCCATGTCTCCCAACAATCCACTACCCAAAAAGGAAAGCACCATGGATTGAAGCGACACTAGAATCAAGCTGAGTATAATGAGAACTACTTCAAGTAGGACAGATACAAAGACGAACACCATTAGCAGGTTGAAAAAGTGTCAAAAGCAATTATATGAATCCAAAAAAAAAGATGGCCACACGTCCGACAGCTCATCCCCAGAATCCTTCCCCTTCCCCCGCCGATCTCTCAAAACCCCCCCTCGAGGTGGCCTCCATCATTTCCCGCCCAGATTCTACCACTGTGACCCAATGGTCAACATCCATTTCCTCCATCATGTAATCCCTTCAAACGGAAACAGTGAGTGGCGACCCCGCAAGTGGAGGGTCCCGAACTTACGCGTTCTTGTAAATGAATCTAGTATCTTCATTGAAGAAGAAACTCCCGTGCACACTAGTGGTGGCGACTCCACTCCCTGACCCGCTAGTGCTAGCGGTGGTGACTCCACCCCCCAACACGCTAGCGCTAGTGGTGGCCAATCCACCCCCCGACCTGCTTGCACCAGCATGACCACCCAACCCGCTTGCACCAGTGATACCGCCACCCGACCCGCTTGTGGCAGTGACACGACCACCCAATACGCTTGCACCAGCAGTGGCAGCAGCACGACCACCCAACACACTTGCATGACCACCTGACCCGATTGCGTCAGCACCGTGCCATGCGAGCATGGGGCGCAGATGGGCAGGCCCCACACGTTTGGTTTGTGATCGTAGCATCAGGTGGCTTTCAGTACTTAGCGGAGAGTCCCCAATCTCGATGGTGGGGGTGCTGGGTGGGGTAGCGCCGTAGCAGCGGAACAGATGAGGTGCATGGCGGGCAGTAGGCTTAGCCCTCGACACAGATGAGGCAGGGGACAATTCCCGAGATGAGCTGGAGATAGATGAAGTTGAGGTAATGGATACAGATAAGCCCGGTGAAGAAGGGGGAGAGGCTGCAAGCGGGGCGGACACAGGAGGTCCGGCGGCGGCGTATTATCCCGGTAGAGGGGGACGGTGTACACATCACGGGGTGGTGACACGTCATGGGCCTTGACCTTACGCCGCTTGGAGGGGGTGGAAGCCTTGGACTTGACAGAGGCACAGTGACTGCTACCGCGCACAGCACGTTGGACACTGGCCTCGGGATTGAATACGAAGCCCTGGCCTCTCTCGGTGAAGCATGGTGACAGGGTGAATTTTCGCGCTGCCTTCTCGTCAACGGGCTCGACGAGGGGGTGGTAACAACCATGGCGCTTGTTGCAGGTATCGCTGCAGGCGTCCTCCTCGTCTGCAAGGACAAGCTGGATGTGAGGGCTAGATATGGACTCCTTTGAGGCTGGCCCCGAGCTTGTTGAGATCGCAGGTGGCCTCGTGAGTCCGGGTACATGTGCGCATCCATTGGTGCAGCGCGTCGTCGATATTGTTGCACCGGACAAGATCGTAGTAGCCGTGGTTTGGAAGTGCATCCTCCGCAGCGGACCTGATGGTTCTCAAAGCATGAAGAAAAGGACGGAATGAAAAACGCACCTCAAAGAATAAATCCCAACCTTTCTTCCATATGGCATGACAAAATAAGATTGTTGCAGCGCCGCATTGTGAGCATTGTGAGCCAAGAACCCGTCAAAATTTTGAGACGCCCGGAAGTGTGGTGTGCAAGGTATTTTGCCAAACTGTGGCATTTTTCAGGGGGACCAAAGCGAGCAGGCAGAGACAGAGGAAAGCCAGAGCAGAGAGCTTGAGCAAAGAACAAGAGCACCAAATTTGTGACAAAGGACGCGCAGAGTGAGTGTAGAGTGTGACGTGACATATCACTCATCTCCGGGATCTACAGCACAGATTTGGTGTTCGACAGATCGTGTCGAGCTATGTTTATTCTTCTGGTTCTTTGTCGCACACAAGTAAGTTCAAAATGGTCAATTCTCACAGACAAGCTAATTTTTGTATCTAGACCCTGAACCCCTGTTGTGCAGCCCGATCTGCAGCCTGAGCCTCTTGCTGGTCAAATCGTTTCGTTCTTGCTTCAGCAGATATTCCAGCCTTGGATTGTTGCCATCTTTTTCCCTCTGCCAGAATCCCTGGCATGTGGTTCGCTCCAGTCTCAAATTTCAAGGCCAAATAATGATTCACAAAGGCAGCATGGCCATAACGACTGATATATGTCCTACATAGAGACATCAGTATTGTTTCGAGTAGTAATAGACATTCCTACCTCATTCTCTTCCTGTGCATGAAATATAGGTCAAGGTGTAGTATGCATGAACCCACCCACTCACCACTCTTTATAGTCAGAATCAGCGGCACGCTGTTTCTCAGCTCTCTCAATTGACTTCAAGGTCTTGTTCTCGGCGAGCTTGGCCTCAGCGCGACGCCTAGAAATGAGTGGGAGTGGTCAAGTGAGATATACAACACTCACCGTTGCATGGCAAATCGGGCTTTTTCACGCGTAGCTTCGAGATTCCTGGTATATATAGTCAATTGAAATCAGTGTTTGGAGTCACATAGACATTACCTGGCCCTGTATTCTGCTTGAACTTGAGCATGTGCGGCCTTTGAAGTAAGGCTCGAGTCGCTTTGAGGAGCTTTCGAGTGTGGCTGAGTTTTTTTGGTGGTCATGATCACCGTCAAGAGTGAAAGGCGGTCAAGTCCCAATTAAGGAAATGAGCCCGCACTGGACAAGCTGTGCGAAATGCAAACACTGAAATATCTTCTTCAAGGAATTTGTCTTGACCACAATTCTTTTTGGGACTCAATGAAGTGTGATTGTAGATGGCTGGTGAATTTTCTCTCTAAGGATGAAGTGGCATGGATCGAGGAGGAGGAATAATTTGGGCTGCCATCACTGGCGAGTTCGTGATAAATCCGGGATATACCGTACATTTCCCTTTTGTTTAGGTGAAAGGCTGTCGTTCTCTCGACAGACACTAACGGTCGAACCAGGACAGAGACACACGTTGACAGGACCACAATATATTCCTAGAGGCGAGATCACCAGGCTACGAGCAACAGGAGGAATATACAGGTGGGGGATGTCGGGGTACATGCAGTGCAGTAGGTAAAGTAAATGGTGGCTATATATACGAAAGAGGATGTGGCTGTGTAATAGTCATGTGAAGAACCAGGTTACTGGTAAGCTGCACGTGTGAGGATGGCATCCTTACATTAGGTTCTACACCAAAACTGAAGACCCAAGAAATTCGGCACAGAGAATTGATAATGTCTTGCAGCTATCCAAAAATCCTTGAGCAAATCTAACTAGGACTCACCACACAGAGAATATAATTATGTCCGACAGAAGTGATGGACCAGGCACTGGAATGGACGGGCCGGTTTTGTCACTTCCGGTCACTTACCAAAATTTTACGCTCAATAAAGTCACATAGGAGAACAGTACTATATTGCTTGAGCTACAATTCATCTATAGTACTGAACATTTTCAAGCCCTCCTCCCACCTTGTCTCCGCCTCTGCTGCGCGCGCCGCCTTCTCTGCAGAAGACACCCGCAACTCGAAATCATCATCAGTCATGAAACCATTCCGGATCCAGCGAAAGATTCCACCAGCGGTATATTGGACAAAGGAGGATCGAGTTTCGTGAACACCGACAGGGACATTGGAATGGCGGATGATGGCTGAGGGGAGGAGGATGGTGGATCCCAGTGGAAATCGTATAACAAGTCGAAAATCCCATAAAATGAGGTGCCCGCCCATGTCAGGATCAAACTTGCCAAGCGCAGTGACCGCACACCAACCCCAGGACAGATTCGCAAAGTCTAAATGGGGGCAGGTGATCACCCGAGGCCCAAAATTAAAGGTACATGCGGCAAAGACGGTATCCGGGAAATTCCACCGCAGATGGGAGAGTGCAGTACGAGCACTCTGATAGTAAGCGTAAAGTCGGGGCCCACAAAGAGAAAAGCACTAAGAAATGATGGTAAGCGACGAGTTACCAAAAAGGAAAGAGGGACATACGCATCGTGAAGCCTACAATGCATTGGAAGACAGGGTCCTTGAGGAGATCGTCTGTGACTCGGGTATTAGTCTGATTTTGCTGCAGCTCTCCTGGTTCCTGAGCTAAATCAGTGACGTCGAAAGAAGGAAGAGAGAAAACTAACTGTTTGCCCACCTCCATGAGATTGGCCGCGGCTAACTGCGGCATAGGGATCATCCATGCTCGCCGCTCGTCGATGGTGAAGTTTCTCATCGGAAAGGCAGATCTCCGAAATACATTTTTGCATCAGGTCCGACGCACGGTCAATTACCGTAGCCCAGTCATCGACATTGTTGGGGGTCCCTCCCAAGAGAGCAATAACTCGTCTCTGAGAATCCAGAATTGCGACGGTGAGCCTGAAATGGGCTGTCAGATAAGATCAAATGGGGGGACGGAAATTGTACACTCCAAGCCACCCAATATAGCGGAAACCCTTAGTTGAAGTGAGTTCATCGACTTCAGCCTGGGTGTATATCCGCCCACCCATTCCCCTGTCAGTTGCCCAGGCAGATGACGGAACATCGTCATCGAAGACGGACACGTCATCCTGTGCTGTGCAGCTACCAATCCAAGCAGGGACGCTGTGGGCTAGGCCATGCGAATCATACAAAACTTCAACGTAGCTTCCCTTGGCTTGGTCAACACGCTTTTTGTGAACAGCTTTGAGTTTCGGATTTTCGGCAGCATGCTGAGCCTCTGTGCGCTTTTTATTTCAGCGGATTCTGGATTTGATCTTGTTTCGGGCTTTAGCGGAGAGAGAAGGCGAGAGTGGCTGAGAAGCATAGGTTGGTCCGGGGTTTGGGGGCGGAGTCAAGGGCTGGTTTGGGGGCGGAGTCGAGGGCCGGGAGTCAGAATGAGCAGATGCTTCACCAAAGCCAGAGTCCAGATCCACAGACACAAGGTCATCCTCAGGCTCGTGGTACAGGCTGTAGGCTTCCTGCTCTGAGATTCTCCATTGGAGACAGACAGCAGTATCAAAATCCACGGAGACGGTGAGAGCGAGATCAAAAGCAGAAAACTCTTTGCCAGAGTTCGACGGGGGAGTGGAGGAGCTAAAAGAAAAGAGATCAGTCTGAGCTCAAGTATGGATATGAAAAAGGTAAGAAGAAAGGTTAGACAAAAATGTCGGAGTTCCAGGGGCGGATCTCGTCCATTTTCCGCTGACCTTCGACGTGTCATCCTCTTCAGCCGAGTTCCAGGGGCGGATCTCTTCGAAGAGGACATGTATTTCCGAGTTCCAAGGGCGGATCTCTTCATACAACACGTCCAGAAGTGGGGGAGAAAAAAGTAACAAAAGGTTGGTGGCACAAGGAATTTAAGGACCTACCAGTCATTTCCAGCTGTAGACAAGCTACAGGACTTCAAATGACACGTTATCCTCCTCCAAAATAGTTGTGAGGGGAGGGAGGAATGAAGTAGAGCAATTGTAGGTGGTGGGATGCGACGGAATAAATCACGCTGTCACTGTTGTGACACATGTGTCAAATGCATGTCAAACGCGTGTCCAACGCGTGCCTCTCTTGTGTCCCCCAAAAATGCGAAAATCTGCAATTAAAAAATCCACAGCTTCTCAAGGGAAATACCGTATCCTGGGGACAGCTCAACCGAAACCTGGATCCTCTACTGCTCCACCAATTTACAACAAAGTGTTACATGGGGAAAAGCTCCAAGAACACTGAGAACATGTGAAGGAAGATTGTCGAAGGGAGCTGGAAGGTAGGCATTGTCAAAGTAAAATTATAATACTTACACTCCCCTTTCAGCCATGAGTGCTGAAGCTAGACGGGATTTTGTTCAGCTCCAAAATTTGGCGGCTCAGAGAGAATAGAGCTCAGCCATGCCGGGGGGGAGCTTTTTGAGTCCATCGAGATGGAGATCGAGGAGGAAATTGTCATCAAGTATGAGTCTTTTCTTCGATGTCAGCTTCAATATTGACCTTGAATAGTCGTCGATGGGATTGGCGGACTCGTCGAGACCGAAAAAAATTGCTCAATGAAGGTTTCGAGAATCAAATGTCGGAAATGGTCCACGGATATATGCGCTGGTGCGCTTCGCAGGAAGATCCAGATAGGACTCCACGTGGGACAGGTCCACCGGAGCTGTACAAAATCACGGTGGTCGATTTATTTCGTGGGTTCATAGAAATCCTTTCATGTCATCCTGCTTATAGACCTCTTAGACACAGACAATAAACAAGTGTCTCTGGATCCAAACGGTGGAGGGATAGTCCCGGCGCTCATTATTGAGGGATTTATTCCATGTGCACCACACTCCCCTCATGTTGCAATCACGGTGCGGGTTCTCGAGATCTATCGGGTGGCCCATGCCAGATGTCCTCATCTGGTAATTCAAGCGTTCGTCAAGACCCTCTGTGATTTTCATGGGGTCAGATATCCTCCTAATAAACACATGGCTTTCTCATATTCTCATTAGGTTCCGCATCTACCTTACCTATGAAAACAATTCTCCATCTGCTACGACCTCTACTTGGATCTCAGACGAAAATCAGAGAAACTGGTGCTTCAAAGTCTCGGGCGTGACTCATTCTCCTGGCGACTCAAGCATGTGTGGACTCCTTGCATGTACAAGCTCGAAGGAGAGGAGAAACTGATCTTCGACATATTGGTTACTATGGACGGAAACAACTCTTTGAAGCGCATCTTACGTCGAGAGAAGATTGAGTCCGATGGGGATACGGGAGAGGGGGACGATTTTGTATTGGGAAAGTCGAAGGAGCATTCCGATGATCGCGATGCAGGAGATGGATACTATCTAGATCGCGAAAGAGTAAATGAATGGTCAAAGCAACGGATAGTGGAGATGCTGCCAGTTGAGGCAGTGAAGGTAAGGCTTTGTTCAAATATGCTGATGGATTGCTAAATGATTTTAGGGACATGATGAATCAAACCCATGTGCGGAGAGATGGAAGAACATGGTAGAAGACATCACCGCAAACATGTGGGGTATATTTGATGAGACGGGGATCTTTGTGTGCCTTTGTTGCCACGGATTCGTCCTTATGATAGTTGATATGATAAAGAGTGGAGAACTGTATGTCGCTTTATCTTTCACTCTATCTAGACTAACCAAATATATAAAGATCAAAGTACCCACTTGCAGTTACAGACACGCTCATCGAGCACCTCGGGAAAGATATTGGTGCCAGGTATGATGTCAGATGCGAGTTTCAAACAACTATCCGGAACAGTCCCCTTGCAGCTCGAGCTGTGCAGTGCAATTTTCAGTGCCTGGTCGGAGCTTTTCATGGTCATGCCCACAACCGTCTCTGCCAACTTTGTATGCTGGCGACTTATGTCCTCGGACTGGGCTGTGAAGATCTAGAGGGGGCAGAAAGTTTCTTTTCAGGATCCAACGGCTTGGCGAAGTCCTGTCGATACGCCAGCAGATTCCATCGCCAGCAGGAGATCACATCGTACGTCAAACATTATGATGGCTTTCATACATACGCCAACCTGAGTAAGTCAGAAATATTACATTCTGACCCATACTGACGTTGATTGCCTTCAGGTAAATTCATTGATGGGAATCACAAGCAAGCTCTTGGTCTCCTGAAAAAAGAGGAGACACTACGGCGCTGGATGGTAGAAGAGCAGATTGGCAATGATTACAACGTCTTTCGTGGTTGGCTGGAGGAGGAGAAGAAATATCTACTTGGTTTGAAGACTGGTTCCAAGGATCAGACGGAGACCCTGGAGATGGAATACGTCCAGAAGTTGGTTAATCTGGATGCGAGTTGGTACGTCTTTCTGGTTCTTTTGTATTTCCTACCTCATTGTATTATAGAGCGAGATATGTGGTACTGGCTGCTGAGGCCAAAAATGCCCAGAAGGACAATGCACCGTATAGACCAGGAGTATCCAAAGAAGAACGCACTCGTCGACATGCTAAGGAGAAGGTTGATCATGATCTTAAGACAGTCAAGGAGTTGGAAGAGAAGCTTGACATCACCGACCGGTGGACCGTAGATTCACCTCAGTGGGCTTCAACTGTGCAACAAGTCAAACAGAGCAAATACCAGAAGGCCCTGGATGCGGTAGAGCTTCTGGTGGTGGAGAGAATATTCGAGCTTACCAAGATGAACTTGTCTCAGACCGGTACGCGTCCCTGTGCGATTACGTCATCTTGCCTTATCTTGAGACAGGATACAAGCTTCGACGGCATATTGCCAAGGCCCAAAAGCTAGATCAAAGGCTGTTCAGAATGCAATCGACCGGTACAATGCTGCTGCATTGGCACTGGATCCACCAATGAACAGTCTGACCTGGGAGCAGGTTGTGGAATACACATTCCTTGCCGACTTCGACATTCTGCGTGACACCCGGGCGAAAATTCAGTCTCGGCCATGGACCTGGTCATTTCTCCCATTGCACTTTCTTATCACATGCGACACAGGGATTCATCTTGTGCACTTGCTGGGCCACCCTCCTACCGGCTGGCCATGGACACATACTTCAAGATAGAGAGAGCCCAGGAAGAAATCACTAGGCTTAACATTGAGATTCGAAGGATGGTGACCTGGATTCGGGACGAAGGGTGTTTGCTTTGAACTCAGGAAGCTACACTCCGTTCAGGTTCAGGGAAGAGTCTCGAGCAGGCAGAGAGTGACTGGCTCCTTGGAGTCCAAATGAAACTCTACAGGGAACAACGAGGGCGATTTGATGATGACCACATGAACAGGTTTCAGAAGCTTTCAAAGATGAAGGGGTTTACTGGACGCATTTCACCAGGGAGGGCAGTGGATCTCGTTGACGTCACAGGGAGTACTGAGATGGATGTAGATGGCCTGGGGTCAGACTCTGATTTGGACATGGATTCTGAAGCCTCCATCTCATCAAATGATGAGGGTGTGGAGGCTCAGGATGAGAAAGTATCTGGCCTGCTATATCAGGTTTCCATGATTTCAATTGATGGCAGAACAGGGTCCTTTGGGGACGATGATTAGTATTTTTTTGATGTACTTGATGGAATTATTTCTTTCCAGTGACTTTGTTGCAGCTCAGGGTATCATGAGAATTTTACACAAGACAACTTTAATGCGACTTTGCTGCAGCTCAGGGTCTCCCGAAAGCTTTGCTCAAGATTACTTTATTGTGACTTTGTTGCAGCTCAGAGTCTCCCGAAGGCTTCACCTTCTTGTGATTTTGTTGCAGCTTAGGGTGTCATGAGAATCTTACACAAGACAACTTTATTGTGACTTTGTTGCAGCCCAGGGTCTCCCGAAAGCTTTGCTCAAGATTACTTTATTGTGACTTTGTTGCAGCTCAGGGTCTCCACCCAAGATAACTTTGTTGTGACTTTGGCACAGCTCATGATTTGCTGGAGGCTTCATGCAAGATAGCTTTGTTGTGACTGTGTTAGAGCTCAGGGTCTCACATACCCTACCCATATATAGCACCTTTGTAGCAGCTTTATTGTGACTTTGCTGCAGCATAGTTGCCTTACGTCTAGTATGTCCCAAACCTTATTTGTTGCGACTTTAGCCTGACTTTAATGCAACCTTTGATGCATCATAGGCAGATTAGCAAAATTCCTTCTAGTTAGAAGGGGGACTACACCTGTAAACCCCCTTCTAACTAGAAGGGATATTTGGGATCCATCGGTGGCACTGTTTTGGGCACCAGCTTGAAGGTTGTACCTTGAAGGCTTTGAGTACGTACAGTTCAGTTAGAAATTAGGCTTTCGTTGATGGAATTGTTTTGACTCTTTTTCGGTGTTATTCAGTGAAAATCATTGACTGTTTTTCACCAAAGATGACTCAAGGACACAAGATGCTCAAAGACTTGTGCCACAAGACAAAAGATGCCGCCGCCAAGATCAAAGATGCCAAAGACGTGATTGAAAGACCAAAGATGGGTTCCAAAGACATAAGATCCCAAAGATGAATCTGCAGTTTTGCTTATGTGTTATCACAATTTTCACCAAGTGCGACGGGCTTTTCACAGAGGTTTGTGGCGCCCTCCTGGCCGAGGGTATAGACCCCAATGAGCTGACTATGAAGAGTAACGAAAAAGTTGAGGAAGTATTGACCACCCGTTTCAAGGAGCTCCAGCAGCGCATGTCAACACACAAGGTGACGCACCTTTACGTGAAGGGTATGTTCTTATTTTGTTACCTAGACATGGGCGAGCATCGGCGCACTGGCACCGCACAGAAGAAAGCCTTTGCAGCCACGCAGGACGAATGTGTCAAGAACCTCATCCAAGTCACCGCAGGCGCACTCACCAACGAAGCACTCCAGCTTCTATTTGTGGCTGTCCAAAGGAACAATTTGGATCTTTGTGTATTGTATGCAATTAAAAGGTATGTTGTTGCTCATTGAGTGAGCAAAAGCACGAACAATGTTATTAGGGTGTTGCGCAGGTTACGTATCCCGTCAGAAAATCTCAGTGAAGGCAGCTCACAGTTACCATAGACTAGGGGCGATGCTCATGCGTTCTAGAAACTGTGGTGGAAGATTGCTTGAATCTTTTTCCGCATGCCTGGGGAAGTATTTGGTGTCTTTACAATAATTGAAAATATCAAGCTAATCTGGCTGGGGGGATAGATGAGTGAAGATGTAAGAGCATTTTGTCCTGCGCACAAATTGTATCTGACGACTGGATAGTATGTAAGTGACCTCTTGAACAGACAGATGTGCTGCTGATGATATTAGGATGTGCGTGCATGGATTTGCTGTTACTGCATTGTGCATATTCAGCCAATGACCTAACCTGTTTCTTCTGCAGAAAGTGAGACTACATTCCACACTGAAATTACGTGAATTACACAAGCGAGTAGGGTGCCATTGCACAACCCACCAGCTATTTGGCTCACTGGTGCACTAACTCTGCCAGATTGTGAGTTGCAATTCCTCAACCTGCCCCATGCTGCCGCTGTTGAGCTGACCAACTCTGCCAGCTTGTGAGTCAGGATTCTTCAACCTGCCCCATGCTGCTGCTGTTGAGCTGCTCCTCAACCTGCCCCGTGCTGCTGCTGTTGAGCTGACCAACTCTGCCAGGATGTGAGTCGGGATTCCTCAACCTGGCCCATGCTGCTGCTGTTGCGCTGACCAACTCTGCCAGCTTGTGAGTCATGATTCCTTGACCTACTCTATGCTGCTGCTGTTGCGCTGACCAACTCCTCCAGCGTGTGAGTCGCGATTCCTCAACCCGCCCCATGTCGCTGCTGTCATGCTGACCAACTCTGCCAGGATGTGAGTTGTGATTCTTTGACATGCCCCGTGCTGTTGCCGTCACATTAACCCAGAGTTTCATTGATATCACCCCCCCTCTATACATTGAACATTCAGCTTGTGAGTGTTTGTTTTAGCGAATTGTCAAGGTGACTCCCCGAGCGCTGCGGTTACCCCTTGTATCTCCACCCTCAAGTGCCACTTGATTCTCCAAGACTTTCCCTCCACGTCGGTTGTAAATGTTGCCATTGGTGAGAATGCGAACTAAATAAGCCATGCTTTACATTTGACCCATCCTTCCAGCTATATGCATGTGCACAAAACAGAGCTTCTTGGACGGTTCAGCAAAGAAAGAAACTTTCGCCACTGCATTTGAGAATGCAGTGACTATCTATTCCCACGAATCCTCTGCATCCGGTTTGTTGGACAGCATCGAGCGCTGGGTTGACCGGTACAATTCGCAAAATCTGTACTCTGGTGATGATCCTGACATTTTCCAAAATTTTTGGCTGACAAAAAACTGTAGACATGGAGGCAAACGTAGTACAAGAAGTTGTCGACATGATAAAGGAATACCGCCCTCGTGAACTACTTTCTGTCTGTCTTCAAATGTAATCTCACCACTCCACTAGTCGTCTTCGGAGAGGCCAGGGGCTGATGCATAAGACGTGGATTGAGATGCATGAATAGTGATGATCTGGTTGCTTCCCAATTTTGTTTCTTCTGATACTATAAAACATACCATGGCTTCACTCCGGCTCATTTCATGCCCAGCCAGTCCGGTGGAAAAATATAAATACCATTGTGTCCGAAGAAATTGAGAGCTGGAGATGCATCATATTTAAGAATGAACAAGCGGCTGCTGGGCTGCGAAGTGGTCCCATATCGCTTCTGCTGCGTGATCAGCATTAAATAGCCTACCACATGTGTCTAGTGGAGCCGCTGCGAGTGAACGGCCTGGAATTGAAGGAATTGTAGACTGATTGAGATGAGAGTGGTGTTTTTCAGGTGAGAGTCAGGCGAGAGTGTTTTCTCTCTGGGTTTGAAGTTAACAACAGGGTTGAGAAACAAATCAATAAATGAGCCGACTTTAGGCGAGGTCTCGCGCAAGTGCATCCGAAACTTGGACGGACTGACACACCGTGACGTGATCTCATACTAAAGAGAAAGATAACTCACTCAATTTAATAGGCTAGGTCTCGCGCAAGTCGATCCGAGACTCGGATGGACAGACACATGCCGACGTGATCTCATGAAAGAAAGATAACTCACTCAATTTATTTTATCTCCCACGAGATATCTTGAGATAGTTAATGGTAGGTGTGAGGGTAGTTAGAGATACATCAACTATTGTTGTCTCCATGTCCCTGGGTGATATGTCTGCAGCCTCCCCTGCTCTACATCAGGCTGGCACATCACAGAGATAAGGGAACAAATGTCCACAGAAATCTTGGCTCCTGACTTTTGTCTGTCTGGATCCAGGATGTGGATCTAGAAGGAGAGAAGTCCATGTCGGTGATCGATTCATGAGCTGGGAGAGAGGCAGAGGAAATTAGAAGGAGAGTCAGTAGGGAGGAAAAGGGGGAGCACAAACGGACTCGTGAGGTAAGAGATAGCGAATGGACTATGCTGCCGCTCACTCTTACAGGTAGGGAAGGCCCTGCATCCAGTTATAAATGAGAAAGAACATATCTCACATTACGTCGTGTTCGCTACGTCCTGCACCTCTCATGTCGTAGAAATTGAGGCCATTAGTGTTTTCTAGGGTGATATGGCCGGAGAGGATTGAGGAGGATCTGTGCCTGCAGAGGTGTCAGGACGAAGAACAAGGAGGGGGCAACATATTGAAAACGCAATGGAAATTCATAGAAATGCGCAACATAAATTGGAAAAATCACTCAGGGAAACACATCTTGCAATTGCCTGAACTGTTCCGGAGAAACCTTCCTTTTGTTGAGACGAATAGGGTAGTAGCCTTTTTCGTCACTTTGTTACTTGGCAGGTGTTTACACTTGGAGGAATGCAGGCACATGCCATCCACCTGTCCCTTGGAGGAATGCAGGCACATGCCATCCATCTGTCTCTTGGAGGAATGCACGCACATGCCATCCATCTGCCACTCGCATGTCACCCATCTTTTCTTCTTCATCCCACAACGTTGCCCCGTCACTACATCCTCTCGCACCAGCGCACCAGTACCCATCGTCCTCTCTCCCTCAGAGATCTGTCTGGTGCTGCCCAGAAGATTCTCTCAAAGTTTCCCAGCCCACCATCTTTTGTTCTCCATTATTTCTTACTCACTCTCTTAGTGTATTTCTCAACGGTCACTTAGCTACCTCCTTTTTTTTTACGTTTCTTTTGTATTCCGCGGTTCTGTGCACCGGCTCCGCCCGAGAGTGCCCACCGCGAGGGGGATCTCCATCCCTTTCCCACACACAATAAAATATTTCTCTCTGGACAGCATGACAAGGCATTCCTTGCTTATTTGTCTGAAACCTTGTTACTTTGATCGCATTTAGAGAAAGTTGGTTACTTTCAATGATTTTCTGTGAAATTTCGTCAGGTGAATAAGTTCTAATGAAAGTTCGTGAGCTCACACTTCATCTGACGTTGAACGTCATGTGGCACATTTGACCTTTTGCTTCTTCCACTACCACGACCATCGCACCGGTTCAAGGAATCAGCAGCAATGCGCGCCCACATCCAAGAAATCATCCAGGAATAGGGCAGGCAATTTTTTGTTCAGCTTGGCAAGGCCACTTCTCCGGTAAGTTGTTTTGGTATTCCATGGTTTGCGTAATTCACGGCACCGCGAAAACGCGGCGCGAGGCGCAGAGGGCTGAAGCTGGACGAGTGGACATCGCGGGCGCCGTGTCGCGCTTGAATCAATACCTTCTGCGCATCGCTTTGCGCCGCACCGACTTGGCTATGGCGCGCGCCGGGGAGCTGTCTTCTACGCCACGCCGGAGTGTGTGCTCCTCTGCCCCGTAATTTATTAACGGCTGCCGCAGCGTCCGTACTAAGTAATCTTACATAATCATGTACTCATTACCCGTTCTTTAAGATTTTGCTCGTTCGGCGGTGTCCATCACGCTGCACATGTTGATTTGCTTCTCCATAAGGCTTAATTAACCCATTTTTTCTCTCCTACGCCGCAGTTATGGACTGTGCTTGGACTACGCCGTCAAATTATTTGGTCTCTGAGCTGCCCAAATTGGGCTCCGTCGGTTTGTGAGACAGCCGCAGTTATGGACTACGCCGTAAATTATTTGGTCTCTGATCTGCCCAAATTGGGCTCCGTCGGTTTGTGAGACCGCTGCAATTTTCAAATCTACACCCGATCCACGCTTTAAGAGAGCGATTTGCGTCAATCCTCCTCCTTTCTTCCCCCATCATCCTCTCGCAGCCATACCTTACTGCCGCATTGCTCACAGCGAAAGAACTGACTTCTACCTTCTGGCGGCTTTCCTCCCTTCAAGATTCCGATCAAGAGTCAACGCATCGGGCTGGCCAAAGCCAATAATTAAAACCGTGTTCAAGCTCCCCGCGCTGCGTCCTTACTAGTATCGATCAAGCTCTCTTCCCTGGCATCAAGCGAGTATCAAGATCCACGACACGTTCCCTCTGATCATCCCCGTAATACCACACGAACATCAAGAGTCAAGATTTCAACCAACCGCAACTAGACCTAGGTGACACGTACTCATGCATCCGATTCGAGTGCCTGTCTCAAAACAACAGGACCCTCATCGCGATTCGAGGGTGACATTGAAAACGTCGGTCTTTTCTTCGGTCCTTGCACTTATTCGGCTCGGACGCGGCTTGGTGGCATCTTTTCGAAATTCAGTGCACATCCTATTTCTCTCTTTCTGCATTTCACTGACTATCTCATAACGACACTGCCAGTGCGTCTATTGTGGAGTCAATAAGTACCTCTCATCCGCTCACTATGCTTCACAGCTTGCACTCTGTACTGTGCTTTCATTTCGACTCGCCGTATACCCTAGTAATAGGTATTAGAGGTACGTCCGTATGCGTCTTTGCTTTTCTTCCGTCAGAATTGACATGGAATTGGCAGCCAACGCCACAACACAGTCATGTTTGGAGCGATCCTGTGGGTTTCGGAAACAAATTTGAATACCCTACACTGCAGAGTCGTCTTTGTTTTTGAACCTTTCATCAAGTATGCTTGCAACTGGTTCCCTGTAGCTGCGTCGATGAATTTAGTTTGATTATGGCTATTTTTGATACCTGATGCGATCCCCTAATGCCGGAGCGAAGCGAAGGGCATCTTGCCTCCGTTACCTTTCTCTCTCTCGTGCTGCGGGTCGTGCCCAACTGGCCCATTAGCGTTGTAAACCCATCCCTGTGCTATGCCATCCATTTTCCTCAGCTGATTATCACGCAGTTTTTCGCCCTCACCGTAGCCGTATCTCCCTGGCGTCGATAAAAAGCCAATATCAAGCTGATTCCCGTCACTACCTTTCCCCCGTCTTTCCTTGATTTTTGTCCCCAAGTCCCACTCAAACTCTTCAGCCTTTATTCAAGTGCTCGCTCCCAAATAATCAGTGAACTCCTCTCTGATTCAACAATTCTACCTTGGTTGACCGGAAATTGCGTTTGGCTTCGGTCCCAGAACATACAACTGCGCATTATTGGAATATTATTCTCAGCTCATATTTAATTTACGCCGGCCGGAAGGTATTCCTGTGTTTCTCTGGTGGCTTCTTTGGATCGCTCTCATCCCTTGGCCTAAATTTATTTCTCCCCATCCTTTTCTCGGGTCCTCAATTACTGGGAAATTCTTCTCAACCCCATCAACGATGGCTTCTTTGGCGATCGTTCGTCTTAATCGCGTCCTTTTCGCATGTCATGGCTATGAAACGGCATCCAAGCCTATCCAGTCAATGTATGCGACACCATCCAATGTTCTATACTGCTTCCATTCCTCCCCGATTTTCTTTGACGCAGCAATTCATTTCCTCCATTTTCATTTCCACTGGTGGTGCCTCTTTTCTATACATTCATGTAACAGTGATAGTTCAAGGACATGCTCATCCAAAGTTCAGACGAGCAAACAATGCTCAGGCTAGGACGCTTTCCATACAGGGTTAACTCCACACAATTGCAATTCAATTTTCCCTTCCATTATCTGCCGGAGCGAAGCGGCGGCCTGTCTTGTCTACCTTACATATTTTTGCTCCTACATGTATTTCAGCGTTGCAGTTGCATATCCGTTAAACCGCTGTATTCCCAAATGAAAACATGAACTTTTATCCAACTCCCCCACTGGTAGTTTGCGGTACAGTGGTAAGAGGAGGTCCAACGTACATAAAATGATGAAATTTCAATGGGATAGCGAGAAGTGACGAGCTTAGGCTGAAATTTTGCCAAACCCATGAACATTCATTGAATGCCATCAAACTGACGAATTTAAACGAATTTAAGCGAAGTAACAAAGTGACGAATTTGGCGCGGACTCAGATGAATATCATTTTTTCTCCCTCAGGAGCAACTTGAACGGTAAAAAAATAAGAATATATTCTGTAAAATGTACTGTCATTCTTGTGGGAAGAGCCAATTAAGTCTAAATCATCCCTTAGTGGTGTTGGAGTTGCTCTTTTCATTAGATGATTACCCATCACTGCCATTGGCATGCTCAGTTCCGCCGTTCCGGCCTCAAGAATGTGTGCGGGATGTCGGCAAAGTGTCAACAGGCAGTTTGTGATCTAATTAAAGGGTGGATGTTGCGTAAGCACCGGCATGGCACTCGGCACATGAGGGCTTAGCAGGGCCGAGGCCCGGGGCCGCGGGCCTCAGAGAATTAGAGCCCCGGCCCTGAGCCCTCAAAAGCCCTGGCCCTGCCCTGTGCAACACTATATCCGACAGGGCATTGCTCTGCTCCAGAGGCGCCTTTTTGCGACTCGCACACGTATCGGGGGTGCCAGAAGTTGCCCATTTAAATTCATTGGTGCCTGTGCTGGGGATGGGGGTGGCGGACTCGGGGTGAGAAGAGCCAAGCAAGGGGAAATCGGGATTCGAATTTTGGATATAGGGTTGAAAAGTTTTTTTTGACCCCAAGTTGACCCCCCCTCCCCCCCCTCCTGCCTTATAGGGAAGGATTTTCCCACCCCTAGGACCGGGCCGGTCTCTCCGCGTCCAGCCACTGCTCTTCAACTTACTTTCCACCACCTCCTTGAACTGATTCCTGCTGTTTGTACCATCTAATGAGTGTCAGGGATGAACTGAACACTCTGGATTCCAACAGCTTGATAATTTCTGACCCAAGAACTGACTACAGTTGGCTTCAACTTGATTTCAATCACGGAAAACATGGGTTCAGACTGATCCAACTTATTCTATACACTCCCTGGGTAGTTATATGTGTTTCTTACAACCAAAAAACACCTCCCTCATGGCCTATTAGCCATTTGGAAGCTCTAAACTTTATATAGTAAAAAGTTTTTTTCAGCCCAACTTGGACCCCCCCCCCTCCCTCCCTATATCCGATTTTTTAATCCCGATTTCCCCTTGGAGCCAAGCTCGAAATGGACGAATATGAAGTCCATTATTGAGTGTATGCCAAAATAAAGATAAGAAGAGATATATGACAGCTGCGAGGAGAGGCACGATTTTCCGCGTCAAAAACGCGTCCATTGTGGCCCACAGTGGTTTCAAAGCGCAAACAACGAACGAATATCATTCTGGGATACGGGTTGCCGCGCGATGGCCGATCTTCACGTGATGTCCCGATTTGGGCATGTGGCTTAAATTGCGCGACGCAGATGGCGCAGCACGAACGCGTGCGGCACGCGCTCGCCGGGTCTGGGCAATGCGGACCGGGCTGCGTCGTCCCCGTTCTACCTTCGGCGCGCACCTCACCGGCACCGGCGGCGCGCACCTGTGCGGCCCCTTATGGGCGCTCACCACCCTCATCTTCTTCGTGTTCCTCTTGTCCTCCCTCGCCGCGTCCATCTCCGCGTATTTCTCCGCATCGGTGGGTGGCAACGAGGACGGGGCGGAGCACAACTTTAGCCAGCTGAGCGTCGCCTGGTATACAGCTACGGGCTGGCGCTGCCCGTCGTTCTATGGATTACGCTGCGGTATCTGGGTGTGGGCGAGTGCAGCGTGGTAGAGGTGATTGCGGTGTGGGGGTACAGTATGTTTGTGTGAATTCCCGTCGCGGTGCGTGGCACGCGCTCTTCTCTTTATGCGATACTAATGTCCTCGCCGTCATCCCCGTGCGCCCCCTCCGCTGGTCCCTCGTCGGCCTCGCCTTCGCACTGTCGGGCTCCTTCCTCGATCGCAATGGCTACACCGTCCTCGCGTCCGCCGAAGCCCGCGCAACCCGCCTCCTCATCGTCCTCGTCGCGGCCCTCCAGGTGGGCCTCGCGATCACGTTCAAGGTTCTCTTTTTCAGCTACTACATCCTCGTGCCCAACGCTCCCGTCGCTTCGACACCACCGTCGGGAGGAGATGCCGGAGGAAACACCACCGCGACGGGCGTGGGGGAGGTGGTGCGGCGCATATTTTTCTCGCGAAGATGGGGGCGTAGAAGGAAGGTGGTAGCCTTCGATTTATTCAAAATTCACTGCGCGTGGACCCGATGTATTCACAGTCTCCGCTCCAAATTTAACCGGTTACTCAGCTGACGGGCACGCTGTTTCCTCCAGCGTCTGCGTTGTCTACATCCCACACTGCCTGCTCAATGTCTGCACCCACAGATCCCCAGCCCTTAAGCCCAGGACTGTCGTTATGTGACCCCGGTCGCAAAGATCTCACCCTCTGCTCATCGGACGGCGCAGCGTTCTACGTCCATCGCCTCGTGCTGTCCCTTGCGTCCCCCGTTTTCGAGGACATGTTCGATGTATCTCAGCCAGACTCAAAACAAGGGGCCCCCGAGGTTCTCATGCCACACACCGCTGTGGTACTCGAATGGGTCTTGCAATTCTTTTATCCCGGCACCCAGCTCGTCGTGGAAACGCTTGGCCAATTGCACGAGATCTTGGAAATCCTGATAGATACAACATTGAGTCGGTCGTTGCACTCGGCCGGATGCGCATCTCCGCGTGTACATCGTCTCGCAGCCCGTCGGCGCCTTTGCGGTGGCTGCTCATCAGCGATGGACCGATTTAGCTCTGGAGGCGGCAAAAGAATGGCTGAAGATGCCCCTGCGGCATGGGACCGCGATCTGCCCGAGGAATTGAGATATATCACGGGAACCCTGTATCAGCGCCTTATGCAATACCACTATCGATGTGGACAGGCCGGGAAACAACTTGCGACAAGTATTTCGTCTGATGGCCACCCATTTCGAACGAGCTCCAATTCGGGTGGATGCATCTGTGATGGGACCGTAAACGCGCAATCCCATTCCCTCAACAACATCTGCTCTGGTTCAAGGAATATCTGACAGCGCTCGGAGAGACGCTGGTAGTCCTCCGGACGATCCGTCGTTGCTGATGCGGGCCCCTCCACGGCCGCACAATGCCCGTTAGTACACAAAGCCCTTCCGGCATTTCTCAAAAATGCTGTGTCCCAAAATTCAGTCCGCAATCGCCACGGTGTGTTTCAATACCTTGTACCTACCCGCGTTCTGTGATTAAATTTAATGCGCGGCAGGTTGAACTGAAAATTGAGCTTTAATGTTTGGTGGGGAGGTCACGGCCGTCACTTGAAGAATGGTTTCTGCCGGTCGGCTTTCTCTCCGTTCTAACTGCCTTGAAAACATCTTTCCAAATGTGCCATGTTTCCTTGTTGTTTCCCCCTCCCATCCCTCTCGATATTCCCTCATGTTTTCCCAAGATTCCTGATTGACTATTCGTGATTTGAGCTGAATCTTGGACCTGAATACAATTTCAAACACCGCTGTCCGCTGTTTGGCAGGGAGTTTATTCTCAGGCAAGGTCTCTCTGCACGTCATACTTACTTATCACCCACACAGCAAAGAAAGGCGGCAATTTCCGGCCACCAGAAGTCAAGTAGTCCAAGATCATCAACTTTCTGACATGCATCAAACGTGCCCGCAGCGTCGGGCTGGAAGTGGTTCTGAAGTTCAAGTTTCACCTTGGTGATGGGTGATTGGGTACGTTCATTGGACAGAAGTGGCCACATGAAGTTGGTCGCAAACGTAATAATATGTTCTGGACCGATGGGGAGGGGAGGGGAGACGTTTCTTGGTTGAATGCCCAAAAAAGAACTTGACCTGGTCGCAGTAAAAACAGTCCAATTGAATCTTTCAGATACGAGGGACCAGGAAACATCGGCAGAAATAGGGGCGAGACCGAATTATCACTGATTTTCGACCTACATCATTCAGTGACTTCATTCGAGTTGCGTGAAATTAGGGATCACTAATTTTATCTGAATACTCTATTCAGGTGCCCGCCAACAGCTATGCTTCTGATTTAACCGGTTGCTTCTACCTCAACTGCCCCACCTCCAACCGATTATACCACACCGTGGGACGCCATACTCGACGATGTCCAAGTAGCCATCCATTCTTCTCTCGCCAATTTTGGGGGATACACGCAATTCCCTTCCTCCGACATGTCTAATTGCCCTGATCTCGATCTTTCAGCGTTCGAATCCACGGACTTTTATAATTTTGATTGGTCCTTCCTTAATCAATTTGGGGTTAGTGTCCCGGGTTCCATGTCTCGATGGCGTCTTTTGACGTCTACGCTTCAATACAACACCCATCCCATCGGTAGTTCGCTTCATTTACATTATCAGCATCATTCCTCACCAGTCCCGTCATTCCTTCAGCTCCCACCCATCCCGGCTTTTCCCCCTCCGCCCAGCTCGCCACCGGTTGCCCCGGCTCCGAAGCCATATCACGGAAACGTAAAAACAATATTGACGGTCTCGACCCCGCCAATGCGGTTGCAACCAAACGAGCGTGCGCAGTATGTCAGCGCACTCATTAGGTCTTTAATGTTTTAATATTTACCTATCCATTCTACTTTACTCAAATGGTTCATGCCTCATGTACCTCGGACTCCTTATACGAAGTTCTTGTTCTTTAAACTGACCTGGGGTCGGTGTGGTTACGTTCGGCAATTCCCGTCCGTGTGGAGGTGTGTCGCACTTGATGTGTCGAGCTTTTCCTCAGTGTGCCGTACTTTCCATTGTGGTTGTCGTTCATTTCCGAGATGTGTCGCACATTGCAGGGATGTGTCGTATCTGTTCGTGATGTGTCGCACTTGATATCAACTTGATATGTGCCGCCGATGTCGCATCTGGTGTATCCCGGCGATATCTTATCTGCGACTGCCTTTCCGGCCAACTAGGTACCCGGCCACTTGCACAATTCAAGCAGGGGTTATGTGAAATCTTGATATCTGGCGGTGATAGAATGCTAGACGACGTATGAGGACACCGTATGTCAAATTTGGAGGCAGTGTTGCTTAACTGGTCGTGATGAGCGAGAGGTGTCGAAATTAGTCTCTATTGACCTTAATTTCGATTCGCAGGTTATAAACTGTGGTAAATTCCCGATTTTGAGCCAAGTGAACTAGAGATCCAACCAGATGTATCCCCGGACTTATGAAACATATGAGGTTTAGTCTAAAAATGATAGGTCATTGGGTGTTGATTGAGAACCGCGAGTGTTTTGGGCGAAACACTATGGGTCTTCGCAGGTTATGGGTATGAGGAGTATGGTCTGGGACAGTGAGAACTGTACATAAAGGCGGAAAAATAGTCTAAATCCCTAATAGCCCGTCTCCATTAAGCCTGAGGTCTGATTTATCTTTCGCTCAACAGGTTGCCTTCACGTGAACCTGCAAGGATCTCCTTGATTTGTGCGAATTTTTGCGCATTGGTCGGTCGCAAAAGCGGATCGGATTCCACAACAAATAGGGGTGGACCAAAAAGCCGCTGTCTCCTAATAACGCCGGCCCACATTGAACAACAGAAGGGAACTCGAAGGAAAAAATGCAAGAGGCGGAAAAAAGACGGAGTAGAGCCATCACATCACCCAGCCCCGCATCAAATCACCCACAGTAAATTCGGGGAATGAATATGTAGATCACCATGAGCTTCCGAGCGGTTCTGTATACGACATGCCCTGCTTTTATTCCGCATCCAATGCTGCGGGGTTGAAATGCAAATCATGGACATGACCGCATTCTGTGGTGCACTCCGGGTTTCAATTAAATAAATTTAAATACTCCCTATCGCAGGTAACAAAGTAGGCCCACAAAAAGATGGCAGCCACCAATATGTATCACTCGAATCATCTGCAGGTGCACACCGTGTGCTTCCGGGTCACTCGTTGCTTGTAAGAGGATTCATTCTGGCTGCTAATTGAATGGTGTCACTTAGGTCTAAGTGTGCTCTTTCCGAACGGATGAATCAGCCTCTTCCTTGAGCGATAAATCAGTGCATTTGAACAATAATGGTTTGCGGGAAAGTTGAACTGGGACTTCGGCATGTTCGGGCGACGCTCGGCGGCCTTTCGGCAAAAAGGGCTTTTGATACGCGGTCACGACCATGACCATTGACAGATCACTCGTCACAACTTGCATCCACCTCAAACCCACCTCAACGTACGCTATGAGGTGCGTCCCTCCTCTCCTCTCCTCGCGCTAGGTTGGCCGCGTTATGTGCAGCGGTTAGAAGAAGGCCCCGAGTGACTGCAGTTTAAATGCACGTATTTGATACATGTTACGCGTCTGGGCGACGCAGACGGCGCGGCCGCGAACGCAGGCGGTGTCCGCTCGCCGGGTATGGGAAATGCGGACCGGGGTGCGTCTTCCTTCCCCTTCTCTCGAGTACCACTAACTTGAATACGTCGCTGCAGGCTACCTCGCGGACAACAAGCCCCCGGCGGATTCTGGACAGTGGAATACTACCAGTGTATTTCGACGTCGACGCGCGGATCGTCCTCAGCCGCTGCCTCGCCACCACCCTGAACCCCTTCTCCTCGCACGCCGACTTGCTCGGCACCCACCTGGCCCGGCGCTGGTGCGGACCTCTACGGCCCTTTTTGGACGCTCACTACCCTCGTCCTCGCCTTGTTCCTCTCGTCCTCCCTCGCCGCGTCCATCTCGGTGTATCTCTCCGCATCGGCGGGCGGCAATGATGGCGGGGCGGAGTACGTGGAGTCCGACTTTGGCTTGCTGAGCGTCGCGGTGCCGCTCGTGTACAGCTACGGGCTTGCCCTTCCCGTCGTGCTATGGGTTGCGCTGCAGTATCTGGGCATGGGCGAGTGGAGCGTGGTCGAGGCGATTGCTATGTAGGGGTACAGTATGTTTGTGTGGATTCTTGTTGCGGTGCGTACCCAGCGTCAAGCGCGTCTGCCTGGCTCTTTTTATTATACTAACACCCCGCCGCACCCGCCCCAGATCCTCGTCGTCATCCCTGTGCGGCCCCTCCGTTGGTCCCTCGTCGGGCTCGCCTTCGCACTGTCGGGCTACTTCTCGTCCGCAACGTCTACCCCGTCCTCGCGTCCGCCGAAGCTCGCGCAACCTGTCTCCTCATCGTCCTCGTCGTGGCCCTCCACGCGGGCCTGGCGATTACGTTCAAAGTCCGCTTTTTCAACTAGTATATCATTGTGTCCGAGGGCACAGTTCCCGCTCCCGCCGATCCAACATCGCCGCTGGGTGGAGATGCAGGAGGGCATGCGACTGAGACGGGCGTGGCGGAGGTGGTGCGGCGGATCTTTTTCTCGCGAGGGCCCGGGGAGGGTGGCGGTATAGAAGGTGGTAGCCTTGTATTTATTCCAAAAAATTCATTCACTGCGCACTCGACGTCAGCTCACACGCTGTATGCGCCAACCCACGACCGAGCATTCAACTCCAGATAGCAATTCGTATAACCCCCGCAAACCTCCCCAGTCACGTTCGCGTTCAATACAATGCAATATCGCCACACCGAAAAATGTGCCACTGTCAGTCAGACTCGCACGTTCCACGCACGCGGGACGTTCAGTGCGGAACACCATGAAGGCGTGTGAAAAATGCATGCAACTGTTACCGTGGCTCGCGGGTTCTTCGAGAGCCTAGAGCGAGAACATGCGTCGAAATCACTCTTGAAATTTGGTAGGTTATCGCGGATGCACACACATTCAACTTCATGTGCATGCATCTACGGAAAGAAAGGCTGAATTAAATTTTCGCAATTCACGCTGGTCAAAGTTAAAATCATCCGAGCAGAATTCGGGTGTCAAGTGCCGCGAAAAGTGACTTCCTCTCTGAAATCCTTTGCTCCTACTTATCTCTGTATTACCTCCTCACCCTCGCCGTCAACACCATCTTGGACGCCGCCTTTCCCACCTTTGCCGCCGACCCCGCCTTTGGGAAGTTCATTCAATAATGCCAGGCTTGGAACGCTGAAGAAAATATAACTTGCCCGTCAGTACGCATTCGCGGTAACGCTCCGCATCCGCCGCTGCAATCTGCGGCGCCATACCGCGCCCTCCCGCGCCGCCGTGGCCATTACTACTTCCGCCAGCTCCACCTCTGCCGCCTGTGATTCCAATTCTTTGTGAGCCAGCACGGCTTTAAAAAGGGAGTATGCATACACACCGGTCAGAGTAGGGCGCGAGTGTGGCATTCTGGTCGCCATCTGGTAAAGAATCGAGAGTCGACGTGAGTGTGGATAGAACCTTAGGGCGCCACTGAGTTGGAGTTGGAGTTCAACTCTCTCTTTGTGTTGATTCCGGAATTCCTCACCCGGGTCTTATAATCGGGGGGGGCTTTATACCTCTGAGCGCGCGCGCTAACCAGATCAATGTTACCGCGTGCAATGTTACAAAAATGTCTATCTTGGCGCCCGTTCATAGTCAGCTGGTCCCGATGCGTACGGCTTCGTGGGTGTACGTTGCTTTTCTAGGCGCAATTAACCGTTCTTTAACGAAATGGCTCCTCGGCTGTGTTATTTCCCCATATATATTTGCTCCTTTGCTCTCCCTCTGCTCAGTGCTTTCTCTTCATCTTTATTTAACCCCTTCCATCGTTGATTTGTTGTCTTTTTCGACACTGCCTCTTCATTTGCAACTGAGCAGCTGACCTACCCGCAGTTCCTTCTTGACAGGGCGTAGTTCATCGCAGTTGCTGCTGCTTACGGCGCAGCCGAATTCTATTCATCAGGCCGGGAAGCCACGTAGTCAACCCGGCAGATTCTGGAGATATAAAGACGCGCCTTTCTTCGGAATTGTTTCTGGCTGTAATGTCTCAACAACCCTGCCCGCCAAGACCTCCCTCTACTCTGGTTCACCTCGAAACTGCTCTACTAATTCTAAGATATTTCCATGCTGGCGCCGCGGCGCGGCAATCAGTATCATCTGTTCAACTAACGATCTCGTGGGCAATCCTTCTTTCCGCTGGCGCTCTCACTCCTGTTAAATTCTTTTCATTTTTTCGACTGGGATCGTAGCAAGTGTCAATTTCGATTTGCTCTTCAAACCGTTGGTCTGAAGATGCTGGCCTCTTCTAAGCTACAGGCTACACCTTCCCTGTCCATGTTCTTGGCTGTTTCACCCTCTGTCACCTTTTCGACTCCCGGGAACTCGTGTAATGATGGCCAGTGTTTGTTTATCTGCTGCTGGCCTCCAGATTCAATGGTATTTGTGTTTACTGGTTCATCTTTTGCACCAGAACTTCGGTGATCCACCGGGCAAAACAATACTCATGCTCAGTTACTGAATACTCTTTGTTTGGTGCATGCAAGATTCTGGCTGCTACGGGCATTTCGTTCTCCTGCTATTTGATACAAAACTATATTGGCAGATGCAGCGAAAATTAATTACATGGACTGGACTCCTCAGCGGGGTTAATATTAGTTCACCATTCTTCCATTTGTGATGTCCATTTTCTCCTAACAAATGAATAATTCTTCTTCCTTCATATCTGTCGTCACCTCCGTTCCTCAATGGAAAGCTACGGGCATGAGATTGAGTTACTTTTTGTCCTTTAGTAAGTATGTTCTTACCCACGACAATACTCATGCCTTCATTCGTCTTACACATCTGAATACCGGAGCGAAGCGGAGGTCCATCTTGTCTGATTATAATCACTCCATTTTGCCGTCCTCATCGGACAATAATATGCCGCTTCAAGCTTCGAGATCCCTGTCAACCCCCCAGAATCCCGGCAACTGCAACCGTTGCCGTGGCTGGCGAGTGATTGACAAGGAACTCCCTCTCCCTCCCCCCCCCTTCTCCCCCTAAGGACCTTCTCTCTTTCTCCTGCGGCGCACTTGGGATTTTCCCTAAGCCCGGCGCCTGACGGTATTCATAGACCTGAGACAAGTCACTGGTCTAGTCAAAATGGCTCTTGAGTCCTGAATCTTGATTCCTTCGACTCTGAATATTAATAACAGCCATGTTACAAGAATGTCTTCCAACTCCGCGCCGCCAATGTCCCTCATGTCGTCCTGAGGTGTTTGCGAGACTCCAGAATGTGCTATATTTGACAAATATCAAGTACAAAAATCTAGCGACCTTCATGTGCGCTTCGACGATTCTTTTCAATGAGCGACTTCACTTCATCTTCCGCCTTCTGTGGTCTCATGATTTTGGATACTCTCGATGCTTTCGTATACATGCGAATTTCGCTGTGTATTCTCTCAGCGTGTGATTTCACGTAGTTATCCATGGCAAGTTCGATGTCCTCCATCGCCAGTGTGCGAATGGGTCGAAATGCGAGAGCAATGTGGAAAAGCTCTTCCATAATGAGCGTGAGGTCCACGATGTACGCCATGAGGCAGCGGAGCGTCTCTGGCCTGGTGAACGGCAGTTTGAAAGTTCCTGTCAAGAGAATGGAGCTCACTCACGCGCTCTGATACGCCCTGGTGAGATAGGCCGCGAACAGAACCGACAGACCAACGCCGGCGATGGCTGGCACAGCGATTGGCGCTACGGGTCCTGCAGCTGCAGCCGTAATGGCAGCACTTATGCCCACAAGTTTGGACACTTTATCGAGATTTTCCCCGCTTGGCGCTGTGAATGGCAGATCTGCAACGGATTTCGCGTGACTTACAACCAGGATTTGGTCTCCGACTCCCCGGGAACAACGAATTGAACTAGTTGTCTCATTTTTGTAACGAACTCGGGGTTCTCGAGTAGCTGCAGGAAAATACGGGCGATGAATAAAGTTGCGGACGATGAGTAGTTTCGTACGTGGTCGTCGTCCAAGAAATTCCATGTGGCGATAATCTCAGAATGAAGGATGTCGATGCACTTGTCAAGCTTCATGCCCATGAACTTGGCACCCGCAGCGAGCCCAGACCAGTACCCTACTCGGGCGGTGAGAAAATGGAGGACCATAATGCGGCAAGGGCGGTCATACTACGCATCCCAACTCTATAAAGAATGGAAATGAAGTACTCAGAGGAGAAAAAAAAAATGAAGACGTACTCGATGGAAGCTTTTATTTTTGTGTCGGCGCTGACGCGCTGCGCCATTGCCGACATCACCCACACCGAGATGTCTTCTCTCTTCTGAAGGAGATCGCGGGTAATGGTTATGACATTGGCCACCGCAGCTTTATCGCTTTGGGACGGCCCTTTGCCCGGGCCAAGCCCTATATAATCAGTCAGCATTTATTCATAGCAGGTATGAAATAAACGTCCCGGACGTCATCGCCCACGGAACTCTGGTGCCCATCTTTTTCAACGGTTTCACACAGTTCTTCTCAAGTTCAGCCTCGGCGGATTTGAAACAACGGGCACGAAATTTGGGATCCGAAAGATTGCCGTTCGGGGCCGTGTTTGGGGCCAGAAGATATTTGTTGAACAGCTTGTCGAATTGGGTGAAGACCACAATTAGAGGAACTATCACGGTGTCGGTTCAATAAAGCATCTCAAGCAGCGGCAGAACGGATACTTGCTATTTTTCTCTGTTGCAAGCTTGATGAAAAGCTCGTCGCCGGTTTCAAAAACGCGTCCACCGGCGTGGGGAGTTTGGACGCAAAGCCTGTGGCATAGCTTGAGAAGGTGGGGATGCTAGAAAATCATAGGATAGCGGACCATATGGCGTGCACTCTGTCGTGGATTGGAACTCGCAAATCGCTGCGACGTTCCAAAAATTGTTTCGCCTCCGCGAGATTCTCCTCTTGGCCGGGCTCAAAACCCATGGAGTCATGCAAAACGAAAAGGCGGTTTTGCTCAGAGATGAGTTCATCGTCGATTTTGCACACGCCACGACTTTCAGCGGATATGGTCTGAATTTCAATCAGCGCTGAGGTCACCAAGGGTGAGTGCTTTGATTGAGGACTCACTGTAGTGACGCCAAATGCGTAGTGAATCAGTGATGACTTCCCTACCCCGGCCTAATGCAGTTTGAGAAAGCGTGAAGGGCGACAGACAGCGCTTTACTTTGCCAACAACGAGAATGCGAAAACTGCGAGGGATTAAGAGCGATGGGCGAGATATCCACAGGGACGGATCTCACCGATGATACTCATTCACAATTTCACGGCTCACGAGCTGGGGGCTGGTTGACATTGTGTGCGGGAGGGAAGAGGGAAGCCGGCGCTTAGAAGCGAAGGTGCTGTGGGAGGAAAGATATTCATAGCCCTCAAACACACGGCAGGCAGTGAGTCAAGTCAGTGTCACAGCGATAACGTCACTAGGCCTTCCCATAAGCATTCCGCCTCCGTCTCGCGTCAAGTATGCCCCCCACCTTGAGCAAACCCACCGAGCACTCCTCCTCTTCCGGTTCTTCGCGACTTGCGGCTATAACCATGGCCCATTCGGAGTCGGGCTTGGCATCGCCGGTCACTGAGTCTTGGGTCCAATCCGGCGGTTCGTCCCTCAATTCGGGCGCCCAACCTGTCACCGTCAGCGAGCTCCCTGATGATAGCATCCTCGGCATTCGTAGCAAGTGCCCTCACTTCAGGATCCTCGTTATCGGCAGGGCAAATGCTGGGAAAACGACACTCTTGAAGCGGGTCTGCAACTCGGTCAAGGAACCCGAAATTTATGATGAAAATGGGAAGAAGGTCCATTTACCAACATTGTTCGCTATTTTACGCGCCTCACCGCCTACCAAAGATTAAAGCGAAGATCTTGAAGGAGGCGATGAAGGTTTGACTTCTTCCTTGGTACATCTTGTGTTCATCTGATGATTTCCAGCGGGGGGAACACAATATTGAGAATCAGATGATTTTCAAGAGCAACCCCGGCTTCATTTTTCACGACTCCCGCGGCTTCGAAAGCGGCTCACTTGAGGAGGCGGAGAAAGCGAAGAACTTCATCAAGACTCGTGCAGCTACCTCACGTCTCGCCGAACAACTCCATGCCATCTGGTAAGCCTTCCCGATGATGCTACTGTTCTCATTCTTGTTAATGAGGGACAGGTACTGCCTTCCGATGGCCGACACGACACGACCGTTTTTGAAAACAGACGAGGAGTTTTTCGATTTGGAGGGTGTTGGAAATGGCAAGTCCAGTATTTTAACGCTTTCATTGACCAACACATCTTTTCAGTCCCCGTTATCGCAATTTTCACCAAGTGTGACGGACTTTTCACGGAGGTTTGCGGCGCCCTCCTGGCCGAGGGTATAGACCCCAATGAGCTGACTACAAAGAGTATCGAAAAAGTTGAGGAAGTACTGACCACCCGTTTCAAAGCGCTCCAGCAGCGAAGATTTGCGCCAGTGGCGCATGTCAACACACGAGGTGACGTGCTTGCAAGTGAATGGTATGTTCTTATTCTGTTAGCTAGACATGGGCGAGCATCGGCGCACTGGCACCGCGCAGAAGAAAGCCTTCGCAGCTACGCAGGACGAATGTGTCAAGAACCTTGTCCAAGTCACCGCAGGCGCACTCACCAATGACGCACTCCAACTTCTATTCGTGTCGGTCCAACGCAACAATTTGGATATCTGTACATTGTACGCAATTAGAAGGCATGTCCTTGCTTATCGAGTGCGCAAAAGCACGACCAATGTTGTTGTTAGGGTGTTGCGTGGGTTGCATATCTCCTCAAAAGGCAGGTCAAAGGGGCCATAGACTAACGATGATGCTTATGCATCCTAGAAACTGTGGTGGAAGATTGCTTGGTGTTTTTTCCGCATGCCTGGGGAAGTATTTGGTGTCTTTACAATGACTGAAAATATCAGGCTAATCTGGCTGGGTGAATAGAGGAGCGAAGATGTGAGTGCATTTTGTCCTGTGCATTAATTGTATCTGAGAACTGGATAGTATGTAATTGACCTCTCGAACAGACAGACCTGCTGCTGATGATATTAGGATGTGCGTGCATAGTTTTGTTGTTACTGGGTTGTGCATATTCAGCTAATGAAATACCCTTTTTCTTCTGCAGAAAGTGAGGCTGCACTGCTATATGCAACATTTTCATACTGGCATAACACTCAAATTACACCAGCCAGTAGGGTGCCATTGCTCAACCCACCAGCTATTGGGCTGACTACCACACAACCTCCGTCAGCTTGTGAGTCGTGATTCCTTAACCCACTGTGCTGCTGCCATTGTGTTGACCAACTCTGCCAGCCTGTAAGTCGTGATTCCTTAACCTGCTCTGTGCTGTGCTAACCAACTCTGCTAGCCTGTGAGTCATGATTCCTTGACCTGCCCCATGCTGCTGCTGTCGCACTGACCAACTCTGCCAGTCTGTGAGTCGTCATTCCTTGCCCCGCCCCCATGCTACTGCTGTGTGCTGACCAGTGCATGAACTCTGCCAGCCTGTGAGTCGTGATGTCTCGACCCACCCTGCACTGCTGCCATCACGCTGACCAGTGCACAAACTCTGCCAGCCTGTGAGTTGTGATTCCTCAACCCAACCTGTGCTACTGCTGTCGCTCTGACAAGCATACAAACTCTGTCAGCTTGTGAGTCATGATTGCTCAACTCACCTTGTGCTGCCGCTGTGCGCTGACCAACACACTAACTCTGCCAGCCTGTAAGTCAAGATGTCTCGACCCACCCCATGCTGCTACCATCAGGCTGACCAGTGCACAAACTCTGCCAGCCTGTGAGTTGCAATTCCTCAACACGCCCTGTGCTGCTGCTGTCACTCTGACAAGCACATGAACTCCGCCAGCTGGTGAGTCGCAATTCTTCAACTCACCTCGTGCTGCTGCTGTCGCACTGACTGGCACAAAAACTCCGCCAGCGTGTGAGTCGTGATTCCTCGACCTGCCCCGTGCTCCTGCCATCGCGCTGAATGGCACACAAACTCCGCCAGTATGTGAGTCATGATTCCTCGACCATCCCTGTTCTGCTGCTGTCCTGCTGACCAGTGCACAAACTCCACCAGCTCGTGAGTCACAATTCCTCGACCCACCCTGTTCTGCTGCTGTCGCACTGACTGGTGCATGAACTCTGCCAGAATGTGAGTCAAGATTCCTCAAACTACTCTGTTGCTGTCGTGCTCACCAGCACACAAAAAACTTCGCCAGCGTGTGAGTTTCAATTTCTTGATCTGCCTGCGCTATTGCTGTCGCGCGCTGACTGGTGCGTGAACTCTGCCAGGATGTGAGTCAAGATTCCTCAACCTGCCCTTCTCTGTTGCTATCACACATCACACTGACTGCCACACAAACTCTGCCAGCGTGTGAGTTGTGATTCTTCAACCCATCCTGTGCTGCTGCTGTTGTGCTGACCAGCGCACAAACTCTACCAGCTTGTGAGTCACGATTCCTTGACCCCCCCCGTGCTGCTGCCATCGTGCTGAATGGCGCATGAACTCCGCCAGGATGTGAGTTGCAATTCCTCGACCTGCCCCGTGCTGCTGCCATCACACTGACTAGCACACGAACTCCACCAGCGTGTGAGCCACAATTCTTCGACCCACCTTGTTCTGCTGCTGTTGCACTGACCAGCGCACCGAACTCTGCCAGGCTGTGAGTTATGATTCCTCGGCCCACCCTGTTCTGCTGCTGTTGTGCTGATTGGCCCATGAATTCTGCCAGGCTGTGAGTCATGATTCCTTGATTTGACCCATGCTGCTACTGTCACATTGACCTGGAGTTTCATCAATATCACCCCTCCTCTATACATTGGATCTTCAGCTTGTGAGTAGGTGCATTCAATTTTTTTTTGCAAATTGTCAACACAACTCCCAGAGAGCTGCAGTCACCACTTGTATCTCCACGCTCAAGCGGGACTTTCCTTCCCCATCGCTGGTAAAAGTTGCTGTTGGTGAGGATGCAAACTAAATACACCATTTCTTTTGCATTTGACCCATTCTTCCAGCCATATGCATGTGCGCACAACAGATCTTCCTTGATGGTTCAGCAAAGAAACGAACATTTGCCACTGCATTCAACAGTGCAGCAGCCATCTATGCCAAGGAAGCCTCTGCATCCGGCTTCTTGGACAGCACTGAGCACTGGATTGACCGGTACAATTCGTCAAATCTTGACTCTGGTGATAATCCCGACCTTTTCCAAAAAGTCTGGCTCATAAAAAACTGTAGACAAGAAGCTAAAGATGGCCCAAGAAGTTGTTGACATGATAAAGAAATACCGCCCTTGTGAACAAATTTCTGTCTGTCTTCCAATGCAATCTGACCCCTCCACTAGTAATCTTTGGAGAGGCAAAAGGCTGATGCATGGGAGTTTGGTTGAGATGCAAGAATAGTTATGCTCTGTGTTGCTTGCCGATTTTATTTGTTCTGATACTACAAGATATGCCATGGCTTCGCTCCAGCTCATTTCATGCCCAGCCAGTCCGATTGGAAAAATATACCATTATGCTCGAAGAAATTGGGAGCCATGGAAGCATCATATTCAAGAATGAACAAGCGGCTGCTGGGCTGCAAAGCAGCCCCGCATTTCCTCTGCTGCGTGATCAACATTAAATAGTCTATCAAGCCATAACCGAAATATGGCAAGAATCTTGCGAGCGAGTATGTTTGAAGGAGAACTGATAGATGGTAATTGTATGGGGGGCGACAGATTTACGACATGTGTCTAGGCGAGCTGCTGCATGTGAACGGCCTTCAATTGAAAGCATTGTAGACTGGGGTGGAGATTGAGATGAGAGAGGTGTTTTTCTGGTGAGAGTCTGCTTTTTAATTTGAAGTTAACAACAGGGTTGAGAAACAACTCTATAAATGAATTCAATTCGGGCTAGGTCTCGCTCAAGTGGATCCGAGACTCGGACGGACAGACAAACCAGCTTGCAGTTTTCCTGATAACGTGATCCCATGAAGAGAAAGAGATAACTCACGCAATTTATTTTATCTCTCACGAGATATCTTGACATAGTTAGCGGTAGGTGTGAGGATAGGTAGAGATATTTCAACTATTGCAACATCGTCTCCATGTTGCTAGGTGACATGTCTGCAGCGTCCCCTTCCGGGACTGGGATATCGCAGAGATAAGGGAACATATGTCCACCTGGATCTCCACTCCCGAGTTTTGTCCATCTGGATCCAGGATCTGTACTTATCTAGAAAGAGAAAAGTGTATGTTGGTGGGTGATTCACAAGCCAGGAGAGAGGCGGAGGACAAGAAAAGGAGGGTAAAAAAGGAAAGGGGAAACGCAGGGAGTTGTGAGGTAAGAGATAGCGAATGGACCATGCTGTCGCTCACACTTAAGTACAAGTAGGGAATGCCCTGCATCCAGTGATCAATGAGAAAGAATGTATCTCACCTTACATCGCGGCCACTACGTCCTGTGCCTCGCATATCGTAGAAATTGAGGCCATTATCTTTGTCCAGCGCGATATGAACGGAGAGGATTGGGGAGGATCCATGCCTGCAAAGGTGTCAGCGCGAAGAACAAGGTGTCCGGAAGGAGGGGGCAACATATTGAAAGCGCAATAGAAATGCATAGAAATGGGCAACATAAAATTTGAGGAAGAAACGCACCTTACTTCATGGCGCAGGGAAGTAGTTTTCCAATAATTGCGTGAACTGTTCCGCAGAAACTTCATTTTGTTGAGACGAATACCCGAAAGGACGCTGCTCCGCTTCAAAGGCGCCTTGTTGCGACTCGCACGCATATGGGGGTGGCAGCAGTCGCCCATTTAAATTTATTCGTGTCGGTGCTGGGGATGGGAGCGGCGGACTCGGGGTGAGAAGGGCCAAGCTCCAAATGGACAAATGTGAAGTCCATTAAATATATGAACTAAAGATGAGAAGAGATCTCGAGATATGTGGTATTTGCGAGGAGAGACACGGTTTCACGCATCAAAAACGCGTCCATTGTGGCCACCATAGTTTCAAAGCGCAAACAACGAACGAATACTATTCTGGGATACGAGATGCCGCGCGATGGCCGATCTCCACGTGATGTCCCGATTTGGGCATGCGGCTATGCGCATGACATCCACATGACATCCACGTGCTTCGCAGGGCTTTGTGAGAAGGGGCTTGTGCCAAGATCAAGAAAAAGGGGGATGTGTTCTTCGCGTTCTGCTGTCTCAGAAAACGCGTCAAAACTTTAGGTCTAAGAACATGCATCGTAGCCAGTATGTAGAGGAGTGATTCTGCCGACTCAGAATTTTTTTATGTGGCCATATTACGTCGTAACACGGTAGTCATTCAGCGCTTTGCATCGCGGATAGTGCATCGCAAACCATTGAGTAAAATATTTTATAGTATAGATAAAAACATTCTGAAGACACAGAACTCTAGATAGCATGTCCAAACAGCTCTCAGACATTTATCCCGAGTGAATCGATCCGGAATTGCATTTTTTGAGCTGGTCGCAGAATCCGCCAAATTTGGCAATATTTGTCATCATCGCGTCGCGTCTCCTCTTCGCCCTCTGTATTCGCGCATCACTGTATCACCTCGGTTGGCACATTATAATGTCTAGCAACACTCCCCAACCATCGCAGACGCCTCAGACACCCCGCCGCCGCCCCTTTTCACCCATCCCTACACGGTCACCCGGCACTCCTCGAAGGCACGTACCTGCGCGCTCGACGCGTCTTCAGGGCATCCGGGAGTGGAAATTCACTGTTGAAGAGACTCGGGCAATGGTTATCGACAAATTAAAGCTTCACTACGTACCCGATGACTGGCAAATCCATTTGATTATCCGGATTCTGCGCGGGTACGACTCTATCTTTCTGGCTGGGACTGGGTACGGGAAAAGCCTCGTTTTCGAGGCAGTCGCAGTCCTGGGAGGAAGAAAAAAGGTCACGATCATTGTATGCCCATTAAAAGCCCTAGAGGCAGACCAGGTACTCACAAATTTGGGGCCATACTTTTACTTCGCTTGAGCCTTACTTTACCACTTTTACAGGTCAACCAGGCAAATGAAAAGGGTATCAGTGCCCTTGCCATTAACGAGGATAATACAACCGACCATACTGTCTGGAGGAAGGCCCAAAAAAGCGCCCAGCTCGTCTATATTTCTCCCGAAATGGCTCTGTCTGACCGTTTTGGGGGGCTGTGGATGGACGCAAGATTCAGGAGCCGAGTTAACACCCTAATTGTCGACGAGGCCCACTGCATCGATGAATGGGGTGAGGAGTTTCGTCCCATGTACCGGCAGCTTCACCGGCTTCGCAGTTACACGGGGCAGGAGGTCCCCTTCGTCGCTTGTACCGCCACTTGCGCAACAAGCACATTCAATATTATTTGGAGCTCTCTCGGCTTTGGACACTGACCTTTCTGGGGCCTGGACGCGGGCTCTGAACGAGCTAATCTGTTTTTCATCACCCGCCCACTTACAAATGCGCACAATCCCGTCCTTGACGTCCTAAATATCTTACTGCCAGATCTTGATGACACATCAGATTGTGCTCGCATCCCAAAAATATTGACGTACCATGGCTCTGTGGCCGGCACCACCAAGGCAAAGGCGGAATGGAGGCGCGCACTGCCAGCGCACTTGCGCAGCTGCGTTGTTTCATATTCTGCCGACATCTCAGAGGCTGCCAAGAAGGATATTTGGGAGGGATTTCTGTCAGGCCGGTACCGGATTTTGTGCGCGACTGACGCCGCGGGGATGGGGTGTAACGTCCCAGATATCGACTATTCAATTGTCTTCGAGCGCCCGAGGTCCCTTGCTGTTCTAGTTCAGCGCTGGGGTCGTGCCGGCCGCAACCGCACGGGCATTGGCACTTGCCTTTTCTTCGTGCAGCCATGGGCATATAGGCCGGCCCCTCCGGAAGTCGGACTTGCTGTTCACCGCTTGAAAGGAGAAGACAAGATAGCAATTGAATCGCAGTCACAAAAAGCCTCGAGAGGGAAACTCGAGCCCAATCTTGAGGCGTTCATCAATTCCGGCACTTCATCAGAAGGTACGTACTTACTTCCATCGTTCGCTTTACGACACATTGACCCACGGCGATGTAGCATGCTCCCACGTTTTCCTCGCACAGCTATTCCGTCCGGAAACCGGTCTCGATGTGTACACGGGCTTGACAGATCCCATCGCATTGAAGTCCGGGCCAATCTCAAGCAGCTCTTCCCATGAACTGAGCTGGACAGTTCTTAACCTCAAACGCAATCCCCCACCCCGGCGCTGTTGCGAACATTGTAATCCACATTTATTCAACTGGTTAAAACCTTCCAATTCTCGTGATCCGCGTATTCTCAAGTACGCATCCGAATTCATTCATTCGCTCCCACCTCCACCCTCGCGGCCCACATCTCCTGCCTCTGTTGTTTCCGATTCCGGCACCATGGCGTCATTCGATTCAGTCGAATTCGAGCCGGTTAGAGGCAAGCAAACCGTCTCACAGGAGGACAAGGCTGCGCTTCGCGAGCGGCTAATTGCATGGCGGAAGGACAGACACTTTCGTATGGGAAGCAGCCCATATATTCCCTGTGAAGTCCTCCTTCCTCCGAAGCAATTGGAGAAGCTGGTTTCGTCTTGTGGGACCTTTCTGAATCATGCTCTCGTCGAGCCGAAGCATGTTTTGAAAGCAGTTCCATGGGATATGGCCCCAGCATCTGATGTTGCGGAAGTCTGTGACATCATTGCGTGCTGGCGCCTTACCCTTGACATTCCGCGCACACCCCAATCGGCCTGTCGAGCACGTAAACAGCCACCATCCCAGCCACCTGTCACCCCACAGCCGGTATTCACTCCCCGACCTGCAGCGCTGCCAAATCCAGCAACTCCGAGATCTTCTGGCAACGGCCGTCGAGGTGGCTCTCGTGGCGGCCGGGGAGGAACACCGTGAGCAAATATCCCAAGCCGACAGTTGTCTTCCACCACCACAACTCCCCTTCCACTTGATCCCGTCCGCAATGCCTTCCCAACTCCTACTTACAATGACTTTTTTAGCAGTCTTGCTTCCTCCCGTACTTACACACCTACTGCACTTCGCTTCCCAATGCCTTCATCGTCCTCACCGGCACCAGGAACCGTACCGGGGACTGTTCTTTCCTTCTCTCAATCTCGTAGATAGAATATTATTTTATTCTGTCTATTCAACACCGTCAAAATCCCCTCCGCCACCTAATGCACCCGATATTCCATCTTCACCGCCATGTAAATCCCCGTAGCTGTCGTATGTTAATGGATTATTTGTCAGGGAGTCAAATACAGTGTTTGTGTCGAGAGTGGTATCGCACGGACCAGAGGTGGACGATTCTGAAGGAGGTGGATAACCTCCCAGTGCCGGATCGAAAGTTGTGGACTTGATAAAGTCAGTGAATTTCCCATTCCATTCCTCGGCGCCCTTCACAAAGACGTCGACTATGGCGGAGCGCGGTGGTTCGGGAGGTCTCGTATTTTGCGATGCATTTTTGCGTGCCTTTTTTGGAGGTGCAGGGACAAAGTGCCGATCTTGGCTGACGATGTGAAACTTGCGCCACTGCATTTCCGTAACCAATGCCTCGATATCCTGGTGGAATTTGACCTCTTTCGATCTCCGCGCACGGTCAGGGTCCCCAAAAAAGTTCGCAACCATGTGGGTGATGTCTCGAAAGGCTTCCACACACGCTGAGCCCTTATGGATTATATACTCGATGGTGACACCAGATCCTGAGGCAATGAAGACACGCTCATCAAATATTAGCTAGAATTATATTTGAGGCACAAATGAGACATACCTTGACCCAAAAATTGAGCTGCTCCAGATAAAGATCTGACGCGATGGAACGGCCTATTATACCCCAGCGATTCACAAACCAAGAGCGCTCGAGTGCGCGCCGCAACTTATCTGGGAGCTCATACTTCCACCGTACCAAGATTTCGACACATTCACGGGCGTAGTTGTGCTGTCCCACACCCCGAAATGCCAGTGCCCAATACTTGAGAACCCGGATCAGCTGCCCAGGGTCTGCCAAACTGACCGCTTTTTCAAACATGCAGAAGAAGAGTGAATCGCGAATGAAGTAAATGGAGTGGGCCATCCAATCATCGCCTGCAGCCTGAGCTTTCTGCGCTGCAGTAGCCGTCGCAAAGTCGGTGGAAATGGCCAGAGCAACGGCCTGAATATCAGCGAGTGTTGGCTGCCATCCAGATAGTTGTGAGTACAATGTGAATCCATTGATAACCCTACCAAATGGTCACCCATTAAACCCAAGAATCCCAGTTGACAACAACTTACATGACCCAATGCAAGATGCGGGCGATTAAAGAGTGGCGGATGAGGGATTTAGCTGCGGCGTAGTTGGGTTTGGAGACATCCCATTTGCGATTCAAGAGGCCCTTGTGTGCTGCAAGGGATGCGGGATCTTCGACTGCATGTCCATAATGCGTCCGCATGAGCATATGGCTGGCTTGGAGAGCGAAGTGGAACGGAGCACTGAGTTCCTGGACGTACTCGAGGCGTTCCATGGCGTCTATGTCATCCGCTCGGTCTCGACGTGCAGCCCGCAGATTGTTCGATGACAGCCAGTCACCGACGAAAATCCGCCAAATAGCTGACCAGATTTTTTGCGAGAGTGTACTGCGTTCCTGTGCCTGCTGAAGAAATTTTACTACACCCTTTTTGGACCCCTCGTTCACATCAAACACCCCAAAAGGCCGCGCATCCGAGGCAGTGGAAGGGAGAGGGCGATCTTTTGGCATCATGTGGGTAACAGCTTCCGCAATGTTTTTCCGATCTGTCCACAGACTATTTCCCGGCGTGAATGCGACAATAATTTCTGAAATGAGTGCAACAAATGTTTTCCCAACAATTTCATCATCTTTAGGTGTCGGCAGAATATCTGTCGGGCTCGCGTTTGCCCGTTGACCCCGCAGAGCAAGCTGTTCTGCAAGATCTGCTTTGGAAAAAGGCTCTACATCTTCAACACCAACGACAGCGCAGTTGGTTGCATTGATCATGTCATTGGTGTTCGAGAGTCGCTGCTGGGACTTCCGAAGGAAGATATTGATGTTGTCGAAGATGGTGAAAAAGACTCGGCCGCTCGTAATGAGTTGCACGGCAAGCTGGATTGCATCTTCGGTGATGCGAACCTTGAGTCGTTCCACAGTGCGGCTCGAAACACAGACGCCGGCATTGCTCAGCATGAGCACAACACGAGAACTTGTCCCCGAGATTTTGAAGAAAAGGCCGAGAATAAGGGGGAGGATGTTGGTCGCCCGATTACGAACAAAGGCAAGCATGCTTATAGTTAGGAGAATAGCCTGAATAAGTTTTAAAGTCAATAGAGCATTGGTTACCATACTGAAAACACGCACAAAAATCGGATTCCGCGAGAATCCAGGGTAATCTCTTGTCCAACTGCGACCAGCCTCAAACCCGGGGTCTGCCTCACCCGACTCAAGGTCTGGATTGTCATTTGGATCGTCTTCCCAATCTTCCTCTCCAGCCGGCATTGGCTCGTCTTGCTCTGCTTTTTTGCGCTTCCGAAATGCATTGGGAGACGCACAGAAGGTATGCAGAATACCCCAGGTGAAAGGCGCCAACCCCTCCACAATTTCTATCAATTTTTGCGGGTGCAGTATTTCTCTAAGGTGCCGGATTGTAAGAGTCTTCAGCCGTATGCTGAGAAGTGGGCTGGATATAACCCGATCACTGTCCTGCAATGCAAGCTCATGTGCGCAGGGAATTGTCATCTCTCTGAGATGTTTCTGTGCATTTGGATAGCGGGTTTTGTTGCGCCAAAGGCTGAAGACCATCGCAGGTCCAAACCTGGCTTCAGGGGTAGATTCCGAGGCGAAGAAACCCATGAAATGTGAAATTCTGATGGTGACAGCAGGGATTTCGGTAGTAAAAAGCCAGTGGAGGAACTGTCTTGTCGAGATGGACAGAAAAACCAGGAGAGAAAAGACGAGATGAAACTTGGCGTCGAGGTTAATGCCCCTCAATTCATCTTTCGAGAATTTGGACTGCCAGTAGTCGTTGTCATATTGGAGAGTAGCCAGGATGGAGATTGGATGGGTAGCAATGGGGGGTGAGTGACAGCGAAGCAACACGGACGTGGATGCTTGAGAGACGACAATTTTCGGCGCTGAATCCGAATGAGTCACTAATGAGACGCGTACTGTCACGCGGCGTGTCACACTACCCGATTCGGTCTGAAAACTGAGCACACATTTTCTAGATGACTGAAAACAGTATTGGAAAAATTCTTGCTGAGAGACCTACTGTAAATAATTGTTCAAATCGATCGAGCCCATAAAATGGAAGAGAATCAACAAGGGTTACCTTGGTTTGGAGGGAATTGATGGGAAAGGTTGTCGACACAGGTCTCGATGTGCAATAGGAATGACTGGTACTTTCTCAAAAATAGATACACAGATGTCTGCAGTACTATCCCACGAATGAATTATCAGCTTATACTAAGTGAATTGGATCTGAAATGGGGGAGAAATTCCCTCCATAACACACCCCTTGTTTTCTTGAGTTTGGACCAAGCCTCTCTCCGAGATTGTCCGGCTCGCCGGACCGGAGACAGGCTTGCTCCGAACCTACTTAAATTGCGCGACACAGATGGCGCAGCCACGAACGCGGGCAGCTCGCCGGGTCTGGGCAATACGGACCGGGCTGTGTCGTCCCCGTTCTACCTTCGGCACGCACCTCGCCGGCGCCGGCGGCGCGGACATGTTTCGGGGCGCTCGCCACGCTCATTTTCGCCTTCTTCCTCTCGTCCTCCCTCGCCGCGTCCATCTCCGCGCACCCCCCCGCATCGGCGGGCGGCAACGAGGGCGGGGCGGAGTACGACTTTGGCTAGCTGAGTGTCGCCTGGTGTACGGCTACGGGCTGGCGCTGCCCGTCGTTCTATGGATTACGCTGCGGTATCTGGGTGTGGGTGAGTCCAGCGTGGTCGAGGTGATTGCGGCGTGGAGGTACAGTATATTTGTGTGGACTCCCGTTGCGGTGCGTGGCGTGCGCTCTTCTGTTTATACTATATTAATGTCCTCGCCGTCATCCCCGTGCGCCCCCTCCGCTGGTCCCTCGTCGGCCTCGCCTTCGCACTGTCGGGCTACTTCCTCGATCGCAATGTCTAACCCGTCCTCAGATCCGCCGAAGCCCGCGCAATCCGCCTCCTCATCGTCCTCGTCGCGGCTCTCCACGCGGGCCTCGCGACCACGTTCAAGGTTCTTTTTCAGCTACTATATCCTCGTGCCCAACGCTCCCGCTCCGACACCACCGTTGGGAGGAGATGCCGGAGGAAACACCACCGAGACGGGTGCGGCAGAGGTCGTGCGGCGCATATTTTTTTCGTGAAGATGGGGGCATAGAAGGAAGGTGGTAGCCTTGGATTTATTCAAAATTCACTGCGCGTGGACACGATGTATTCACGTCTCCGCTCCAAATTTAACTGTTTACTCAGCTGACTGACACGTTATTTCCTCCAGGCGTGTTTTGTCTACATTCCACACTGCCTGCTCAATGTCCGCACCCACAGATCCCCAGCCCTTAAGTTCAGGACTGCCGTTCTGTGACCGCGGTCGCAAAGATCTCATCCTCGGCTCATCGGACAACGCCGCGTTCTACGTCCATCGCCTCGTGCTGTCCCTTGCGTCCCCCGTTTTCGAGGACATGTTCAATGTGTCTCAACCAGACTCAAAACACGGGGTCCCCGAGGTTCTCATGCCGCACACCGCTGTAGTACTCGAACGGGTCTTGCGATTCTTCTATCCCGGCACCTAGCCCGTCGTGGAAACGCTCGACCAATTGCGCGAGATCTTGGAAATCCTTGAGGATAGATACAACATCGAGTCGATCGTTGCGCTCGGCCGGATGCGCATCTCCGCGTGTACATCGTCTCGTAGCCCGTCGGCACCTTCGCAGTGGCTGCTCATCAACGATGGACCGATTTAGCTCTGGAGGCGGCAAAAGAATGCCTGAAGTTGCCCCTGGGGACTGCGATCCGCCCGAGGAGTTGAGATATATTACGGGGCCCTGTATCAGCGCCTTATCCAATACCACTATCGATGTGGACAGGCCGGGAAACAACTTGCAACAAGTATTTCGTCTGATGGCCACCCATTTCGAACGAGCTCCAATTCGGGTGGATGCACCTGCGATGGGACGGTAAAAGCGGAACGCCAGCTACAAGGTTCCGCTGTGGTTCACGGAATATCTGACAGCGCTCGGGGAGACGCTGGCAGTCACCCCGGTGCCGCCGGATAATACATTGTTGCTGATGCGGACCGTGGATGGGGCCGCAAAGTGCCCGTCCTGCCAGCTCGAAATACACAAAGCCTTCCCGGTGTTTCTTTCAAAAATGCGGTGGCCCAAAATTCAGTCCACGATTGCCACGGTGTGTTTCAATACCTTGTAACTATGCGCGTTCTGTGATTAAATTTAATGGGCGGCGGGTTGAACTGAAAATTGAGCTTTAATGTTTGGTGTGGAGGTCACGGCCGTCGCTTGAAGGATGGTTTCTGCCGGTCGGCTTTCTCTCCGTTCTAACTGTCTTGAAAACATCTTTCTAAATGTGCCATGTTTCCTTGTTGTTTCCTATGACGTTCAAACCGCACTTTTAATATTTCCCAACAAATATCACTTTTTCCCAATACATATAGAAAAATATCCACTTTCCCCCAATACACATGCCATTTTTTTGAATCAAGTATGAGAAGGGATTTTCAGTCTCTTCTCCCAACATTCGTTCAAGGAAATCACAATTTCTGCACAAACACGTCATTGATCCAAAAATTCCCAATACACATTCAAGGTTGAAAAATTTCCCAACACATTCGGAGCCAATTTTTTTGTTGTTGCTTAGATGGAAGCCTATACCCAAGTACATGCATGGAGTAAGTACAGTTCCACTCAGAAGTCCGTAGTTACAACGAACGAACACAAAGAAAACAAATGATGCCGCCTCCAAAAGGAGTAATTGCTCGCTAGAGGAAGGCACAAGCTTGGCACCACCATCGCTGTCACGGATTTAGCAGCGATCCACTCCCTGAAGCAACCCTGAAGTCTGGCGTAGCAAATGATGCCGCGTCTTTCCAGAGGGAACTCGCCCACCAGACCCGACACATCGGGGCCATCATCGTCTAAGAAATCCCACCTGCTTCCGAGCCACGGCATTGAAACCCATTCAAAGTCAACCGCAAATATTAAATTGAGTGCAAGTAAGTAAAGTATCAAACGAGGGTCTGTGTTGCTATTAAATGACTGTGTATCAAGAATGGTATTGTGACCGAGGATGTAACCTTTATTGTATGACGCAACGAACTCCTCCAGCAGCTTCGCAACATCTATATCAGCGAACTCTGTGACATGTGCCAGGATTTGACAGTGACGTGGATCTGGGGGAAGCAGTTGCTGACGCAGGAGGAGGATTTGATTGGAAAAGCCATTGCAGCCTTGCACGAGTTGCAAGTGAACGAACCGCTTCCGGTTGTCGTCAGCAACACTCATGTTGTTTGACATCTGACCTTTGATTCAGATAAATAGTCCATTTGCTATTAGCCTACGCAGTTTTTATAATCCACAGAATTCCTTCGGGCTTGACTCTCGGCTCAGCTCGACCACGGTTGATGATAAGTCCGTGGCGATGGTGATGCCAAGCTTGTGCCGTCCTCTAGCGAGTAATTACTCCTTTTGGAGGCGGCATCATTTGTTTTCTTTGTGTTTGTTCGTTGTAACTACGGACTTCTGAGTGGAACTGTACTTACTCCATGTATGTACTTGGGTATAGGCTTCCATCTAAGCAATAAATAAAAAATTGACTCCGAATGTGTTGGGAAATTTTTCAACCTTGAATGTGTATTAGGAATTTTTGGATCAATGACGTGTTTGTTCAGAAATTATCATTTCCTTGAATGAATGTTGGGAGAAGAGACTGAAAATCCCTTCTCATACTTGATTCAAAAAAGTGGCATGTGTATTGGGGGAAAGTGGATATTTTTCTATATGTATTGGGAAAAAGCGATGTTTGTTGGGAAATATTAAAAGTGCGGTTTGAACGTCATAGTTTCCCCCTCCCGTATCCTTCTCGATACTCCCTCATGTTTTGCCAATTACATTCCTGATTGACTATTCGTAATTTAAGCGACATCTTGGACTAGAAACAATTTCGAACACCGTTGTCCGCTGTTTGGTAGGGAGTTTGTTCTCAGGCAAGGTCTCTCTGCACGTCATACTTACTTCACACCCACACGGCAAAGAAAGGCGGCAATTTCCGGCCACCAGAAGTCAAGTAGTCCAAGATCATCAACTTTCTGACATGCATCAAACGCATGTGGTGCCCGCAGCGTCGGGCTGGAAGTGGTTCTGAAGTTCAACTTTCAACTTGGTGATGGGTGATTGGGTACGTTCATTGGACAGAAGTGGCCACACGCAAGTTGAATGGCAAAAGTAATAATATATTCTGGACCGATGGGGAGGGGAGGGGAGACGTTTCAATGCCCAAAAAATAACTTGACCTGGTCGCAGTAAATAGATTCCAATTGAATCATCCAGAAACGAGGGCCAGGAAGCATCGGCGGAAATAGGGGCGAGACCTGATTTTGATCGGGCGGTCACGATGCATCGTATCAGCACGCGAAGGCTGCTTCTGTATCAAATAATCCCACTACCGCACGTCGAAGCGCAGGCTTCTCTATTATCAACACGCCTCCATTCTAAATAACTCTACTATCACGCGTCCATTCTGAATAATTGATATGCCAACATCAGTATTGGTTCTGTAACCGCACTCGACCGACAGTACGGAAGAACGAGTAGCCAAGACAAGGAAGAATAGAGGCTACCGCACCGCTCCAAATTCGGTCTGACCCCACACGAAAGCCGACAAGAAGCCTGGAATCTCCCCCACAACTTCCGCCGCCAACAGCATTCTGACCGCTGTTCGGCATGAAACAAGCCCTACTCAGCGAGGCCATTTTTGACGTGGAAAAAATGCCAATCAAATTGACTCGCGCCGTTTGAATTCAAACGGCGCGTCGTGACCCCATCATGGGCTACTTGCCTCAACTCCCCATGGACTACTCGCCTGTTGTATGTGCCCTCGCAGTGTCGATTGCCATCTCGGTATTGTATCGATATCGCAAGTTCGCGTCGGCCCAGGGCAATCCAGCGCCTTTTCCTCCAGGTCCCAAAGGTCTCCCAATCCTTGGAAATGCCTTTGATATACCCAGATCGCACCCGTGGATAACCTTTTCGGAGTGGAGGGAGAAATATGGCGTGTATTCCTTATATAATTTTATTGGACCAGCAACCTCACTAACGGACATCCGCTCAGGTGGCCTTGTGTATCTGAATGCACTAGGAACGTCCATAGTAATACTCAACGACGCCAAGTATGCTTTCGATATCCTAGACAAGAAGTCGCGGATCTCTAGCGAGAGACCAACACTGGTCATGGCCGGTCAGCTTGCCGGATGGGACAAATTACCGGCACTCTGCCCAAGCTCGCACCCTTGGCCGGAAATCCGGCGCTTACTCGCTCAGTTCATAGGCTCACGCAAAAGGGTCGAAGAATTTGGTGACATCTTTGAAGCGGAGACACGAGCCTTTTTGAAGAGCACTCTGGAGCGCCCCGCACAGTGGCTTGAACACACGAAAAGGTATCGTCCGTTCACCCTCTCCAAGACACTCTACGCTCACTCGAATGATTTCCCAGATTTACTGGTGCGATCGTGCTCAAGGTCGGATTTGGATATACTCCCCTTGAGGAGAACGATCCTCTGTTGATGTTGGGCCACGAGGCGATGGAAGAGTTTTCGGAGATGACGGCGTTAAATGCCTTCGCGGTCGATGCCATCCCAATCCGTACGTCGTCTAGATTCTATAGTGCTCGCCATTTTTCACCACCCTGGACAGTACGCTTTGTTCCCTCCTGGTTCCCTGGCGCAGGATGGAAAAAAAAGGCCAAGGTCTATCGGCGCTCGCTTCAACGCATGACCGACCATCCGTATGAATGGACTAAGCAACAAGTGGTCTGCAATTTATGCCTCTCCGCAAAATAAATTTATCATTTCCGTTTTCTCAGCGAGCTGGATCACATGTCCGTAGTTTCGTGGGGGACCAACTTGAACCTCATACACAGCTTACGCTCGAGGAGGAAAATATCATCAAGCTGTCAGCGGGCGGGATATTCAGTGGTTCGTTTTCATTCCAAAGTACTATGTATGTAGTGGCCTGACATTTACATAAACTAGGCGGTGCCGATGCAGTGAGACTGCCACACCTAGTATCGACCAAAGCTTATTCGACACCGTGTTTTAGCCGGTGGCTGCTATTGAATGTTTCATGCTTGCCATGAATCTCCAAATCACGGAGCAGACGAAGGCTCAGGAGGAGTTGGACGCTGTGCTCGGGCCCGGCGTCCTTCCGACACTGGCTGATCGCGACCAGCTCCCTTATTGCAATGCCCTCTTTACGGAGGTACTCAGGCGGTACACATTCGGACCCCTCTGTGAGCATTCGCTCAGTCGGAACGACCCAATAACATATGTCGTAGCTTTTCCCCACGTAACAGACGAAGACGATGTGCATGACGGGTATTTTATCCCAAAGGGCTCCATTCTTATTCCGAACACTTGGTGCGTTAAGTTGTCCTACATCTGCCACTTCAGTCACATTCACGTCTCTAGGGGATATTTCAACGATCCCAATATCTATCCGGACCCCGAGATCTTCTCCCCGGAGAGATTCATCGTTTCCGGCTCCTATAAAACCCCACAACAGGATCCCCGTGACTTCCTGTTCGGTTTTGGACGTCGGTGCGTCGCCGTCTTTTTAGCCATCTGTCGATCATTTTTCAACATCCTTTCCTTTTCTAGTGTCTGTCCCGGTATCTCTCCAGTCTCTCGTTTCAATCCCTGCAGGGCTCATCTGCCCTAGGTGTTCACTTTGCAGATGCTTCGATCTGGTTGGTGTGTACGTCGCTTCTAGCCACCTTTACGGTGCGGCCCATAGAGGTGGACGGGGTGCCGGTACCACCATCCGCTGAGATTCTGGACGGCTCGATATGGTATGTCATACATTCAACGCGTCTTAAATGTTGTTCATCAGTTGTTACAGCCATCCCGTCCCATTCAAGACTAATATTGCCCCTCGCATAGTCATCAAGAAATGAATGCTTAGTTTTTCTGTTTGTTTTCCAACCATCGGATTTTGCTAGAAGGTTGATAGATTCCGGCTTCTCGATTTGTTGCAGTTGGTAAATACGTTAAAAGAGGACTCCTGTTGCAATTTGGTCATAAGTCAAGACACCACAATCTGCGACATTTTCGCCCCCGACTGTTAGATGCACCATCATAGAATCCCTTAAGATGCCACTCTAGATGTCAGTCAGTCTGTCCGCGACGACCACATGCACTCGCCCTCTTTTTTAAAATTACGCTTCTCTCAACTCCGCTTTCAGCGGGAGGGGATGCGAGCGGACGAGCAGCCGCTTGTGTTTCTTCAAGTTCCTGTGCTGGATGTTCAACTGGGAAGAATTCACAAACCAACCGCTGAGGCGGGCGCATCAACAATCTCGAACGCCGTACTGGCCCTCCTCTGTGCGCTGTGCGCATACGATCAAGCACAGTGGAACCCTTCTGAATGGAATGCATCCTCAGAAAACCATGAGTGCCGGCCGCAAAGCGGCTTTGGTCCCCTTCGCCGTCGACGACGCCGGAAATGATACCTTCGTGGTATATGTTTCCTTGTCTTCAACCCCCTCGAATAGTACCTCAAAGTCAAGTCCGTGCGCGGACTTGGTTTAGACCCTCAAAATCCCGGGAAAAGTGCGCTCCGAGGCATGTTATCAATTCGATCTTTCTCCAGTCCCGTATTCAAGTTCTCCAACAACCGAAGGATCCAATGTACCACGAAGTGAAATACTTTGAATGTTCGATGTCGTGAATTGAAATGTGACCACGGTGAAACATTATATGATTCGTTACCTGGAAGGCGAGGTACAGACATTCTTATCTGAAACATAATTGTGACACGCATCCAACCCGCCCAACATCTTCCTCCAAATGCCTGCCCAGCTGCAAAGTTGTGAAGCAGACCCGTATGGAATTCAGATTGGATTCTGCATTTATCGCTAAAGTTGGCTACATCTGGATCTCGATGCGCACTGGAACAATGACGAAACGACCCAGGCCGCGGCGCTTCTTTTGATGAATCGGGTCCGCTGTGTCTTGGATCCGGGAGGGGATCACTCAACGCTCCAAAGGAACCGTTCGAGAGCAGAAATTATGAATCCCGATCCGAGAAACTGGCATGGAGAAACTTGCACGGCGACCGCCGCAAAATCCCTGGCCCTAGCTACGAGAGCCATCTCCGGCCACAAATATGGACGAGGGTCCTGAGCCAGCTTAACGGAGCACTCGCCTAGTGCTCCATAGTGCCCCTAGTAACTTGCAGTTTTCCTGATGTGACTCGTGATGAACTCAGGTGATGTATTACCCGCAAGCCAATGAGCTTGCGAAGATAGACTATTCAATAATCCTTGAACATGTCGGACTAGCTAGATACAGTTGAATACCTGTCATGGAATACAGTTGGGAAGTGCCCAAACCCCATTCCATATTGCGGTTATTCCATATGACCTCGAGTTTTAGCCGGGAAAGAGGACTTGGGAGTTCGAAAAACCTATTCCATATTCCGGTTATAATATTCCATATGACCTACTCAACTTAGTCTCTCGCAGACAGACGCTTCAACAATATGATCTCGTACCTCGATTTGTTGAATTCCTGGAACCTTTAGGTTACAGGTCTCCAAGCAGCCTTTTGATATTTTATTTACCCCATATGGTAATCCATTTCCATTTTCAGAACGCGACCGCTTTTGGCCGTGTTTCATGCTGCCAAACTCACGTGCCTTCTACCAGCGCCTCTGGAAATCCGGGGGCGGCTGGTTCCAGGCGTGCCCGGAGGGCCATTTCTATACTCAACTGTAGTATCATGACAAGTCTCTGCAATATATTTATGAAATCAGTGGTTGAACTCGCCAAAATTTCTCACCTACATCGCCTGAGAGGAAATGGTTGCTCGGCCACAATTGGTGGCAAGGATCCATGCATCCGTTCTGGCACAATAAATATTGATGGGATGGAAGGCTCGTGTAGGTAGAAAGTGAAGGGTGAGCGTGCACATGGCAACAAATTTGAACTTGAAATTTCACGGAAACAACAACGGCGATGCTTGGTAATCCATGATCGCCATACTTATCAAAAAGGCAAATTCCGTTTGGAGACCTGTAACCTATCGGTCACAGCAAAAGGCACTCAATGATCTTCCAAGTTGGGATTTGTCATTCTTCGGACGCAATTGGACCGCTATTCCCATCTCTCTTTGACGAGATCCGCCCCTCTTTCTCCGACCACATATGCGGCTGCCTGGGTGTGAGCACTGGTGACAAAAGGCTACAACGTCGTCAAGTTCCATCAGGAGAGGTGGAAATAATATTTCGCGTACTAGAATCGAAGCATCAATGATGCTGAGTCTACTCGCGCCCTTCACGAGCAAGTCCGGATTAACCTACCGCGCGAGGAACGGGTCAGTTGGTAAGCATAGGGAGATCATATGTTCTGTTTTACCACTCCATAGGATGCGTCTTTCGCTGACATCGCTGCGGTCGAAACAAGATGTCCAACAGGCCCAGCAGTGTTCCGGATAAATTCGTCCAGTTCGTCAGTGGTCATATTCAACAGGTCGATAGTGGGCGCGATGATATAGTCTTTCCACACTGGGGCCTGAACGAATCGATAGGCTGTTTTGATCGCCTCTCGAGCGGTGAACAAGTCAAACTCGGTCGTTAATAATCCCAGATCAATCAGAGGTGGATCGAAAGGATTATTGCTTTGGAGGGTAACAGACCCACCTAGCGGATTCCGTGAGTAAGGCTGCTGTCAATTGGAATGTAAGAGAAGGCTTACGACTGGTCGGAGTGAGTACAGTCATGCCAGCGCTCATAAAGTTCCCAGTTGACCCAGCCGCAAATCCACCCGTCTATCAAGGGGCGTTAGCTGGCATCGAAAGCAACTGAATCTCGTGGACGTACCCCGACGAAGATCTCGATATGCGGAGTTTTAGGTCCCGCAGACGGATCTGTCACGTTCTCGAAAATAGGGGAGTCCGCGTCCAGGCGTGTCCAGGCAATATGTGTCACTGGGATATTGACGAATGGGCCGGTATGGGTTGCATTCCATTGAGCGAATGCCTCCGCAAATAGGGTCGCATTTTGAGTTATTTCATCGACGGTTTGAGTCGAATTCACAGACCAGCCCGCATTAATCCCCGGTTGCTCGGTGGCGTTTTGACCTACGCTGGGAAGATCCAGGACAGAAGGGATGCCCAAGGCTGTTAGTGCTGTTTTGTTACCGACTCCAGAATTCATGAGGATGGTTGGCGTCCCAACAGACCCCGCCGAGAGAATGGTTTCTTTGGTGGCTTTGGCGGTGAAGAGGGATCCGCCTAGACATAAGTGAACGTGAGCTAAACAGATACGCTCGTATAAAATGGGATATATACCCTGTAAAAATTGTACTCCACCGAACATCACGACGCCTTTTTTGCTCTGAGGATCCACCAGTCTCGAGACCTGTGCGTGTAGCAGAACGTGCAGATTCTCTCGCTGTATGAATTTCGGCGCAAGATATGATGTGACTGATGAACTTCGCTCTCCGCCACCGATTGTGGACTGAAGCCAACCTATATCATATATAAATTGCAAGACAACACCTGATGGTTCAGAGACTGACCCAGGCCGAGAGGTTCACCGGAGTTGAAATCCAAGTTGAAAGGGAACTCTTCCGGTAATTCGCGTGTGGTTTGAATGACATGCTCCTGGAAGATGGGCCATTGGAAGCCGCTGAGGCTGACCGAGTTGATTCCGTCGGTGCTGTGCACAGCGGGATCGAATTGACCACGCGTGTCGTGATTGTCTGCAGGTGGCGTCCATTTTTCGTTCTGCGATTCGTCAGTTCAGAACAAAGAGCAAAGAATTTTACATGCTTTGAAGAAGTACGGAAGCAGATTGTCCCAGGACCACCCTAGATCTCCTGTCACAGCTGCGTAGCGGTCGAAATCTTCGGCGGAGCCGCGCGTATAGACCATTCCATCTGGCGCCGAATAATTCAACAGAGAAAATTATAGGAGTTGGACGCGAACCCACTGTGTGCAGTACAGCCGCCCAAGACGTGCGCTGAAGGGAGCGCCTCAGCATCTTGTACATAGAACAGTTCCAAGTCTTACCTCGCGCGTATGGAACGACCCGATTGTTCAGACCAACTTGCGGCGTCGTACTGTAATTCCATTCGTAGATGGCAGGGCCAAGCAGCAAATTATCGACCAAAAAAGGAACGGAGGAGTCGATGATCCCTTCATTCCTGCACTGGAGTTAATCGCACTCATTATTAGAGAGATGGACTTGGTGGGAACTGACGATACGCCTGCTTCAAGTATGAGAACAGAGAAGTTTGAGTTCTCAGTCAACCTATTGGCGACGACGTTTCCCGCGGCACCAGCTAGTTTTCATCGTTCGTCAGGATTCGCAGCTCATCGTCGCGAATCATACCTCCAACGATGACGAAGTCATATTCGAGGCCAGGGAGATCGGACACGGCCTCGTAAATCTTGGCGACGGAATGCCCAACGAGCACCAGCGCAATCAGCAGAACCCAAGAGAGGCGCATATTCTGCATGCAGTTCCTCGTGAAGCGAGTACAGCATATATATAGCCTTGCACAAGTCCCGAAGCCTTTGCTCGGCACAGGCTCCCGCCTTCTCGATCGGTCAGCAACTGAACCATAAGAAGAACTAGTGAGGGAAAGCCAAGGCTTTTGAGGCTTCACAGAAATAGAAGAAACGCGGGGGCAGTCTGGATGGTCGCGCCATTGAATTGTCGTGTGAGCAAGAAAATCATATATAGCGTTAGAAAGGCCCAAGTCTGGAGCCTTTACTCGGCACAGTCTCCGTGTTCTGGATGTGTCAGCGGCTGAACCCCAGGAAGAGCTAGTGAGGGAAAGATAAGATATTTGGAGACTCCGCGGAAATAGAAGAAACGCAGGAAGAGTCTGGAAGGTCGCGCCACTCGGCGGTTAAACGTAGCGATGAATTGTCGTCTTCGAATTGCGAAACGGTCTTTTTGAAGTTCCGTCCCTAGTTTCGCTTGTCCTGGGGAAAAACTCGGGACGGAAGCGCAGAAGAGCAGAAGCTTTGAGTAAACGGGGGTTGCAGGCGCCCTCAACGCCCTTGAGTCAAGGGCGTTCCCGAAGAGTGTCAGAATCTTCGAGCTAAGGAGCCAAGTCCCCAGCGGCGCAAGCCTCAGCGGCACCGGTAGCTAGTTTTGTAGTTTGTTGCTCGTGGTTTGACTTCTAAAGAAGCTTAAGAAAGCGCGGCTCGGCCCGGCCCGGGGGGGAACAAAAAAGGAATAAACGAAAAGTCGATAAGCGATCATTGCGCATGACTTGTGCGTGACCGTGCTTGGGCCTCTTGTTTGACAATGTTTCTTTCTCCATCCTCTCGTCCACCACGACCTTCACGACCGTGGGTTGCGCCGTTTTACGCGGTGCCGTCGAACGTGGAATACTGTTGACATGATTATTTCCATAACTCTGCCATAGGCAAAGTGATCATCGACTTCCTCGAAGAGTGGCGCGCAACGGGCCCACGGCCCCGGCCGCCCACCAGAACCTGACAACACCACGAAGAAGCACGGAGAGCTCAAACAGATTCGTTTCATGCTCCGCGATCGTTACGCGCAGTTCAGAGTTGAGAGTCACTTCAATTTCAACACCATCCGCTTCGCGATGGAGACGCGACCGGAATGGGATGACTGGAGGGAGCAGTTGTTCGGCGAGTGAGCGGAGAAGAACAAAAAGAATAAACTACTAAAGGTTCAGCGCGCAGAACAGAACGCGAGAAGAAACGAAGTCTGAAGTGATGCGCTCCTCTTCTCCGTCCTGTCCCCAACTCCGAGGAAGTTGATTAGAAAGTTTTCATTCCTTCCTGAGCAGCGAGCGCGTCAGTCTCCTTTGGATGTACTTATATTTAGAGCAGCCCGAGCATAAACACGGAAGGACAGTTGGCACCACGTTTCCGTATCTTCGCTCTGGCAACTTGAAGTCCATCCTTACATTGATGAACTCTTGCTTCGTAGAGTGAACTGAACGCATCATTTACGGTCGGCGGGAAGGCCACGGTTGATTTGAAAATTTCTATTCTGGGAGTGATGGCATGTCGGTCACAATTAACTGTTCTTTAATCAAATTCTTTCCGACTGCAGTTTGCTCGGAACAATTACAGGATCTTCTCTTGTTTTCCTGCCCTCGCTCGGGGCTGAGTATATACGAAAAGAGTGCGAGTGTGACTCGACCAGTCACACTCTTGGCAGGTGAGTCGCACTCTGGATGTCATCAAGTGTGAGTCACTCGCCTTCAGTGCGACTCGCTTCAAAGTGTGACAGTCTCGGGCCGTATTATTCGGATCACACCTATCACTCGCAGGATCACTCGCATCTGATCATGGTGTAAAAAATCCAAAATTGTCATATAGTCGAAAAATCATGGGAAGGAACAAAATTTGGTAAAATATGGTTACGGTTACTGTATACGGCTTGGTACGGCATACGAAACCGTACATGAGCTGCCTTGAATTGCCAGAGGCAGCACCGCGCAAGGCTTACAGCAGCCCAGATTACAGGACCAAATTAAATGTTAGATCAATTGAGACAACGCTGTTGTATCGGTTGTTCCAAATGAAAAAATAATACTTAGAGTCGAATTTGAGGAGGCACAAGACCAGAATGACGCACAAGCTATAAAGTCCAGCAACCTTTCCAGCAGAGCATCATAGGAGAAGCACTTCGTGAGAACCGTTCCCTTAACCATGAGAAATGTTTCCTTGACGGTGAGAACAGTGAACCTGCTTGGGCCAGGGATTCCCCAACAGGCATATGAGGACCAAAGTGACTCAGGAGAAAGAGGGAGGTGTATCGAGACATTAAATTATGTACGGGATCAAAATAAATCAGCGAGAAGTGGGCGTAGGAGAGCCAGTAGAGGAGTAAAGGAATTAGGGAGCTAAATTAAATCGGGTACAATATGGACTGTTCCCTACTCATCGTCATTCTCATCCTCCAGCTCCTCCAAACCCTCCAATCCCAAGCCTTCGCATTTGGCACTGCAGTGGTGTGTAGAAATGAAATTCTTGATTCCTTCCTGGCCATGATCACCAGGTCCGCTTTTTCTAGCAGAGATTTGAGTCGGTGCTGCAACTGGGATGGAAATAAGTCTCACCCTTTTGGTGTATGGGCCATCGGATCGAAAATCACATTCTTCTGCTGGCCGTTGATTCTGGCTTTCATGGCTGACACCGAAGTCAGTTTAATACCAAGGCCAAACCATTCAAGATAATGCACATACTTTGAATGTCGCACAAAACCAATGTCTGTTGACTGTAATAGTAGACAAAGTGGATGAAGGCATCTACAGTGGCAGCAAGACGACTTGTGGGTGGCTGGTAATTGCGATTGAGAGTGCCAGAGAATTTTTGGACAGATCCGGCGCGTAGAGGTTCAACGAGCCAGGTGATTCCAGCTGTGCGAACAGTGTTGATGTCTTCCTCGAAGAGACCCGCGGCAGGGCAAGGTGTGCCTTCTTCACTGACGGACTCCGTGGCAAGCCAAGCATCGGTCACGGTGAGGGCTAGCAATCCATGAGAGAGGGAGCAAAGTAAACCAGGATAGAGAACACACATGCATCGAGGTCAACATTGTTCGTCGTCCCACACTCATAGAACTTCGTCAGGAAGAATTTGACCTCCCCAGTCAGAAGAAGCTCCTGCGTGAGGAAGGTCTTGTTCTCCTCAAGCGACACAGGTGTTGCGTCGACAGACACCTGGAAAAACCGCTTCACTACGAAGAGTTCATCCAGTGTCGCAAACTGAGGGATATCAGATCGAGACACATTATAAAGAACAGAAGCACAAAACTTGCCTTATGAGCAACCTTCATCTTTCCACATGCAAGCTGCTTGTCATGGATAAACGACGGGGAAGGCAGGGAGCGCAGTGTCGAGTCGTCCAGGTCCACCTTTCCGTTGACATCACATGAGGTTGCGATCATGGACATCTGGACCTCAGTTCGGGCAGGAGGCTCTGCATGATCGGCACGGGGCTGGAAGGTCGAAACAAACACAATGGGGGCTATAACTGGAAAGGATAAATAAGAGTGCAGGAGACGAAGGACGGAGGAAGGACTTACTACGGCTGCGCTTGGAAAGTTGGCCATCATCAACATCGAGTTTACGCTTCGTGGCAGTGAGCGCAGTGCCAATCTGGACAGCCTCTCCAGTCCTGCTTGCGTACTGATAAAGAATAAATCAGGACACAATTGTGAATGAGCAGAGGAACACTCACAAAGTCCGCTTTAACGTGGAGCTCAAGATACATAACAGCGGGAAGGACACCATATTTTCGGGCTGCGGACTTGTGAGATGCAGGAATTACATGGGCTGCAGGAACATCCAGGTGCGTCTGGATAAATTCGCGAACGGTGACATCTTGGTCACAATGAAGATTAACATTGTTGTTGAGACGAAGGCGAACATCGGGCCTGAGATCTCGTAAGTCAAATTCAATGTGTATGAGAAAGACTTACAGCTGGAGACTATTGGTGTGCCTAGCCTCCCAGGCGGGAGCCGCAGCTTGAAGGAAATGCGCAATTACCCTCTCTAAATAGACAAATCATCAGCTCTGTGCGGGAAAAAACAAGTAGATGAATCGGTGCTCACCTTCCATAAGATCATCGATATCGCTCTCGAACTGATAACCCATATTGCCAATAAAAGACACCTTTCAAGGTGCGCGGTCAGCTCAAGGCCGTCGGCCCCATGGAGGAAGTGCATTGTGATGGCCATGAAAAGCTTGGCTCAAAAGCATTGCGCATGGGTCCAGTGGGCATCCCAATCTATGGATTCCGTGATCACGTCGGCATGGTTCTCTATCTAACCGTTGTCCCGAATGATCGTAATGAGGAGACCATCGGTCATGTTTATCTTGACTTTGTCGAGGTCACTGGCGGTGAGCAATATTGTTGTCTGCCAATCAATAACTCAGCTCTACAATGCAGAAATGCCGGTACAGCTTACTTTCGATGGTGGCACAGAGACTCATGAAAGCAATTCAGCAAGAACTTCGGTGCGGATTTGTACCATCAAAGACATGGATGCAAATTAAACTGAGCTTGGCAGTCGCTCACTCCTGGCGGACGAGCTCACTGAGCTTGATCGGCTGTCAACCGTTGCATTGAAAAGCACAGATAACATTCCGATCAAGTCTCTTTGGAGTTATTGGCAGACATATGCTGGACGCAACATCAAGCATACCCTCGTCCAAGGGAATGCGAATGGCTTGTTTTCTCCTGGCAATCCCAACCATGTGTCAGTGCCCATCCTTTGAATGTGAATTCGGGCACTCACATCATTAGCAGTAACTTGTTCCAATGGCTGTGGCCTCGTATTGTTCAGTGTCACCTCAACGAGTTCCATGACTACTGGAACACTACCCCACGTCGTTCACAGAAGGTCAAGACACTTCCAACCGTTGCACCCGAGATGGTTTTCAATTATCCGGAGAGGTACAATATGCTGCATTGTGGGACAACAGTTCCTGCAGGGCTTATTAAAGAACTGCGAGCTACGCACCTCAACAAGACTCGCGCCGAGGTGATGGAGTGGGTTCCGCAGGAATTCGATGAGCTAGCGTCGGCTGCATATGAGCTTATTGGATCGCCGGTGCTGCATTATACAACAGGCTGGTCGACCTTTGGCAAATTGATTGAAGTCATTGAGAGTTTGTAATGTATCTTACTGTTTCGTTGGTGAATAAATGCTTGAATTGATGGTTTTCGAGAGACATGGGAGTGAAAAAACTACAATAACTTGATCCCTACCGCCGCGCAACACAACGGCCAATTTTGTGTCACCTTTGAATTAAGGGATGTTAGAGCAGAGCTGACCAAATAGCTTCGACCCAGAAGCCGTCAAAGGACGGACAGAGGACAGTCCCCAACGACATGGTCAAGAACAAACCGGAATGGTGGCTCCGCGGATCGGACATTTCGACCGACATGCCATCATTCCCAAAATAGAAATTTTCAAATCAACCGTGGCCTTCCCGCCGACCGTACTCGGTACTTAGCGAGCACTGATTTCGGGTGGCACGGCTACCATGTTGTCGAAACGTTCAGCTCTCACGGTCAAGCTCCATGCGTAGGTACCCTACGTTCCTCAAGTTCTTTCGCACTCTAGGGTGCCCGGTCGGCGGGAAGGCCACGGTTGATTTGAAAATTTCTATTTTGGGAATGATGGCATGTCGGTCGAAATGTCCGATCCGCGGAGCCACCATTCCGGTTTGTTCTTGACCATGTCGTTGGGGACTGTCCTCTGTCCGTCCTTTGACGGCTTCTGGGTCGAAGCTATTTGGTCAGCTCTGCTCTAACATCCCTTAATTCAAAGGTGACACAAAATTGGCCGTTGTGTTGCGCGGCGGTAGGGATCAAGTTATTGTAGTTTTTTCACTCCCATGTCTCTCGAAAACCATCAATTCAAGCATTTATTCACCAACGAAACAGTAAGATACATTACAAACTCTCAATGACTTCAATCAATTTGCCAAAGGTCGACCAGCCTGTTGTATAATGCAGCACCGGCGATCCAATAAGCTCATATGCAGCCGACGCTAGCTCATCGAATTCCTGCGGAACCCACTCCATCACCTCGGCGCGAGTCTTGTTGAGGTGCGTAGCTCGCAGTTCTTTAATAAGCCCTGCAGGAACTGTTGTCCCACAATGCAGCATATTGTACCTCTCCGGATAATTGAAAACCATCTCGGGTGCAACGGTTGGAAGTGTCTTGACCTTCTGTGAACGACGTGGGGTAGTGTTCCAGTAGTCATGGAACTCGTTGAGGTGACACTGAACAATACGAGGCCACAGCCATTGGAACAAGTTACTGCTAATGATGTGAGTGCCCGAATTCACATTCAAAGGATGGGCACTGACACATGGTTGGGATTGCCAGGAGAAAACAAGCCATTCGCATTCCCTTGGACGAGGGTATGCTTGATGTTGCGTCCAGCATATGTCTGCCAATAACTCCAAAGAGACTTGATCGGAATGTTATCTGTGCTTTTCAATGCAACGGTTGACAGCCGATCAAGCTCAGTGAGCTCGTCCGCCAGGAGTGAGCGACTGCCAAGCTCAGTTTAATTTGCATCCATGTCTTTGATGGTACAAATCCGCACCGAAGTTCTTGCTGAATTGCTTTCATGAGTCTCTGTGCCACCATCGAAAGTAAGCTGTACCGGCATTTCTGCATTGTAGAGCTGAGTTATTGATTGGCAGACAACAATATTGCTCACCGCCAGTGACCTCGACAAAGTCAAGATAAACATGACCGATGGTCTCCTCATTACGATCATTCGGGACAACGGTTAGATAGAGAACCATGCCGACGTGATCACGGAATCCATAGATTGGGATGCCCACTGGACCCATGCGCAATGCTTTTGAGCCAAGCTTTTCATGGCCATCACAATGCACTTCCTCCATGGGGCCGACGGCCTTGAGCTGACCGCGCACCTTGAAAGGTGTCTTTTATTGGCAATATGGGTTATCAGTTCGAGAGCGATATCGATGATCTTATGGAAGGTGAGCACCGATTCATCTACTTGTTTTTTCCCGCACAGAGCTGATGATTTGTCTATTTAGAGAGGGTAATTGCGCATTTCCTTCAAGCTGCGGCTCCCGCCTGGGAGGCTAGGCACACCAATAGTCTCCAGCTGTAAGTCTTTCTCATACACATTGAATTTGACTTACGAGATCTCAGGCCCGATGTTCGCCTTCGTCTCAACAACAATGTTAATCTTCATTGTGACCAAGATGTCACCGTTCGCGAATTTATCCAGACGCACCTGGATGTTCCTGCAGCCCATGTAATTCCTGCATCTCACAAGTCCGCAGCCCGAAAATATGGTGTCCTTCCCGCTGTTATGTATCTTGAGCTCCACGTTAAAGCGGACTTTGTGAGTGTTCCTCTGCTCATTCACAATTGTGTCCTGATTTATTCTTTATCAGTACGCAAGCAGGACTGGAGAGGCTGTCCAGATTGGCACTGCGCTCACTGCCACGAAGCGTAAACTCGATGTTGATGATGGCCAACTTTCCAAGCGCAGCCGTAGTAAGTCCTTCCTCCGTCCTTCGTCTCCTGCACTCTTATTTATCCTTTCCAGTTATAGCCCCCATTGTGTTTGTTTCGACCTTCCAGCCCCGTGCCGATCATGCAGAGCCTCCTGCCCGAACTGAGGTCCAGATGTCCATGATCGCAACCTCATGTGATGTCAACGGAAAGGTGGACCTGGACGACTCGACACTGCGCTCCCTGCCTTCCCCGTCGTTTATCCATGACAAGCAGCTTGCATGTGGAAAGATGAAGGTTGCTCATAAGGCAAGTTTTGTGCTTCTGTTCTTTATAATGTGTCTCGATCTGATATCCCTCAGTTTGCGACACTGGATGAACTCTTCGTAGTGAAGCGGTTTTTCCAGGTGTCTGTCGACGCAACACCTGTGTCGCTTGAGGAGAACAAGACCTTCCTCACGCAGGAGCTTCTTCTGACTGGGGAGGTCAAATTCTTCCTGACGAAGTTCTATGAGTGTGGGACGACGAACAATGTTGACCTCGATGCATGTGTGTTCTCTATCCTGGTTTACTTTGCTCCCTCTCTCATGGATTGCTAGCCCTCACCGTGACCGATGCTTGGCTTGCCACGGAGTCCGTCAGTGAAGAAGGCACACCTTGCCCTGCCGCGGGTCTCTTCGAGGAAGACATCAACACTGTTCGCACAGCTGGAATCACCTGGCTCGTTGAACCTCTACGCGCCGGATCTGTCCAAAAATTCTCTGGCACTCTCAATCGCAATTACCAGCCACCCACAAGTCGTCTTGCTGCCACTGTAGATGCCTTCATCCACTTTGTCTACTATTACAGTCAACAGACATTGGTTTTGTGCGACATTCAAAGTATGTGCATTATCTTGAATGGTTTGGCCTTGGTATTAAACTGACTTCGGTGTCAGCCATGAAAGCCAGAATCAACGGCCAGCAGAAGAATGTGATTTTCGATCCGATGGCCCATACACCAAAAGGGTGAGACTTATTTCCATCCCAGTTGCAGCACCGACTCAAATCTCTGCTAGAAAAAGCGGACCTGGTGATCATGGCCAGGAAGGAATCAAGAATTTCATTTCTACACACCACTGCAGTGCCAAATGCGAAGGCTTGGGATTGGAGGGTTTGGAGGAGCTGGAGGATGAGAATGACGATGAGTAGGGAACAGTCCATATTGTACCCGATTTAATTTAGCTCCCTAATTCCTTTACTCCTCTACTGGCTCTCCTACGCCCACTTCTCGCTGATTTATTTTGATCCCGTACATAATTTAATGTCTCGATACACCTCCCTCTTTCTCCTGAGTCACTTTGGTCCTCATATGCCTGTTGGGGAATCCCTGGCCCAAGCAGGTTCACTGTTCTCACCGTCAAGGAAACATTTCTCATGGTTAAGGGAACGGTTCTCACGAAGTGCTTCTCCTATGATGCTCTGCTGGAAAGGTTGCTGGACTTTATAGCTTGTGCGTCATTCTGGTCTTGTGCCTCCTCAAATTCGACTCTAAGTATTATTTTTTCATTTGGAACAACCGATACAACAGCGTTGTCTCAATTGATCTAACATTTAATTTGGTCCTGTAATCTGGGCTGCTGTAAGCCTTGCGCGGTGCTGCCTCTGGCAATTCAAGGCAGCTCATGTACGGTTTCGTATGCCGTACCAAGCCGTATACAGTAACCGTAACCATATTTTACCAAATTTTGTTCCTTCCCATGATTTTTCGACTATATGACAATTTTGGATTTTTTACACCATGATCAGATGCGAGTGATCCTGCGAGTGATAGGTGTGATCCGAATAATACGGCCCGAGACTGTCACACTTTGAAGCGAGTCGCACTGAAGGCGAGTGACTCACACTTGATGACATCCAGAGTGCGACTCACCTGCCAAGAGTGTGACTGGTCGAGTCACACTCGCACTCTTTTCGTATATACTCAGCCCCGAGCGAGGGCAGGAAAACAAGAGAAGATCCTGTAATTGTTCCGAGCAAACTGCAGTCGGAAAGAATTTGATTAAAGAACAGTTAATTGTGACCGACATGCCATCACTCCCAGAATAGAAATTTTCAAATCAACCGTGGCCTTCCCGCAGACCGTAACCGAGTGAGCACGATTTTATTTTTACATTACTCGTACTGGCAGACAACTTGAAGCTGATCACAGAGTTCCTCGAAGAGTGGCGCGCGAACCCACCCAAACGTAACAAGATCGGAAAACGGCACGGAGAGCTCAAACAAATTTGTTCCCTGCTACAAGCTCGATATCCGCAGTCCAAAGCCGGGACCCACTTCAATTTTAACACCATTCGAGCTGCGATGAAGAGACGGGGGCCGGAATGGGCTGGCTGGGAAAAGGAATTCAAGAGGACCAATCTCAGAATCACGTTTAATCTAGAGCGGAATTAACAAGGGCGAGGTGTCGACGACATAGTTTATTTCGACTCAAATTTTATAAATGCCGGACTCGTACTGTGCAGGCGATTACACTATTCTTTGACAATTTTACAGAACGATTGTTTAGAAAACGCAGTGAGTGAATCCTGACTTCACGGCCGAAAACGCTTGGAATTTCAAACTTGTCGAATGTTCGAAACTAGTATATGGGCACATGCGCCTCGGATGCCCCATCCGAACCCGACTCTTGGAAGAAACGGACAGGATTTGAGGAAGATATGAGCTAAATACTAAGGCATGCATTTTTGATGTCAATGATAAAATAAAAAAGGTGATCGGCGCCTTAAGTTCCCCAAATAGCTGTAATTTACTGTCGAAAATAGGGGGTCTGTACATTGTGGAAAGGCATCAGCTACCTTTGCTCCTTCGTTATCACTGGCAACTTTTGTTATATTATCAAAGCCGAAGATTCTGACTCAAACAATCCGGATAATTATGCTCTATCCAGTCAGTTATATTTTTTTGAATAAATTAGTGCTAGCTTTCAGCCGGACGAGAAAAACCAGCGCTGCGGCGCCCATGGCAATCGAGCCCGCGTAGAACATCGCTGGGTGGTATGCCGACAGCGTACCGTCAGCCCCGCCGTATGCATTCAGCAAATAGCCCGCAATTGGTGCTCCCTGGAATTCGTATTAGATATACCAGACAGTTAAGGAGCATGAGATGCGGACCATGAGATACCCGCCGACCCAGCCAGTGACAATCATCCCCAACGTAACACTAACGCGGGCAGAACCAAAGACTGCACCCACCACGGTTGGCATCATGGAAAAAAATCCGCCGTTGGCAACACCATTGATAACAACAAAGACGATGAGCGGGGCGAGGGATGTTGAGACAGGCCAGATGGCGAGCATACTGATGGCAGTGAGAATAAGTGCGAGCAACAGGACGTTCACGGGTCCGATACGGTCGCTCGCAAAGCCGAATCCCAAACGGCCGAGGGCAGAGGCAAAGTTAAACCCCCCGACAAGACCAGCGGCGACGCTCGGAGAGAGCCCGAGCGAGGCGGAGTACAGCGGGAGAAAGAACGGCGGTACAAAGAGTGGGAATGTGCCGAAAGCGCCTGCGAAGAAAAGGACAATGAAACGAAAGTCGTGAAATAAGGACCTGAATTAATTTAGATGAGTCGTTTGAATAATGGTGCACATACCACTCGATGAATCCAGCTGTTCGGATCGTGGTACGTTCTTTTATGAGCCAGGCGGCGGGGAGTCCTGTCCCAAGGGTGAGGAGACCCATGATGCGGAATGTCCACGGAACCCCAGCAGACTGAATGAGGGCATTCATAACGAAGCTGGTGACTGCTCCACCTAGGCCGCCACCCGCGTACGCGACGCCATTGGCGAGACCCCGACGTTTTGTAAAGTATTGTGCAGGCATAACGGAGGCGACCTGCTGGTCAGTTTCGTTGTTCGCGCCAGCAGAACAGCACATACCATAAAACATAAACTGTCGAATCGTCAACACCGAATCACACACACCCGCATGACACTTGCCTGGTACCGATGCCCGTAATTATACCAGTGGTCACAAACAGTGCGCCGATATTCTTAGTCGCAAAACTGCTCAGGATTTCTCCTAAGCCAACGAGGGAGATGCCCGCGAGCGCAGTCCGTCTGGCTCCAAAGAATCGAATGACCCTGGCATTAATGATCGCCAGGCCAGAGACACAAGCAACCGTTAAGGATCCTACGAAAGATAGCGTCGAGGGAGATGAGAGACCCTGTTTGACGAGAGCAGCCTGTGAAGGATGCAGGTAAGACACTTGCGCACCGAAATCACGTAAGAAATCCAACCTGGATAAGTCCCCAGTTATAGCTCGTTCCAACGGACCACCATGCTAGATCGTAGGGGGTAAATTGGGCTGGTACCATAAAACGCCAAAATGACGAACCGAGAACTGCACACGCGAAGACAACCACCCATCCATAACCACCATCGGGAATCTGAGATTCCGAGTCTGGCGCACTGTCACGGGTATGAGGCTCCTGTGATTCTTGATTGGTTTGCGACCGCCCAGAGCGGCGGTCAAGCTCTATAGATCCTCCAGGCAATGCAATGGTTTCTGACATGGAGTCAGCCGGCGAGTCGCGATTCGAGTCACTGAAAATTTGCTTGCAGCCAACGGCTGATCTGGCTTGTGATTTGATGTCCGACGGTCGCATTTTCCTATTTTCCGTGCTGACTGAAAAGGAGTTGTTCGCCGAGCGCATAGAGGTGGGCGGCCGAAAAATCCGTGAAATTGACCTCTTTTCGGACTTAGCTCGGAGTCCGGTCCGACCACGTTTGGGTTTGAGTAGTAGGTTTCTTTTTTCAGGTCTTATATCCCACTTTTTGCTGCAAGTGAATAGAGAAACCACCCCATTTATAGGGCATCAGAAGCGGCCTAAGTAGTTTCCATAATATTTACTGAGCATGCAATAAAGATATGGGATAATTCAACCTGCGTGCCGTCGGTCCGAATAATGGCGGCAAGCAATCCATCATCATGACCAACATCACACAAAAATTTGGCTGCGGGCAACGGTCCGCAACCGGTCGGTCCGAGTTCCTTGGGGGGGTGTACAGCCACCGCTAAGATTTGTTGATTTCAGGAACTTTCGGCCCACCGCGAACGGAACCAGCAGAACAGCGACAGAGTGCGTTGCCGCGCTTGCTCTGACCAACGATGCAAGCGAGTTCTTTGAACACTTTTTATTCACCAGTATAGTTACAGCTAATGTCGGAACCGAAGGCGCGACGAAAAATTTCCTGATTTGGACACATTTTGGGATCCGAAACCAATTCCCTCATATCTCCCTCATTTCGCGTCGGATTACCACGTTTTATGGGTCATTCTTTTGGAATAATTACAGTGCAATTAGTGATAGAGCCAGATCTCCTAAATTATATTTTCTTTCCACCAGATGACATGGGGTCCTGGTTTGAGCCTAAAATGTTCTACAGTAGCATGCCCTAGTCCAAACAAGCTAGAAATTTGGGAGGGGTGGCTCTGATGTTATTTGAAGAGGGTGATAGAGCCAAATTTGCCTATTTTTAAATCAGGGAATTGTTATTGTACCAAATGGTCTCCAAGGCTTAGACCACAATAACTCCCCCAGCTTTCAACTAAAATCCTTGCAAATTCAGGAGGGGCGACTCTGATACCACTTGAAGAGGGTGATAGAGCCAGATTTGCAGATTTTTTAATCTGAGAATTGTGATTGCACTAACTGGTTTCCAAGGCTTAGACCACAATAAGTCCCTCAGTTTTCAACTAAAATCCTTGAAACAAAGGACTATGGTGTCAATCTAGAGTCCAACTGTAAGGGCAACCTCAGCTCGGCGCGGAGCGCGAGAGACTAGCGGGAGAATCCGAAGCAAACTCAATTCAAGGGACTAAATACAGAGTTCTAGAATACGCACCTAGCGGGAGAATCCGAAGAGAAGAAAGGATAAGGATTCCCACGCTAGGCGAGGTTTTTATAGGTACTAGCCAGTAGCACGTGTCCGGAGGGATCGGCAGTGGTCTCGAGCTTGATCGCACAGCATGTGCCAGTGAGAGCGACCGAACAGAGGGGGACAGAGGGGAACGGAGTCCGGAGAGATGGGAGGTGACGTTCCGGGTGGAGGCGTAGGTTGAGGTGCGGGTCCGGAGGCCGGACAGTCGGGCGAGGCCGGACGAAGGATCGGACGAGGCAGTGGGGCAGTGCGATGGGCAGGAGCCGGACGGGCGGACGGACGGACGGACGGACGGACGGGCGGTTGCCCTGACATCACCCCCCCCTTGGAATGCGGCGTCCCGACGCATGAATCGGACCTGGGCGTCGCGCCTCCGGAACGAGAGCGAGTCGAAAGCGGCCGAGGCGATCCGGCGCGGGGCGTTAGGGTAGCGGCGGTAGTAGGCATCAATAGCGTCTCGGGCGAAGACGTCGGAGTGCTTTACCCATTTATTGTGTTCCGGGCCGTAGCCTTTCCACCGCACCATGTACCAGAGGCTGCCATAACGGACCTTCGCTTCTAGGATCTCTTCGACCTCCCATTGAACGTCGTGGTCCGTCTGAAGGACGGGTGGGGGTTCGTCGTTCCAGGGGCGTCCGGGGAACGGGTCCGGTTCCGCGAGCTGGAGTTTCACCACCGGGAAGACCGGGTGGAGCTGGGAGTACCGGGGGGGAAGCTCGAGTTTGTACGCACCCTTTCCGACAACCTTCACGACTTTGAAGGGGCCGAGGCGTTTGTCCGCGAATTTGACGGACGGACGGGTCGTTCGGATGTCGGAGGCGTCCAGCCAGACTCGGTCGCCTACTTTGATCTCCGGGGCGGGCGTGCGTCGGCGATCGTAGTACAGCTTGAACTCGTCCTTGGCTTTAACGAGCGCGGCTTTGGCTTCCGAAACTCCGGACGCGATCCGGTCGCGGAACTCGTTCGCGGACTCCACGTTCGAGCGCAGTCCGTTGGGCTCAAACCCCATCCGGGGGAGCCTTCCGGTGTCCGTCATGAACGGAACTTGCTGTGTCGAGGAGTGGACGTGGTTGTTGTACGCGAACTCCGCGGCCGGGAGGAGCTCGTCCCAGTCGTCTTGTTTGTAGTTCGTGAAGATCCGGACGAACTGCTCGAGTTCCTGATTGACGCGCTCGGTCTGGCCGTCGGTCTGCGGGTGGTAGGCGGTGGAGGTCGCTGGTTCTATCCCGATGAGGCGCCACAGTTCCGTAGTGAATTCCGCGACGAACTGCGGCCCACGGTCGGAGATATATTTCTGGGGGGTTCCGTGGTGCCTCCAGACGTTCCGGTAGTAGAGCCGAGCGGCTCCGACTGCGCCAAGGCCGGTGTGGCACTCGTTGAAATGGGCCCGCTTACCCAGGACATTGACCACGACCATAACGGCGTCGAAGCCGTGCGCGTCCGGGAGCTCGACGATGAAGTCCACCGAGACAGTGTCCCATCGTTCTTCCGGAATCTCGGTCGGGTGGAGCTCTCCGTGGGGTAGCTTCCGGAGTGCCTTCGTCCGGTTGCACGGGTCGCAAGTTCGGACATATTGGTCGACGTGACGGGACAGCTGGGGCCACCAGTAATTCCGGGAGATGAGCTCGAGGGTTTTGAAGCATCCGGCGTGTCCGGCGACCCGGGTGTCGTGGTGCAGGGCGATGATCCGGCGCCGGAGGTCCTTATTCCGCGGTACGACGATCTTACCGCGGTAGTAAAGGAGCCCTTCTGCGACACGCCACTCGGACGACCGGGGGGGGCGGACGTTCCGGTTCTTGAGGAGCTCTCGCGCGACAAGCGCGACGGGGTCCTCAAGGTCCGGTTCACCCGTGAAGGCCTCCCGGACGTCGCGAAGGAGGGGGACCTCAGGTCCGGCTACCACGACGCCTTCTAGCGCGCGGACATGGAACAAGTCCGGGCGAAGAAGGGTAACGTCTGTGTTGTCCAAGCCTACCCCGTGGTCCGGGCGACGGGACAGTGCGTCCGGACGGCCCATGAGGCGTCCGGGCTGGTGGTGGAGTGCGAAGTCAAACCGGGACAGGTACAGGGACCACCGCGCCTGCCTCCGGTTCAAGTTCTGTGCCTTCCGGAAGTACTCCAAGTTTTTGTGGTCCGTCCAGATCTCAACCGGATGCTGCGTACCTTCGAGGAAGTGTCGCCACTCCTCTAGGGCCCGGATGATCGCAAGCATCTCCTTGTCGTGGATCTCGTAGTTGCGCTGGACGTCACTCAGACTCTTGGAGTAAAACGCGACCGGATGCCACTTCCCGTTCGCGTCCGGCTGAGACAGGACGGCTCCGGTGGCGTAGTCGGAGCTGTCCGCCTCGACCCGGTACGGGCGCGACTCGTCGGGCAGGACCAAGACGGGCTCCGCGGTCACCGCATCCTTGAGGGCTTGGAAGGCGGCGGCCGCGGCAGCGGTCCAGGTCCAAGCGACGCTCTTCTTTGTGAGGTCGAAGAGGGGCCGCGCTATGTCCGAGAACGCCCGGATGAACCTCCGGTAGAAGTTCGTGAAGCCAAGGAACTGCTGCACGTCCTTCTTGTTCTCCGGAGCAGGCCAGGCAGCGACTCCGGCGACCTTGACCGGGTCCATCTCGACGTGGTTGTGCGAGATGATGACGCCGAGGTACTCGATCGACGACTTCTCGAATTCGCACTTCTCCGGCCGGAGGTAAAGCTTGTGCGCCCGGAGCCGCCGGAGGACTTCTCGGACGATCTCTCGGTGGCGCGCAAGATCGGAGTGAGCGATGAGGATGTCGTCAAGGTATACCATGACATCTCCGGAGAGGATGAGGTCTTGGAAGATGTCGTTCATCATCGTCTGGAACGTGGCCGGAGAGTTGGTGAGGCCGAAGTACATCACCAGGGGCTCGAAGAGCCCTCGGTTGGTACGGAACGCAGCCTTCCACTCGTCGCCTTCTCGGATCCGGACGTTGTTGAAGCCCCACCGGACGTCGAGTTTCGTGAAGAACCGGGCTCCCTTGAGGCGGTTGATGAGGTCGTTAATCAGCGGGAGTGGATACCGGTTCTTTACGGTCATCGCGTTGAGCGCCCAGTAGTCCTGGACGAACCGGAGGCTTCCGTCCTTCTTTTTGATGAAGAAGACTGGAGACGCCATCGGGGATTGGGACGGACGGATCCGGCCGGTGCTCAGCCCGTCCTCGATGAACGCGTCAAGTTCCTTCTGCTCAAGGGGGGAGATTGGGTAGACCTTGCAGTTGGCCGGTTTCGCATCCGGAACGAGTTCGATGGCGTGGTCCCACGTCCGACGCTCCGGTAACGCGTCGAACGACTCCTTATCGAAAATGTCGGAGAAATCCTCTGCCCACGCCGGAACCGAGGTCTCAGGCGAGGCCGAGTTCCGGGCGTAGGCCTCCGCGAGCCGTTGAGAGACGGTGCTACCCGCGCGGATCTCTTCGGTCGGAGCGAACGCGGTGTAGAGGATCCGGTCGCCTTCCTCGAGCTCGTCATCGTCCTCGTCCTCGTCGTCCGGGTCCGGAGTGAGGTCCGGAAAGTCGTCTCCGTCGACGTCCGGATCGTACCCATCGTCTCCGCACCACTCCTCCGAGTCAATGGCACAGATAGACGGGACGGGACCTTCGCGGAGCTGCCGGAGGATCGCGGTGGAGATCTTCGCGTTGCGACGGACGGCGCAAAGCTCCTCTCGGCAAGTGCTGCAGCTGGTCGGGCAGCGGGTCATCCGGACTTCCTTGGTCTCCCAGTCGATCTCCGGGTTGTGCTTCTGAAGCCAGGAGTAACCGAGGATGACGTGCTGCTTCCCGAGCCGCGTTACGGCGAGTTGGATGTGTTCGGAGTGTCCCTTGTAGTTGACGACCATATCAACTACGCCGGAAATGCCTCCGGATGCATTGGGCGTGCCGTCGACGTTGAGGACCGGAATAGGCTGGGAGAGCTTCCGGACGGGAAGGTTACGGGAGATCACGTACTCCGAGTCGATGAAGTCTCCGGTCGCTCCGCAGTCGACCAGACCCTTCACGGACATCGTAGCCGCGGTCTCTACCGATTGCATCTCTAACGGAATGTGTAGGGAGTTCCGGCCCTCGACGGAGTCAATAACATACCGCTGGGGCAGTTTGCGCTCCCACCTAGGGCGGCGGACGCGGGGAATGGAAGGGGTTTTTGCCTCCGGGGCGGGAATAGGGGGCTCCGGCTTGGTGGCGGAAGCCGGAACAGGGGGTGCGCCTTTCGTTTCAACTGCTGATTTATTGGGTATATCTTTGTACAAGCAGGAGTAACGATTGGGGGACGCGACCGAGGGCGCACCGCTCACTCGGCCGGGTCCGGAAAACCCTCCGGCTCCGCGTCTCCGGCTTCCGGCTCGGTCGGAAGCCCAGCGGTGGTAGAGAGGCGTGCGAAGAGTTCTCCGAGGAGGTCGTCACCGAGTTGACGGATGACCTCGTCCAGGACGTCTGCGTGCCGGACGTCCGAGGGAGTCGGGCAGTCTCGGGCGAGGTGTCCGGCCGCACCGCAACGGAAGCAAGTGCGCGGCGTGAAGCGTGCGTGGGTCCGGTCGACTTCCATCGGGATGCCGGGCGGAAGGGCGGGCGTCGGCGCGGCTCTGGGAGCAGGCGTGAAGGAGGGGACTGGGAGGAACGTCCCAGTGCGAGGGCGTGCGGCCGGAGCCGGGGCGCGAGTTGGAGGTGCTCCTGCTCGGACACGGGCGAGGGCGTCGTACTGGCGGAAGGCGCGGAGACGCCATCCGGCGTAGTCTAGTAGTGCCGGAGCGGTCCCGGACGTGGTGATCGCCGCGTTAATCCGCGGGTCGAGCCCTGCTCGGTACTTGGTGACGCGAACGAGCGGATCTGTGTACCCGGCCGTGGCGGCGAGTTCCTCGAAGTCGTCCGTGTACCGGTAAACGTCGCGGGAGCCCTGGTAGTAGCTATGGGTCTCCAGCCGGAGGAGAGCTTGGTCTTGCTCGTTTTCCTCTACGAACCGGAGCCGGAACTCGGACTCGAATTCCGCCCAGGACGGGAATGGGAACGGAACGATTGCGGACTGTCGCTCGGCCCATCGTCCGGCCGCGTCTCGCGCCATAAAGGACATGGCGTACCGCACGAGTTTTTCCTCAACGACCTGTCCGTGGACCATGAAGGCTTCCGGAACCAGTCGGAGGTATGTGAGGACGGAGTGGAGGAACATCCGTCCTTGAGTCCGGTCGCCATCGAAAACGGCCGGGGGGTTCGGTCGGAGAACCGATTTTGCTGCGGGGGTGAGGGTGGTGAAGTCTGGACCCACCGCCGGAGCCGGAACGGCAGGGACGGGGGCAGTCGCGGGTGGATTTTGGCTGTTGTGTAAAACGCGGAGGAGTAGGGCTTCGATGTTCGCGAGAGAGCCTTCTACCGCGGTCAGCCGGGATTCGGGGTCGGTAGCCGGGTCCGGGATGTAAACATCCGGGAGCTCGGGTGGCGCGGACCCGTTTCCGGGCGTCGGGGCGTCCATCAAGGAGGGGGGGTCGAGATTGGAAGTGGGGGAGGCCGGAGCGCTAGCGCAGCGGTCCGAGTCCGAGTCTACACCGAACTTCGCAATCTTGACCAGTTGATCCCTTAGATCCTTTCTTCTGCTGTAAGGGCAACCTCAGCTCGGCGTGGAGCGCGAGAGACTAGCGGGAGAATCCGAAGCAAACTCAATTCAAGGTACTAAATACAGAGTTCTAGAATACGCACCTAGCGGGAGAATCCGAAGAGAAGAAAGGATAAGGATTCCCACGCTAGGCGAGGTTTTTATAGGTACTAGCCAGTAGCACGTGTCCGGAGGGATCGGCAGTGGTCTCGAGCTTGATCGCACAGCATGTGCCAGTGAGAGCGACCGGACAGAGGGGGACGGAGGGGAACGGAGTCCGGAGAGATGGGAGGTGACGTTCCGGGTGGAGGCGTAGGTTGAGGTGCGGGTCCGGAGGCCGGACAGTCGGGCGAGGCCGGACGAAGGATCAGACGAGGCAGTGGGGCAGTGCGATGGGCGGGAGCCGGACGGGCGGACAGACGGACGGACGGACGGGCGGTTGCCCTGACACCAACCTTCAAATTATGAAGTTATTTCGTTCAAAAAGGTGTCTCAGAAACGCTCCAATCAGAGTGTGTCGCGTCTGCATATGTCAAGGACTGTCAATTCAATCACATCAGTTGCACTCACAGTCACAGTGGTCTTTGTTCTCTGGCACAGACACTGACCAATAGGTTACTTGCCAAGGCTCGAGCTAAGTCTGCAGAGAAAACTCAGATGGTTTCCAAGCTTCAAGAGGCTCTCCAGCTGCTGAGTCCACATTCTGAATTCCGAGTCTTCTCATGTTAACAGTTCTCATTTTCGCCTCGATTTCCCTGACTTTGAAACTCCAATGGCACCACCTTCGGATACTGAGGAAGGTGTTGCTCCTTCTGCACCTCAAACTCGCTCCAGGAAGCAGACAGTATCCAATGTATTGAAGTCCGAGTCTTCCTGTCAACAAACCTGTGAAGAAGCCAGGGCATAACCCGAGATCTATGTCTCTCAAAGCTCTCAAAAAGATGCCCACACCGAAGCCTACAGATGGCAACAACTCGGGAATTAGACCGAAGAGCAGATACAAAAACCTGTGTCATTCTCTTACCATCGATAAGTATATTTCAGAGAAAAAGAAGAAAAGTGCCATTTAATATGATTTGGATGGTGTCGAAGTTGTTCTGCTAATTGGCACTGTGTTTAGTTTTATTCTTTCATTGATTTGTACAATAAAACCTGCCCAGAAATTGTACGAACACAACAGGTACACTGTTTGAACCTCCAGATGAGTTTTTTCCTACTAAGCTCCGAGTCGAGACAAGAAGCAAGGGAACTTAGATCCACTCATCATAAGTTGGGTACATGTTGAGTGTGGCTGCAGGGATAGCATGAAATCTTACAGGCTTGCTGAGCTTTCACTCTGAGTGCAGTGGCTCCATGGCAGCCATAATTTCAGGGAAGGACATATTGAGCCCATGAGAGGTCAGAAGAGCAGATCTTCCAGCTGGACCCTTGAGTCAAACATACAGCAGTGGTTCAAGCCTTGGAAACCAGTTAGTGCAATCACAATTCTCAGATCAAAAAATCTGCAAATCTGGCTCTATCACCCTCTTCAAGTGGTATCAGAGTCGCCCCTCCTGAATTTGCAAGGATTTTAGTTGAAAGCTGGGGGAGTTATTGTGGTCTAAGCCTTGGAGACCATTTGGTACAATAACAATTCCCTGATTTAAAAATAGGCAAATTTGGCTCTATCACCCTCTTCAAATGACATCAGAGCCACCCCTCCCAAATTTCTAGCTTGTTTGGACTAGGGCATGCTACTGTAGAACATTTTAGGCTCAAACCAGGACCCCATGTCATCTGGTGGAAAGAAAATATAATTTAGGAAATCTGGCTCTATCACTAATTGCGCTGTAATTATTCCAAAAGAATGACCCATAAAACGTGGTAATCCGACGCGAAATGAGGGAGATATGAGGGAATTGGTTTCGGATTCCAAAATGTGTCCAAATCAGGAAATTTTTCGTCGCGCCTTCGGTTCCGACATTAGCTGTAAATGCGTCTCGCGATACTGCCCAATAGCACGGATGCAAAATGCGTTTGAGAAATTTCATTATATACGTCCCCATATCCGAGTTGTCGTGGTATACAATAGCTACTTTTCCTCCTGGGCGGCATGGTGAGTCCCGAATCCTTGCCCTATCCTCCATCTGTCCCGTCCAGCAAGGATGTAATACCAAAATGTGGTCCGAGCCCACCGGTCTTCCACACAAGACGGTCCTCCCCTCCCATGTGCACACCATCGCCTCTCCCCTCCATCCGTACAAGACCCCTCCGTCTCTCCATCCCCCTCCTTCGTTCGCGTACTTCATCTCCATCTCTCCGTAAACATTCGCCCCGCAGGTCGCATTAGATCGATCGTCGTCGTGGCGTAGAGGCGTAGCGCATAGTATGGTGTGATGTGGAAAGAGGATGGGGGATACATAAATAGATGAGACCAGACGAGATATGGAGCACCAAGTTATGTAAAGCATCAAGCCGAGGTGTAGGGTAGATGGATAGATAGATAGATAGATAGGGCGTGCACGGGAAGATCTCGAGTCGTAGAGGTGGAATGTAGGTGTAGATGAAGATTCAAGGGCGTGTGCAGATAGAGCAGGCGCAGGGGGTGTGTGCAATGAAGCAAGCAGAAGGAGAACAGGACATGCGGTTCTAGGTAGGGAGACTCGTTGACAAAGAAAAGAATTAGAAAATTGAAAAGGAAAATGGAGAAAAGTGCATGGTCTAGGTAAATTGCGGGTGGCGGGTCGTAGTCATGGTAGAGGCGTAGGAGCGTAGAAGCGTAGAATGGTCGGGGCATGAAATATCGGGGGCGGTGTCGAGGGGTGCAAGGTAAGTGAGTGCGTCATCGCGCGGCTATACGCAAGTTGCTGGTGGTCGTGGTGTGAGCTCTCCAGAGCCACATCGCCCGTTTACTGGGCACCGACGGCCCACCCCCACACGCGGAAGAACAGCATGAGCGCGGCGCCGGAGATGATCGGCAGCGTGAGGTTGTCGTCGAGGCCGCCGAGGTCTACAAGATGGGTTAGCGGGAGATCGGGATGGGGGCAGATGATACGGCAAAAGTACGAAATAGTAGCATGGAAACAGAGGCAGGGATGGAGGGGCCCAAGAACAAAAACAAGATCGAGAACGTGCGTCGCGCGCCCCTCTCCATCCTCGTCAAAAAGCGAGGGAATGGATGAAGCAAAGAAAGATCGGGAACGTGCGTCGCCCGCCCCGCTGCTTCCACCTCCACCCCGTCCTTCACCTTCTGCGCCCTCCGTCTCTCAAAGGAGAACATAGAATGCCGCCGCTTGCACCACCACACCACCGCGCCTCCGCCAAGGCTTAGCACATAAAAACATCGAGGACCGCACAGGCCGGCCCCCTCCACACAACACCACCACCGCACTATGCTTCCGCCCTGACGCAAAGAAGTATCCAACCGGAATAACAAGGACGAAGGCGGGCGGCCCCACTACTTCCTCGCATTAGTCCCTCCCCTCCCCGGCGCCCGAGCCCAGATAAAAGGGCGCATCTCGCTCCCCACGTCACCCCCACCCCAACGTCGCAGCGCAGCGCCACCACCCCTCCTAAAAAAAACCAAGACCACGCAGCGAGCGTGCGCCACACCCAAACCGCTCCCCCGCCAACCCAACAAACTCGCACCCGCACCGCAAAACCACATCCAACCAAAACGCACACCAAATCCTCGAAAAACAGAGAAAACCCGCGACTCACCCAACGCCTCCGCCACCCCGCTCACCACCCCCGCACACAGAACGAGCGCCACCAGGCCCACTACCCCATCTACACCGAACCGCGCCGGCGTCGTCGCGTGTTGCACCTGCAAGGGCGTGTCAGTAAGGTCGAAATCTCTATCTCTAACCGTCCGCCTGCTCTTCCTCAAGCGCTGTCGCGTCGTTGCCCCCAAAAGGAAGCACCTCGAGAGGGAGACTCGCTTGGTGACCAGCACGACCAAGGAGCGCAGGGCCCGGCATCGCTATATTGTACAGTCGCGGAACCTCACCTGCGCATTGACCAACTTCGGAAACGGCGCCACGCCCCCAATGAGACCCTCGGGCACCCACCGCCGCGCCCAGTCGCCCCCCTCGCTGCGGAGGTACTGCCCTGCGATGGAGTACTGCGAGTGGTACCCCGAGTCTACACCCAGGCCGGGGACGCCTGTGGGAGTGGGGTTAGTATGTAGTAGATATGGGAGAAGGAAGGGAATGGAGGGAGGAGGAGAGGGGAGAAGGGTGTAGATAGGAGGGCCAGAAGGTGGGTGGGAGGGCCTAACAGAAGGCAAGTACGAGAAGTCTCGTCCTCCAAGTCCGAATCAATGTGAAGCCCAGGTCCAGGCGGAAGCAGAACGAAAACAAAAAACGCACCCTCCGCAACAGCCCGCATCTCCGCCACGCCCTTCAGCCCCGCCAGGCCGAGCCAAAACGCCAGCGCCACGAGCGAGCCCGTGACACACGCCGCCGCGAAGCCCGCGCTGCTCTTCCGCGGCGCGAACGGCGTCTTGAGCCTCCGCACCGTCTTGAGGCCTTTCGGGTTCTCCTTGATGTGCCCGTTCGCGTGCCCGTTTGCGCCGTTCGCGTGTCCGTTGGCGGAGCCGTTAGCTGGTGCCGGCGGTGCGGCGAGGAGGAATGCAGGCACCCACACCCAGCTGGGAAGCCACGCGAGGGACACGCTCGACGGGAGCGGGGACGTGTAGGGGCCGTAGGCGCGCCCGATGGTGGAGGCCGCGGTGTCGGCCCAGGAGAGTCTGTAGGAGAGGAAAAGGGATTAATAACGAGCGGGAAGGTGGATGGATGGGAGAGGGGAGGAGGGGAAATGAACGGGAAAAAGCAAAGACAGAGCCGACGGCACCGAAAATAAGTGGGCAGGGTGAGCGGAACAGCGGACCCCAAGCACGCGCCCCCAATTACGCTCTAAACACACTCGCCGCAGGGATGCGATGTGAAATCCCCCGCGGATAATCAGCGCGCCGAGACGGACATCGTTCTAGCGAGGGTAGGCTCATAGGCTCCAATGAAATAAACGGACAACAAAAAAAACGAAAATCAATGAATCTAGGCCAAAAACGAAGTGTGGGACGCAGTCGCAGCCCGTCCACAGCCCAATCACTAGTACACCGTGCAAACGGAGAAAACACCCAACGCCGCAGCAAAAAAAGCAGACACATAAACAAACGGTAAACCCCGCCCTACATGGACCGCGACGAGCAGCACACCTGCGACAGGGTCATAAAACGAACGACAGCGCAGCGCGCGTCGTCAGCCAGGCGCGCCGCCGCAAACACAAATAGAAATAGAAGGAAAATAACAAAATCGGGACGAAGGAGGTCCACGCCAGGCGCCACGACGCACACCTCGCCGCCCCGCACACCTCCCGAAGCCACACCCTGCATCCCCGCACCACGCGAAGCCGCACGCATGGTGAGGAGGTCAAACGTGTTTCCCAGCACGGGGTGCAGTCCCTCCTGGGAGAACCCGAAACCCAAAGCACACACGGGGTTTTCAAAATCCGACGTGGGGCAATACACCAGGACGGTTGTGAGCAGGGACTCGCGACACACGACCTGCGGTAGACCGCGCCGCCACACGCCACACTCCACATCCACACCCGCCCACACCCACACCCAAGCCGACCCGAGCAACACTTTCGAAGGCATCATTCCTCCATGCAAATCACGGCGCACGCGAGGAAGGATGGGTCGGCGATATAGGAGCCCGAACCAAAGCGGAATGGAATTGAAGGAATGGAAGCGAAATTGATGACGCCGAATCCATCCACATCGCAGCCCGAGCCCGAGCCGGAGCCCAAGTCAAAGCGAAATGGAACGCAAAAGCAAAAGAAAACAAGAGAAATAAAGAATGAGGAATACAGGAATCTAGGAAAAACCAAGACAAAAACGAAAACGAATCCGCGCGGCGGGTACGTTCGACGAGCGACGTGCGTACCCACCATCGCAAGAGAGAAAGAAAGAAAGGAAGGAAGGAAGGAAAGAAAGAAAGCAAGAAAGAATCTGCGCAACGGGCTCGCACCTCGAAGGAGATACGTCCAAAATGCGGAATGACGTAGGTCGCAGCCAAAAAGAGAACGAGGGCAGAAGATAGTACAAGAGCAAGAGCGGGGGCGAGGGCGGGCGCCGAAGCCCTGCCCTACCCTACCCTATCGCGTCAAGTCCCGTGTATACTAAAGCAGGTACGGAACGGGTGCGGGGCCCAGCCCGCCCAACGCGGCCCAAAAAAGCAAAAAGCGAAAAACGAAAAATGAAGGGCGAAAGGCACTATAGCCAAACCAGGACGCCGGTGTTATCCCGCGCCCACGCCCACGCCGCACACCACCACCGAAATAGCAATCGGGGTGGATGGATGCATGACGTAGCGTAGGTCGCCTAATGAGGCCCCGCGCCGAGATAGTGAACGAATACAAGGGCGAGGTGCCGATGCGGAGCCCGCCAACCGAGGCAGACGCTTATCGCGACATGGCAGCAGATGACGTCCCAGAGACCGAAGCCAAAGCGGTAAAAGCGTTGCCCCATTCTGAGAGGGCGGCACGCGAGTCGACGATAGCGATAGGAATGTGTCCTGGAGAGGACAGGAGCCCGAGTCGCAATGGATGCGGGTAGCACGCGCGCGAGCCCTCGAACGGACAGGAGACGCATTACGTGTCTCGAGGAAAGGAGACGCAATGTCTCGGAGGACGCGAAAGGGGCCGAGAGGACCCAAGTAGGAAGAAGAGAAGAGGAAGGAGAAAGGGACGCCGAAAAAGAAGCACGCACATAAGAATGGAAACAGTGGCGACGTCGATGGGGTAGAACGTCAGCGCAAAGTTGACGCCGAGGATGTACCATAGCGTTCCGTTGGTGCCCGTCTGTATATTCATTCCAAAAGATTAGCATGCCACCCAGTAACTCGACAAGTACGCACCCGCTCGCTCTCGCGCATGAGGAACCCGAGCAGCCGCTCGTACACTCGCTCTACAGCGGGAACGCGCAGGCGTATCACGTCCGTCGGGGCGATGATTGCGAGGCCGCCCCATAAGACAAGGGCCACAGCGCGCGGGGAGATGCTTGGTGTGAGGTACAGGCCCAGTGTTATGAAGCCTGGTCATTCGTTAGCATAATACTTGATATTGAGGGAATGCCACCCACCGATAGACGAATGGAACACCTTCCTCGGAATCTCCCAGTCTATCTTCTTCTTCTCCTTTACCGGTGGCTCACTAGCCGCCCTCTTCTTCCCATTCCGTCTATCTGCCCGCAGCTGCGCTGCCACCTCGCCTTCATCCTCCATCTCATTGACGAGGTTCTCCTCAGAGCCTGACTCGTCCTGCATGGCGTGTCCCAGCCCCTCGAGCGTGCGGATAACCTTCCTCGTGACGACCTTGACACCGGTAGTGGGCGCGGGGCTGGCGGACGAGCGGCGGCGGACGGCGGCGGGAGGGGGGAACGGGAAATCGGAGGAGGCGATTGGGATAACACTGAGGACATTTACTCGGACTCCGGTTTAGCGAGAAGAGGAGAAGGAGAAATGGAAAGCGTCACGTCACGGTCACGGTGAGGCAGCCGAACATGACCAATTCGGATGACTCTCCTCTTTTGCGACTGGCAACTGCTATTTTCTGCTCTCTTTCCGCCAGCACTTATCCGAGGACATCACAAGCCTAGAGACCGCCCGAGGCGCAGGTGCGCGTCTGCAGAATGTTCCATGGGTATCGTTTGAAACGTCATTGTATGCAGAACACCCCGTTCGATTCGGGGTCGGGCGACTAAATCGCCGCTGGAATCCTCCCTTTTTGGTTCATGGGTCGCTTCAATTCTGCCTTCACGTCCCTTCTTCGTTCATTCAAAGTTCAGGCCTGATTCTTAACTTTATTCGCTGCCAAACGAGAGAACACCCGATTCGGAAAATGCACATTGTACGGTGACTACGATATCTGTGGGATAATTCGACTATAGTAAACGAACTCAGGCTTATTCTGAATCCTCTCTACAGTTGCACTTATTCGGGTATCTTACAAGGCTTGAAACCGCCCGAGGCGCAAGGTGCGCGTCTGCTGAATGTTCGATGTATTCGTGCGGCTCATACAGTGCAGGACACCCCCGTTCGATCCGGGGTCGGGCGACTGTGGTCTCTATTGTTAACCTTTTTGCCCTTTCTTCTTTCCGTGGTTGCCAGCTTCAGAGATTCTACCACGATTATTCTCTCAGGTTTGCCCTTATCCTCGATTTCGAATTCAGACAACAGATTCCATATCTCTGATTCTCCCGAGTCCGAAGCACTCGTCAAATTCGTTCACAAGATAGGTTGCGAGGACCCGTCCGAGGCGCATGGTGCGCATCTGCGAAATGTAATTCCTTCGCTCTGGCAATTCACTTGACGCAGAAGCTCCCCGTTCGATTCGGGGTTGGGCGACTAACCTAGGCATGCAAGCGTTTTAGTTTTGAAATGGGTCGTCCGCTGAACGGAGTTCAGTTACAATAAACCCTTTAGCTTTGTTACAACCTCCATCCTCCAAATGATACTGTACTATTTCCGCACAATTCCAGTACTTCCTTTGAATGTCACTTATTCAAGTATCTCACTAGGGTATTGTCCGCCCGAGGCGCAAGGTGCGCGTCTGCAGAAAATCACTATCAATTTTCATCGTTGCTGCATGCAGAACACCCCGTTCGATTCGGGGTCGCGTGATCCAATATCTCCGTTCCTCTCCTTTTTTTGTCTCCTCTTTCCGTGGTTCCCAGTGTCTGTAATTCCGCCCCGAATATCCTCCGCATGCAGAAATTCGTCCTTGACACCCTCGTCCTCAACTCCGACTCGGACATCTCCTCTTTGAAAGCAAGCATCAAATCAATGCATTGGGCAAGTTGCGAGGACATTCCAGCCCTGATAACCGCCCGAAGCGCAAGGTGCGCATCTGCGATGGTCGTTTCGCACTGCCAATTCACTTGACGCAGAAGCTCCCCGTTCGATTCGGGGTTGGGCGACTGATTGGTGTGTCGGAAAGTTTTTGTTTGATATGGGTCATCCGCCGAACGGAGTTCAGTTACAATAAACCCTTTAGTTTTGTTACAACCTCCATCCTCCAAATGATACTGTACTATTTCCCCACAATTCGAGTAAGTACTTCCTTTGAATGTCACTTATTCAAGTATCTCACCAGGGTATTGTCTGCCCGAGGCGCAAGGTGCGCGTCTGCAGAAAATTGCTAAGAAATTTCATCATTGCTGCATGCAGAACACCCCCGTTCGATTCGGGGTCGGGTGATCCAATCTCCAATCCTCCCCTTTTTTTGTCTCCTCTTTCCGTGGTTCCCAGTGTCTGTAATTCCGCCCCGAATACCCTCCGCATGCAGGAATTCGTCCTTGACACCCTCATTCTCAACTTCGAATTCACAACCGACTCGAACATCTCCTCTTCGAAAGCAAGCATCAAATCAATGCATTGGGCAAGTTGCGAGGACATTCCAGCTCTGATAACCGCCCGAGGCGCAAGGTGCGCGTCTGCAGAATGTTAATGTTTTCGCGTGTCTGAGTCTCATATGCAGAACACCCCCGTTCGATCCGGGGTCGGGCGACTGTTTGCTAAAAGAACTTCATTTTTTTTGTTTCCTCTTCCGATGGTTCCCAGTTGGCTTTCTGTAATTCCGCCTCAGCTATCCTCTGCGTTCATCAAGTTCACCCTTGTCCTCGATTTCGAATTCACATGACAGATTCCGTATCTCTGATTCTCCAGAGTCCGAAGCACTCATCAAATTTGTTCATGGGGTAGGCTGCGAGGATCCGTCCGAGGCGCAAGGTACGCATCTGCGAAATGTGATCGTTTTTCACTTGACGCAGAAACTCCCCGTTCGATTCGGGGTTGGGCGACTGATTTGATATGTGAGGGTTTTTGTTTTGAAATGGGTCGTCCACTTAGCGGAGTTCAGTTATAATAAAGCCTTTAGTTTGGTTACAACCTCCATCCTCCAAATGATACTGTACTATTTCCGCACAATTCCAGTACTTCCTTTGTCCGAGGCTAACCAGGACCTTTTAGGCAGAACACCCCCGTTCGATTCGGGGTCGGGCGGCTGCATCGGCTTTTTTCGTTTCATGGGTCGGTTGGATTCCACCTCCATGTTCTTTCTTCCTTCATTCAATGCCTAAAACACTTCACTTCGTTGCCTCGATTTTTTTCTTCTAAGCCCCCAGACTGCCCTCCATCCAACAAATAGACATTGATTATTTTCAGGACAGTTCATTTGAACGCCGACGCCTCTTTGCGATGCACGTATTCAGCGACGTTTTCATGGCCAGTGTCCGCCCGAGGCACAAGGTGCGCATCTGCAGAAAGTACTCAGTGTCTGATTCACCATGTACGCAGAGATTCCCCGTTCGATTCGGGGTCGGGCGACTATGCCATGACTGGTTGCTTTTTTTGTTTCAACTTCATGGGTCGGTTCATTCAATTCTCCCTCCGTGTTCTTTCCTTGTTGAGTGTTCAACTGCAGGTTGTATCTCTCCCTGATTGTGAATTTTCTTGGCTGTAGTGCGTAATTGTCCATTGTATGCTCAGGGCTTACTATGATTAATCAATTATTATCTGTAGGACAATTCTGGTCTCTTTCCGCTCACACTTGTCCAAGGACATTACAAGCCTAGAGACCGCCCGAGACGCAAGGTGCGCGTCGGCCGAAACTATCCGTATCTACTATCCGAAATCTCGTTGTATGCAGAACACCCCCGTTCGATTCGGGGTCGGGCGACTGGTCCCTTGGTCGCTTTTTTGTTTCGTGGGTCGGGTCAATTCTGCGTCCACGTCATGAACTTCTTCGTTCATTCAAAGTTGGGTCCTGATTCTTATTTTTTTTGGCTGCTAAACGAGCGCAGTGCACCCGTGCACCCACTGCCCGATCCGGAAAATATACATATGAACGCTGGGCACCCCACTCTCCCTCACGACTGAATTAACTCAGGCTTGTTCTTCGCATCACGACAGCCCTTGTTCGACGACATCCCAGTACTACCACCCACCTGAGGCGCAAGGTGCGCATCTGGAGAAAGTCAACGGTTTGGTTTCCCACATATGCAGTACACCCCCGTTCGATTCGGGGTCGGGCGACTGTTTGATTCTCTAATACTCACCTTTTTGGTTCATGGGTCGGTTCAATTCTGCCTCCACGTCACTTAAGCTTCTTTGATTCAAAGTTCAGCCTGATTCTTAATTCCCTGCTGCCAAACGAGAGCACTGCACCCGCTCTGGAAAATGTACGCTCACCACGATTATGTGGACAATTCGATGGCACACACGTAGGCTTGTTGCTCCTCTTCACAACGGCGCTTATTCGACGACGTTTCATGACTAAAATCCGCTCGAGGCGCAAGGTGCGCGTCTGCAGAATGTTCCATGTATTCCGTCTGTGTCATATGCAGAACACCCCCGTTCGATCCGGGGTCGGGCGGCTGTTTGATAACCAACCATTTTTTTCGTTTCCTCTTCCGATGGTTGTCAGCTTCTGAGATTCTGCCCCGATTATTCTCCGCACTCATCAAGTTCACCCTTGTCCTCAATTTCGAATTCACACGACACATTCCGTATTTCTGATTCTCCAGAGTCCGAGCACTCATCAAATTCGTTCATGGGGTAGGTTGCGACGAAGTGCCCATAGTGCAGGAAGAGTCCAAGATAGAGTGAGCCCAGGAGTTCAAAGCGCAGGAGGATGCAACTTGGGCGCCCAAGTGCCATGAATTGTCCAGGTTCCAACTTTTTGCACGATGTACAGACACGTCTACATCACGGGACTCTCATAACGCGACCATAGGACCTTCTCACAGTTGAAACCCGATTGCGGGTTTCAAGGACTAGGACATGAGAAGACGTTAAGAGTTAGGAAACCCGCATGGTTGGTCTTCCTAACCCTCAGATGCTAATACACAGGAGCCCGATCACGGGCTTCAGGGACTGGGATATGGGAAGATGTTAAGGGTTAGGAAACCTGCACAGTCGGTCCTCATAACCCTCAGATGCTATGGTGATAACACACAGGAGCCTAGAAGCATCAAGCATTAATGCTCCTTAACGTTGCAATATCATACCCTGTTCAACTCGTTCCAGGTTCTGCCTCACACCCTGACCCACAATATATGGCCTCCTGACAAGGAGTGCATTCGGTTGGTCTTGTTGCTCGGGGAACGCACCAGTTACTAGCGGCTGTCAGGTTTCTCCTTTCTCCTGGTTGGGGTTCTCACCGGGTTGCTCGTTGTTTAGCCGACCCAGAGGCTGTTGCTGACAGTAGACGTAGGATTGGAATCACTCAAGTAAGCAGAAGAGGTCTCTGATTGCATTTCAACTACCATGGTTAAGAATTATAATCTGCTTCTTCGGTCTCCCTCAGAACTTCCACTTCTAACATGTTTGCGTTGCACAAGGAGCTAGTGACCGTAGTGAGGGCAGTCCTGAGCAAAGTGGCAGGGACTGGTGCAGATGTAGCAAGCACCGTGCATGGGAGCACGGCTACTATGCACATCGTCTCTGCGAACGAACTTGTATCCTCAAACCGTCTTGCTCTCAGGCCAAGGGGGATGGGAGGAGGGGCTAGTCACTGGACCATTCACATGATTGCCAGAGTTCGTTCCTGACCAAGCTCGATCTCGGGGCCCATTCGCTGCGAAAGCCTCCTTGCCATCAGCCTCAAACTCTTCCTCCTCGTGTCTTTCATGATTGGTGGTGTTCGCGCTACGATCCAAGCGATGGGGGTAATACCCGTTCAATCCTCCAGTGCGACTTACTGTGTTCCAAGTGCTCATCAATGAAGTGCTGAAGTGGTGTACAGTGTTCATGAGGGAGAAGATGTCGGGGCAGCTCCTGGAATTGATGAGGCCATCCTATACATCCGGAGAGGTAGCAAGAATGCGGTCAACCACACAGACACCGTCCTCTTCCTCAGTGTACAGGAAACCAACTGCTGTTGGAGGAAGTCCAAAGGCATTTCTCTGTTGTGGCTGTGTTGTCTGAAATACATTTCTTCCCACTCTCTGTGTCGTTCCTGGAGCCAATTGGTGTTGAGAAAGTGCGCTTGAATGGCCTGAAGGAGCAGTCCTGTAAGGGCAACCTCAGCTCGGCGCGGAGCGCGAGAGACTAGCGGGAGAATCCGAAGCAAACTCAATTCAAGGTACTAAATACAGAGTTCTAGAATACGCACCTAGCGGGAGAATCCGAAGAGAAGAAAGGATAAGGATTCCCACGCTAGGCGAGGTTTTTATAGGTACTAGCCAGTAGCACGTGTCCGGAGGGATCGGCAGTGGTCTCGAGCTTGATCGCACAGCATGTGCCAGTGAGAGTGACCGGACGGAGGGGGACGGAGGGGAACGGAGTCCGGAGAGACGGGAGGTGACGTTCCGGGTGGAGGCGCAGGTTGAGGTGTGGGTCCGGAGGCCGGACAGTCGGGCGAGGCCGGACGAAGGATCGGACGAGGCAGTGGGGCAGTGCGATGGGCGGGAGCCGGACGGACGGACGGACAGACGGACAGACGGGCTGTTCCCCTGACATCACCCCCCCCTTGGAATGCGGCGTCTCGACACATGAATCGGACCTGGGCGTCGCGCCTCCGGAACGAGAGCGAGTCGAAAGCGGCTGAGGCGATCCGGCGCGGGGCGTTAGGGTAGCGGCGGTAGTAGGCATCAATGGCGTCTCGGGCGAAGACGTCGGAGTGCTTTACCCATTTATTGTGTTCCGGGCCGTAGCCTTTCCACCGCACCATGTACCAGAGGCTGCCATAACGGACCTTCGCTTCTAGGATCTCTTCGACCTCCCATTGAACGTCGTGGTCCGTCTGAAGGACGGGTGGGGGTTCGTCGTTCCGGGGGCGTCCAGGGAACGGGTCCGGTTCCGCGAGCTGGAGTTTCACCACCGGGAAGACTGGGTGGAGCTGGGAGTACCGGGGGGGAAGCTCGAGTTTGTACGCACCCTTTCCGACAACCTTCACGACTTTGAAGGGGCCGAGGCGTTTGTCCGCGAATTTGACGGACGGACGGGTCGTCCGGATGTCGGAGGCGTCCAGCCAGACTCGGTCGCCTACTTTGATCTCTGGGGCGGGCGTGCGTCGGCGATCGTAGTACAGCTTGAACTTGTCCTTGGCTTTAACGAGCGCGGCTTTGGCTTCCGAGACTCCGGACGCGATCCGGTCGCGGAACTCGTTCGCGGACTCCACGTTCGAGCGCAGTCCGTTGGGCTCAAACCCCATCCGGGGGAGCCTTCCGGTGTCCATCATGAACGGGACTTGCTGCGTCGAGGAGTGGACGTGGTTGTTGTACGCGAACTCCGCGGCCGGGAGGAGCTCGTCCCAGTCGTCTTGTTTGTAGTTCGTGAAGATCCGGACGAACTGCTCGAGTTCCTGATTGATGCGCTCGGTCTGGCCGTCGGTCTGCGGGTGGTAGGCGGTGGAGGTCGCTGGTTCTATCCCGATGAGGCGCCACAGTTCCGTAGTGAATTCCGCGACGAACTGCGGCCCACGGTCGGAGATATATTTCCGGGGGGTTCCGTGGTGCCTCCAGACGTTCCGGTAGTAGAGCCGAGCGGCTCCGACCGCGCCAAGGCCGGTGTGGCACTCGTTGAAATGGGCTCGCTTACCCAGGACGTCGACCACGACCATAACGGCGTCGAAGCCGTGCGCGTCCGGGAGCTCGACGATGAAGTCCACCGAGACAGTGTCCCAGCGTTCTTCCGGAATCTCGGTCGGGTGGAGCTCTCCGTGGGGTAGCTTCCGGAGTGCCTTCGTCCGGTTGCACGGGTCGCAAGTTCGGACATATTGGCCGACGTGACGGGACAGCTGGGGCCACCAGTAATTCCGGGAGATGAGCTCGAGGGTTTTGAAGCGTCCGGCGTGTCCGGCGACCCGGGTGTCGTGGTGCAGGGCGATGATCCGGCGCCGCAGGTCCTTATTCCGCGGTACGACGATCTTACCGCGGTAGTAAAGGAGCCCTTCTGCGACACGCCACTCGGACGACCGGGGGGGGCGGACGTTCCGGTTCTTGAGGAGCTCTCGCGCGACAAGCGCGACGGGGTCCTCAAGGTCCGGTTCACCCGTGAAGGCCTCCCGGACGTCACGAAGGAGGGGGACCTCAGGTCCGGCTACCACGACGCCTTCTAGCGCGCGGACATGGAACAAGTCCGGGCGAAGAAGGGTAACGTCTGTGTTGTCCGAGCCTACCCCATGGTCCGGGCGACGGGACAGCGCGTCTGGACGGCCCATGAGGCGTCCGGGCTGGTGGTGGAGCGCGAAGTCAAACCGGGACAGGTACAGGGACCACCGCGCCTGCCTCCGGTTCAAGTTCTGTGCCTTCCGGAAGTACTCCAAGTTTTTGTGGTCCGTCCAGATCTCAACCGGATGCTGCGTACCTTCGAGGAAGTGTCGCCACTCCTCTAGGGCCCGGATGATCGCAAGCATCTCCTTGTCGTGGATCTCGTAGTTGCGCTGGACGTCACTCAGACTCTTGGAGTAAAACGCGACCGGATGCCACTTCCCGTTCGCGTCCGGCTGAGACAGGACGGCTCCGGTGGCGTAGTCGGAGCTGTCCGCCTCGACCCGGTACGAACGCGACTCGTCGGGCAGGACCAAGACGGGCTCCGCGGTCACCGCATCCTTGAGGGCTTGGAAGGCGGCGGCCGCGGCAGTGGTCCAGGTCCAAGCGACGCTCTTCTTTGTGAGGTCGAAGAGGGGCCGCGCTATGTCCGAGAACGCCCGATGAACCTCCGGTAGAAGTTCGTGAAGCCAAGGAACTGCTGCACGTCCTTCTTGTTCTCCGGAGCAGGCCAGGCGGCGACTCCGGCGACCTTGACCGGGTCCATCTCGACGTGGTTGTGCGAGATGATGACGCCGAGGTATTCGATCGACGACTTCTCGAACTCGCACTTCTCCGGCCGGAGGTAAAGCTTGTGCGCCCGGAGCCGCCGGAGGACTTCTCGGACGATCTCTTGGTGGCGCGCGAGATCGGAGTGAGCGATGAGGATGTCGTCAAGGTATACCATGACATCTCCGGACAGGATGAGGTCTTGGAAGATGTCGTTCATCATCGTCTGGAACGTGGCCGGAGAGTTGGTGAGGCCGAAGTACATCACCAGGGGCTCGAAGAGCCCTCGGTTGGTACGGAACGCGGCCTTCCACTCGTCGCCTCCTCGGATCCGGACGTTGTTGAAGCCCCACCGGACGTCGAGTTTCGTGAAGAACCGGGCTCCCTTGAGGCGGTTGATGAGGTCGTTAATCAGCGGGAGTGGATACCGGTTCTTTACGGTCATCGCGTTGAGCGCCCGGTAGTCCTGGACGAACCGGAGGCTTCCGTCCTTCTTTTTGATGAAGAAGACTGGAGACGCCATCGGGGATTTGGACGGACGGATCCGGCCGGTGCTCAGCCCGTCCTCGATGAACGCGTCAAGTTCCTTCTGCTCAAGGGGGGAGATTGGGTAGACCTTGCAGTTGGCCGGTTTCGCGTCCGGGACGAGTTCGATGGCGTGGTCCCACGTCCGACGCTCCGGCAACGCGTCGAACGACTCCTTATCGAAAACGTCGGAGAAATCCTCTGCCCAAGCCGGAACCGAGGTCTCAGGCGGGGCCGAGTTCCGGGCGTAGGCCTCCGCGAGCCGTTGAGAGACGGTGCTACCCGCGCGGATCTCTTCGGTCGGAGTGAACACGGTGTAGAGGATCCGGTCGCCTTCCTCGAGCTCGTCATCGTCATCGTTGTTGTCGTCCGGGTCCGGAGTGAGGTCCGGAAAGTCGTCTCGGTCGACGTCCGGATCGTACCCGTCGTCTCCGCACCACTCCTCCGAGTCAATGGCACAGATAGACGGGACGGGACCTTCGCGGAGCTGCCGGAGGATCGCGGCGGAGATCTTCGCGTTGCGACGGACGGCGCGAAGCTCCTCTCGGCAAGTGCTGCAGCTGGTCGGGCAGCGGGTCATCCGGACTTCCTTGGTCTCCCAGTCGATCTCCGGGTTGTGCTTCTGAAGCCAGGAGTAACCGAGGATGACGTGCTGCTTCCCGAGCCGCGTTACGGCGAGTTGGATGCGTTCGGAGTGTCCCATGTAGTTGACGACCATATCAACTACGCCGGAAATGCCTCCGGATGCATTGGGCGTGCCGTCGACGTTGAGGACCGGAATAGGCTGGGAGAGCTTCCGGACGGGAAGGTTACGGGAGATCACGTACTCCGAGTCGATGAAGTCTCCGGTCGCTCCGCAGTCGACCAGACCCTTCACGGACATCGTAGCCGCGGTCTCTACCGATTGCATCTCCAACGGAATGTGTAGGGAGTTCCGGCCCTCGACGGAGTCAATAACATACCGCTGGGGCAGTTTGCGCTCCCACCTAGGGTGGCGGACGCGGGGAATGGAAGGGGTTTTTGCCTCCGGGGCGGGAATAGGGGGCTCCGGCTTGGTGGCAGAAGCCGGAACAGGGGGTGCGCCTTTCGTTTCAACTGCCGATTTATTGGGTATATCTTTGTACAAGAAGGAGTAACGATTGGGGGACGCGACCGAGGGCGCACCGCTCACTCGGCCAGGTCCGGAAAACCCTCCGGCTCCGCGTCTCCGGCGTCCGGCTCGGTCGGAAGCCCAGCGGTGGTAGAGAGGCGTGCGAAGAGTTCTCCGAGGAGGTCGTCACCGAGTTGACGGACGACCTCGTCCAGGACGTCTGCGTGCCGGACGTCCGAGGGAGTCGGGCAGTCTCGGGCGAGGTGTCCGGCCGCACCGCAACGGAAGCAAGTGCGCGGCGTGAAGCGTGCGCGGGTCCGGTCGACTTCCATCGGGATGCCGGGCAGAAGGGCGGGCGTCGGCGCGGCTTTGGGAGCAGGCGTGAAGGAGGGGACTGGGAGGAACGTCCCAGTGCGGGGGCGTGCGGCCGGAGCCGGGGCGCGAGTCGGAGGTGCTCCTGCTCGGACACGGGCGAGGGCGTCGTACTGGCGGAAGGCGCGGAGACGCCATCCGGCGTAGTCTAGTAGCGCCGGAGCGGTCCCGGACGTGGTGATCCCCGCGTTAATCCGCGGGTCGAGCCCTGCTCGGTACTTGGTGACGCGGACGAGCGGATCTGTGTACCCGGCCGTGGCGGCGAGTTCCTCGAAGTCGTCCGTGTACCGGTAAACGTCACGGGAGCCCTGGTAGTAGCTATGGGTCTCCAGCCGGAGGAGAGCTTGGTCTTGCTCGTTTTCCTCTACGAACCGGAGCCGGAACTCGGACTCGAATTCCGCCCAGGACGGGAATGGGAACGGAACGATTGCGGACTGTCGCTCGGCCCATCGTCCGGCCGCGTCTCGCGCCATAAAGGACATGGCGTACCGCACGAGTTTTTCCTCAACGACCTGTCCGTGGACCATGAAGGCTTCCGGAACCAGTCGGAGGTATGTGAGGACGGAGTGGAGGAACATCCGTCCTTGAGTCCGGTCGCCATCGAAAACGGCCGGGGGGTTCGGTCGGAGAACCGATTTTGCTGCTGGGGTGAGGGTGGTGAAGTCTGGACCCACCGCCGGAGCCGGAACGGCAGGGACGGGGGCAGTCGCGGGTGGATTTTGGCTGTTGTGTAAAACGCGGAGGAGTAGGGCTTCGATGTTCGCGAGAGAGCCTTCTACCGCGGTCAGCCGGGATTCGGGGTCGGCAGCCGGGTCCGGGATGTGAACATCCGGGAGCTCGGGTGGTGCGGACCCGTTCCGGGCGTCGGGGCGTCCATCAAGGAGGAGGGGTCGAGATTGGAAGTGGGGGAGGCCGGAGCGCTAGCGTAGCGGTCCGAGTCCGAGTTTACACCGAACTTCGCAATCTTGACCGGTTGATCCCTTAGATCCTTTCTTCTGCTGTAAGGGCAACCTCAGCTCGGCGCGGAGCGCGAGAGACTAGCGGGAGAATCCGAAGCAAACTCAATTCAAGGTACTAAATACAGAGTTCTAGAATACGCACCTAGCGAGAGAATCTGAAGAGAAGAAAGGATAAGGATTCCCACGCTAGGCAAGGTTTTTATAGGTACTAGCCAGTAGCACGTGTCCGGAGGGATCGGCAGTGGTCTCGAGCTTGATCGCACAGCATGTGCCAGTGAGAGCGACCGGACGGAGGGGGACGGAGGGGAACGGAGTCCGGAGAGACGGGAGGTGACGTTCCGGGTGGAGGCGCAGGTTGAGGTGCGGGTCCGGAGGCCGGACGAAGGATCGGACGAGGCAGTGGGGCAGTGCGATGGGCGGGAGCCGGACGGACGGACGGACGGGCGGTTCCCCTGACAAGTCCCCAGTCCTGGCTGAGATAGGAGTGAACCGTAGGGGTCTGTGTGATCCACCAGGTAGATGCTCTTCCCATAAATTTGAGAGGAGCAGTAGCTCCTAAGTTGATAAACATCTGAGGTGACAAGCAAAGGAGTTCGGCCACTTTGCAGATGTAGGAGATCGCAGTCTTCCCATGTCCATCCCATTCAGGCACTAGGGACAAGGCAAGTTTACAGTTAATTTGCCAGTTGGAGCCACCGCTGGGAGGAACACCTACAGGCGGTCCTCCACTGCTGAGAGGACCTCCACCTCCACTGCCTCCGGGTAGCCCTCCACCTCCTGGATTCCCAAAGGGAGGACCGCTGCTGCTGGGTAATCCTCCACCTCCGCTACCATTTGGGCCTCCACCACCACCTCCTGCTCCACCTTGATGCGGGTAGAAGGGAGGCCCACCTCTGCCACCTCTGCCACCTCCTCCATTTTGCAGCCCATTCTCACCGCCACTCGGTGGGCCTCCACCTCCACTGCCTAAGGGTGTGCTAGAGGGAGGTTCCCTGCCTCCATTGCCATTCAACGTAGCAAGCGTGTGACGACGGGCAGCTCCACTATCCAAGATTGTGTTGACGGTGCGAGCTTTGGTCATTGTCCCTCCATTGGACGTCACCAAACGGGCATTAGCTGGCAGATTCCGGAAATTGTAGGAAGTCCAATGAGAAGCCATCAGTAGAATTGCATTAGTCGATAAGTTGGGGGCAGCCACAGGCACAAAGGGAAGCACATTTGGAACTGGAGTTACAAATGTCCGCTTGCCCACTCTACATGATTGGCTGACGTTTCGGGAGTGAGGACGGCATTCACCTCTCTCAGGCTAGCTCCTTTGGGAAAGGGTACAGACTGAGTCGATAGGGCACCCATTTGAGCAGTTGTTGAACTGTCACTCCTGTCAGGGGAACCCCCTGTCTGTCCAGCTCTGGCCCATCGCACTGCCCCGCTTCCTCATCCGATCCTTCGTCCAGAGCCCCTTCCTCATCTGGCCTCGCCCATCCGTCCGGAACCCCCGCCGGAGCACCAGGCTGCGCCTCCACCCGGAACGTCGCCCCCCATCCCTCCGGACTCCGTTCCCCCTCGTTCCCGTTCGTCCGGCCGCTCGCATTGGAATATGCTATGTGATCAAGCCCAGGACCACTGCTGATCACTTTGGACATGTGCTACTGGCTAGTACCTATTTGTTATATAAACCTCGCCTAGCATGGGAATCCTCATCCTTTCTTCTCTTCAGATTCTCCCGCTAGATGCAAATTCCTAGACTCTGTATTTAGTACTATGAATTGAGTTCTCTTCGGATTCTCCTGCTAGTTCCCACACTCCCGCGCCAAGCTGAGGTTGCCCTTACAGCAGAAGAAAGGATCTAAGGGATCAACTGGTCAAGATTGGGAAGTTTGGTGTAGACTCAGACTCGGACCGCTATGCTAGCACTCCGGCCTCCCCCACTTCCAATCTTGACCCCTCCTCCCCGATGGATGCCTTGATGCCCGGAAATGGGGCCACGCAACCCGAGCTCCCGGATTTTCACATCCTGGACTCGGCTTCCGACCCCGAAACCCGCCTGACACCAGTCGAAGACTCTCTCGCGAACATTGAAGTCTTACTCCTCTGCGTCTTACACAACAGCCAAAATCCACCCGCAGCTGCCCTGCCGCTCTAGCTCCGGCAGCGGGTCCAGACTTCACCACCCTCACCCCCTGCAGCAAAATTGGTTCTCCGACCGAACCCCCTGGCCGTTTTTGACGGTGACCGGACGCAAGGGCGGATGTTCCTCCACTCTGTCCTTACATACCTCTGACTGGTTCCAGAAGCCTTCATGGTCCACGGACAGGTCGTAGAGGAAAAACTCATGCAGTACACCATGTCCTTTATGGCGCGAGACATGGCTGGACGGTGGGCTGAACGACAGTCTGTGATTGTCCCGTTCCCATTCCCGTCCTGGGCGGAATTCAAGTCCGAGTTCCGGCTCCAGTTCGTAGAAGAGATTGAGCAAGACCAAGCTCTCCTCCGACTAGAGACCCACGGCTACTACCAGGGCTCCTGCGATGTCTACCGGTACATGGATGACTTCAAGGAACTCGCTGCCACGGCTGGATACACGGACCCACTCGTCTGCATTACCAAGTACCGTGCAGGGCTCGATCCGCGGATTAATACAGCGATCACGATGTCCGGGACCGCCCCAGCACTGTTGGACTATGCTGGATGGCGTCTCCATGCCTTCCACCAGTACGACGCCCTCGCTCACATCCGAGCAGGAGCCCCCCTGGCTCCAGCCGCACACCCCCGCACTGGGACATTCCTCCCACTCCCCTCCTTCACGCTGGTGCCCGCCCTTCCGCCTGGCATCCCGATGGATGTCGACTGGACCCGCGCATGCTTCATGCCCTGCGCTTGCTTCTATTGCGGCGCAGCCGGACACCTCACCCGAGACTGTCCAACTCCCTCGGATGTCTGGCATGCGGACGTCCTTGACACCCGGCATTCCAACTCATACTCGTGGAACCTACTCTGGGCAACCTCCATTCTTTGGTGGAGACCCGTCCAGGCTACCTGAAGCTCTTTGGTATCTCCGGCACTTTGAAGAGTACACATCATAGTTCCCTGCGGATTGACCTGGAAGCAGGTGGTGCGGCCGGTGAGGAGGGAAAAGGCTCGGGTGAGTAATGACTGCATTTCGTCCACAGTATCCTTGGTGCTGAGCAATAAGCTCAGTTTCAGACCGTACTGTCGAGTCGTCCGATCCCAGTTGACACCGCGATCTGTAAGGTCAGAGCTCCGCAACGACTTATTGACAATATTAGAAGTCCGGACTAACACAGAAACTGGAGTGTCCGAGTCACCAGCGTATTGAAGAGGGAGGTCAGCCATAGAGAGGTTTGCACAGCCGTCACAAGAATCCCCGGTGTGAACAGTCGGAACAGCCACATGGATGCACGGAGAAGGAGTAGCAGGTGCGTGTGCAGCTGAACGGTCAGCGGCAGATCGACTGACCCTACTTAAAGCACCAGTAGCGTGAACGACAGCCGCTCGAAGCACAAGTCCACCTTGTGCTTGCGGACTCGCATACCCCTCAGTGTCGGCAAGCTCGATGCCGTGCGAGAGTTGTGCGCAGACGAGCGCGAGCGTGGACATTCGAGTGCGTGCACCTCAGCCCTTTGCCACACAGCTTCCTGCGTGTTCACAGCGGGGCGTAACACCGGCATGCCAAGCGAACACAAGAAGTCCACGGGGATTTTAAAGCGGAGCAAGGGAGGGAGCGCCATGACGGTCTGACACATCCGCGAGGGCTGCTTGCAACCCAAGATGTAGACAGGGTGGCCTTTCCATAGGCTTCGGATGTCCTTCATAGCAATGTAAAGCTTGTCAATGAGATGAATCCAGTTCCACACTACTTGGTTTTGTGTAGCCATGTCCAGTCCGGCGGTACTTGTTAGAACCTGCAATTCCGTTTGACAGAACCCTTGAATACGAGACACCCCAGAGTGTTGCATGGCAAGATCAAGCAAACGACCCAATGGCGGAACAACATCAAGAAGGATTTGAGCAAGTTCAGGGTGCAGCGAGAAGCTGCCGCCCGATAGGACAATGTGTGAGGGAAGGAGAATGTGCTCAATGACAGCTGAGCATGTTTGATAAAGAGATTGCATGCCCGATGCAGGATCAGGTGAGATGGTGTACCTGGACCATATCTGATCCAAGGTAGAGTCCGCCATGATAAAATCTGATCCAGGAGAATCCTGCTAGGGGACGACGTTCCCAGTTTGTCCACTTTGTAAGGCTCGAGGAGCACTCACAAGAGGGTAAACGTTGTACGCTTGCCCTGGCGGGATGATTGAGTGTTATATAGTGGTGGACAGCTGTCTATACTCTTCAAGAGACTACCCGGAACCGAAAGTTCGTGAACTCGTAGCGGTAGTCTCCTTAGCTCTTCGAAATTTCGTAAGAACTGAGTATAAACTGCAATAATCTGTGATGTGGCGTGATAAGACGTAAAGATAAGAGCATGTAGAGTTATAGTCGCCTAGTGCCTAGTGCGTATGCCAGGCAAGGCGAAGTATCTCCCGGGCCTTCCTCGAACTCAGAGCAACTCAGAGCAACTCGACGAGAACTGAAGGCGTTTGGGATGATGGTTTGTGATAAAAGATAGACTACTTAATATGTGACTGTTACATGTGACTTGTACGTAAAGAGTATGTAATATGTGTATATAATCCCTTACAAACTCCCTGCACATTCCATTGGAGATGCAATCAGTAGAGACTGCAGCTACGATGTCTGTGAAGGGTCTGGTCAACTGCGGAGCGACCGGAGACTTCATCAACTCGGAGTACGTGATCTCCTGTAAACTTCTCGTCTGAAAGCTCCAGAAGCACAACCTGGAGATTGACTGGGATGACCCGCTGCCCGACCAGTTGCAACACTTGCTGAGATGAGCTCCGCGCTGTCTGTCGCAGCGCAAAGATCTCCGCCGTGATCCTCCAGCAGCTCCATGAAGGTTCCGTCCCGTCTATCTGTGCCATTGACTCGGAGGAGTGGCTCTGAGACGATGGGTACCCCCCGGACGAAGACAGATGGCTTCCCAGACCTCACCCCGGATCCGGATGACGATAACAATGACAAGCTCAAGGACGGCGACTGGATCCTCTACACCGTGTTTGCTCCAGCCGAAGAAATCCGAGGCAGGAGCACCGTCTCCCAGCGGCTTGCGGAGGCCTTCGCTTGAAACTCGGCCCCACCTGGGACTTCAGTTTTGGCCTGGGTCGAGGATCTCTCCGACGTTTTCGACAAGGACTTGTTCGATGTGCTGCCAGAACGCCGGATGTGGGACCATGCCATTGAACTTGTCCTGGATGCGAAACCAGCAAATTGCAAGGTCTACCCGATCTCCCCCCTCGAACAAAAGGAGCTCAACGCCTTCATCGAGGACGGGTTGAGCACCGGATGGATCCGCCCGTCCAAGTCCCCGATGGCGTCTCCGGTCTTCTTCATGAAGAAGAAGGACGGAAGCCTCCGGTTCGTCCAGGACTATCAGGCGCTCAACGCGATGACCATAAAGAACCAGTACCTGCTCCCGCTGATTAACGACCTCATTAACTGCCTGAAGGGAGCTCAGTTCTTCACGAAACTCAACGTCCAGTGGGGCTTCAACAACGTCCGTATCCGGGGAGGTGACAAGTGGAAGGCCGTGTTCCGTACCAACCAGGGGCTCTTTGAGCCGCTGGTGATGTACTTTGGCCTCACCAACTCTCTGACCATGTTCCAGACGATGATCAACAACATCTTCCAGGACCTCATCCTGTCCGGAGACGTCATGGTGTATCTCGATGACATCCTCATCACTCACTCCGACCTCGCGCACCACCAAGAGATCGTCCGAGAAGTTCTCCAAAGGCTCCGGGTGCACAAGCTTTACCTCCAGCCGGAGAAGTGCGAGTTCAAGAAGTTGTTGATCGAGTACCTTGGCATCATCATCTCGCACAACCATGTCGAGGTGGACCCGGTCAAGGTCGCTGGAGTTGCCGCCTGGCCCACCCTGGAGAACAAGAAGGACGTGCAGCAGTTTCTCAGCTTCACGAACTTCTACCGGAGGTTCATCCAGGCATTCTCAGACATTGCGCAACCCCTCTTCGACCTTAAGAAGAAGAGCATGGCGTGGATCTGGACCGCCGCCGCGGCTGCCCCTTTCCAAGCCCTCAAGGATGCGGTGACCGTGGAGCCCGTCCTGGTCCTCCTGGACAAATCATGTCCGTACCGAGTCGAGGTGGACAGCTCCGACTACACCACCGGGGCTGTCCTGTCTCAGCCGGACGCAGACGGAAAGTGGCATCCGGTCACGTTCTACTCCAAAAGTTTGACCACAACACTCGAGTTGCTGGACATGCCGGGCACTTCAAAACCCTCGAGCTCATCGCCCAGAATTACTGGTGGCCCCAGCTGTCCCACTATGTCAGCCAGTACGTCCGGACTTGCAACCTGTGCAACCGGACGAAGGCGCTCCAGAAGCTGCCCCACGGAGAGCTCCACCCGACTGAGATCCCGGAAGAACACTAGGACACCGTCTCAGTGGACTTCATCGTCGAGTTCCCGGACACGCATGGGTTCGATGCAGTCATGGTCGTGGTCGATGTCCTGGGTAAGTGAGCCCACTTCAACGAGTGCCACACTGGCCTCGGCACAGTCGGGGCCGCTCAGCTCTACTACCGGAACGTCTGGAGGCACTACGAAATCCCCCAGAAATACATCTCCGACCGGGGACCGCAATTTGTCGCGGAGTTCACCACGGAACTGTGGCGCCTCATCAGGATAGAACCAGCGACCTCCACCGCTTACCACCCGCAAACTGACGGCCAGACCAAGCATGTCAATCAGGAGCTCGAGCAGTTCGTCTGAATCTTCACAAACTACAAACAGGACGACTGGGACGAGCTCCTTCCGGCCGCAGAGCTCGCGTACAACAACCATGTCCACTCCTCGATGCACCAAGTCCCGTTCATGATGGACACCGGGAGGCTCCCCCGGATGGGGTTTGAGCCCAACGGATTGTGTTTGACCATGGAATCCGCGAACGAGTTCCGAGACCGGATTGCGTCTGGAGTCTCAGAAGCCAAAGCCGCGCTCATTAAAGCCAAAGACGAGTTCAAGCTGTACTACGACTGCTGATGCACACCCACCCCGGAGATCAAAGTAGGCGACCAAGTCTGGCTGCCTCCGACATCCGGACGACCTGTCTGTCCGCCAAATTTGCGGACAAACGTCTTGGCCCCTTTAAAGTCGTGAAGTTTGTCGGAAAGGGTGCGTACAAGCTTGAGCTCCCCCCGCGGTACTCCCAGCTCCACCCGGTCTTCCCGGTGGTGAAACTCCAACTCGCGGAACCGGACCCATTCCCCGGACGCCCCCGAAACGACGTACCCCCACCCATCCTCCAGACGGACCGTGACATTCAATAGGAGGTCAAGGAGATCCTAGAAGCGAAGGTCTGTTACGGCAGCCTCTGGTACATGGTGCGGTGGAAAGGCAATGGCCCGGAACACAATAAATGGGTAAAGCACTCTGATGTCTTCGCCAAAGACGCCATCGACACCTATTATTGCCGCTACCCCAACACCCTGCGCCGGATCGCCTCGGCCGCATTCGACTCACTCTTGTTACAGAAGCACGACACCCACATCCAGTTCATGCGTTGGGACACCGCATTCCAAGGTCCAAGGGGGGTGGTGTCAGGGGAACCCCCCATCCGGCCCTGGCCCATTGCACTGCCCTGCTTCCTTGTTCGATCCTTCGTCCAGAGCCCCTTCCTCGTCCGGCCTCGCCTGTCCGTCCGGCCTTCCGTCCGGAACCCCCGCCGGAGCCCCAGGCTGCGCCTCCACCCGGAACGTCACCCCCCATCCCTCCGGACTCCGTTCCCCCTCATTCCCCTTCGTCCAGCTGCTCGCATTGGAATATGCTATGTGATCATGCCCGGGACCACTGCCGATCACTTCGGACACGTGCTACTGGCTAGTACCTATTTGTTATATAAACCTCGTGTAGCGTGGGAATCCTCATCCTTCCTTCTCTTTGGATTCTCCCGCTAGGTGCGTATTCCTAGACTCTGTATTTAGTACTATGAATTGAGTTCTCTTCTGATTCTCCCGCTAGTTCCTGTGCTCCCGCACCGAGCTGAGGTTGCCCTTACAACTCCATCCTACTGGCAATTGTCCTACTTCAGGTAGTGTATTGACCACGCCTTGTCCCGCAGTCAATAGCGACAGGGGCACAGGTAGGATGGGGATGCAAGCGAAATGAATGGTAGGTAGCACTCCTTCCGGTACGACAGCCTTTCCGGAGTTCACAGAGTCGAACTCCAACGGAATAGGAGGGAAAGGGGATATAATCGTCGCACCAGTCGTGCAGTGAAACGTGTGCCGGTGGTCTATGGGTGAAATGCTACTATATGCAAATCCGATGGGCTGAATACAATAAGAAAGTGCGCTTTTGTCTAGGATTCACAAATCCCGAAACCAACACAAAATCCTAACACAACAACCAACCAAACTCCACAAGAGAGTACGACTGAGTACGGGTCTTTGTGTACCAATAGAAGATACATGGGAACAGTTGTTTTTAAGATTGCATGGATTGCTATAAGCAGGTCCAATGATTGTCCTTAGACAAGGTTCAATTTATAGTTTTGCAACTCTGGGTCACCCACTCTAACCTTGTAAGACAGGAGTAGTGAACCAATTTGACACACAACACACAACAAATCCAGAAACACATAGCACACTTAAAACACACACACACAAGGATATTTATCCCAAACAAAGCTGATAGATTTGTGATAACTCAAAAATACAAGCACGTCCTTATTGGAGTAGCCTCAATGAATCAAGCCAGAGGTTCCGCCCTTCTTTACTCACTGGAGAGACCATCAGCCTTCTCCGCTTTCAGTGCCCAGGTAGGATTCCGTGCTTTTTCCCTACAGACTGTCCTCCTTATATACTGTACATCTAAAAATAATTTTACAACTTGATATATTATCTACCAGTGTATCCATGTCCATGACTCAGTATATGAAATGTGATCGCCAAGACCTTGCTGACTGATCAAACTGGATCCTAGAAATGTTGGTTCCGGATTATTCCCCTTAGATATTATGGTCGGATATGATAGAGCTTTAGAATGCATCTTTATAGACACCCTGAACTTGTAGCCCAAGAATTACTTTAGACTGTTTAATCGTCGAGGCAGGACCTAGTTGAGCAGGTTCCCTATTTTTCTGATTTATCCCTGATGCTATCGAGGCTTTTACTTAGCACCCGATCGGTTCTAGTATTCTGGATTTCCTGGGCTCAATACTGGTGTCCCTCAAATGATTCTTGGAAATCCGGAACCTTGGGTCTTTTGCCTTCAATTAGATACCCTGGTCCCCTTTATAGCCCAAGTGAAAGATCAATTCCTAAATTGGGTTCAAACTCGGTTGCCATATTGAGCCGATCAATATTTGATGGGCATATGGCACCTTATCCGGATCCGGCCCATTACGGTTTGAAAGGTTCTGGAGCCATCACGTGATCGAAGATGTCATCATCTCATTACAAGCATGGATAAACAATGTTGAAACCCATTCAAGATAAACTTGCTGTGAGCTCAATAATTGGCACAGAGTGGATATTATATTCCCTAATGCTTATTTGGACTACCCGCAACCTCCTGCCTATAATACGACAGTCGGATCCAGAACCGATGGCTTATTAGTCGGAGGTACCCAGTATATGCATTTTCTGAATGCTCATCCGCAACCGGTTCCGTATTTGGTTTTTAGCATATAGCTCCAGGTCTACTGACTCGGGACTCGTCATAGACCCAGACGTGCGTGTATCTGTAATGTAAATCCAGAAAATGTTAAATTTCAGGTATTGGCAAATTCACGGCTTATCAGTGGTTGCAGTAGAACTGATCCCGACTACTGTACACCGACTTAGCAACCAGTCTTGTGCGAAGTTCAGGATCCTCTACGAGCACTCCATAGTCATGTCGAGTGACAAGTTTACCCAACTCCACGTTGGCGGACTCTTGAGCAAAAGACCCTCTAACGGAGCTCAAGGTGGAGTTCACTGAGCTCACGATGTTGAGGTTCTCTAAATGGTAGACACGCTTGATCGAGTTGAGATGCCTTTTAACATGTTTTACAGCTTGAGTCATGTGATATTGAAGACTGTTAAAAGCCACAATGATCTGCTGGCAGCTCATGTTCTCTTCCATTAGATGCAATAGCTTCCACTCAGAATCGAGAGAGAAGGGTTGGTTCCAAGACAGATTAAGGAAGATGTAGATGTTGGTGATGACTTGCTCCAAGGCGAGCGCCACCTGTGCAACTCTCTTGAGTATATTGGCCTTCAGTGAATGAAGCTTAACTGTCCCAACTATGTACAAAGAGAGGTCTGCAATGGTAATCTTGACAGCACCGAGCTGAGCGACACCTTGCTCAAGCGTGCCCCAATTGAAGTGGCAATGGGGTGACTCCCAGTGCATGATAGCGTCGCGAAGAATGATAGTCTCCTCAGTGGTCTTCCCAGGCATGATACTGCCCTCAGCTCCGTAACTGAAGAGAGGGTTGTAGGCAGGATGGTACTGAACAAGGGAGGAGCTTAATTCCTCATCATAGACCTCGATTTGACGCGCGAGAGAGACGAAGATGCGGGCTGGATCCCACGTTCACATGAAAGCAAAGGAGACGCTCTCATTGCTCTGCGGCGCAGTCTTGACAAAACTCACGCTCGACTCCCTTTCAGGAGGAGGATTCACCACAGAGGTAAGGGAGGGCACAGAGGACAGATAATAAGACATATATTCGCATATATGGCTCTATCACAATCCTCTACAAGTATCAAAGTCCACCCTGGCAAAAATTTAGCTCCTTCAGACAAGATCTGGGTTTACTAGTTGGGATTCATCACTCCAATGGCCTCAAGTGTGAATTAGCACAGAATAGGATATTTCAAAGGATTTATCTCTGCCATTAATTGCATATGAATTAGTACGAATTATCTAGCTATATTCAGCTGAATCCGTGCAGAATTCATTGAGATATGGGCAAATTGGTCGTGAGAATCAAAAAAATGCCCAAAACGGCAATTTTTCGATCTGCGCCTTCGGTACTGCAATTAGCTGTAACATCGAAATCATGTAGTTCATTGATATCTCGTTCAATTCTTGTTCGTTTGTCTGAATACATGGACCATTAGAATTGGGCATTCGAGGCGATCATATTGATATATGATTTTGTACTGTCTGAACATTTTCAAATTTCAAGGTTTCCGACCAAATAAAATCCTGATCGCTACGAGGAACACATTATTTACATCCCAAAGCTGTCAGAAATGTTCCGTGGTGTTCCAGAGGCCTTGACACACCATTGGTACAGTATTAGACGCATCAAACACGTCCCAATTGAACCTGCCCCTCAGTTCAGACCAAATGACCTTCAATTTTCAAAAATTTCGGATCATTGAGATTTGGGTATGGAGTTGTGCCCCTCACATGCTCTGTTCTAACGGTACATATTCCATCACAAACGAGTGAGGATCAAGAGAGATATGACGAAAATACTAGGCCTCATATTTTTTATGTTAAAACAAAATTTTGATTGGCGCCTTAAGTTCCGCAAATAGCTGTAATCCAAACACGAGTGAAAGTAAAGGCAAAAAGCGACCATAGTGGGACTCGAACCAATACCGTGAACTGGTAATACAGAAGACGACCACTGCACCCTCAAGGTAATGGTGAACATAGGTAACAATATTAGAAGAGCATGAGAAATTTCAACAACTCTACTTGGACTTTGTATTTCGAAAGAATCGGATCCGCAGGATGGAGATTAATGATTTCAAACATCCTCAGATCAAACCTAGTCTCCCAATGTCAGACTCAAATAAATAAAAATTAAGACAGTCAAAATTTTTGTTTGTATTGAGTCTGATTCAGTTGTCGATGGTCAAACCGCAGATGAATTCACGTGATTTTCACATGTATTCACGTGCCGTTCTGGCATTTAATCCTGCTCTTGATATTGAAATTACACTTCTGGGGCTATTGAATGGGCCATAGAAGGAAGCAGCAACATCCTTGAATTTTATTGGCGTGCTCAGACGTAGGAGTGCAGCTTCTGAAGTGTGGGAACAGCACGTGAAAGCACGTGCTTGTCACGCGTTTGGTTATCCAAATCCATCAACGGCTCGGCTATCGACAATTGACACAGACTAAGATCAAACCTCTACCCGAGTTGGAGAAGCATTAACAGACCTACAAAATCAGTAAACTCATTGACTACACAACAATGCTGAATCACAGATGAAAGATCAATGTTTAATTGGCCTAGCCTGAATAATGGAAGATAGACTAGGTTGAAAGGGGGCAGTGCAAAATAAACCCAAAGTTCAACAGGCAGAAGAAGATGCACAGAGGAGCCAATGCCATTACAATATGATAACAGAACCCCCTCCTTCACGCATGGTATTCTTAGTGTAGTGGCTAACATGATGTTGATATGCACGTGTTTTCCCTGCAGCTCGGGTTCCATTCTCACCAATGGCGTGATTTTTTGTTGTTGTCATGAACCAGGATCAATCTCAGTTTAATCCATCCATGGTCAGATTACAGCTATTTGCGAAACTTAGGATCGATGATTGCCTGGTCCTGATTGGGACATCCAATGCAGTTTCCTGAGGTTGCTAATCAATATTCTGAACTGCCCATCCCCTGGATATTCCATGCATATCTGTGGTACCAAAAGACTGCACTCTCAGGGTGATTATATTCAACACTGTAGGTGATATATACTGAAATCACCCCCCAACTGGAAATTTGACATCAAATGTACAAAAAATGGAACGAGCATATTCTCAAGTGAAACAGTTCAGAATTGAGCCCAGAAAGGGCGATATACGAAAAAGTGCCTGAAAAAAAAAAACCCTGCCACACCCTAAGTTCCGCACATAGCTGTAACTCACCACTGATTGAATCCAAGATTAGTGTCTCAACATGGATTGTTTACAGCTCTTTGCAAAATTGATGACCGTTGTCTAAAAATAGATAAAAGAAAACATCTTGAACGCGGCTGATTGATTTGCTCATTTCTCGCTCATTTCTTGGCCAATTTGTTTGAGTTTGGGGGCGTTCGAAAGCGGTTAACCAGGGCTTCCTATTCATACCTGACATGTATAGGCAAACCCCAAAATTGGTACTTTTGAAATTCCACCCACCCGGTTTGAACCCAGGAAAAAATGGACAATTCCTCAGTCAATACTTGTCTGATTGGGTCGATTCTGTGTGACTTTGAGAGGTAGGGAGAAGGCAACCACAACAATACCTTCAGAAAATGAAATTTTTTGGAGGCACACCCTCAAGAATGAAATATGTTTATGGGTTGGGAATTCAATATTATTGGGTTGCCTCACGCTCGATTCAATAGATGTGAGGGGGAAACCATCTGGCTCGATGCTGCCTTCCAAACGAGCCCCCAGCCATGCTGATCCGCGCGGTATTCACCGAGATATGACTCATGACGTCCCGGGATCACGCCAGATGGCCAGAAATTTGATGTCGGCAAACTTGGCTTTATAGTACACACAAGCTTTAAGACCCGTGCCTTCGGCATGGATTTCTCGATAGTAAATTGTCTACATATGTACAATTCTTTATCTACTATTGTATATTTAACCTGCAGAAACACAGTTATGTAAATATTTTTCACAATCATGGGATCTCCAAGCACCTCAGCCGGATATATATTTTTTGAGTGGAATCAAGAATCACAATTTTTGAGAATCAGTGAGATTCAGACTTCAGAATCGGTCCTCACCCTAACCTAACACTTAGCCTACTATTGCGTATTCAGTTTATTTCCCTCTATTATATCCTGTAATAAACCCATATATCACATATCTCAGCTGTTTCCCTCCATAGTGTGTCAGGTTAATGCATGCTTACCTTATGGTAAACTAACACCCGAGCAATGGCCAAGACAACTATTCAAAAGTTGTCTCATGTAGACCAATATTTTGAGTTGCTAGCGCACTTATAGAAGCCTAACTCTACTATGAGGAACTCACATCATGATATATGTAGCAGTGAAAGAAAGCGGCAGCAACCTCAGAAATATTAATTTAGTCAAAGTTCATTTCAATTCTTGCGCGATTCACATTTCAGAATCAATCTAAAGGAGAATTAGCAGTCAAATCAACTGCTTTGACTTACCTTATTATTGACGGACCGGCCCTGGGCTTTATTGATTAGCATGCAAAATGCGACACAACTGGATATTGGAGCACATTTCGAAAGTGATCTAGGATTAACTGAGATTTGTAGAATAAACACCATCTTGCCACTGTGTTCCCCAACACATGGGAAGTGATTCTGGTTAGAATTCCTTGAGATTTATTGCAGAGGCCACATGCTGCATCAAAGGGTTATTATAATGGAGCATCAGTCTGAACACGCCGAGGTGTATTTGGTGGAGTGAGATTTCTTATCCAAAAATTATGTTAGTGAATAGAGGAACAACACAAAACTCCTACCTCAGTGAAATGAAGCAGACACTTATAAACGCAGGAGAAAAAGTCGGCATGAAAAATAAAATATATACCTATGTAGGACTCATGGTTAGGTATTCTAAAAGAAGAAAGGAAAGAGACTGACCTAGTAATGTCAACACTAAATCTAATTGGAATTGAAGGCCAAAGGGCGCAAAGAGGATTGGGAACCACTTAAAGCTAAAAGCAAGGCTAAAAGAGCAGTATTATTTGAAGTATTACAATAACTGTGGAGGGGAGGGAGAGGGAGGGTTGTCTGATGCTTTCTCATTGCAGCTGCAGCCTCATTGCTTTGCGCGCACATGTACGATGGCGGGATTACGGGCGCGCGGCGCCTCCGTGGGAACGAACTTGTGACATATCACGCTTTTATCACGCTTTTATCACGCCTTTGATCTGTAGCTGTGTTCGTTGTGCTTTCATGTATAGGATACCTGCCACCATTCCAAAGCCCTGCTCAGCCGCTTTCGAACGCACCATGAACAGCGCAAATCAGTGGAGAATTGAGCGAGAAACGAGCAGATCAATGAGGTGCGTTCAAGAGACTTTATTTTATCTATTTTTAGACGACTGTCATCAATTTTGCAAACGGCTGTAAGCAAAACTCCTGGGGCTTTATTGCATTTGTCACAGGGAAATCAACCACAATGATTTGGTGGTTCCTTTCTCGAAATTGTTGCATACAGCAGACTCTGTTCTGGATGAATTCATGGTATTACCGACAACCCAGACTCGATCGTGAAAGATGAGTGGTCCTGTATCCTCTCGTCTATCTGCGCCACATCCCGGAACTGTGAAGAACGGACAAAAAGTGGACGCGCTATCCTCCACAGCTCAATCGCCTTCTGTTCATTTCCCTGGCGATGAAAAATGTCACCCATCCGGACAGCGCAGACGCCTTTGTTGCGATGAATATCCATGGCGGCAAATCCATCGAAAGCAACTTGGAAAAGACTGAGAGCTGTTCCGTCGTCACCCTGTGCGAGGAATATATCGCCCAGACAACGAAGGGCGTGATAAATGGCGATGGTATTTTCCCCAGCTTGCGCAAAGGCCAATAGCATCAGTGTCCAGCCGAAAGTGGTGTGAATATCTGCCAGCTGGGAGGTGGGGTCTCCTAGTTTGTTCAAACACAAAATCGAAATTTCTTGATCATTTCCTCGGGTAAAAGCGAACGCTCTTTCCAAAGAAAGTTTGGCTCTTGCAAGGAGCCCCTCGCGAATGTCCACGTACGCCAGGTATACTTCACAGAGCGTAATCCCAGGAGGATTCATGATTGATTCGAAGATTAATCTAGTTGTCTCCAGATCCTGACGAATTTGATTCGTTTCTACGCCAGTTTCAATGTCGATACCAGCCATACTCCACCGATCATACGCCTGCGCCAATGGAGCTTCTTTGGCCACTGTCTTCGAATACAATGTCCTCGCTTCGACGTATTCCGTTTTATGGAAGTGGACATCGGCGTCGGAAGCAAGCAGTGCTTGTTCCAGGGGACCACCCTGTAAGCCGCAGAACGCGAGAATTGCCCTTGCTTCAGCGGAGAGCTGTAGACATGGCGCTAAATCACCCCGAGACACGCGGCACAGAAGCTCGATCCTGATAGCTTGTGCTTCGGCGAAGAAGAGCCCATGTATTCGCGCCAGCTGTCTCATGTCGCCGGCCATAGCTTGTGCTTCCCGATATTTTCCGAGCTGCCACATGGCCTCAGCCGCCTCCCTCACGGCGATACATTGAATTTTGGGATCATTTACTTGCTTTGCTAGATCCCGCGCTGTTTCCCAATATTTCAATCCTTTGGGAATATCATTGTCGTGACGGCGGTAGTATGAACCAAACACGCAAAATAATCGGGCTGATATCGAAAGATTAGATTGGAATGTATCAACTCATAAATATTCACCTTCTCCTGCGATATCTCCGACAGCCCTAAAATGTGCGAGGGCAGTTTCCTCCAGGGTTCTGGGTTCTGGGACAGGATGATATTGCCATGTCGTTACGAACTCTGTGACGTAGGCCCCGTGTAGGTGATGGTCATCCAGGCGCTCCAGATACGGGGGCACAAGTTGCAGCATCCCCGAAGACCGTCGCCCAGAAATACGGAAGAAGGAGTCGAATATTATGATGCTATGCAGGGTTTGGATGAGATCGGGTTCGTCCCAATTCAATCCATGGGCAAGGACGGCCTGGAAGTTTCCCACATTCGCCGCTATTCGGTGAGCGACACCCGCGTTCGAAAGATGTTGATAATCCTTCCATAGAAGGATGAGATCATGAAAGTGCCTTCTTAGGGGGCGACATAATGTGGGAGACGGCGAACTATATTTCTGGATGTATTCGCGGATCGGGACGAGGACTCGCAAACGCTTTCCGTGGTCGACGTAGGCGAGAGACGTACGAATGAGAGTGGTCTTGCTCCGCCCCATATCAGGAATCAGCAAGTCGCACTGGAGTAATTCGGTCTCCAATATGCCGTCGGGTAAAAGTGACAGGAGGCGGAGAAGCTGGTGCGCCCCCGGTGAAGCGACCATGCGCGGACTGGAAAGCGACAGCTGAATCGACAAGTCGAGGTTCGAGCGCTTGTCCGGACCCTCGGAGAAAAGTGTCGTTTTTTCCTCCCTCCAGCGCGACAAAATAGTTTCATGGCCCTCAAATGCCGCGATGTTGGCGACAAGGTTTATCGCGAGGGGTAAATTATCAGTGAGCCCCAGGATCTCCCGGATAGTATGTTTCTCATCGTCCTGGTAGTCTGCGATGTCCGCAAAAGTTTGCATTGCAGCGTCATCACTCAATGGTTCGAGTGGAGAAATGAACGGGCGCGTCCATCGGATCTTCGACGGCCGTTCCGCGCCACGCATGGTAATCTATTCAATTCAATAAGTGAGATGGATAAGATCGGACTCATATACTAACCAAAAGAGCAAGATGCGGAATATCCGTGAGCAACGATAAAAACTCTTCGACATGATTCCGCGAGTCAAGCGGTTCCCAGCAGGTTTCGAAATTGTCGAGCACCAAAATGGCCGCTGGGGACTGGGAAAAATGGCGCAAAAGAAGCTTCGAGGCGTTTCTCGAGGGTTCAAGCCCGACGCTAGAGACGATCATGGACACAAGATCATCGCGGTTCGCAACCGATTCGCAAGACACGAAGTGGCGGCTGGTATATCTAGCGCAGACGTCTGGGTGGTGGAGCGCAGCCGTTGCTAGACTGGTTTTTCCAATTCCGCCTGGGCCAAGAATTGCGGCTCTCGCGGGATCTTGGAAGAGCAGGCGTACCAATTGTTTCAATTCGTCATTTCGACCATGGAATATTTTGGGACTTGCGGGTAAGAGAACGAGAGATGTAGTGCTGATTTGATGGTCAACTCCAAATCTGATACAAAACGCAAGGGCTGACCTATTTCCTAAGCTGAACAGAGTTTTGCTGATCTATGAACGGACATTAATTTCATGCTTGTTACCTTTTGCATGCCAAATTGAACTCAAACCTCAGAAGCAGCATCGGATTCCATCACTTCGGACTTTCCGGTGAAGAGTTGGACAAGTTCTTCGTGTCGCTTTTCGGCTTGCTCGCGAATGTCCGCCAGTTCAGTTGTTGCGACGAGCGAATTTCGAACCTGGAAAAGTTGATTAGATCTTGGGCACCAATTAACAATGCATCATGAACGCACTCCAAATACATCGAGAGCATGTCTCAATCCGGCATTGCAAACCTCGAGCTGAGCGGTTTTCTCGCTCTGGCGAAAGAATCGTCGAAATTTGCTGTTGTTCTGCTGGGCTTCGAGGAATGAATGAATCTTTTGAAGAGTGCTGAACTCTGTATCAACAAAGTTGCGGCAGAAAAAAAAAGACCCAACCGACTCAGCGAATTTCCCAATATTATGAAGAGTTGCTGGGGAAAGAGTGTCCTCAGCAGAGTCCGACTTGACACATAGATGTAGAATGGCCGAGAGAAGTTCGTCAATTTGCAAGACCATGCGCATACATTGTTCTTTATTCGATTGTACGGACTAAAAAACATTCAGCTATCGCGGGAGACAAGAAAAGGTATGAGCCACTTCAGCAATAGTCACTATAGATAAGCTGACAGCCGCAATGGTCCGCAGAAATGGGATTGGGGTCGACTGTGCGATGTCGTTTAAGGTTGAGGCGGCGACGGTCGCATACCTCAGGACGTTATCTCCTTTCTCTGGGTTTTGGGTGTGGGTGGGGAATGACATTTGCCAGCAGCCTACAACGTAACATAGCGGAAGTATTTAAAGGTTGCTATTTAAAGGTCGCTAATGCGCCGCGATGATCAGTTTTGAGTCTTCTCCGCTCCCGATCGGCCGCTGTTACGCCCAGAAGAATTCTGCAGACAGACTTCCCAGGCAAAAATGTGCGGCGATCATAGTGGAAATACACCCGCAAAGAAGTACCTAGTCTCTCGCAGACAGACGCTTCAACATATGATCTCTTACCTCGATTTGTTGTACCAGGATATTGATTCCAGAGCTCCATACAAAACATACCGGAGCTTCACTCCGACTGGCGAGTTCATGCAGCATCAGAGGATTGTCATTCTGTGTACTGAAGGGATTGGTACTACAAGAGCGCGCAGGGGGGGGGGGCGCGAAGCGGCCCCCACCACTAACGTTGAAGTTGAACTCATGACACAGGGCAAATTGACAGAGAACTGATGTGTGGAGTTGGAGTGGGAACAGCAAACTCAAGCCGATCCCGCCATTCACTATCAAAGCGGCCCGGCATTCTTTCGGCATGCGCGAGAAGCAGCGGAGGAGTATCGGGGTTTGAGCTTCAGACGGACGGACAGACATCTGCTATAAAAAGCAGCTGGAATACTTTATTCATGGGGGTGCCATCGAGCGTCAGGCGCTGCAGAGCATCGATAATTTCTCTCTGCTTAGCTTGGTCTCACTTCTGGGCCGCGTCCTTCTGCGTATGAAGCTCGAGAATCTGGGCGCTCACCCGTGCAGCGTCCTGCTTGGCGTTCTCCACATTCTTCCACTCAGGGTCCTGTTTCTGGGCTCGAATGCCTCGGGCGTTGCGTTGGGGAGCAAGTACGTGAGGTCTGCCATATTTCTTGATAGGGCTCGGAAGAAATGGCGAGGTGAGTGGTCCGCCGCCAGAAGGAGATCTCCGAGATGCGGGAGGAGTTTCCGAGAGTGGGGAGTCACGAAGTGGGGGCAGTTCCAATTGAATGGGGATGGGGCTCGGGGAGGCGTCTCGTCGATGGGGGGCTCGTTGTCGTCATCCCAGAAGGTCGGCGAGCCCGGTGCGCTGCTTGGAGGAAGACACTCATCGCTGGTAAAGTCATCTTCCAAGTTGAGGTACTGGCAAGTGCAGAACTGAGTGGTATTGATTGAGGGAGATATGCGGTCTTTAGTCGTTTAGTGACCGAAGACGGAGGCGCTTAATCGGCGTCTGAAGCTCTGCGCCTTTTGCCTGTTTTCGATGTGAAGGGCATGATCAGGAGATATTGCATATTCTTGCTAAGACCCCTATATCAATTCCTCTGCCAAAACAAGACCAGTTATTTCGTTTGAGCTCACTCAAGCATAGTGGACTATCTTCCCCTTCTACCCATGAAATTTCGTTTGAATTGGGTCCGTATTGGCGCTCCTCGCACAGAAATCGACGACGAATCAGCTGTTTCCGAAATGGGACAGGGGGATTGATGGGAAACTTGATGGCTATATTGTGGTCGACTCCGGGCACTTTTTGAAAATCTAAAACATAGAAACTGAAGAGAAATGTATTTCGTACACGTAGGTGGTACAAATTATGTGCTAAGACAAGATTGAAGTTTGAGCTAAGGCGAAATTTTGCCAAGTCAAAACAAAGCCGGCAACTTCCGTTCTCCGGTTACTCGGGCTGATTATCTACCAGTCCCTTCGCCGTGAGGCCTCGTGAGGCTTGATCGACTGTCATCAAAACCTAGCACCGGCGTTGCGCTAGCTCGAGTCTAGCCCGAGGCGCACGGTGCGCATCTGCAAAATTTAAAATGACGTTGTTCGAGATGCAATTCACTTTACGCAGAATATCCTGTTCGATTCGGGGTCAGGTGACTGGGTATGCCTTTCGGTCTTTTTTGTTTGGTGGTTCAAGTGAAATCTATCTTTATTGAATGCCCAAAGGACTTCACTTCATTCCCTCCAGTTTTTCTGATCCCCGACCCGAACCAGACCGCCCTCGATCCAACAAATACTCGCTGACCATGATTATTTTCAGGACAGTGCATTTGAATGCTTCAAGCCTCTTTGAGATGGCACTTGGTCGACGACTTTGCAAGGTTATCATCCGCCCGAGGCGCAGGTGAATTCCGTTTCCTTGTTCTTTCTTTCTTCGTTGAACACACAAAATTCAACTTCCTGACTTCTCTTCTCTTCATTGGCTCTAATTTTTTTTTGCTGAACCAGACCCCTCGATTCAATAAATGGACAATTATTTTCAAGACAGCTTATTTCAACGCTTCTCTTCAGAATGCCACTTATCCGACGACTTTGCAAGGTTATCCCCCGCCCGAGGCGCAAGGTGCGCGTCTACGGAATGTGCAATGTATTTATCCGGCGCATATATGCAGACCACCCCCGTTCGATTCTGGGTCGGGTGATTAATATTCCAGGCTACCTTGATCTTTTCTTTTGGTTTCGTGAGTCGGTCGGCATCTGTTTCTTGCCTCCACGTTCAATTTCAGGGGTTGTTTCTCTACTTTGATTCACCTTGAAAATGTGTTGAACGCTCATCACGATTACCACAATTCAACTGGACAAACCACAAACTCAGGATTGTTTCTCTCTCTCTCTCTATGACTCAGGCGGCACTTATTCGATAACTCTTCGTGGCTACTATCTGCCCAACGCGCAAGGTACGCATCTGCCAAGCATACATACGCCGAACACCCCCGTTCGATTCGGGGTCGGGCAACTGCGATCTCTGTTGTTTGGTTTTTTTGTTTCATGGGCCGGTCGGAATCTACCTTTGTATTATTTCTTGCTTCAAAGTTCAACTTCGGGCATTTCTCCGCTCTGCTCTGTTTTTCTTGGCCCCAAATCACTCCACCAGGTTAAATGATAATTACCCAGTGCTGGACAATTCGACTGAACGAACCCAAGCTTATTGTTTATTCAAGTATCTTAAGTTACAAGCCTACAAACCGCCCGAGGTGCAAGGCGCATCTGCAAAATGTAAGCCATCGCCGTTTCGTTTACAGATATGCAGAACACCCTCGGGGTCGGGTGACTAGCGATCCTTGGCGGCAGCTTTTTTATCTTTTTCTTTGATAGCTAGGGTTTCTGTTTACTGCGTTGAACTTCGAGTTGACTGCCTCTCCTTGAAACCTTTGGCCCTTAAGAGCCTGGAGACCGCCCGAACTTGGGCAAGGTGCGCATCTTCACAACGTACGGAAATTGGGTACGCATGGTGCACACAGAAGCTCCCTGTATAATTGGGGGTCGGGTGACTCTGTCTCCATTTGTTTCATGTTTTTCGTTCCATAGGTCAGTTGAATTCTCCCTCCATGTTCTCTCTTTCTTCGTTAAACGCCCAAAGAACTTCAAGTTCTCTTCATCCTCCCTCGATCCCACAAATAGGCGCTGACCATAACTATTTTCAGGACAATTCATTAGAACGCTTGTCTTTACAACGACACTTATTCGACGACCTTCAATCATGATTACTATCCGCCCGAGGCGCATGGTGTGCCTCTGCAGAATGTGATTAATCTCCCATTGAGTTATATGCAGAACACCTCCGTTCGATCCGGGGTCGGGCGACTGCCAAATCTCGACCTCCAATTTTTCTTAGCCCCGAACCAGACCATGCTCGATCCAACAAATGCGCGCTGACCATAAAGGTTTTCAGGACTGTTCATTTGCACCCATGAAGCCTCTCTGCGATGGCACTTGGTCGACGACTAATCATTGCTATCTGCCCGAGGCGCAAGGTGCGCGTCTGCGGCATGTAAACCATTGGGCGTGTCATATGCAGACCACGCCTGTTCGACTCGGGGTCGGGTGAATTCAGAATCACTTCTGCCGTTTTTTGGTTTCATGGCTTGATTGAATTCTGTCCCCTTGTTCTTTCTCTTTTTGTTGAACGCCCAAAGGACTTACCTCTCTTCATTGGTTTTAATTTTTCTTAGTCCCGACCCGAACCAGACCACCTTCGATTCAATGTGGAACACTGACCATAATTATTTTCAGGACAGTTCATTTGAACGCTTGAAGCCTCTTTTCGATGGCACTTGGTTGATGACTTTGCAAGGATGTCACCCGCCCGAGGCGCAGGGTGCGCGTCTGCATAAACTAATGTACCAGAGACGGCTTCAATATGTGAACCTTTATTTTTCTCCCATTTTCTTTTGCCAAAATTTGGAAACGCACGTGACCTACCCGCAGTATTCAACTGTGCGCTATAACTAATACATTCCAGCACAATTTCCAATGCACCATCTTCTGCGCTGGAACTCCTGAGAACTTTCCGTCCTTCTCTTTTCACACCAGCCAGCACCTATTTCTGCAGACAGGCCTGTATTGTTTCTACCCAGCCAGAGGAAGCGCCTTGGAAAATTCTTGCAAGGCTTTGACCACAATTTCATCCCCAAAGCGGCGAGACACCAACTGCAAGCACAACGGCGCTCTGTCAAAGGTTTCCGGTTCGTCTGAAAGATTTGAGTCGGCTAATTACATAAGTCGAGTTTGGATAAGTCAGACTTACAACAATCAGAGTTGAACGCGTCTGCTTCGCTCATGAACGTACGGGAAGCATGGTCCTTCAGATCCACGGCGGGATCGGAATACAGGCCGGTAGGGAAAACAGCAGCAGGGTAATCGACAAAGTTCCAGATATTGGTGTATCTGAAAAAGAACGATCAGGAGTTGGTGACAGCTGAAATGCCGTAAATTACCCCCAGTATTTGCATGTTCCTAGAGCGGGAGCGGGCCCAGCACCCGCGGGGCATAGAACAACATCGATGTTCTGTGCATTGTAATGCTCAAGATATTGCGCTCGGAGTGTCTCCCTTCTGAGATTCATCTATCCAATGAAAAGTCGTCACATCTCAAATCAAGCAAAATGAAATAAAACAAGCAAACCTCCCAAAGTTCGTGGATTGTATGGTTCTTGACACTCGGCAGGGTTGTAACCCATTCTGTCAGCGGGAGAATGGGCTCTCCGCTAGCAGCAGCTTTCTCACGTAGATACTCAGCGCCGTCAACAAAGTACAGCTCATGCTGTGAACCATGAGCCAGGGGAAAAACAAGGCAAAGGTGTTACTCACGGCCAACGCTACAGCCTCGACGTGCTTGAATGGTTGGTAGTCTACTATTTCGAACGCCGGGTCTTTCCGTAATACATCCACCAGAGTCTCCAATGCACGACGAATGGGCGGTTGGGGAAGAACAACGTCGTCGTGCCACATCACTCCGATACGGATGCGCCCATTTGAACCAGACCAGCTCGGCGCAATGGGAATCTCCCAAGGTTTTGGCACAAGGCTGTACTCTTTCAACCACGGCTTGGATCCGAGGACAACGGAAAACCACAAGTCTACATCACGGAGGCTTACCCCAGCATGAGATCGAGAGGCACGGTAGTTCAAAATGCGCATGCACGAACCTTCGAGCCAGCGGTCCGAACGTAGAAGAAATGGAATCCATTCCGGGCTGGGGGCTGAGCCCACCTTTCGGGACTCGCAGCGTGGTCGGTTCTATTGAAGAAAATTTCAGAATAGTTACAATCGCACAGAATAATAATCGAGCTAACTCAGGGTCCAAATCCCACACGCAGCAGCGGGTGACCGCAGGCTCCCTCCGATATCGCTTCCGACGCTGAGGAGGGAACCCCCAAAAGCTACGAGAGCACTGCATCCGCCAGAGCTTCCTCCAGGAGTGAGCTTGGTGTTGTAAGGGTTGAGAGCTTGTCCCCAGAAGGAATACGTTTCGAGATGCATGGCGCACTGTGGCAGATTTGTCGTCACATAAAAAACTGAATGCAGACAATCGACATTGGCAAATCGCTGTAATGTTCAAACAAATTACCTGCTCCGGCGTCATACAAAATCTGCGGAAGGAACCCATTCTTCGTTGCGGGTTCCTGCAAAATGTCGACAGCAAGGCCGGTCGTTCCTTTACGCCCGGCGAGAATTATATGGTCCTGAATGCAGCTCAATGCGAGCACCGGCGAGGTTACTTCAGCTTACTTTAATGCTGATTGGGAGGCCTACAAGAAATATTACTTCTACATTTGAAAGGCATGAATGTGGCCTTACCGTGAAGGGGACCGACAAGTTTACCGGTCTTACTGTAAAAGTCGTCCAGTTCCTTGGCTCTGACCAATGCATCTTCCAGAAAGAAATCCGTCAAACAGCACAAGAGCTGCTGCGCGATGGCCGCTCGTTTGGCAAAGGCTGTTACCACTTGCACCGATGTAAGTTCCTTGCTTTTGATACGAGCGAGAATCTATAAAGAAAACGGCTGATCAAGTGCGATTGTGGACCATATAATGCGACTAACGGATACTGCATCCTGATTCAAACTTGTAATATCCAACTCTTCCGGACTCATCAAGCCACATTCAGCAGCAGCGCAACGAACGTCCGTTCCAGGAGGATACTTTGCAATGAAAGCTGGTGGGAGCCGGAACAACTCGGGAATCCGAGAGTCTCTGGCGGCGCAAGCATCCAAAGCAATCTGAGTTGTCTGTTTAACTTTGAAGATAGCTGGGTGTAGGTAGCGCGGGCTCACTTGCGGCCACGTAGGTCCATGATCGGTTTCCATTATCGCTGTTATCGTGAGGGTTAATCGAAGGGTGCTAAACTATCTCACGACTATCAAAGACTTCACGACCGGCTAATCTTTGTCAACAAAAATTCCAGCTGCGAGGTAAATCCAAGTTGTATTCTCACGACTATCAAAGACTTCACATCAGATCCGACCACTCTTTGTCAACAAAAATTCCAACCGCTCCTTTGCTCACTAGCGATCACCACTTTTCGTGCGCAGGGCGGACTGGAACATATCAGTTCGCACGTACCTTCAGAAAAGAGACACTCACGATCCAACTCCCAAGTCCACGCAGATTTTTCTTGGTTGGCAAGATACAGATAAGACTAGAGCATATGGTGAGCGGAGAGATCTGTTCTTCCCGACTTGGAATAATTTACCTGGGCGATGCTTTCTGGACTGAGGCCAGAAGGCGGCTTATTACCGCTGCGCGCGAGGGCCGCACCAGTCATTATTTCTAACGGAAGTGAGTACTGCTTTGAGGAGACGCGGACTGGACTTACGCCCGTCGATGATGGCCTAATTTTTTTTCTTTGCTCAGTGCTGCATCAGAATAAGCGAAAGAAGACGTACGTGCGCTACCTAAAATCATCGCAGTGAATGAACAACACGACAATGACGGGGCGTACAACATACGTGGATATCGTCCTTGCCAAACTCTTTTGCGAGTGATTGGCTGAGAGCGCGAGCGCCGAATTTACCGATTGAGAAGGCTGAGGTCATCGTATTTCCCCGCATGCTAGCAGTCGCGCCGGTGAAAATCAGGGTCCCGCGGTTAGGATTCTCGGGGTCAATGGTGTTTTCTTTAAACTTGAGAATCGCTTCACGGGAAAATGAGAATGCCGCAGCCACGTTTGTGTTGAGTGCTGGAGGAATGGTATTTATAGGGCCGGTAAATTGATGAAATTGACTGACATTCTTGCACTTCTTCTGGAGTAACCTCTAAGAATGGCTTCCAGACCGCATACCCAACGTTAAACAGGGCCGCCCGGATTGAATATTGAGAGGCGGGAAATCGAGAACTTATGGACGTAAAGACGGACGAAAAGTTTCCTGGGGCGTAAGAAGGGACACAAAACGGAGCCGCCTGTTCCGCGAAGATGAGAAATTTTTCAATAGTTGGGATACAGCGTTCCACCTCTCCACCGGTGCTCATGATCTCTTCGGAGAGAGCGTTTAAAGAGCTCTGCCCGCGAGCAATTAGAGCAACACTGTAGCCAGCCTTGGAAAAAGCACGTCTGTGAAGGCTTGTGAGCGTGGTCCCGGCATCGAAATGCAACAAATCGCTGACGCGGCAGCGGCTCCAGTGCCTGCGGCGTTACCGACGCCTGTTGGGCATCCCAAAGTCAACTCCAGCAACTAAAACGTGAGATTGTCGAACCTGCAACCACGAAGAGAGGACGTATGGCGGCCATGAAATTGCTTCAAAAGTTTGAATGAAAAGACTCGGAATCAGTCAGCCTCACGTGCTTACCAACGTTAACCTTGACGACCAATTGACAGCTGTCAATGTCACGGTCATGGTCGAACGTCCCCAGGACTCCCCCACCAACTCCCCACTCACTGCCAGCCAACGACTTTCGTGTCCTACTCAGCTTATTTGCGCTACTAGTAGTCCAGAAATGTCCGCCGCGATGCAGTTTTTGTGAGTTCTCACTGGTATCTAGCTCCGTGTTTTTGATCTCTTTCCAAGCGACATGCATAAGAGTCCAACCTTTTTCGTGTATAAACGTTTATACACGGTTTTTAAAACGTTTATAACCGTTTTCGTGTACAGTTCGGCTCAAACGGTTTTTAAAACCTTTTTAAACGGTTTAAACGGTTAAACAAATCTGTTCCGCTGACTCATGAAATTTCACAATTTCTATCAGCTACAAATCCCTTGCCGATTTCTCATGCTACCTCAAATCATCCAATGAGGAGATCCTGGCCACGGTGTGCCGGAACCAACCCAGAATGACGGGATTCATTCCAGATATAGTAATTGTTGGCGTGATCAATGCTCGGGATCGATCTTGTTGTGCCGCTTGCTGCTCAACAATCACCAAAACTATTGTGCAGTCTCCCTCATGTATTCTTTGACTTAAATTGCCACACAACATCATCAAGCAAATGTGCAATGACTGCAACGGCAATCAAAATTAAACCGACGACTTATATCCGGCTGGTTTGTTTCCGCCGCAACCCAACCTGAATGCGCAGCACTGGGCGTAATTAAACTGGAATGGACAGTGAATGAACTATGATTCTGGTATAGTCTATTTTTTTCGCTCCCAATCATCTAATTGATAGCACTTTTGCACCCTCCCTGCAGAAAACCTTGTATAAACTGTTTTAAACTGTTTTAAACGGTTTTGTAACCGTTTTCGTTTATTGTACGGATTTCCGTACACGAAAAATAAAAGGTTGGAGCCTTAGACATGCAGATGGGTCCACACGACGCGTTATTCTCCCAGATCGCCACTCTCGAGCTTGTTCGACTAATGCAGACATGTCGCCGCATACATTCCCTAGTCAAAGACGCCTGCTTCGATGCAGATCGTCTCTTGTTTCCATTTTTCGGCGCCAAGGCCCGTGACTTTCGGGAGATTCAAGCCCATACGGGCACCATTATCTCTGGGTCTATGGCCCTTCAATTCTTCAATCGCTTAACATGGCCTAATTCCGACCTGGACCTATATGTCTCTCTTCCTTCGGCCAGCATCACTGTGCTCTTTCTCGTGGAAGCCGGGTACAGCTTTAGTCCTCGAGAACGACAAAAGTCAAATGCTTGCCTTCAGTTCTCCGCGTGCGTGGCAAGAGATCCAGCCTATGTGGGGTATGGCACCTTTGATGTCCTCGATTTTCGCAAAGGGAACAGAACAATTCAAGTGATCATCCCCTCTGTACCCCCCTTGAAAGTCATTCTTCGCTTTCATTCCAATGTGTTCATTCATCTCGTCTCCGCCGCACAAATCTGATATGCCAGCAGCATGTGTTATGAACTTCATGACACACGACAAGGCATTTTCCTTGTATCCATGGTCGACGTTCGTCACCAAACAGGCATTGGTTGTGAACACGGGTAGTGCGGGAGCAGAAGAGGCTAGAGAAAAGTACATCAAACGCGGGTGGAAGATGATTCGCTCCCCGACTTTGAGTCTCCGATCTGAGCTCGGCGTTGTCACGATGCTCCACTCCAAAACGGACCGCTCAGTTGGCGATTCCTTTACATGGACCATTTCCCTTCGGAATCCGGTCCCCCACCTGACAACGGAGCCTGCTTTCATGCCCTCCTGGCAGCTCGATTATGACCGCCATCCAATATTGGTCACCTGCACTTCAAGTTCAATCTGAAGATTATTCCAGGATCCTGTTGGGATCGTGATAGGTTTCGCGCGTGTACTTACGCTTATACCAAATCCTGTGGATATCTTTCGTCGTCATTTTGTATGTTGTACTATTGTTCCTGTAGTTATACGATCCAGGCCTATTTTCATATTTGAAATCAGCGTCGATTAGCGAGGATCGGCATGAGCGCAGCCTTCACTCCCTTTCTCTCTTACACATTGCATTCCACAGGACCTTCCCGCGACACCATGTCCGCCGCAATGCAGTTTTTGTAAGTACTTCTGCGTTCTATGCATTCGTTTCGACTGATTCCCGCTCCCCAACATGAGGATGGGTCCACACGATGTGTTCTTCTCCCACATTCCAGCTCGAGAGCTCGTTCGACTCATGCAGACGTGTCGTCGCGTCACTCTCTCGTCAAAGTGGTCTGCTTTGATATTAGTCGTCTTTTACTTCTCGTTTTTCAGCGACGTCATCAAAGTCAAGCAATTCCGGCAGATGCAACGCCGCACGGGCGCCATTATATCGAGGTCCATGGCCCTCCAACCTTTCAATGCTTGAGGTGGCACGATTCGACCTGGATATTTACGTTCTGCGTTTGTCGGCTGCCCTCACCATGCTTTTTCTTGTCGACAATGGATACACCTTTGTGCTTCGGAAGAGTCAGAGCCCAAACATCAGCCTTTTGACATTTTGATTGCGGGTTTTCCGGGGTTTCTGGTTGCCGGTATTCCCGACAACCTCACAACCTCAAATGACCCACAACTTGGCAGTAAATGAAGGTAATAAATGTTCCCAGAGTCACAAAAGGGGGCTCTGGAAACTTTCTAAGGACTCTAATATATCTGTTCCCCAAAGATATTTGTGAGAAAAAGCAAAATCCTGCCCTGGCGGGGGCTTAAACGGTCGAGCTTGTGGGCTCGGGACATAGGGTTTTGACGTTGTCAGCTTTCGAGGTTTTCAGAGGTTTTTCGGGGTTTTTCGGGGTTGTACAACCTCACAATCAAAATGTCAAAAGGCTGATGAATGCATCTGCGCAGATCCCCCTGGTCCGGGACGAAAGCTATATAGCTCATGGACGTAGCATCGACGATGCCCTCGATTTTTTTTAAAGGACCAAAAAAGTTCAAGTCATCATCCCAGTCGCTTCTCATGGAAATCATCATTACCTTCCATTCCAGTGCGTTCCTTCATCGCCCTTGCGAGACAAATCTGATGCCTGAGCAGCCTGCGTTATGAACAGCATCACACACGAAAAGCGTTTTGCTTGTATCCGCAGTCGACCTTCGTTGCGGAAGAGGCATATTGATCATCGACGCGGGCAGAGCGAATTACGTTGAGCGCGGGTGGAAGATGGCCGAAAACCCGTCTCTGACTTCGAGATTTGAGCTCGGTCTCAGGATGCCCCGTTCAGCTGGTGACGGTTTTACATGGACCATTTCCCTTCCCCAGCTTCCATGTTTCCCGAAACCAGTCCCTCATGAATCTGACTTGTTTCCTTCCGATGGCAGATCGATTTTTTTCGAACGGCGTGGATTCGCCGGATGCCCCCAGAGACGCGCTCTGCTCGTGAATGACTTTGAGGCAAGGGCCTACAGACGATGATATCACGCTATCAATTGTCCCGTTGGCTGATGAGGTACATTGCATTGAAAAAAAAATCCGTCCCCGAAGTACAAAAAAAGTATGCACGCAAGACATGAGAAAAGTGCCATAACAACATGCACTTGTCCGACGCCAAAAGAGAGAGGGTGGCTCATCCACCATAGCTATACCCACATCCAAACCCCCGCCGCAGGGCCCAGGCATGCCAGCTCGACCGCACCAGCCTGCCCGCGCACATGCAGATACGCGGACGCCCCTGCCTGTGTTCTCGTCCCGGTTCCTCCCGACCTTCAGCGTGCCCCTTCCCGACCCCATTCCGCCTGCACTCTTGCCCGCCTCTCTCTTGCGCCGCCTCGGCGCAGAGTTGTGCGGCTCGCTCGGAGCGCACCAAAAACTTTTCTCTCCCTTGGCCCATCTCGTCCTCCCCGTCCCACTTCCGCTCATGAGCCGCTCACACAAAGATCCGGACGAATCGACGGAAGGCAGCGCAGGGAACTACAGGGTGTTTTGCCTGGGCAGGGTCCTAATCGAAGAGTCGGCACGGATGCCGCGGGAGACGCATCAAGGATGGTCCCTGCAGCGGTACACCGTCTCTTGCGCTCCGTAGGCGGCAAGGAGCACCCCATCCTCAGGTGGGAAGATACATCACCGCGTGGCAGGAGCGTATGTATCCGCACCGACCAGGCGCTGAGCGGGTCCACGGAGTGCCGGGCTTGGAATAAGAAAGGTAATGCGCAAGTGCGTGAGCGAGGGCGCCGAATATGAGCCACCCGAGGTATGCAGCAACCCCGTCATGACGCTACGCGGCTCTGCGGGCCACAATGGGTGAAGGGTGCAGTGTGTGCAGAGTAGGTCGGGACGGTGGTGACGACGTGTAGGGATGCGTGGTCGTCGTTTAGCGTCTCGTTGAATCAGGTGGGTGGGCATGCGTCAGAGGCCGTCGAGCTGCCTTGATGGTGTCTTTGAACTCTTCAAGGGGGGAGAGCGCAATATATCAGAGCCACATCGAGAAGGGCCGTCTTTCGAGGGTACACACTTGAATGCGACTCCGATAAGGTTCCCATTGGTCCAGGATTTTGGATGACGATTCTGCCTGGGCAGCTATTCTTTACGAGAGGGAGAACAGCCTAAGATGAAGCCAGACATGGCAGTTTTCCGCTGAGGAGACTTGCGGCCTGATTTGGCGGTGGATTCGGACATCATCGGCCTTGGCAGCGGCTCGCTTCGGCCGACAGAAATTGCGAAATTGAGTTAAACTCGGCATGGTTCATTTTGCTTTGACAAACTCAATGGAACACTCGGACTGCAGCGGTAATGCCGATGGCCGAAGTACTTGGTGGAAAACCGAAAAGTGAGGAAACGAGCACGGTTCTGAGCCCTGACGCAGCGGAATCGGACCAGGATATATTTCAACAGTCCATTATGTGAGTGCACACCTGAAACCATAGCGGTAAGTTGAACAGAAATAAAAGTTCTAAATATGCTCAAAGAGAGGAGTTTCCAATTTGCGACCCACACTCATCTCGGCATCATTATACCTGTTATCTGCATCGTACCAGAAGCCAACAAGCTCCTTCTTGCCCGGGAACGTTGTCGACTCCTCCTCGCCGAAAATAAGTCGCGCAAACTCCCACTCTTCACCCATGAATGCGAGATTACATCCAAATGCATCCGTGTCGCCCTCGGCCTTGAAAAACGACGACGACTTGTCGTCCTTCAGATGTGTCTCCAGCTGGGAAGGTCTGAAACAAATATCTCAATCTGATATCGCATCCCGATTCTGAAGAACTAGACAAACCGTGCCAGGAGCTTCATGACCTCCGGCCCATTCGCTGCGTCTACCAAAAAGGTATTGTGCGAGGCATAAGTATCCAGCCGCTCCCAAATTTCATTGTCGGGATCGTTCTGACGCCGATACTTGCCAGCTGCCTGGAGCTCCTTTTGGCGCTTGTTCGCTTCAGGCCAGCCAGAGTCCGAGTCAATATCCGCGAAAACGCGGGCAGCACGGCCTTGATCTGCGCAGTGGTATCCCCAATCGTAGCGGTTCACCCAACAGACGCGAGAGTTTTCGGACCGAGTTTCCCAGCAGACGTGGCGAGCGAGGAGGAGGAGTTCGAGGGGGTCGGAAGAGGAATGGTAAGCCAACCACGAATCCTTTGACGCGTCTGCGTAGCCATATCCGTTAACCTTTATGATCTAGTTCGTGGTTTATGTAGATCAAAAAGGATGTATACGGTAGACGTTGAATTGGCGTACTTTCCAAAGTCCGATTTTGGCGGGAGCACGATAGCTGTAGCCCTGAGTGAGAATCGTCCCCCCAGGAACTGCTCTATCCTGGGTGGAGGGCCAGTCGTGTGCGGTAGTCATGAGACCGCCCACGATAGACGCTAATTGACCCCAGAGGAGCTCGCCTGAGACTTCGGAGTAAACAGAGAAATATTGTTGGCATGAACTTGATCTTACCGGACGTTATGAAGAACGTTCCTTGGAGCTCTCGCACGATGGCTGACTCGACATTTTTCCACTCGGGCTGGAAGCGATATTGGCCACCATGATCATCGGACTGTTCTTCGGCTTCTTCGGTGGCGGGCCGTGGTTCTTCGCGCTCCCCGAAAGCAATCCAATCTCGACATTTTTTATTGTCCCAGTCTCGGCTGCGCTTCAGCTCGATGACGGCTTCGAAAACCTTGCATTCGCGTTTGTGGCCGCGTTTCCAGGCAGCTGTTTGACATTCCTATAAATACTAGATTCAGATGCGGGATAGTGCGAGGAGTTTCAGAATAAAAACACGTACCTTCCCACAGTAAGAACATCCAAGACACCTCGAACAACGAAGAAGTGTTGTCTCGTTAGGCTCTTCCTCCTTGCCGCAGCTACCGCATTTTTTGGAAGTGCCAGCTGGCAACGTTTTCTCGCTCTCGATCTCATCGTTTATCCGAAGAAGGGTTTCCAAATTGCACGGGAATATCTGGACAAAGATAAATCTTGCAAAAACAGAAATCGGCAAATCCCTCACCTTGACAAACTTGGCATGGTCTAAACGCAAACCATACACCCCAAAAGAGAAATATTTTCTTTCTGCGTACAGGATAGCCATCGTCGATCCAACTTTCACGTCAAACTGAGCCTCGAGGTCGAAATTCGAGTTCAGGTCGGTCTCGCGGCCGGCTTTGTCTTTGACAGTAAGAGCGTTGCGGATGGGAAATGTGATGTGTTCTACAATCTCTCCGAGGTAGCACCAGTGTCGTGGAGGAGGCAGGAGCGAGTTGTCCCAGTCGCGGCGATCGTAAAGCTCAATTGGCGCGCATTCTGCGAACGAAGGGAAAGACTTTGGATTGCGGAGGTTATTGGAAGGGAACTGTAGGCTCCTTTCATCTTCGGAGTCCGCGCTCGACTCATCATCGCTAATGTAGTCTTCCCATCCCGGCTCTCCACTAAAATCGCCACTCGCGTCGGAGTCATCGTCGTAGTCGTCGTCGTAGTCGTCTGAGCCGTCAATAAGGCTGGCGTCGGGCTCGTAGTCGATGGCATCCATGCCGCGGTACATGTGAGACATATGGCGACAAGTGGCAAAGAAGGAGGAAGCAGGACACGAGAAACAAAGAGAAAATCCGGCGATACGCGATCACGTGCCGGGTTTATTGGTTTGATGGCCGGCGTGAAGATTTTTCCTTTCACTTTTTCCCTCTTGTTCGAGTCCAACTTGATGTTTAAAATGTGGCCCTGGAATGGGCATCAACCTGTTTGTAGCATCTGTCTACCAAAATTCCCCGTTCAATGTGCATTACTAGTTACTTATTTCTTTCCACTTGCAAGTGGGAACGGGTGGGCCATAGTTATCTTGTTTTGGTACACACCTAGAAGATAGTTTTTGGCTTTCCCATGATATTTATTGAAGCTCAGCTCAGAGACCAAGAGAAGCCTCTGAGCAAGGTGGTCCGCACATGCCATTGATGTTGCAGGACTTGTCAATTTCCCACTGTTGGACTCGAAACTGGGTTCAGACCAAATTTCGGCGCTCATCAGGTTGGAATCGGACAAGGATTCACAAAATAGACATTCAATTTTGTGTATGTTCGTACGTCAGAGTCGGACTGCAATACAAGTTGAACGGAAATACAACGATGATTCTAAAGGGATTCAAAGAGAGGAGGTTCTAATTTGCGGCCCGCATTCATCTCGGAATCATTGTACCTGTAATCCGCATCGTACCGGAAGCCAACAACCTCCTTCTTGCCCGAACGAATCCTGAGGATAAAGAGCGCTGGCCATCCGCGTGCTTGCGTTGGAGGACATGGTGAGGGGTCGGCCCAGTGGTACAGCCTTAAAAGAAAGATTCGGAATTCGAAGAGAACCGGTGAGAGCGGGGTAAAGGCCGCTATGGCTCCAAACTCCCGCGGGCCTGACATGGTTAAGTCCTGTTTTGGATTTCCTTTTTTGGGCTTGCGCAGTAGACAGAGGCAGTGTACACAGCCACACAACTTCTACTTACTCTGCTCGTTTCATTCGCTCAATCCAAAAGCTCCCGGGGCAAACCTGGATTCTCTGGGTCAGGAGACGGCATCTAACTTTTTGTAGATCGGTTTTCGCACCAATTCAGCGCCCACGAAATGTGTCAGTTGATCACTTGGAGTGGTGGCACAGTGGCACCACCGCTAGATTGCTTTCCCGGAGCATCGGCTCGTTTCGGCGGGACCGTTCTGCACGGTCTTATCGGGGTATTATATAGTCGTCAATGTTTTTGTGTGGCCAATAAGCTCTGGTTGCGTAGCCGATAGTTTCGCTCCGTACTCTCATGTCGGATTCACGAATCCTCCCCCAGCTGCAGCCTGGATCATTCGGCCAGACGAGTTGCAGCTTGAAAACGATGCCCATCTCGGCGGAAGGATTGCGCAAGGGAGATGGAGAAATTGTTTGGTAATCGTCAAAGTCCTATCGAAGCAGGCGGAGCCCAGCGTGCGTTGTGTCATTCGCTAATACTTTGGGGCGTAAATGTTTACGCGTCGTTTCCTCAGGCTCTGCATACTCGTGGTGAGCTTTGGACCAGTCTGCGGCATTCCAATGTTCTTCAGATGTTTGGCGTGTCGCCTTTGGACGCTGATCCACTATATGTGGTCACCCAATTCCAACCGGATGGCAATGTACTTCGCTTCCTTGAACGAAACCCGAATGCGGATCGAGCAAGAATCGTGAGGTGTTGTGCTAACAGCACAGTCAGTCAAATCTGACCAGCTTTGAAGGTTTATGATGTCGTTCTTGGAATGCAGTATCTTCATGCCGTAGGTACTTTCTTCTTTTTGTTGTTTCCTGTTCTCACTTACTGTTAGCGTGGTGTCGTGCATGGGAGTTTGAAACCTGCTAACATATTAGTCGGCGATGGGAAGGCCTACGTTTCTGATTATGGGATGATCGAAGTGCAAACCAGTGGAAGCCATGGACATAGATACTCCAGTCCCGAGGCTTGGAAGGGAGTATGTGTTCTCTCGACTTGACCACTAATCCGCAACTTAAAAATGTATCAAGACCGTGTCGCGTTCGTCGGATGTATTCGCATGGGCGATGAGTGCCCTCGAGGTACGTCTCGGAGTGCAATCTGTTGCAATTTCCTCAGGCATATCTATTAGATCTTTACTTCCAAGGCGCCATGGGGAATCTTATCCGAGAAACAGATCTTTCGTCTTGTAGTTCGGCAGGACAGCCGCCCCGATCGTCCCGACGAAGACTTCGGGTTAACTGATCAAATATGGGGCGTAATGGAGGAATGTTGGCACCGCGAATCGAGGCTCCGTCCCACCTTCGACATTCTCGCCCGGCTTCTCCACAATAGCAGCAGAATCCAATTGGAGTCTCCCGGCAATGGGTCCTCTATACCGCGTGTTGAAGGTTAGTATTTTTGCTGGCCTATCTTCCTCGAATTGACTCATTTACAGTGGTGCCCGAGACACCAGACGGTCAATATCTGGCGCCTCCCGCCGGGGCCCTCAGCCTCGGAGACAGCCTAGCATCCTTGCATTTGCAGCGCCGCCATCTGCCTTCGATGATGACACACCTTAGTGCTCCGCCCGCCTATGAAGTCATGTCCACCAACCCCATGTCCACCGACCCCCATCCAAATTCTGCTCCCCCTGCGGTGCTAGAATTCACACACAACACATCCCCCAAACGATCCCTAAAACTACCCGACTTAACACCCGCGCGGCTTGAGTATACCCCCGACAGAAGTGAAACGCCAAGCAACCCGCATTCTGGCTCCGTTCCCCCTGCTACCGTGACACCGCCCACATCTTCTAGCCGAACCCCAGCCAACTTCACCCCTCCTCCCCGGCGTCAATATACCCTCGATGAAAGTGATCTGCCGAGTAACCCCCATCCTGGTTCCGCTCCCCCCACGGTAGCACAATATGCAACCCCAGCTCTTGTAACGCCACCCAGAAGAATTCCGAGCGACTTGACGCCCCCTCCGCGGCGTCAATATACTCACGACGGAAGCGATGCATCGAGTGCATCGAGCCCCAATGACAGTGTCGACGAAGAAGGGCTGAGCCCCATGTTCCACAATTCTCTGCCGGACACACCGAATACACCCTGGAGCCCGGACCGTAGACTAGCGCCTTCCCCTTCTGTCCGTACATCTTCTTCCGGTGCGTTTCTCGTTCACCGCCAATCTGGTGGAATCGTTGAATGGTACCTAGGGGGTTCTTCCCGCTCTCAAAACTCCGGGCCACGCCCCGCCAAGCATCGCTTGAGGAATATCGGTCCAATTGGTGAAGAGGAGTCTTATCCGTCCGGAACCTCAGATCCCCCCCCCTTGCCGTCGAGCCCATCTCCGACACCCCGCGCAAACTCCAAATGGCCTGAACCCGCATATTTGGAGCACATCCCGAGCACCAGCTCCTTTCCGACCGACTACGGCTCGAGGAGCGCTCCGACCTTCGCCAATACATACGCGGAGTCTATTCGTAGCCAGTCCGGCGGCACCGGTACGTGTTGCTGTGCGTTGCATTCTCCGGCCTTGTGTTTATTCACCATCAGCCCCGAATGCCAATCTCCTTGCCGGCGCTCTTCTAACGGAGGTGAAGGAAGGGCGCAAACCAGAGATAATTGACGGCTATTTGGATAAGATTCAGCAGCTCGGTCTCGAATCCCACAAAGACGCACAGAAGCTGGTCACGGCCGGCACGATTCCTACCCTCATCTTACTCCTCAAAACTCGGGTTGCAGATGGCATCGGACTAGAGACTGTTCTACTCACGCTGGGCATCCTTGCGTAGGTTCTTCACCGCGTCTCTGGAGAAAGCATCGCTCACGGAGGCGTAGATACGACCCCATTCCCGCTAACACGATATATCGCACGGGTACCTCCGCCACTTTGATTGAGATCTTCGATGCGGCGCTGTCGGACGATATAGCTGCACTTGCAGTGTGGTGCCTTGCTCGAACGTGTCGAACTGTGGAGGTCGCCAACGACCTGCTAAGGATGAATCTCGGGAGGGTGCTGGTGACCAAGGGGCTGAAGGGTGGGCAGAGGACGGCACGCATATCCGCATGGTGTCTAGGAATTCTAGTCCGCTCGGACAGCATCGCAGAGTCCCTCACAGACATCGGTCTTGCTGACGCCTTGTGCGAGCACTTGCGGCGCTGCTCCGAGTCGATCAACGCTGGCCCAGAGGACTACAGCGCCACTGTATACGCTGTAGCGCGACTATCGCGCTCGATCAAGATTTCAAAGGCACTCGCGAAGGGTGGTTGCGTCGAAATTCTCTCTCACTTCCTGGTCACCGCTGAAGATCCGCGGGTTCTGCTCTGGACCGCACGAGCAATTGGGTGCCTGATGCGACCAAATAGTAGCGACATGGCCAAGGTGCTACTCGACGCCGGCATTGCCCGCGGTCTCGCACGTCTACCTAGCATGCTTTCGACGGAAGAAGTCGAGCCTTTGGAGTCGTTCGCCTTTGCCATCCAGCGCTTCTCATGCGCGGAGTGGGGAAGTGGCACTCGAAAGGCACTGGTTGACGCAGGAGTCGTCGATTCGCTTCTCGCGGCGCTCAGGACAGCTGCAGATGAACCCTTTCCCCAAGTCCACATCGAGCTGGCCTACGCAATTGCCTTGCTGAGCGACGTTGGAGGTTCGGCCATCCGGAAGCAGATCGTGAATGCGGGAGGTATTGATATTTTGAAACAAATCGCATCGACAGCTCGATCAGATGTCGCAAAGGCTTGCAATATAGCTGCAACCAGTATCAAAGGGAACCTTTGGTCGAGGAACACGTCGTCTGCCAAAGCGGCGATGGCGCATGAGTGGTCGGGAGGTTGCCCGGATTACCTTCCTGAATGCCCTGTACCGCTAAATGACTTACGACCGGAAACGAGCGGCGGCTGGTAAACTACGACTCTTACTTCTTATTGATATTTCAGATACCTTCTTTGTATTGTAGATCCTCTCGGAGCTGTAGCTTTTGCTTCTGAAAATTTGTAGCCGCAATAATTACGTTTATTCAAGACCTTTCATGGCTCCACTGTAGCTATACATCACCGTTGCCGACTTGGCAAGGAGCAAAAAAACTTCAAGAAGCGTCGAAAGCCCGGTCTCGAGCAGAGCGCTAGCCTACTCTTCTCGCAACACTACGCACACCTCAGCCTCGGATGCCTGCTGATATCGAGGAAAAGTCTGCCTCGCAGGCTTCCGTAACATCTTCCTGAAGAACGGAGAGCCCATGATTTTGGATTTCAACCATATAATTCAGGACCGAGAAGCAACTTGAGGAAGAACTGATGAAAGGGTCGATTTCCGAAGCTGTGGGCGTGACAAGAAGGGTAATGTTCTCATTTGAACCGTGCACGTCGCACGACTGCACACCAAAGGTTGTGTGGTTTAGATTAGAGCAGAGTGGCATCAGAGTAGTGGGCGTACGAGTCTGGTGAAGGGAAGGGAAGGGAAGGGAAAGGATGGATGGAAGAGTGGAGAAGTTGAAGGAACGGATGCGCACGCACCGAACGAATACTGTGCGCGCGGCTGGGGCGCATCCACATCCGAGAACGGCTCAAGGATCCCCGCCTGGTTCATATTCTGCGTAACCCCTTGCGTTCTGGCCACCGCGCGCAGGCGGTCGCTGCCAGCCGTGCCCCCCAACTCGGCCCAAATTGCGGCCTTCACATTGTCATCTAACACCCCCTTCGTCGAACCCTATTTCGCCACAATCCAACTCCAAAACAACGCTGTAGTATTACTGCAGTACTTCGAAATTTACTGGACTCGAGGCTATGTTGAGAAGAAAGCTAGGCAGATTTTTGCCATGATTCGTTGGACTTCAAACGTTCAATGCTCATCCTTCAAGTTTCCACAAAATTGTAGTTACTCATCTTCCGCCGCTATGCAGTTTTTGTGAATTTTTTGCGAGTCATTTGCTAAAACAGGTATGCTCTTGGCAAAAGTAACTAAAATCAACGACACGCTGCAGCCTCCAGCACATCACGTCCGCGTCATGGTCCGTACAAAGTTCATAAGGTGGGAATTGTCCAGAAATCGTGTTTGAGAACATTATCAATGCCAAGTCCTAGGAAGATTCGCACCAAGTCAGAATTTTATGACGCGGGGGCACTCACCTCCAAAGTTCAGGCGTCCTAGTGCAGGACGGCGACTGCGGCCAGACCGGAGATCAAGCTCACCAAGACGATTCCTGCATATTCGCCGAGGGTGCTGTATCCAACATGAGCGCCGCGGAAGGCGGCGTTTGAGCCCGAAGAGGGAGTAGCTATATTAAGCACCACCAACCCGCTGTCATGGCTGAATTCTGAATATATCAATTGACTGCCCACCTGAACCACTGGCAGAACCGATCTGAGAAGTCTGAGAAACTCCTCCGAGTCCTCCTGTCACCCCAATTCCGCTCAAACTGATGGACGGGGGCGCCGTCCCAATTGCACCGGAAGTAAGCGACACGGTCGCGATCCCATTGGAAATCGAGGTTTGGGACACACACGCGGAAGAAGAGGGGGTCGTAAACGCAGTCGATGGAGTGACGGTGGTTCCGACGGTATAGTCTGTGGTTGAACCATCAGCACCGGTGTAAAAACCGGTGAAATACTGTGCAAAGGTGGAGAATTGCGTGGTGCCGTCAACGGTGGCAGTAGGATACCAGCCCGGCGGATATGCGACGTCGGCCTCGCAACTCTCGCTGTAATACGAGGTGAGGGAAGAATGGCGAGAAGACAATGCACGCACAAAACGCCCGCGGATTGGTAGGTTCCAGGCATAACGAACTCGCAACCCTGGAATGACATGTGAGCATGTTTATTCTACCTGATAATAAGAACTTGCCATTTCATCTGAATTCATACCCTGTTTGTTAGATAGATAAGCTCGTATCAAGATATGGACGCACCTAATTCGTGCCTATTAAAATGTAGAGTCAATAAACCGTTTGTCAAAAGACACTGGTTCCTACCAGCACATGAACGCCGCACTGTAAGTTGAATTGGCGTTGGTGCATGCGCGAACACAAAATTGGTCATAATCGACAAACCTACGGGAAAAAAAGGGAGTGAGGATCATGGAATGAAAAGAAAACCAGTGGGAAAGGGAATGAAATATGATGATGAAAAATCAGAAGAGATGAGAAGATGAGAAGAGACGTGGAGAAAAAGAGCGGTACAAACATCATCCACTCGGCAATTGGCTCGTCGAGACCGTCCACAATATTAGTCGTCACATTACCGCCGATTGGGTTACCTGCGCCGGTTGCACCTAAAAGGTACGAGGGAGAATCAATGAAGCGTCCAGGCAAGAGAGAATAAGTCGGACCGTGGGGATCAAGTTCGCCACCTTCATCGCCTGACTGAATGTTGAGCTTGGTAAAGTCACCGAGACCCATAATTTGGACGTAGAAATCGGTCTTCAGGAATGTAACTTGGGAGATTGTGCCATCCGGGATGACTCGAGCATTGTTCCTGGGTTGTGTACACCAGGCAACCTCATCCGTCTTGACGTAAAGTCAGAACAGCGTGTGGATTGGCGATTTCAGTATCCATACTTCTGTGTCCGCGATGGTATCCGGGCTACGGTTTATATAAGAAAAACCGCGCCAAACCCAGGAATAAAAGCGTACCCTGTAGGTGGGGCGAAAATACAGAAGTCGTTTATCGAATTGAGGGAGAGAAGTCGGGCCATAGAGGTTTGGTTGATAGTGGTGGGGATGGTTGGCACCGGAGGATTCGTAACTTGCGCATTGAAGTCAGCGTGGAGTGAACAACACGATGTAAGCAAGACGTACCTCCCTGGGTACCGGTAGCAATGACTCCCGGCGGAAACGACGAGGATACCTGAGCTCGGACAGAGCTGACGGCGGCAGCGCTCAGCAGCAAGCTGGTGGAGAAAAACATGATGAAAGCGTGAGCCAAGTCGTGCGCTCAGCAGTGTGTTTTTTTAGAATGCTACGCATCATGTCAGAAGACCTCTCAAAAATATCCCACTGGCTAAAAATATATTGGCTTGATCCCAGATCTGTGGTTTTCCCGTCGTGGGTCTTTGCCGTATACGCTCACGGTCGCGCCTCGTAGGGATTCCAGGACAGTGTGTGCAGCCATGGCGTATAACGAGCTGGACGCAAAGCATGAGGCCTGAGGGGCGAGCGCAACGTGCGAAGATGGCAATGATCCGTGATCGCACTTCCGAATCGGTGCCGTGAGCCGGTAAGATCGCAAACTGCCTTCTTCCCGTTATCTTGCTACATCACAGTTTACTTCCTACTCTCCTCAGCTTGTTCTCAGCCGTGCCTGCTCCCCACACGCGTCGTTGGACGCCTGCTTGTTCCCACGCTGCTTCCCGCTGCCAGTCACCGCCACCTGCAGCACGAGGAAGTGTCCTCCTCGACCATCCTTTCTCACGCACCCATCGGTTCGCACAGCAGCCCTCTCGCATGACCGAGGCTATTGCCGCCATGCTCTTTGGAGGAGCCTCGTAACAATGTCGTCGTGTGTACATTGTACTTCTTGCTAATGGAATACTTTGACTCGTCTGCACCTCTATTTCCTGTTCAATATGTCTGGATCCATAAGCTGACAGCGCGTTGCACAAACTCTAAACAAACCAACGTTTCATGATGTACGAGTCAACTTGAGGGTGAGATAATTTTATCGTTAATTTCAGTGCAGAACTATGGGAAGAACAAACTTGGAGGTTCACAAGATTTGTCAGACGTCCTCCTCCGGCGCATAAAATGAGTCAGGGAGGAAGAACCCATTCATTTCGAACTCGGGGAAGGTGGTTTCGTGCATGTATGAGGATTCGAGGTCTAATTGGGCCGGCGTGTGCTGCATCTGTGCGAAAAAATTTAAATCCAACAGCATGTCGGACCATGCTGCAGCAGGATCGAGTTGAGAATCGGTCTCAGAGTAGGAAGGATTGTGGGAGGGATTCTTCTCGTGCGGCGCACCTGCGGCAGATAAAGCTTGCGTCTCTGACGCAGCCGCCGCAGAATTCTGCTTACCCCTGCGTGCGAGGCGACGTGCAATGGCGGGCTTCAATCTCTGGTTCAGGATGACTTGCAGCATGTCTCCTGTGCGCATCGCCGAATCCCACGTGTTGCCCATCTCATATAGGTGCCGTATGCACATGTCCACCTGCGAAAGTGCCGTGTTGAGCGCGCCATGTCCGACGCGCGAGCTTCCCGTCGCCTGCAGCGCGCGCAGAAAAAACACTGTCCCCGCGCTAAATATGACGCCCGCCATTTTGATGGATGCTAGGCGCATGGTATACAGCGACGACCACGTATCGACGAGATCGAGAACGTTCTCGGCTGCGCGCGTACATAGCTATGGTGGATTCAGAGTGAGGTTGAGTAAAGTTAAAACCATTTGTACCTTAACGTGGTCCACGTCTGTATCTGATTGCTGAATGGGGTGCCCACGGCGGTTGAAGAACGGTCAATGCAGGGTGATGAAAGAAAACCAATATCCGAGGTGCAACATAAGCCGCTGTGGAGTAGAGCCCGCCCGGTTTGTCGGCGTAATATCGAGCTGAGGCGGAAGCCGATTTTTCCAGTTGTTGAGCTCAAGACTATATACGAGAATAAGTCAAGAATAACCGTAAGAAGAAAAATATCTCACTCTATTTTCGTGACATGTTGCGCGACTTGAACAAGATTTAACTGGGTTGAGAGGCGTAAATTGTTGCTATCAAAACTGTGAACGGGACGATAAAAGGCTAACAAAGGCACGCACACTACACCAGCAATCTCGCACGCTATCACAGCGAGAGCCGAAGACTCAAAGAATATGAGAGTTTCGTAATTCATTTGCGGGGGTAATTTTGTTGGCGCGTAGTCCCACAGAGTCTGGTCGAGGTCGGACTCCACGGAAGGCATGGGTGTATTGCGCCGAGGTGGTCCACTAAACTCTCGCCCCCAGAACAGAGCCCAGACGACGTCCTAAGAGATTTTCATTGGCCTGTGAAAGGATCAAGACTTGAAAACAAATACCCGATTGAATACAGCCCAATAAGCTGAATTCCTCGCGACCATCTCATCGTGAGTGATAAGGCCTGCTTTGACAAATTCCGTGACGTCGTCACTCAGACCAACTACAAGGACATTTGAGCAAGATTCAAAATCGTACACCATTCGTACGAGTTATACAAAGTCTAGTGCTCATTCCTGAACAGTGATTTGAGTACAAAGCACACTCTAGAATTAGCGACATACCGAAATATAACTCCGCCGGTATTCGATCGCCACACTCGGTATAGAAGGCCGCGATGAAAGAAAGCGCATGTACCATACTGGGGTTTGGTTTTTTGAAGTCAAAACACGCTTGGGCGGTCTGGACGAAATACCGGCGTGTCTTTGGATCTCTTAGGTGTTGACTATCGGAGTAAGCTGCAGATACAGATAGAACCGCGTTGTGTAGCATTGGAGAGTAGTGCGGTGTCGGGGGCGGTTTCTCTGATCGAGGAATACTCAATGCGCGATACATGTCTCTGAGGAACAGAGAAGGAATGATGGGGAACATCATTTGATATTTGAGACCCAACGCCATTATTCTGCAATGCGGGTGAGAATATTCATAAAACCAAGTTGAACATACTCGTCGTGTTCCCTTCTATTCATAGTTACCTGGGGAGGCAAGTGTCTCGACCAATCAATGTCTGGGTGAGACTGAGATACATCCATTCCGTCCACTTGTAATACATAAGACGCGTTCGGATTTTCAGCCGCCTCCGGGATTCTCGAAACTGTGTTTTGGGAACTATTGCTGTCCTTGAAGAAGGCGCCATGGAGAAGGGGGCTGTCGCTGGAATGGCTCAACTACCTTATATCAGTATGGTTTCCTTAGACGGAATAAAACGATCTTGCCTTGAGGCGTTGAGTGGGTACCGTCAATTCTTGGGTAATGTCGTCATCCGAATCGCGCACATTCATGTCAGAATCCTCTCCACTTGGGTCTTCGGACTGTTCAGGCTGGGGTCGAAATTGGAGGTGGGATGCCACATCTTGGCAAACACATTTTGCCAGTCTTTCCTCGAGAAGATCGACGTAAGCTTGCAGCGAATCGGCGCGCTTTCGGAGCGCTTCAAAGTATGCCTCCGTCCGAGGTTTCTTTAGGGCTTTATCCCTTCCCCATGAGCACTGAATATTGTTTTCAGCATTGCGCTCGAAGTGATTGCACTCGACGCGCCTCGCCATCTCGACCAGACGCCACACAAGAGCCGCACAACGGTTTCTCTCCGTCGCATTTTGATTTTCTGGACTGGTTATAAATGGGATGGATCGGAAGAAGTGGGAGCCGCTCACTTTGACCGACAGATTGTGCATGCCTGCGCTGAATACGGTCCACGACCTCTGGGGTTGGCCAATCCCTTTGGCATTGGGTTGTGGTTAAGGCCAAGAGTTTTGCGGCGGCGGTGCGACACGTTTCGACTGTAAGTGATAGCCGAACTCTGATCCAATCTTCAAGTTGAGTCTGATTCCTGGCTTTGCTCTAAGGTTACTGGCCAAACCGCAGTGTATTTGTAGACTCGAGCGTCTGGTACCACACCGAAGCCGAACTCGTTCAAGTCGGATTTACCTTTTTGGTTGGATCTTCGTGTACTCCGGTCAGATGAAGATTCTGATATTTAAATTTTCTGTCAAACATATTTTTGTTTCTTCCATCACGGATGTCTTTCGCGGATCTCGGCTGCACAACACAATATTGAATACAACAAGAGTCGCTACAGAGATTTTTGTGCAAATCCGTCGCTCTACAATGCGTATTTAATAATGTATGAGTGAAATATTGTCCTTTGTTGAATGACGCGAAGCTCCGAAACGACCGTGAGACAAGTGGTGTGTGCTCGACGGATATCCACACATCACACCGTCAAGTAAAGAAAGTGATGTAGGCCCAATGGTAGCAATTACTGGCGGGGGCGGATTAGAACAATAGTGGCACAAGAAATCGCCGGCCTCACAAATAAATGGTCCCACCCAGTGCGTGCGACACTTAATGGAGGAGGCCAATGGCGGCAACACCAGCGATGAGGCTGATCAGAGCGATACCAGCGAACTCTCCAGTGCTGCTATATCCGACGCGTGCCCCGTGGAACGCTGCACTGGCACCCGTGGGTCCGGGATTGGCACCTGTTGAGGTTGAAGACCCACTGAATGATGGTTGCGCTGAAGAGTCGATGGGCCCACCTGAACCGGACCCCGAGGCAGAGCCCGAGGCACCCGTCGATTTGGCGGTGGAACCAGCGCTCCCACTTGATTTGTTCGTATTGGAGGGCAATGCGGAACCAGACCCAGTGGCGGAAACGCTCTCGCCCGCAGCCTCACCGGGCGGGAACCCGGTGGGGGATGTAAGAGGGGTGCTCGCGAAACCATCCAAAGTAGTGGTGCCAACTGAGTCGGCGGCCAACAAAGTTGTCGGGATACCATTGCTGACCGTGGTTTGGGAAACACAGTTGGAGGAGCTCGGCGTGCTGTAAGCTGCGGAAGGCGTGACCGTGTCCCCCACGGTATACGGCGTCGGCTGGCCATCAGCGCCAGTGTAGATCCCAGTGAAATACTGTGCGAAGGTAGAGAAGCTGGTGGTACCATCCACCACGCTTGGGTACCAGCCTGGCGGATAAGCAACATCGGCATCGCAGGTCTCGCTGGAATATCCAGATCAGCGGAAATTGGTAAAAAAATGAAAAATGACGAACAAGACACCAGCGGGTTGGTAGGTTCCGGGCATAACGAACTCGCACCCTAGAATGAGATGACATGTGAGCATGGTTTCTGTTACCCAAAAAGTGCAACTGACCCATCACATCTAAGTCAGGCAATCAAGGTTGTCAACATATTCTAGGTCTTGAATACATGAACGTACCTAGCTCGTGCCTGGTGGAACGAGTAAATCAAGGAAGACTCTGCGAAGAGAGACTAGTTCTTACCAGCACATGAACGCAGCACTGTAGGTCGAGTTGGCGTTGTAGCAGGCGCGGAGGCAGAATTGGCTAGGGTGGAACGAGTTGAATCAATGACAGGAAGGGGAAAGAAAAGAAGGGAAAAAATTCACTCCGCTGCCATGTACAACATCCATCTAGGCTTGTTAAAAGGTTTATACATTCTGGGGTAACTGCACATACTCGGCAATTTGAAGGTCAGTCCCATCGGCAACCTTCAGAACGAAGAGGTTATGGGTCAATTTCCTTTGGTTTTATAATTTTTTCGAACTTACCGTGGTGGTGACGTTGCCGCCAATCGGATTTCCTGCGCCAGTTGCACCTTGTACCAGCCAAATTCAATAAAGTGCCCATGAAGAGAGACTAAGTCGCACCATGCGGATCAAGTTCGCCACCTTCGTCGCCGGCCACGACATTAAGTTTCGTAAAGTCGCCGAGACCCATTAGTTGGACGTAGAAATCGGTTTTGAGGAAAGAAACAGCGGTGATTGTGCCGTCGGGGATGACCCGCGCATTGTTGCGGGGCATTGTGCACCAGGCGACCTCTTCCGTCTTGCCCGCAGGTAAGTTTAGTGGCTATCTTGTCAGCACGGAAATTTCACCTCTGTGTCCGAAATGGCTAAAATGCATATGAGAAAGATCATACCTCACTCAAGAATAAAAGCGTACCCGCTGGCCCTGTCGGGGGAGCGAAAAGACAGAAATCGTCAATCGAGTTTACGCTAAGCAGGCGAGAGATGGATGTCTGGTTAATGATTGTCGGCATAGTAGCTTGGGGCGGGTTTGTCGGGCCCTGGGTCCCAGTGGCTGGCAGGGAGGAAATCAGTGAGAAAAGATCCAACCAAGGGAGGTGAGAATATACACACCGACAACGCCTGGGGCGTAGCCTGCGCGCACAGAGGCGGCGGCGGAAAGGGCCAGCGATAGGGCGCAGAGGAACATGGGGGAGGAAAGGAAGAGAAGGATGAAATCTGCAATCAGGGGATAGCAATTTGTATAGACGGGGTTTTTTGGCCGTGCCGGCGCGCCCATTGAAACATTCGATCGACAATCATTGTCAAGATTCCGTGCCGGCATTTTGGTACCTTATTTTGACCTTCCTGGCGTGTTTACTCGTTTATTTTTAGGATGGAGGCAAAGTTATCTTGCCGGAATTCCAACTCCAAAATATACTTTCGTCCAACATACGGCCTCCGTCGCTCCGAGGTGTCCAACTCGACTAGGTTGATCTTAGTGATGAGGCCTGTCAAATCAGGCTGCCTACGGATACTTAGGGAAAGGTTTGCCGACACAAGATTTCCCCAGAATACATCTGCGGTAGATGTGAATCGGATCTATTGGATGACTTCGAAAACGGCCACTCCTATCGGCTCTGCGATTATTCGTGCAGCGCCAGGCTGCGCCCGACGGGTCTGAATCAGGTTGGCACATCTGGATGTCTGCACGTTACGATTAAGGCCCTGATCGGAAGTATTTGGGTCCGCCGCGATAAGCAGTCCCGACGGGTCCGACATTTTGGCAGATCTAGATGAATCAGATGACATGATATTTGATCGTCCTATTGACGAGATCAATTTCTCATGAAGGTAAAGTCAGGCCTCAGTTACCCTCGTGAGCATATCAGTGACACGCGGAATTTTCGCGAATGCGCGTGAAGATGCGGGGAAGTTACATAACGGCGGGAGACGCAAGCAGACGCAAGAACAAACTAGTCCTCGAGCTCGCGAAACTCAAGAGAAACGCGAGTTCAATGCGATTCACGAGAAGGTGTCGGTGGGCGCCGTCGACGCCCGGCGAGGCCCGCCGCAGTCGAAGAGTAGCGAGAATTCTAACCTAAAAGCCTGGAAGCGGAGTGCACAGACCGTAGTATATCAAAACATCTATGACAGCCGCCCGAGGGAGAGGACCGGAGTGGAGCAGACGAAAACAAACGTCGAGTAAAATCTGAAGAACCGGCGCAGGGAATGGGTACTTTGGCCAGGTGGGTTAAAAATATCCAGAGCCGCACTGAATGAATCAGAGGTAGGACAATCGTGGGAGGACCGCGGTTGCAGCCAATGAGGTGATAGAAAACTTGAAGCAACTCGAAGTCTAGCAGAGAGAGACTTAAATATATACCGCGCAAGGACCGTGTTCACGGAAGGGGTGACGGTTCTTGTACTCTCGCGCCACAGAACACGCTCCCGGGTCAGCTCAAGATTCCTCATTTCAACATCGACCGGTTGTCGGAATCACCTCGAAAGGCATAATTCTAAACTGCATCTCTGGGCCAGTGAATGCAGAATGAACACGAGAAAAAGGAGGCAAGTAAAAACCCCGACATTTGTGCAAACCACGAAAAGTTTCTATACTTTGGAAATGCGTGCTTTCCATGCCTGAACTCCGGCATCAAACGTGGCGTTATCGATTCCAGTCGGGGTGAGATGAAATACTACCCCTACCAAAGACTTGAGCGATTCCATCCTTTGCAGCAACAAAGTATCACCAAACTTGCCTAAGCTTTCAACTTCGCGGTTGCGTCGCTCATCATCGAAGAACAGCTAGAATCCGATAGTCAGTCCTCGTGGCACAATAACCGTCAGAAACCAGCGCACCATCTGTTCGTAGGGGATTCCCGTCTTGGCATGTAGGGCGCGAAAATGTGTCAGCTTAGACCCAGGGTAGATTTGCAGATTGTCGAACAGTTCTATTGCGGCCTGAACGGGTTCATCGCCGCCGCCTGAGACGCGCAGCAATTGCAGGGCCTGCCGGGCCCTGACCACCATGATCGTTTGCTTCAGGGAACGTAAATGCCCTAGGATTACTCCACGCACATATCCGGGGCGTGTGTACGAGAGCAAGCAGCAATGATAACACCCTGGTCGCGGAGTCGGCGCAGGATGTCGGGAACGTCAGCGTAGAATTCGACAGGTACTCCATATGCGTCCACGACAGCACCTCCAGACTGGCGGAGGGGCCCAGTGACATGGGTGTCAATCCACAAATCCCACAGTGTATAACTTTATGGAGTTAGCGCAAACATTTTCACCGGACGGAGAGCACGTACTCAAGGTCGAATGCGATGAGTTTAGGGAACATTGTTTCGCGTAGCGATTCCCCTGACTCGGGGGCGTTGACAAATGTACGGATATGGTACGCAAAGTTCTGGGCGAAGCAACCTGTGCGCAAACTCCAAATCGATGTGGTTGTTTGACAAAGGAAGAAGGCACTGCCTCTGATGGGCTGTGCCCAAATCAAAACCATCAAGGATCAACTTCGTTGCTCAGTCCTGACCACCTTCACCACGAATCTCTGGCTGTTTCGTTCTTCTAGGTCTAAGAAGGAATATAATCTGATGGTTGGGCTGGAATCTATACGCCAACTCTGCGATATAGGACTTGCACAAACCTGCGATGGTACTGAAAGACCTGAAGAGACAGAAGTTCTTTCAAAGTAGTTCAAAGTCTTGGGCGCTGCATCAGCTTAAATTGTCGTCGAATCGCACCTGCTGAGCAGCACTTAATCAGCTCACTGTCGCTGCTCGACGCCGCCAGTCTTGTCAATCGCTCAGTGAACCATGAGAAGATGTCTCTCAATGGGCAGATGGACAGACGCATGTCAATCTTTGCTCGTGCTTACCTCCTGCCATAGACTTGTCAATCTGCCAACCCGCGCTCAGCGCCCATTAAAAGGCTGAGCATACGATACTGGGCCTTTCATTCTGTTCTTTTCTTTTCCGTTCCTTCGACTCTCTCTCGACGAGATCTCACCTTCTTTCTTTTTGTCTGGAAGTCTTTGATTTTTTATCACGATGTTCGCGCACCTCCCGATTCCTGTTGTGCTCCTCCTGGCCAATCTCGTACAAGCTGCCCCAGTGGCCGTTAGCGAACAGCGCTGCGTCGGCGGGACCGATGTTGAATGCGCTAGGTCGATCAGCTGCTATTCCACTGGTAAATTCTCGCACATGTCCGCTATGGTGTATATGTTGCTGATATTCATCAAGGACTCTGTGGAAGATCCGGCCTGAGTCTGGCTGACGTGTTGCCAGGTTTGAGATACGCCAGGCAGGACGATGACTTCGGAGACGATGATTCTGACGACGGATCGGATGGCGGCGACTCGTTTGGAGGCGACGACGATGACTCGTTCGATGGTGACTCCGACGCTGGGAGCGACTCAGACGACACATCCTCGGACGACACCTCCGATTTCGATTCAGGTAGCTCAGATGACAGCACTCCCGACTCCTCCTCGGATGATACGTCCTCCGACGATACGACCGACCAGGACACCTCAGCCGACGCAGGTGCCGATGACAATGGTGTGACGGGAGATGTAAGTCTGGCTCGTTATGTAATGAAATCTATTTCCTGACTTGAAAATCAAGTCCACCGACGCCGATGCTTCTGACGATTCGTCCGACACAGACCCCCTCGCGGGCTTGGATTTCGGCCAAAGTGACTCCGGGTCTGCCGACGCGAGTGGTGATGGGTCGGACTCGAGCGACGACGGAACTGGCGACGACGGGAGCACGGATACGACAGATGCCGACGCCGACGCCGATTCGACCGCTACCGCGGCCGATGCGAGTGTTACAGATGCGCCGGATTCAGACTCCGGAGACGACCAAAGTGCCGATGCGAGCACGGACTCCGATGCTACATCGACAGACCCTGATTCGACGACAACTGCGGCCGATGCGGGCATTACAGATGCGCCCGACTCTGAAGACGACTCCAGCACCACAGACGAGGGAGCAACTTCCACTGACAGCGATGCGGACGCCGACTCGACTACGAGTGCGTCGGACGCAGACTCCACGGACACAGCAAGCGATAGCATAACTGCGACTGCCACCGACAGTGATAGCGCATCTGCTACCGATAGCGCATCTGCTACTGATAGCGCATCTGCCACCGACAGTGCATCTACCACCGACAGTGCATCTGCCACTGACAGTGCATCTGCCACCGACAGTGCATCTGCCAGCGCAACGAGCTCTGCTGCCCCGTCCGCCTCGTCTGCCAGTGGACTCACCTGTGGCACAGGGCCGAGCCCAAACGACGCTACGATCAGCCTCATAAAGCAGTTCGAAGGCTTCGTGGCCTCCCCTGCTCCCGACCCCATTGGTCTCCCCACGGTCGGCTTCGGTCACAAATGCACCTCGAAGAGCTGCGCCATATCCGGCTTCAGCTTCCCCTTGACCCAGGACACTGCTTCGCAGCTCCTGAACAACGACGTCCAGCAGTTCGTGTCATGCGTTAACAGCGCGGTTAGCGACTCTGTGACTCTCACCGACAACCAAGTCGGAGCGCTCACGTCATTCTCGTTCAACCTCGGGTGCGCCACACTGCGGAGTTCGACCTTGCTGAAGCGCCTGAACAACGGTGAGGATCCGAATACCGTGGCTGGGCAGGAGATACCTCGGTTCAACAAAGCCGGTGGTAAGGTTTTGGCCGGTCTGACTAGCAGAAGGGCGGCCGAGGTTGCGCTTTTCCAGACTGCGTCCCAGGTCCAGGCACACCCTTGCTGAAGGAGGAGATAAATTGGTTTCTCAGGCAATAATACTTGTACGCCGTTTTCCGTATAATAGTCTTCTGAAATTTCTTTACTTGCAAAGTATTTTCCCGAAGACGATCATGAGAATTGGACAAAGATGATTGAAATGAGACATTTGAACATTGGGTTCAAGAGTGTTCGGAGTGTGAATCAAACCGCGTTACGCGTCAAAATTTTCTCCACTTCCACCACTAGCGCCACTCGACTCTCATCGCCCTCATCCAACATGATGTTCTCGGCCCCGAAATCAGTCAAAACCTATGATGAGCAGCGCGCACTCGCCGCCAAAACCCTTCGCAAAGTCCGCGTGTTTGTGCTTGGTGCCTACCGCTTCGAAGCGCAGTATGCAGACTATCCAAACGACGGGGTGTCCATCGAGTCGGGAGGCGCCGTACTCACAGTTGCACAGTTGGAAGCGGGTGTGCGGTATAACGTGTTCTGAGACTACCAAGGTGAATCCGGGAGCGACATTGCCGGGAAGTTCCGCGGAGACAGTGGGCTTCCCTCGGTGCTCACCATGGAGGACTCAATGGCAGAGGATCCGAACGATGGGGTGCCGAGAAATCTGTTGCAAATGGCTGCCTCCGGTTGGGCACAGACTTTTTATGATGGCCAGCCAAATGTCCGCATTTGCTAATTTCCCATAAGACCATAGGTGCACGGTGAGAGACGTGATCATGACTCGAGCCCTTAAAAACGTTTTTCTGGTTAAGGAATTTTGTCTACCGACAAAATTCGGTAGAGTCGACGCACACCAAAAAAAGCAAAATATCAGTGTGGACTTATACGTGAATTTATTTCCCAAAAATCTATACGCGAATCAGCCGCATTGGATTCGGGTAGAATCATCGAACCTGATTCTCGAATAGAAATGGTGATGATCAAGACAAAAATCAGCTGCAAAAAAACGGTGCGTATAGTGAGGGCTGAAATTTTAATTGATTCTCGCCAAATCAATCGGAGTTTCAGACAACAAGAAACAAAGGCTTTCGGCAGCGCTGAAATGCCTGCTGAAATTTCTATTTTCAGCATGCGTTTCTCCGCAACTGAAACTGGGAGCTTCAGCCGGGCTGAAACAGCTATTGAAAGACAGCCTTTCAACGGCGCTTTCAGTCTTGCCGAATCGGCTAATTTCGGCTACGCTGAAAGTACCATTGAAACCTTTGCTTTCAATGTTGCTTTCAATGCTGCTGAATGCATGGATTTCCGCCGCGCTGAAATTCGCGCTGAAACGCGGCGATTCTACGAACCCGCGGGTGCACCCAAGGGTACACCTGTGGGTTCACCCCGAAGGTCGCGAGTCATTTATGCAGACACCAAAAATAATTATTTATAATTACGGTATTTCGTATGCAAATGAAGGAAAGCAATAATACAGGGAAGGGATCATAGGGTAGGCATGTAAGTAGGAGACCATATAATAAATGAAACATAGCCAGATGATTGAGAAGGCGAGGCGTCTCTCCCTCATCGCGATATGGGGTTTGAGGGTCGGCACTTTAGTATTGACCTTGAGCAACTACATGTGCACCGCGTGCCCGTGTGCTGGCTTCACAACGCCGACAAGCCAGAAGCGTTGGGGGACTTGACCGGGGAGGAGAACCGGTGGTGCATGGCTTCGGTCTCGTTCCAAAGCCTGGCAAGCTCGACGGACTGAAGATCGATACGGCCGATGAGGCACGTTGGCGGCGAGGGCGAGGAGCGCGCCGAGGCGGGTGGGCCGCGGCCACGGAAAGTCAGCACGGCGTCGTGGTCGGGGTACGTGTCGCCTACTGTCGCCAGTCGGGAACGGAGTATTACTGGGGGTGCGGGTGCGGGTGCGATGGAGAGACGGGGACGGGACGGAGGTTGGGAACAGCGTCGGCTCCTGCAGCCTCACCGTGCGCCCTTGCGCCCTTGCGCCTGAGTCCGAGCCCTCCGGCTCAATCGTGCTCATCTACGCGTTGATACCGTATACGTGCCCGCTTTGAAGACGCGCGGATAAAATTCCGGGAAGGTGGTCAGCGGGCGGTAGAGCGATGGGTACTCCACGGCGGGCAGATGCGGAACGGCGTGTGAGAGACGCGGGCGGGTGTGGAGGACAGGCATGGGCGTGGCACCGAGGCTGCTCGATGCAGGTTAGGTGCCACGGAGGAGGACGTTGTGGCCATGGTGGCCGCGCGAATACTGCTGGGCGAGGTTGGCGAATGGACGCAGAAGCAGAAGCAGAGGCAGGCGGCTGGGAGCCTGGAGGAGACAAGGCTCTGCTCTCTTGAGAAAGGTTCAAGAGTGAGGGGCTTTGCGTCTGCGAGTGGGAAACGGAAGCAAGTGCGGCGCGGGCGGGAGCCGTGCGGTTGGGTGCCAGGGAGGTGCGAGGGGAGGTACGAGTCCGCGGTTGGGGTTGAGCGTTGTCGGGGCGGGTTGCGGGTGTGGGTGTGGGTGTGGCGCTGCCGAGGGAAGGAGCCGGTGTGAGTGCGAGTGCGGGCGTGGTAGGGTAAAGGGCACAGTGAGGGCGGGTGCAAGCGAGTTCTGTTCGAGTGTCGTGCAGGTGTTAGGGAAGGAAATCAAGGGTGCGGGGGAGGGTCCATGTCGACCTCGGTCGCAGATCTCTTGGGTGGAGTCGGGTGTGGACGGCCGCGACTCGTCCGAGTCGCTGCTCGCCTGTGGGGGTTCGTCCTCGTCGTCAGACGACTCGAAGAATGCGGACGAGTCAGGTGTAGGCGAGGGAGGGGCAGGAGTGCTCGGTGACAGCGCGTCGCTGAGCGCAGGGGACTGGAGCGGGTGCGCCGTCGGGGTAGGGGATATCAGATCCTTGTCCGCATCGCCTTCCGCCTCAATCGCCTCCTCTTCCGGCGCGTCGCCGTATGGGAAAAACGTCTGGTCGTCGACGAGCTCGAGCCTCCCGCCGGGTGCAAGCACGGGGGCCACATCCCTCAACCCATCCTCCCACTTTGCCATCGAGATGCACGGCGACATATTCGCCATGCGAACTGCCTGTCAGGAAATGGCAGGGACGAGCCAACGGACGAGACCCTCACGGTAGGTGGTGCTGACCAGATGCAGCGGGTCGTAGCAGTACACGAAAAAAATCTTTGTATAGATCGAGTCAAAGAACATAAATGTGGGCTAAGGGCAACCAAATGGGGTCTCGCCATCTACAAAACGGGTCAGCGACGACGAAAAACCAGGTATTGAGTCCGTACCTATTTCCTAGCTGCGGAATCGACGGGTAATCCAGTTTTTCGCCCGCGCATACGCCTTGCGGAGGCGTCCCAAGGTTCCGGCGTCCGGTTGCTCATCGACTAGAAGAGACATGACGGTGTTGTCGTGGGTCTGGAATGACATGAGAAGGAGGAGGGAAGAGAGAAAGAGAGGACGCACCAAAGACGCGTCGATCATTGGTCCCATCCCCGCAGTCACTACATTTTCCAGCTGGTCGACAAGGGAGTTGCTGGTGCCTTGGACGACGACGTCCTCGTACGAAGGTGGATGCTCGTAAGCAGGTGGCGGTCCTTCGGGCGTCGGGAAAGGGTCCTCCCTCGAATATGGAGGGGCGGGTTCTTGGATTCCGTCAAGATCCATGAAGAGGTAGGGGATCGAGTGGTTGTGAAAGCGTAGAGGCTTGTAGACGTGTGAGGGAAACGAGACGCAAGGTCGACGATGGAGGAAGATGGGTCGTGGACTTCGCCGCAGAACGTGCGGTGATCACGTGATCTGTCCCGCCCTGTGACAACCCGCGACGCGTCTGGCGTCCAAACCGATGCACACGCGAGCTGTAAACCATTTCCCGCATGTCGCCCGTGTCCTCGCTTGGGCGCATCGGGAGCGGCGCTTGCGAATACGACGAAGTTGGGTCGAGGGACAGGGACCCACGACGGGCACCGTAGTTCGCGGTATTTTAAGGGGATTCGGTGCTGGGATATGTTGGCAGGGAGGTGAATATACTGAAAGTTTTCGTAAATCTAAATCCTCCGTCGATTTTTAATGCATCGGAGACTTACTCGTCGGCTAAAAAAAAAAAAAATCGAGCTTGGGCATAGATCTCGGGGGAACAAATCGAGCTTTGGCCTAGATCTCAGTGACGATGGTACAGTGGATCCTGTGGGTTCATGAGCACTGGATGAAACAAGGAAAATAATTCGACCAACATTTGAGAATGACACGATAAGAGGCGGCAAGCCCAGAGAGGCGAGTAAGATCCAGAAACACTGCGGCAAGGGCTGGACTTTGAAATTGCTGCGATGGCCTTTCACGAAGGACATTTGCCCTCGAAAATGGGCTGTTGCTCGCAAACTGCAGGCCAGAGTTCGGCGGCGGTGCGATTGGTGCGATTGAGGGCCTTTTCTGTCGTTGGACATCGGAAAGTAGACAGAGAGAAACCAGAGCCGCCAAAACGCCATTGGGCCTCGACGACGACCGCCGAGTCCGCAATCCACGGTCACGACCAAATCTCAGCTACCCGCCGAGCTTCGGTCACCGTGTCTCCAAGCCTTTCACGAAGGCCTTGCCCTCGAAATAGCTCGATGGTCGCACACGCGCACGCCACACCGAGTTCTGCAGGGCTTGCCTGTCAGAGCTCGGTGGCGGGGTGATTTTTCGGTGGTGGTGCCATTGAATATGCTACAAGCCACGGAAGCCTTTCACGAAGGCCTTGCCCTCGAAATAGCTCGGTAGTCGCTCGCCACACCGAGTTCTGCAGGGCTTGCCTGCTAGAGCTCGGTGGTGGGCGGTGACAAGACGGTTGCGCACTGCCAGTCACATTGACTCACAAAGAGTCTGAGTCATGGGTCACGAGACCCTTTTTTTTTTTTTCACTCTTGACGATTATTTGGATTTGCGGATATATTTCGTATGATACAGATTTCGTAGATACAGATTTCGTAGATACAGATTTCGTAGATACGCAGAAAATTTTCAGGACCGTTGAGAGCCACTATGAATTTATCAATGTGCACCAAGAACTGAGACGGCTCAGAAAGAGCAGGGTGAATGTAGACACTGAAACATCGTCGCGGAGATCTTTTCGTGCGAGGCCAGTGTGGGTCTCAAGTGCTTGTCGAACTTGATGTTGCTTTTCCACTGCACATTTGTCGACAAGCGGGCGGATTTCCCACTTTCGTATTGACCCCGCTTCTTCAGAAACCAGTCCTCGCACGCGGGTGACCACCATCCTGGATCTAGACCGCCTGATTGCCAGGCGGACGGTGTGGGCCACCATGAGATTTGTCGAGTTTGCTCGGATAGTCCTCCAGCGTTCAGGGAGACAACGATAGTCCCGTCTTTCCGTTGATCTGTTTTGCCTGTAACAATTGAGCCACAAATTACTTGCGCAAGGAACTGCTTCACATACCTGTCGCGATATGATAGACACCACAGAGGAGCTCAATTTCGCTCTGAGCGAGACCCTGGAACCAATAAGCATAATTTGACCGACGATTCCACAGGCAGTCGGCGAACTCGGGGATTCCTTGGTCGAAATTATGCAGGAGGTCGTCGAGGAATGTTTCTGGGCGAGCTAAACGGGCCACCAAGCCGCCGTACTGGAGTGCAATGAAGCCGCGGCGCCTATGAAGGAGCTGAAAGTTCAGCTGCGTCTGGTAACCGAAATAGTCGTCCACATCTGGCTCGTATGCCTCAGGCCGGAAGCCCAGACCACCGAAGACATTTACAACTGGGCGATGGCGCGGAGGAGCGAGAGGTGACGGCTCGACGGTGGTACTGACCAGAGCGAGGCGAAACGACATCCCACGGGAGACTAATCGCTCGGCCACATCGTCAATGGTCGGACCCCAACGTTGGCGAAGGATTTCGAAAACATCCGTGGGTGATTCAATGAGCAGCACGCGACTGTCGATGAGCGGTTTCCCGCGCTCTCGAAGGACATAGTAGTTCACCCGCACCTCGTCGAGCATGTTTCCTGCCGTCAGCGGTCTCGACGTTTCATGCTGATTCCATAATTCCTCGTAGAGAAGGTCGAAATATCTATTCTCCAGTTGGGCGTAGGTCGGATTCTGATGGAAATCGAGCAGCTTTCTGTCGATCAGACCAACATGTTGAGCCTCCGGATCCATGCACTGGCCGAAAAATGTCTGCATGACCGGCAAGATTGTAGCTGTCGGTAGCCCAACCAGGTTCTGCACGGTTTTGACTGATGGAAGACGAGGGGGCACTCGCCAATGTTTCTCTCCGACCAAGCCGAAACGATAATACAGAGCCCTCTGGAGG